>CM060903.1:821576937-822826937 GCA_030737815.1 Allium fistulosum | reverse complement strand
ATATGGATTGGAATATGGCACAAACTCGCACTCACTCGCATATGAATTTAATAAATTTCTTTAAAACGCTAAATAAAGGTACACTTTCATATTAATTACAGAAATGATAGAAATATTGTTAAATATTGTGTTTCCGACCGTATGGTTGATGTATATTGTTTATAATATAATTGTGATATTGCAAATGACTCTTCATACAAAGGAGACTCTGTCGAAATTTTTCAAAAATTTCGATACTTAGAATAATTTTCGTGAAATTCTATTATAAGGAAAAGCTAGAAATTAGTTGAATGGGCTTGCTTAATAATTGACATACGAAAAAATACTTATGGGAAGAGTGACATAAATAACCGAGTGTAAGTTTAGTGTAGATATAGAATGCGAAGTGAGCGAATGTATGAGATGTGTAAAACGTCTTCCTCTATGAAATTGCGAGGAAGTAGTTTTCATAAAGGAGAGATCTGCAACAACCCTGTTTTGAGGCTGTAATATTAAACAAATTTATTTAAAGTAGAAATGCAAGAATTCAATTTTTGATAATTATTATTTTTGGAATCAAATATTATTCAAATAAAGCCTATTTATTAATTTAAACAAAGTGTTAGTCTTAAATATAAAAACAGTTTAAAGTGGAAATGGCTTTATATACTTGAAATAAATAAGGAGAAGTTTTAATCGATATTCAGTAAAATCAATAAATTGACGAAGATGAATAAATTTATTTTTATATCAATACAATGAATAATCAAATAGACTGAAACAATATTGTATTGCATGAAATTTTTGGTTGTCTAGGTATTGGAATATGTACAATGAAGTGTAAATCAATTTCAACTAGACTGAAATTTATTTACAAATAAACAAGTGGGTGATTTAAAAGAAAAGAAAAGAAATTTTATCAATTTAAATCAAGGCTCAAACATAAACCCAAGCCCACTAATGAATTTACTCTATTTTCCTTTCCCTAATAAAAAACCCAAACCATAATTCTCTAATCTCCTGTGCAAAATCAAAGCCCGATTCCCTATAACCAAATTCCAAAATCAACGTTTAAAAAGAAAAAAAGAAATTGTGAACGTGCACGATTAGGCATAGGCGAACGTTGCAAGGGAGGAGGATAACGCGTGGAGGCACGTGGTGGTTGTCCACATCCGTCGTCGACGAAGAGGCTAGGCATCGCGGTTGGCAACTCGAAGGTGGAGTGTTCGTCGACGATGCGGATGATGCTGCAAGCCTGATAGTGGTGATTGGAGGGGATTCACGTGGGGATGAGGGAGGCAGTAGGCGATTGCAAGCTCTGGGTCGATGTCATCAGGCAATTCATAGGAAATATAGGGTAAGATGGAGGGATTGTCCAGCGGCGACTGGTGGCGGGTTTTTTCACAGCGTTGAGGTGAGTTGTTGAACTAACAAATCTGTCTTTACTAAATTGGATTTCCAATTGACAATTGGTTAAACTGAGTTATTCTATTAACTCACACACCTATACCTAAAGTAGTTATATCCCTTTTCGTATGCCTTGCTTTAATTTTGAATTGCATTAAATGTTGTAGTGATTGAATGATATGATTGACATACAATTGCATGCTATAGTCTCATTTGGCTTGAAGTTTGAATTAGTTGATTCTTTTGTTCGAAATATTCGATTTGAATCTATAGTTGAAAAACGGAGTTCTATTCGTTTGCAAATTAAATTCTTCTAACTTATATAGAAGTGCATACGTTGTTTGTGTGACCGATGTTGTCGAGAAGCAACTCGAGTCGCTAAATATTTCCATATTATGGAATTTATTTCATAGAACGATGTTGGCTCTAGATATTGAATTTTCGATGGGTTTATTGTTTGAATTGTTTAAAGGTTTTTTAAAGATTCTAAAAATGAGATTCTATCTACTTTGATCCTTATTGGAATTTAGTTTATAAAATATAATTAAGTTATATTATAATCTTAGCTAAATTATTATTTCAAAATTTCTAATTAAAGCTTTTAAAAACGAGTAATATTTAATTATAAAACCTTTTTAAATTTACTATTTTAAGTATATAATTTTGGAAATGTTTTTTAGGCAAAGAATAAAATATAGTATTATTTATAAAAGCGATTATGAAAGTAATAAATTTTAATTTCAAGTGATTTTGTTGTAAAAGACGGTTAAATGATTTTGAAAGAGTTCCAAAAGCTTTTGTAAATAAGCAATTCTTCTTTAAAGCGAGTTTATGGAAATAAAACTGATTTCGAAAAATTATATCTTTGTATATATAAAATTAATTTAAAACTCTTTTATTTTATTTATTATGGATTTGAGATTTTAATGAGATTTCGTGCATTTCTATGAAATAAAGAATTTTAATAAAAGATTGAGTTGTTGGATTGGTATGGAAGATTTCATACAATTCTTTTGCTTATTATTATAATTTGTTAAATAGAGTTTGAGTGGAAATTACTATCTTTTTGTAAATACTTGAATTTACTTTTTGGTATGAGACAGTTAGTTAAATTCTAGTGATTATTAAAGTGAAAGTGATCTGCACTTTAGAGTCGTATTATCTTAGGGTGTTCAGATTTCAGGATAGATTCCTAAGAGACGATGACTCATTTTGCATCGACTTGAAAGTCGATATTTGAGTTGCACTCGACAAACTGCTTGAGGAGGTGTTAGTGACCTTGTCATAGGGTGAAACCGCTTAGAGAGGTATTAGCGACCTTGTCATTTAGGGCTAAACTGCTTAGTGAGGTGTTAGCGACCTTGCCGTAACCAACAAAATTTCTTAGAGAGGTGTTAGCGACCTTGTCATTCAGGGAGAAACTGCTTGAAGAGGTATTAGCGACCTCGTTAGGGCCGACGAAACTTCTTGAGAAGGTGTTAGCGACCTTGTCAAGGCTATCATAATCTTTTTCGGATCCGAGATTATGATTATTTATTTGTGATGATTGATTCTTCAGAGATTTTTGAATGAATATTTATTATCTTTTGGCTCTAGAGAATTTTGAATTTTTATCACCATATTTTTTATGATAGTCCATTTGAGACTTGATATGGATTTATGGAATGATGATTTTGATTGATATGTCTTATTATAATTATTTGGTTTCAGGAATATTTCTATTATGGCTTTATTTTATTGTCAAGCCATATATTTATGATATGGATTTATGAAATGGTGATTCTGAGTGATATGCCTTATTATAATTATTTGGTTTCAGGCATATTTCTATTACGGCTTATTTTATTGTTAAGTCATTTATTTATGATATCATTATCTCACCTCTTTATTAGATACATTCTGACATGTTTATTTTAAAATACTCGGGTCAAGTTGAGACTCTACGGTACAGGGACTCATTGACCTTTGGATTTTGTGCTAGTAGTAGAGTATTTGACTGCTTTAGTCACTTCATCATTCTATATATTGACACTTAGAAGGATATGTCATGTATGTTATTTAGTAGTCACCGTGTACCTGATACTGTATTTTATGCATTGTGTATATTTATGTGGGTCTAGTACTGATATTTTGTAGATTCATATTTTATTATGTTATATGATGTATATTATTCCGCTGCGATATGTGGTTTTTATTCTGATTTATTTATATTATATGTTGTTCTGAATATTTTAAATCGGTGTGTTTATTACTTTATATTAATATTGTACATGTTAAATTTTTAGTTCAGATCCTTATAATGGTAACAAAGACGTGTTAGTGTTAGTCCAAAGATATATTCACATTCGATCGTCCTTAACCAGCCATATTCTCCATGTTATTAGGCGACATTACTTGTAATGTTCTTTAATAATATAGGTATATCGGTGGGGTCGTTACAAAACCCAAAAGAATCTTATTTAAAAGCCACAAAACGAATTTTGAGATATCTCTTGCACACAAAAAAGTTTGGATTGTGGTATCCTTCTTGTGATGATTTTGATTTAATTGGTTATTCTGATGCTGATTATGTAGGTTGCCTTGTGGATAGGAAAAGCACTAGTCGGACATGTTTTATATTAGGTCATTCATTAGTTTCATGGTCAAATCGAAAACAAAACTACTACTGAAGCAAAATATATTGCCTTAGGCAATTGTTGTGCTTAGATTCTATGGATGAGACAAACCATATTAGACTTTGGCTTAATACTTCAACGTTTTCCCTTAAAATGTGATAGCCTAAGTGCAATTGACTTATCAAACAATCCTGTTCACCACTCGCATATTAAACATATATATATGTAAGACATTATTTCATTCAAGAACACATTTCAAAAGAGGACATTTGAATTGAATTTATCTCTATTCAATTTACAACTTCCTGATATCCTTATAAAACCTCTTTTAGAAGATAGATTTTCATGATTACGTCCAGATTTAGAGATCATGGATATGGAGTAGTACGATGTCTATTTCAGTCTTTGTTTTTTATACTAATTTTTCAGTTTTTTTTCTCTCTTTCTGTTTTTTTCCCTTCCCCCTCCTTTAGTTTCTTTTTGTATTTTTTTCCATTCTATAAAAAAAGGCCAAAAAAATAAAACAAAAAAACCCAAAAGAATTACGATTAGATTTTTTAGCCTTTCTAATTTTTATAAAACATCAAAGATAAGGGAAACATACTCTTAGATTGCCTCAAATTTCTTGCTTTTGGAAAATATGGCTATGATTGAGTTGAACCCATTTGTGCTTATCAAATCTTTGAGTATTGATTACATAATTGTTGGGAAATGAATTGTTGTGCTCTTTAGAAGAATACTAGTATTATATATAACAGTCTAAATTAAAAATAAGTTACTAGGATTCTACTTTGTATTATTACATATCCCACAACATTTTCTTATGTATCACATTCTATTGCTCCATGTTTATTTTATTTTATGAATGTGTGGGTAAGATTAACATTAACCATAACGTGGTAAAATTTGATTAGAAATATAGTGGATATTAAGGACAAGTCAAGTACATTCTCTATATGAAAAGTAAATCACATATCAAATATTTTATAAATAAATACATTTTTTTGAAATTTAACTATTAAAGGCCTACGCATAAAAAATGGATGCGGTATGGACGTAGAGTTACATTACCATAGGGTATCTGACCTGTGCTGAAAATCTTTAGCATTGGTGTATATTAACCCATCAAGCAATGCTTATTTTTCCTCATCTAAGGGACCTTACATAAATGTATGGGTATAAGTATCCTGATCTTATTTATAATAAGTTAGGAATAAAACCGTCCTCGCATAAATACTTCACTTGAAAAACAAAAAAATTGTCATGAACTATGTTTATTGTTGATTGAACCACATGTTATAGTTTTAACAAAATTTTTTAAAAGTTACCATCCATTTTCTATTTTGGGGAAAGTATTTGATCAAGTATGAGTGCTATAATTCATGTCCAATGTCAAGTTGGAAGTATATGGTTTAGTTATTTCTACTCTTGGGTTATACTACTAGTTTTTCCCTTTGACTTTATTGACTGTCCACTCATGCTTTTGATGAAAAAAAGGGGGCGAGAGGTTAAGTGTAACAACCCGCATATTTTACGATTGAATATTTAAATTTTTTATTTAAATATAGAATCGTTAATCGGATTAAAGTCCGAAAAGCTACTTTTTGTAAACAGTCGAATTGGGACTCGAGGCCACTTCCATTGAGTCCAAAATGGCGTTTGCGACTTTTTTAAGTATAAGCATTGTTATGTTTGGAGCTAGCTAGAATTTCGACCTTTTCACATAGGGTTTTGGGTTTGGGTTTCAGCCCATTTACCCAACATATCAACCCAACTCCACTCCACTCCTCTTCCTTACTTCATAATATTTCCTACAGCTTAAGCTTTAGCAAAAATGGTGGTGGAGATGGGAAATTAAAATCCTAAACCCTAGTTTCTTTAGCAAATACAAATTCTTGCTCCAAATTCAAAGAGAAGCTTTGGTAAGTATCTCCATCTTCTTCTCCAACTCAATCTCTCTTTAATTTCAGAAATTTCCTAAACCTAACTTTGGAAATGTTCTTCCTTTGAGCTTAGATTCAAGCTTCTAGGGTTGGAGTTGAAGTGTAGTTGATCTCCCTTTGCTTTCGAGCTTCTCCTTCATCGTTTTGGGTTTAAATGTGAGTTTTTGAACTCACATCTATTTCTATAGATATTGTTGTTGTTGGGTATGAATTCCTAACACTAATTCATGTTCATTTGCTCTTGACTCCGGAAACCGAATGTGAATTTTGTGATTGATTGTATCTACAATCATTTTGTGATTTGTCACTTCTAAATACATAGGTTTCTATACTAGTAGTAAATATTCAAACTCTTTTACTAAAATAATTTCAACTCTATTTCTAATACAAAGCTCGTTTATAAAACCGTTTTCTAATCTATTAGTATATACAAACCTTTACCTCATTCGTATGAGAAAATCTAATTAAACGGTCCAGCAAAACAAGTGGTATGAAACGCTTGCGTTTACTTCGTCGGTTAATTTATGGACTTGTTCGATTGAAATTCCTGTGACAATTTTCGAGTGGAAATCTACAATTTGTTCGTAAATATTTAAGTTAAGCTAGTGGTTATGGAACATGAAGCTAAACTCTTATATTTACTGGCTTAGTGTAATTCACACTTTTTATTGATCGATGATGATCATTTTGTGATTTAGACTAGCAATGTGCGATGTCTATTTGTCTGCGAGGGAGACTAAACCCCGTTTTGTGGAACTTCGGTTCAATTTGGCGGGGTAGCGACCCGTGGTCTTCGGACCGTTTGTGGAGCTTCGGCTCAATATTTATGGTTAGCGACCATGGAATAGCGTTCCATTTGTGATACACGTGTTGGTGAGTTTTCATGCTCCCGTTTGTGATAGGCCTCCCCCTTTTGTGATTTCTGGATTTCTATCTGATGATTTCTTGAATTTGTGTTTCACCTCTTTATGTGATTGGCAATGATATGTTTGTCAATATTTGTAGTTTGGTGAATAAAATAAAGAATATGATATTCTTTTTGGGTGCTTTGAGATTTTTGGAGATAGTGTATGATTTTGTTGTTGTTTTATATCATATTTGTTCTAGTATGACATCATTGTCATCATACATTCTTATTATATCTCTGCTTATATCTCATTTCTTTATCTGATAATTATAGCTAGACTGATCCGTTTATTAATTTCTTATTAAATAATACTCAGGTCAGACCGAGATGTTACAGGTGCTTCTGCTTGACTCCTTATCTGGATCATCTTCTGACTTTTGTCTAACTACATTACATTTGTAGTTTTTGTTGTTATACATTTGAGATATAGACTCCTTGATGTATACTTATTCTTTTGTCTAGAACTTGTAACTATTCTTTTGTGATATTGTGGATCTTATTTGACCACTACTCTGATGTACACTTTTATGTGTTATATTCATATCTGTTTCCGCCTTTGAGATATGAACATCTGTGACTGATTTATGTTATGTTTATTTCTATATTTGTTTCCGAGGTCCACTTAGCCACTGTGTAGTAGCTTCGAGTTTGTATCGGTATGTCGGATTTCCTCTTGAAATGAAATGCATGTTATACTATCTGACATATCGGTGCTCGCATAAGGCAATTGCACAGATGGTCGCTCCTCAACAGCCTTATTCTTCGCGCTAATTGACAGCATTACCCAATAGTGATCTTGGCTAGCGTGAGTATAGAGGTGGGGCGTCAGAACATGGTATTAGAGCCAAAACTTCGGAACAATATAGAATAAATCTAGCAAGGATCATTGTCCTAAGTCTTTCTCAGGAATCGTGCCATAGGATATAATTCGAGTCTCGTACCATTTTATCCTATTTCTTTTTATGATGCCTTGTTTTATCAATCAAGGATGTTTGATATTCATTTTGAGAATAACCTTTTCCTCTTCTTTCTTTCTTTCTTTTTTAGAGAAGAGAAATGGTTAGACCTGGCCGTCCCAGCGCCGATCAATCTAGTGCTACTCCCCAGGATGGAGTATTTATGTCTGCTCAGCAACTTCTTGATCTTGTGAGAAATGCTCAAGCTGACGGACCTATTCCTGAGCCCACACATCCTAAATCTGGGTTTGCACGCTTATGCAGTGATTACACCAACTTAGGTGGAAAGCCATTTAAAGGTCCCAAGAGCGTTATAGAAGTCCAGGCTTGGCTTCGAACATGCGACCGTATCTTTTCTCGCATGAATCTTATTGATCTTCATCGAGTCCAAGTGGCTTCTAGTATGCTCCAAGAAAGAGCATTAGACTGGTACGAGCTTCTGATCTCCGAAATTAATGAAGCGGACCTTACTTGGGAGCAATTCCGGGAAAGGTTCGAGGTGAAATTCGTGCCGGAAGCTGAAAAAGTATCTTTAGCCCGACGCTTCATAGACCTTGTTCAAGGTGAATCTTCTATGACGGACTACGTCGCTTCTTTCGAATCTTTGTCTAAATATGGGATTGAATACATTAATACCCCACTGAAGAAAAGCTAGAGATTTGTTTATGGCTTGAACAAGAGTCTCAAAAAGCCATTACTTCTAAAACTGGAAGTTTCTTTTGATCAACTCGTTGATATTGCTCTTCGACTCGAAGAGGCCGATAAAGATAGTGATGCTGAGGTCAAACCAAACATCAACAAGAAGAGACCTTTTAAATTCAAGCCTAATCCCAACAAGAAGGGAAAGCAAGCAACATCGGTAGCAAATACTCCTACATTTCGTCGCGGAGAATGCTACAATTGTGGTTCTAAGGACCACTATACAAACAAGTGCCCGAAGTCTATTTCTTCGCGCTATTGCAAGAGTTCGGGTCATACTATATCTTTGTGTCCCAAACTTCAAGGCAAGAAGGAAGGCAAGCTAAATGTTGTACAAGCCCCTACTAACACTTCTCGTGGTCAAGGTATTTCTCATTCTATCCTTGATGGCATTATTATATTTCATGAATTTCCTATTCGAGTTCTTTTTGATACGGGTGCATCTCACTCTTTTATATCAAAAGAACTTGTTGATGCTTTGTCTTTGGACGTTATTGGCTTGATGACTTCTTTGAGAATTGCGAATCCGGTTGGTGGATCCGCAACACTCAGTATATTATGTAAAGATGTCGAAATTATTTTATGTGATTACTCTTTCCGTGCCGATTTACATGTTATGCGTTATCTTGGTTTCGAAATAATTTTGGGAATGGATTGGCTTAACCATTATGAAGCCCATATTCTATGTCCTGAATGGACTATATATCTCCGGCATCCTCAATCTGTTAAGCAGATTTCTCTCGTTCTGAAAGATTTAGATTCCAATTCGAAAGCATCCTTGTATTCTCTAAATCCTCATGATGACGATAATGATGATGAGGAAGATGTTACTTCTCTCATTCACATTGTTTGTGAATTTCCCGATATATTTGAGCCCGTTCTAGGATTACCACCTAAGCGAGTAATTGAGTTCCGAATTAATCTAATCCCTGGAGCTCTACCTATTACTCGTCCTCCTTATCGTATGTCCAATAAAGAAAATGAGGAGATGCGCAAACAATTATTCGAATTGGAAGCGAAGCAATTTATTCAATCTAGTTCCTCTCCATGGGGAGCTTCGGCTATTTTTGTGAAGAAATCTGATGGTACACTTAGGCTTTGCGTTGACTACCACAAACTTAATGATCTCACCATCAAGAATAAATATCCCTTAGCGCGGATTGATGATTTATTCGATCAGCTTAGTGGTGCTAAAGTCTTTTCACAGTTAGACTTAGCAACTGGTTTTCATCAGCTCCGTATTGTAGAGGATAGCATTCCTTTGACATCGTTCCGTACTCGATATGGATCTTATGAATGGCTTGTTATGCCATTTGGTTTGACGAATGCTCCAGCTTATTTCGTCGACCTTATGAATCGAGTTTTCAAAGACTTCCTCGATCGATTTGTCCTCATCTTTATAGATGACGTTCTTATTTATTCTATAACCGAGGAGGTGCATGAAAATCATCTTCGTATTGTGTTGGAAACTCTTAGGAGCAACCAATTGAATCTAAATGCCACTTTTGGCAATCTCGTGTGAAATTTTTGGGTCATATCATTTCTGAATCCGGAATTTCCATGGATCCTTCAAAGATTGAAGCGATTCAAAATTGGAAGAGACCGAAGAGTGTGACTGAAATTCGTAGCTTCCTTGGTTTGGCGGGCTATTACCGTCGATTCCTAAAAGACTTTTCTAAAATTTTCGTACCTCTTACTAGTTTGACAAAGAAGGGAGTTAAATACATCTGGTCAGACAAATGTGAAGCTTCATTTCGAAAATTAAAAGAACTCCTTTCCGATGCTCCTATTCTTGTGATTCCCGATGGGAACCAAGATTTTATTGTTTATACCGATGCTAGTCGCGTTGGTTTGGGTGCCGTTCTCATGCAGTGGGAACGTGTTATCGCTTATGCTTCTAGACAATTAAAAGCCTGCCGAGACTAGATATGCCACTCATGATTTAGAGCTCGCGGCTATTGTTTTCGCTCTTAGAATTTGGCATCATTATCTTTTGGGGGAGAAGTTTGTTCTCTACACCGATCATAAATCATTGAAGTATTTATTTTCTCAAAAGGAACTTAATTTGCGTCAACAACGTTGGCTCGAGTTCCTTGCATCTTATGACCTTGATATTCTTTATACTCCCGGAAAAGGAAATCGTGTTGCCGATGCCCTTAGTCGTAAGCAACAAGCGATTGTTTCTTTGATGATATCTGAGTGGAATGATTTCGTGACTTTATCTACTTGTGAGATTCGAGATCGTGAATTCGATTTATGTTCATCTCTTGTTTTGTGTAGCCTTGAAGCTCATCCTTCTCTTTTTGACCGCATTCTTGAAGCTCAAAAGCATGATCCCGAATTGGTTCTTCTTGGCCAAAGTTGTAGGGATAAAATTGATACTGAAGGGTTGAAAGACTTTAATATTGATGCTCGTGGCGGTATTCGAAAATTTGGTAGACTTATTTTACCAAATATCATTGATCTTCGTAAAGACATTTTAGAAGATTCTCATCGTTCTAAGTTTACCATTCATCCCGGTAGTAGTAAAATGTACGCGGATATGAAGCGACTTTATTACTGGGAGGGAATGAAATCTGATATTGCTAACTTTGTTAAGCGTTGCATGACTTGACAACTTGTTAAGGCCGAGCATCAAAGGCCCGGTGGGTTATTACAACCTTTGGAAATTCCAATATGGAAGTGGGATCAAATTTCCATGGATTTTATTGACGGTCTTCCCCATTCTCATTCAGGCCATGATAGCCTATGGGTGATAGTAGATAGACTTACAAAATCCGCCCATTTTATTCCCGTTCGGTCCAATCGGACCATACCTATTTTGGCTAAACTTTTTGTCAAAGAAATTGTTAACTTGCATGGAGTCCCTACTTCTATTGTTAGTGATCGTGATCCATTGTTTACTAGTGGATTTTGGAAAGGTCTTCAGAAAGCTTTGGGAATGAAGCTTAATTTTAGCACCGCTTATCATCCTCAGTCCGATGGACAAACCGAGCGTGTGAATCAAACTATTGAAGATCTTCTTCGTGCATGTGTTCTTGATTTTGGTGGAAGTTGGGAAGATCATATTTCTCTTGTTGAATTTTCCTATAATAATAGCATCCAATCTAGTATTGGTATAGCGCCTTTCGAGGCACTTTACGGAAGGCCATGCCGATCTCCTTCGTGTTGGCTTGAAGCCGGTGAGAAGCTGGTTTTAGGTCCAGATTTTATTCGTGATGCCACAGAAAAGGTCGACCTTATTCGTCATAGGATGAAAGAAGCTCAAAGTAGACAAAAATCCTATTCCGATAATCGAAGAAGGAAATTAGAATTTTCTGTGGGAGATTTTGTGTTTATTCGTGTTTCACCTATGAAGGGTGTCGTGCGTTTCAGTCGATCGAGAAAATTAGCACCTCGATATATTGGCCCATTTCCCATCACCGAACGCATTGGTTCCATGGCTTATCGCCTTTCATTACCGGCTCAGTTTTCTGCTATTCATGACGTATTCCACGTTTCTCAACTCTGGAAATGCCTTCGAGATTCCGATTCTATTCTTGAGCCCGGTGTTATTGAAGAAATTGAAGTCTCACCTAATTTGACTTATGAGCAACATCCCATTCTAATTATTGCTTCAGAAGTCAAACGCCTTCGAAATAAAGATGTTTCCCTTATGAAAGTTCAGTGGTCCTCAAATCCTAAGGATTGCTCTTGGGAATCCAGAGAATTCATCGAGCGAACACATCCGGCTTTCTCTCTCGTGCTCCTTAAGGTGAATTTCTTATTTCAAATATCTTCTTTTTGTGTTGATATTCTTTTGTTGTTGTTACTTCTTATTTGTTTCTTAAAGATTGCGAGGACGCAATTTCTTTAAGGAGGGGAGTCTGTAACAACCCGCATATTTTACGATTGAATATTTGAAATTTTTATTTAAATATAGAATCGTTAATCGGATTAAAGTCCGAAAAGCTAGTTTTTGTAAACAGTCGAATTGGGACTCGAGACCACTTCCATTGAGTCCAAAATGGCGTTTGCGACTTTTTTAAGTATAAACATTGTTATGTTTGGAGCTAGCTAGAATTTCGACCTTTTCACTTAGGGTTTTGGGTTTGGGTTTCAGCCCATTTACCCAACATATCAACCCAACTCCACTCCACTCCTCTTCCTTACTTCATAATATTTCCTACAACTTAAGCTTTAGCAAATATGGTGGTGGAGATGGGAAATTAAAATCCTAAACCCTAGTTTCTTTAGCAAATACAAATTCTTGCTCCAAATTCAAAGAGAAGCTTTGGTAAGTATCTCCATCTTCTTCTCCAACTCAATCTCTCTTTAATTTCAGAAATTTCCTAAACCTAACTTTGGAAATGTTCTTCCTTTGAGCTTAGATTCAAGCTTCTAGGGTTGGAGTTGAAGTGTAGTTGATCTCCCTTTGCTTTCGAGCTTCTCCTTCATCGTTTTGGGTTTAAATGTGAGTTTTTGAACTCACATCTATTTCTATAGATATTGTTGTTGGGTATGAATTCCTAACACTAATTCATGTTCATTTGCTCTTGATTTGGATTGAATTGTTAAATTTTTGGTTTTTGGAATCCAATTTGCTAAAAATCCGACCTTTGATCTTTGAAACACGTTAGTGGAGGTTTCGGAGGGCCATACAAGGCTGGGTTGGCGAGTGGCGTAAATCCTCAATCGAAGTTGCTCAATTCGTCGCTTCTGTCGTGTATTGAACTTGCCCCAAAGGGGGCTAGACTGAACTAGAACATGAAAAATGTTCGTCACCAGACGTCTGCAGGAAAGCTCATACGTCTGGAGTTTGTTTCAGAGAATTTCCTGAAACTTACTGCAGACGTCTGAGTATATACTACAGACGTCTGGAGTATGTGACCTGCTCTATTTTGCCTGTTTTTCCTATTTAGCTAAAGATTCCAATTTTTATCGATTCGTGATTATCCGATTTATTGTTATCATTTATTATTGACTTTGATGACTTCTTTTTCAGGATTTTTGAGAATATCCATTTTGATGGATTCGGTATCGATTTCTTTGGATTTAATTCACATCTTCGAATGTGGATTTTGTGATTGATTGTATCTACAATCATTTTGTGATTTGTCACTTCTAAATACAAAGGTTTCTATACTAGTAGTAAATATTCAAACTCTTTTACTAAAATAATTTCAGCTCTATTTCTAATACAAAGCTCGTTTATAAAACTGTTTTCTAATCTATTAGTATATACAAACCTTTACCTCATTTGTATGAGAAAATCAAATTAAACGGCCTAGCAAAACAAGTGGTATGAAACGCTTGCGTTTACTTCATCGGTAATTAATGGACTTGTTCGATTGAAAATCCTGTGACAATTTTCGAGTGGAAATCTATAATTTGTTCGTAAATATTTAAGTTAAGCTAGTGGTTATGGGACATGAAGCTAAACTCTTATATTTACTAGCTTAGTGTAATTCACACTTTTTATTGATCGATGATGATCATTTTATGATTTAGACTAGCAATGTGCGATGTCTATTTGTCTGCGAAGGAGACTAAACCCCGTTTTGTGGAACTTCGGTTCAATTTGGCGGGGTAGCGACCCGTGGTCTTCGGACCGTTTGTGGAGCTTCGGCTCAATATTTATGGTTAGCGACCATGGAATAGCGTTCCATTTGTGATACACGTGTTGGTGAGTTTTCATGCTCCCATTTGTGATAGGCCTCCCCCTTTTTTGATTTCTGGATTTCTATCTGATGATTTCTAGAATTTGTGTTTCACCTCTTTATGTGATTGGCAATGATATGTTTGTCAATATTTGTAGTTTGGTGAATAAAATAAAGAATATGATATTCTTTTTGGGTGCTTTGAGATTTTTGGAGATAGTGTATGATTTTGTTGTTGTTTTATATCATATTTGTTCTAGTATGACATCATTGTCATCATACATTCTTATTATATCTCTGCTTATATCTCATTCCGTTATCTGATAATTATAGCTAGACTGATCCGTTTATTATTTTCTTATTAAATAATACTCGGGTCAGACCGAGATGTTACAGGTGCTTCTGCTTGACTCCTTATCTGGATCATCTTCTGACTTTTGTCTAACTACATTACATTTGTAGTTTTTGTTGTTATACATTTGAGATATAGACTCCTTGATGTATACTTATTCTTTTGTCTAGCACTTGTAACTATTCTTTTGTGATATTGTGGATCTTATTTGACCACTACTATGATGTACACTTTTATGTGTTATATTCATATATGTTTCCTCCTTTGAGATATGAACATCTGTGACTGATTTATGTTATGTTTATTTCTATATTTGTTTCCGAGGTCCACTTAGCCACTGTGTAGTAGCTTTGAGTTTGTATCGGTATGTCGGATTTCCTCTTGAAATGAAATGCATGTTATACTATCTGACATATCGATGCTCGCACAAGGCAATTGCACAGATGGTCGCTCCTCAACAGCCTTATTCTTCGCGCTAATTGACAGCATTACCCAGTAGTGATCTTGGCTAGCGTGAGTATAGAGGTGGGGCGTCACATTAAGATTTGGTACCGGCAATTGATTTGAAAATATTTAAGATGTGTTCTCACCTTGTCATTTTGGTGTAACTAACTTTTAATAATTTCTTTGATTTTCCTCTTTTTTGATTTACCCTCTTATCATTTCATGTGTTTGGAACATGCTAGAAAAGAAAATTTTGTGTATGAGAACATCTGAATGGGGAGTAAGTGTGTAGGGGGAGCATACTAGAATTCATCAAGTTTCACATGACAAACACGTTTGTATTTTATCTGTAAATCTTAACATATGTTTGTTATCATCAAAAGAGGGAGACTATAGAAAAGTGCAATCGACGATTTCGTTTGATGATAATAAACATTTGTTTTATTTAACATGTTTGTCTAGTGTGGTATATTTGCAGCGTTTTTTTTATAAAATACTAGTTGTGGAAAAAATTTCTTTCAGTACAATAAAAGGCTGCCTATATATAGTAAATAAGGATCTGAGGGAGGAAATATTTCAGCATGCAATTAGAGATTGTATATATAAAGAAAGTGAAACAAATACAAATTAGAAGCAAGGAAATCCACAAACAATCAGAGGTAGTATATATGAAGAAAGAGAAATAAATAGAGAACAGAAGCAAAGAATTGTATACACAACCAAACGATATATTTCAAAAGATACAACATAGTTTGTTTCCCATTGTATACATATTTTATTTTATATACATGGAAAAAAACTATCTCACAGATCAAATCCTTCTCCATATATCCTCACACATATTTGTTTCTCTTTATATACAGATTTTATTTTGTATACAGGGAAACAAACTATCTCACAAATCAATTCCTTCTCCATATATCCTAACACATAGTTGTTTCCATACATACACATCCCCTCCATGAGCCTATATAAACACACATTTTAGAAAAAGAAAAGATTATCGGATTACAAATGTAACAACCCGCATATTTTACGATTGTATATTTAAATGTTTTATTTAAATATAGCATCGTTGGTTGGATTTATGTCCGAAATGTCACTTTTTGCAAACAGTTGAATTAAGACTCGAGACCACTTCCATTGAGTCCAAAATGGCGTTTGCGACCTTTTTGAGTATAAACATCGATATGTTTGGAGTTGAGTAAAATTTTGATATATTCATTAAGGGCTTTGGGTTTGGGTTTCAGCCCACCAACCCAACATAATACCCTAACTCCACCCCCTCTCCTCTTCATACATTCTCATTTCCTAATACTCTCTAACTAAAGTAAAAATAGGGGAAGAGAAAAGAAATTAGATATTCCTTAGCCCTAATTCTCTTAAGTAAAATCTACTTCAAGCTAGAAATCAAGGAGAAGCTTAGGTAAGCATCCTCTTCATCTTCTCCATCTCAATCCCTCTTCAAATTTCAGAAATTCCTATAAGCTAACTTAGGAAAAACTTCACCTTTGATAATAGGTTGAAGATTCTAGAGGTGTTGTTGAAGAGAAATCAATCTTTGCTTGTTCTAGAGCTTCTCATTTGTTGTTTTGGGTTTAAAAGGTGAGTTTTTGAACTCACATCTATGTCTATACCTTTGATAGTTGTTAGGTAGGAAATCCTAACACCTATTGCTTGTCCATTTGCCTTTGAATTGAATTGGTTTGATGAATATTCCAATTTTTGGTGTTTTGAAGTCAAAAATCTTAAAAAATCGTATATTTGATGTTTGAACATGTTTTTGAGGTGTATCGAAGAGCCTACCAGGCTGGATTGTCGCTTGGCATAAATCCCTAGTCTCCGTTGCTCGTCCGATCGCTTCCGGTTAGGATTTTTGCCCTTCGTGGAGCTAGACTGATTTTACTGCAAATTACAGTTCAGTCGACCGAACTGTATAGTCAGTCGACTGAACCTGGAAACAGAATGTTTCTGGGTATCAGATCAGTCGGCTGACTATACAGTTCAGTCGACTGAAACTGGGAACAGAAAGTTCCTATCCCTGTATCAGTCGACTGAACTGTATAGTTAGTCGACTGAAAATAGAAACCGAGAGTTTCTAGGCATGTATCAGTCGACTGACCATACAGTCCAGTCGACTGAATCTAGGAAATGTGCATTTTGCTTATTTGAGGCAGTTTTGTGTGGGTTTCCAATTTTTAATCGATTCTTGTCGATCCGGTTAGTTGTTATCACTTATTATCGACTTTGATGACTTCTTTCTTTGGATTTTTAGGAATATCTGTTTGTTGGATTTGATATCGATTTTTATGGATTTAATTCACATTGTCGTATGTGAATTTTTGGTGATTGATTGTTTTTATAATCAATTTTGTGATTTGTCACTTTAAAATACAAAGGTTTCTATACTAGTAGTAACTATTCAAACTCTTTCACAAAGATGATTTCAACTCTATTTTTAATACAAAGCTCGTTTATAAAACCATTTTCTAACCTATTAGTATATACAAACCTTTACCTCATTCGTATCATAAATCTAATTAAACGGCTTAGCAAAACAAGCGGTATGAAACGCTTGCGTTTACTTCGTCGGTTAATTTTTGGACTTGTTCGATTGAAAATCTTGTGACAATTTTCGAGTGGAAATCTATAATTTGTTTGTAAATATTTAAGTTAAGCCAGTGGTTATGGGACATGAAGCTAAACTCATTTATTTACTTGCTTAGTGTAATCGACACTTCTTGATGATCGATGATGATCATTTTGTGGTTTAGACTAGCGATATGCGATGTCTCTTTGTCCGCGTGGGGTACTGTACCCCGTTCTGTTGAGCTTAGTCTCATTTTTATAGGCTAACAACCTATGGGTTTTATGGAGTTCGGTTCATCGGGCGTACCGTTATTGTACTTCGTCGTTGTTCCGAATTACTTGAGTATCAGGTTCATCGGGTGTACCGTTATTGTACTACGTCGTTGCACCGGCTCTATGGTTAGCGACCATGGGTTAGCGACCCGTTTGTGATGCACATGTTGGTGAGTTTTCATGCTCCCGTTTGTGATAAGCCTCCCCCTTTGTGATTTCTGGATTTCTAGTTGATGATTTCTAGAATTTGTGTTTCACCAATTTTGATGATAGGCATTGATGAGCTCTATCAATTATTTGTGTTTTTGGTGAATAATTTAAAGAATGCAATTCTTTTTGGATGTTTGAGATGATTTGGGATATTGTATTTTTTTGTTATTTGATGTATACTTGTCGCAGTATGGCATTATTGTTATCATACGTTTTTGTCATATCTCTTATCCTATCTCATTTTATATGATATTTATAGCTAGACTGATCCATTTATTATTTTCTTCTTAAATAATACTCGGGTCAGACCGAGATATTCCAGGTGCTCCTGCTTGACTTCTTATCAGGGTCCGTCACCTGACTTTTGGTTAACTACTTTAGCATAGTAGTTTTTGTTAGTATACATTTGAGATAGAGACTCCTTGTTGTATACGTATTCTTTTGTCTAGCACTTGTATCTATTTTTTTGTGATGTAGTGGATCTAGTCTGACCACTTTTTTGATGTACACTTTTATGTGTTATATTCATATCTATTTCCGCCTTTGTGATATGAATGTCTATGACTGATTTGTGTTATGCTTATTTCTATATATGTTTCCGAAGTCTACATAGCCACTGTGTGGTAGCTTTGAGTTTGTATTTGATATGTCAGATTTCCTCTTGAAATGAAATGTAAGTTATACTATCTGACATATCGGTACTCGCACAAAGCAATTACACAAATGGTCGCTCCTCAACAGCCTTATTCTTCATGCTAGTCGACGGCATTACCCCATAGTGTCCTTGGCTAGTGTGAGTATAGAGGTGGGGCATCACAGCTTGGTATCAGAGCCAAACTTTGGAACAATGTAGAATAATCTAACAAGGATCATTGTCCTAAGTCTTTCTTAGGAATCGTGCTATAGGATTTAATTCAAGTCTTCGTACCGTTCTATCCTATTTCTTTTTATGATGCCTTGTTTTATCAATCAAGTTTGTTTGATATTCATTCTGTGAATAACTTTTTTCCTCTTCTTTCTTTCTTAAAGAGGAGAAATGGTTAGACTAGGCCGTCCCAGCGCCGGTCAATCCAGTGCTACTCCTCAGGATGGAGTATTTATGTCTGCCCAGAAGCTCTTAGATCTTGTGAAAAATGCTCAAGCTATCGGACCCATTCCAGAGCCTACTCATCCTAAATCTGGGTTTGCACGCTTGTGCAGTGGTTACACCAACTTGGGTGGAAGGCCTTTCAAGGGATCCGAAAGCGTTATAGAAGTCCAAGCTTGGTTAGAACATGCGATTGCATTTTTTCCGCATGAATCTTATTGATCTACATCGAGTCCAAGTGGCTTTTAGCTTGCTCTAGGAGAGAGCATTAGATTAGTATGAGCTTCTGATCTCGGAAATTATTGAAGCAGATCTTACTAGGGAGCAATTCCGGGAAAGATTCGAGTTAAAATTTGTGCCAGAAGCTGAAAAAGTATCTTTAGCTCGACGTTTTATTGACCTTGTTCAAGGTTAATCTTCTGTGATGGATTATGTCGCATCTTTCGAATCTCTATCTAAATATAGGGTCGAGTATATTAATACCCCGTTGAAGAAAAATCAAAGATTTGTCTATGGGTTGAATAAGGACCTCAAAAAGCCATTACTTATGAAACTAGAAGTTTCTTTCGATCAGCTTGTTGATATCGCTCTTCGACTTGAAGAGGCCGATAAAGAAAGTGATGTTGAAGTTGTGGGTGCCAAACCGAACTTCAACAATAACAAGAAGAGGCCTATTAAGTTCAAAGGCTCTTATCCCAACAAGAAAGGGAAGCAAGCAACTTCGGTAGCAAAGACTTCTACCTCTAGTCGTGGGCAATGCTACAATTGTGGTTCTAAGAACCATTATGCAAATAGGTGCCCAAAACCTCTTTTTGTCGTTATTGCAAAAGTTCGGGTAATCTTTTATCTTCATGTCCCAAACTTCCAAACAAGAAAGAGGGAAAGCTAAATGTTGTGCAAGCTCATAGTAACACTTTTATTGGAAAAGGTATTTCTCATTCTATCCTTGATGGCATTCTTATATTTCATGATCTTCCTATTCGAGTTCTTTTTGATACGGGTGCATCTCACTCCTTTATATCAAAAGAACTTATTGATGCTTTGTCTTTGAATGTTATTGGCTTGATGACTTCATTGAGAATTGCGAATCCGGTTGGTGGATCCGCAACACTCATTTTACTGTGTAAAGATGTCAAAATTATTTAATGTGATTATGCCTTCCGAGCCGATTTGCATGTTATGCGTTACCTAGGTTTCGGGATGATTTTGGGGATGGATTGGCTTAACCGTTATGAAGCCCATATCCTATGTCCTGAGCGGACTATATATCTTCGACATCCTCAATCTGTTAAGCAGATTTCTCTTGTTCTTAAAGATTCAGATTCCAATTCGAGAGCATCCTTGTATTCTCTAAATCCTCATGATGACGATAATGATGATGAGGAAGATGTTATTTCTCTCATTCACATTGTTCGTGAATTTCCCGACATATTTGAGCCCGTATTAGGATTACCACCTAAGCGAGCAATTAAGTTCAGAATTAATCTAATCCTTGGAGCTCTACCTATCACTCGTCCTCCTTATCGTATGTCCAATAAGGAAAATGAGGAGATGTGTAATCAATTATCCGAATTGGAAGGGAAACAGTTTATTCATTCTAGTTCTTCTCCATGGGGAGCTTCGGCTATTTTTGTGAAGAAATCTGATGGTACACTTAGGCTTTGCATTAACTAACGCAAGCTTAATGATCTCACCATCAAGAATAAATATCCCTTACCTCGGATTGATGATTTATTCGATCAACTTAGTGGTGCTAGAGTCTTTTCACAGTTAACTTAGCAACCGGTTTTCACCAGCTCCGTATTGCAGAGGATAGCATTCCTTTGACATCGTTCCGTACTCGTTATGGATCTTACGAATGGCTTGTTATGCAATTTGGTTTGACGAATGCTCCAGCTTATTTCGTTGACCTTATGAATCAAGTTTTCAAAGACTTCCTCGATCGATTTGTTCTCATCTTTATAGATGATATTCTTATTTATTCTAAAACCGAGGAAGAGCATGAAAATCATCTTCGGATTGTGTTGGAAACTCTTAGGAGCAACCAATTGAAAGCAAAATTTTTAAATGCCACTTTTGGCAATCTCGTGTGAAATTCTTGGGGTATATTATTTTTGAATCCGGAATTTCCATGGATCCTTCAAAGATTGAAGCGATTCAAAATTGGAAGAGACCGGAGAGTGTGACGGAAATTTGTAGCTTTCTCGGATTGGCGGGCTATTATTGTCGATTCATAAAAGACTTTTCTAAAATTTCCGTACCTCTCACAAGTTTGACAAAGAAGGAAGTTAAATACATTTGGTCAGACAAGTGTGAAGCTGCTTTTCAGAAACTAAAAGAACTCCTTTCCGATGCTCCTATTCTTGTGATTCCCGAAGGGAACTAAGATTTTATTGTTTATACCGATGCTAGTCGTGTTGGTTTGGGTGCCGTTCTCATGCAAAGGGAACGTGTTATTGCTTATGCTTCTAGGTAATTAAAGCCTGCCGAGACTAGATATGCCACTCATGATTTAGAGCTCGCGGCTATTGTTTTCGCCCTTATAATTTGGCGTCATTATCTTTTGGGAGAGAAATTTCTCTCCACCGATCATAAATCTTTGAAGTATTTATTTTTCCAAAAGGAACTTAATTTGCGTCAACAATGTTGGTTCGAGTTCCTTGCATCTTATGATCTTGATATTCTTTATACTCCCGGAAAGGGAAATCGTGTTGCCGATGCCCTTAGCCGAAAGCAACAAGCGGTTGTTTCCATGATGATATCCGAATGGAATGGTCTCGAGACTTTGTCTACTTGTGAGATTCGAGATCGTCAATCCAATTCATGTTCTTCTCTTGTTTTGTGTAGCCTTGAGGCTTATCCTTCTCTTTTAGACCGCATTCTTGAAGCTCAAAAGCGTGATCCCGAATTGGTTCTTCTTAGCAAAAGTTGTAGGGATAAAATTGATATTGAAGGTTTGAAAGACTTTGATATTGATGCTCATGGCGGTATTCGAAAATTTGGTAGACTTATTGTGCCAAATATTATTGATCTTCGTAAAGACATTTTAGAAGATTCTCATCGTTCTAAATTTACCAATCATCCTGGTAGTAGTAAAATGTACGTGGACATGAAGAGACTTTATTATTGGGATGGAATGAAATCTGATATTGCTAACTTTATTAAGCATTGCATGACTTGCCAACTTTTGAAGACCGAGCATTAAAGGCCCGGTGGGTTATTGCAACCTTTGGACATTCCCGTTTGGAAGTGGGATCAAGTCTCCATGGACTTTATTGACGGTCTTCCCCGTTCTCGTTCGGGTCATGATAGCCTATGGGTGATAGTAGATAGACTTACAAAATCTGCCCATTTTATTCCCGTTCGGTCCAATCGGACCGTACCTATTTTGGCTAAACTCTATGTCAAGGAAATTGTTAAATTGCATGGAGTTCCTACTTCTATTGTTAGTGATCGTGATCCATTATTTACTAGCGGATTTCGGAAAGGTCTTCAAAAAGCTTTGGGAACGAAGCTTAATTTTAGCACCGCTTATCATCCTCAGTCTGATGGACAAACCGAGCGTGTGAATCAAACTCTTGAAGATCTCCTTCGTGCATGTGTTCTTGACTTTGGTGGAAGTTGGGAGGATCATATCTCTCTTGTTGAGTTTTCTTATAATAATAGCTTCCAATCTAGTATTGGTATGGCTCCTTTTGAGGCACTCTATGGGAGGCCATGTCGATCTCCTTCGTGTTGGCTTGAAGCCGGTGAGAAGCTGGTTTTAGGTCTAGATTTTATTCGTGATGCTACAGAAAATATTGACCTTATTCGTCATAGGATGAAAGAAGCTCAAAGTAGACAAAAATCCTATGCCGATAATCAAAGAAGGAAATTAGAATTTTCCGTGGGAGATTTTGTGTTTATTCGTGTTTCACCTATGAAGTGTGTTGTGCGTTTCAGTCGATCGAGAAAATTAACACCTCGATATATTGGCCCATTTTCCATCACCGAATGCATTGGTTCCGTGGCTTATCGCCTTTCATTACCGGCTCAGTTTTCTGCTGTTCATGACGTAGTATTCCACGTTTCTCAACTCTGGAAATGCCTTCGAGATTCCGATTCTATTCTTGAGCCCGGTGTTATTGAAGAAATTGAAGTTTAGCCTAATTTGACTTATGAGCAACATCCTATTCGTATCATTGCTACGGAGGTTAAATGCCTTCGAAATAAAGATGTTCCTCTTGTGAAAGTTCAATGGTCCACAAATCCTAAGGATTGCTCTTGGGAATTCAGAGAATTCATCGAGCGAACACATCCGGACTTACTCTCTCGTGCTCTTTAAGGTGAACTTCTCATTTCAAAATTTCTTCTTTTTGTGTTGTTATGCCTTTGTATGGTTGTTACTTTTTATTTCTTTTTCTTAAGTATTGCGAGGACGCAATTTTTTTAGGAGGGGAGTCTGTAAAAACCCGCATATTTTACGATTGTATATTTAAATGTTTTATTTAAATATAGCATCGTTAGTCGGATTTAAGTCCGAAATGTCACTTTTTGCAAACAGTCGAATTAGGACTCGGACCACTTCCATTGAGTCCAAAATAGCGTTTGCGACCTTTTTGAGTATAAACATCGATATGTTTGGAGTTGAGTAAAATTTTGATATATTCATTAAGGGCTTTGGGTTTCAGCCCACCAACCCAACATAATACCCCAACTCCACCCCCTCTCATCTTCATACATTCTCATTTCCTAATACTCTCTAACTAAAGTAAAAATGGGGGAAGAGAAAAGAAATTAGATATTCCTTAGCCTTAATTCTCTTAAGTAAAATCAACTTCAAGCTAGAAATCAAGGAGAAGCTTAGGTAAGCATCCTCTTCTTCTTCTCCATCTCAATCCCTCTTCAATTTTCAGAAATTCCTATAAGCTAACTTAGGAAAAACTTCACCTTTGATAATAGGTTGAAGATTCTAGAGGTGTTGTGTAACGACCCAATATTTTTTATTGGTTTTTAATAACTTATTTAACTGAACTTTTTTGTGAAATTTTAAATAATTTAATTTTGAAATAAGAATGTTATATTTGGAATACGTATTTAAAAATATAGCAATTGGTAAATTTTCATCAGGAAATATGGAAGTTTATTTTATTGTGTAATTTTATTTCAATTTAAATCAGTTAATAACAGTTGAATTTAAAAGTATTCTGAAACCTAAATATGTCAACATGAGAAAATTTATTTGGAACACTATGAATCAAACTGCAAAATTCGTTTCGCGAAATTCGGACGTTTCTAGCTCCGTTTGGATTTTTCTGTACAGAATAGCAACGTATATTGGTACCGATTATCGACTTTTGATAAGATGGTCGTACCACTGATATCTATATGCCGTTTTGATCGTCTCGTCATGCTGATCTCTACGGTATATTTACTTCTATATTTTGAGGTCCGATACGCGACGGAAACATTAAACTGTTCGCTGTAACGGTACCCATCTTGGAACTTTTAATATCATGTGACCATTCAATTTTCAAACGGCTGTAATAAATTACTTTGAATCTTTCAGCTGAATCAACATGAGACTGTACCATTTCCTTTCCTTTCCCGTTGTTTTACTTATTTATTTATTTCCAGTTGTGAATTTTGTTGTTCCATTGGTCCCAATTTAGATTGGTGGGTTCGTTCATTTTGGTTCGTTGATTTGCTTCCCGCCACCTCATTCCTTTGTTTTATTCTGGAATGATAATGAAAAGCTTTTACATTTGCATTTATATATTATTTAAACCGGTTCATTATTCCCTATACGTTTATAACTTTGCATATATATTAATGGGTCTCTCTTTTTTTCAAGCTCTTCATATTTTTCTTTTCTTCTCTGTTACTTTCTTCTTCCACTCACATCTGCTTCCCCTCATTTCTTTTCCTCTGTCCACCAAGCCAAGCCCGCCTGAACATCCGACCTGCGCCGCATCTCCTCACTCTCTGCCACCTCATCACCGCACCGTAGTCTTCCCCGATCTCGCCAAGGCCCAAACTCCAAAACCTAATCCATCCTCTTCAAATATGAGCTTCCCTCCCCTTCCATCGCCGAACAGCCCCAGGCATCAGCCACGCCTCGCCCTCCATCTCCTCCGCCTCCTCCCCTTGAACACCCGCCTTCGCCTGACCCGCCGTAGTCCCGACAACCTCCTCATCTTCTTACAATTTAGCATGTAAGTATATATATATATATAGGTTAGGCTACAAACTTTACTCGTATATATTGAATTTTGGCACTCTGTTGATATGTGACTCTATATTAGTATACGTGTCTTATATATATATATATTTATTTATTTATTTAACAGTTAGTGTGTAATGGTTTTAAATGTGTCTTATGTTATATATTTATCTAATAGGATTTGGTTATATAAACAGTTATATATTTATTTGTATCTACTATATATGGGATATGCATGCTACCGTGAGTTGTGTTCCAAGATATTATATTTCCAGTCGCTATGTATTAGTTTGCGTTATAATTTGTTAATATAATATGGTTGCAGGTGAAGGTTATATGTACCAGAGTATTATAAAGTATATAGGACAGTGCAGTATGATATGGTTATAAATATAGTAGTAAAATATATAGATGTCTATATACATAGTTTATACCAACAGTTATGATAGATATACATATATTGTGTAGCTGACGTGTGTATAAAGATATCTGTGTATATAGATGTATGAGATAGTGGTTCCATTTTATAATATATGTCATGTACGTGTCCTATAATGGTTGAATTACGTGCATATATAAGTTTAGAAAGTGTATGTAAGTTGTATAATTTATTGTATAACCACTCTAGAATGATTTTTACATATATTAGTTTTTATATATATATATATATATTAGACGATAGTATTGGTCTATATTAGTATTATATAATCTGGTTATAAATGTTGGATTGTTTTATAATAATTGTTGTTTAATGATTTTATATATAACTGTTGGTTGGTTTATTTGTGTAAGTGATATGTATATATCTACATAAGTATTTATTTCAAAATATAGTATGTATACATAATTGATTTTAGTATATGTGATGTTAATTTAAAAACAATGATTTTATTTACATATGTATTTATTTTATTTTCATATTTACCTTAAATTTAAAATATTGATTTCAAGATATTATATATATATGTGTGTTTATCTAAAATTTTATATGGTATATATGTTTGATTTTAATTTATGTGTTACAATTTAAATAATGATTTTTAATATATATATATATATACATAAGTTCACTTATACTTTTTAGCTTCATCGATCCCGTCCTGATTTGATTTCATCAATTTCTATTCATCAGATTTCGTTCGTCGAATTCGTGCCAATCTAGCTTTGTTTTGGAATTCTGCTTGAATTCGTAGCTCATTTCTGTGTCAAATTCTCTAGCCTCAAAGTTTGAGCAATCACTCATGATTAACATTCTTATATTTATTAAATTTAATTTCAATCGAAACGATAATTGAAATATGCTACTGTAGTTATTTAAATTGTTATATATGCTATTATCTGTAACTGTTCACCTGTGGGATATGACACCATATCCTGTTGTTTATATTATATTGTTATCGATGATATATGCCTGTTATTATTATAATCATATTTGTTATCACTCTGCAAGTTCCCTGTTAGTATAGAATTCACTATGGTTTGAAATGATACATACCCGGACGGACTTTAGAATAGGAGAAAATTGTTATGGGTTGAAATGATAGACGCAAGCGATATTCATTGAATTGAATTTGGGATTGCGGGTCGAAATGATATCTACCCGTATATATTTAAATTACGGATTGAAATGATAAATATCCATATCACTTGACGATAGGATAGGAAATTTTATACAGACACCGTTGGTCCATATATAAATATTTTGAAAATAAATTCTATGGTTTTGGAAAGAAATATATGGTTTTAATAAATGTTGATTCTTCAATTTTTATATATAAATGGTAATGATATATATAGATTTAATAAATATATTTAATTTAATTAAGATTGATCTAATACATATAATATGTTTAAGTTTTTAAATTTATATTTCAAAATAGATTTTGGTAATAATTTGAATAAGTTAAGGTTGGGAAGATAATTTGAATTTACTTGAAATTGTATTCAATAAAGAATTTTATTTAGTTAAACCGATTTGAAACTCATTGAAATTGAGATTTAAGATATGGTTTATAACTTGGTCTTGATTTAAGTAATTTAAGGAATATTTCTCGTTTAAATAAATTTAAGGAAATATTTAGTAAAAATGTAATTTAAGGCTAGTTAAATGATATTGAATTTATTAAGTGAATATTCCCTGACTAAATAATAATGAAGTTAGATCAAGATCTATATGAAACTATTAAATTTAACTTTGAAAATGTTGAATATTAAAGCTTTGAAATATATTGGAATTTAAATGGTTTATTTTGTGATTCAGATCTGTATTTGAAATCAATATAATTTGAATTTGTTATTTAGAAACTGAATTGAATTAAAATGGAAAATTTTTGGTTGAATTAAATTGAAATTTGGAACTCGAGTTGATTTGAATCAATTTTTTTGAAATTGAGGAAATCTATATAATTGAAATGGAAAAGATACTTTGGGTTTGAAGTATAAAATATTTTGAAAGGACCACGGTGTTGTAATGATGGTTGGTTATTGATATCTTATATTTCTACATTGTAGATAGTTCCACGGATTCTTAGAGGATGGTTATCCCAAACATCCTTTAAGTTACTTGTATTTCAGTTGATATTTCACTTGGGTTGGATTTATTAATATAAGAATGTTAATCCTGACTCGAGTGTTTTGTGTTTTGCTTTACGCTCGGGTCAGACTGAGTAATTCAGCATTTGAGACTCACCTTTGGAGTTTGGAGCTTCGCTTGGAGATCCAACAATCGATTCAGCTTTCAGCTTTTCTAGTTGATTTGTTCAGAGAGGTCATCAGTTTGTATTGGAGACTTCACTATATTTGAGATATTCTATTGTATTTTAATTCTAACTCTGATGTTTATATAGTAGCTTCATGAACTACTATTTATCTATTCCGCTGCATTATTTTAGATTACTCTGTGTCTGGGATTTTGTGATTGATTTATTTACCGTATATGCTGAGTTTTGCCAAATTTAAATTAACAATCTGATATTTTGAACAATTCAAGTCCAACATGTGTGGATGCGAATGGTTGAAAATAACAGGTCGTTACAGTTGGTATCAGAGCTTTGGCTCTAGGCAAACTTAGCACATATGGTAAATTTATTTACAGAATCACTTTCGTTCGAGTTGAATCTCTTCCTTTTGACTCGATTTCCTTTGAACTTTGGAACGTTACCTACGGTTCCAAAATTCATTCTTGTCTCTCCCTATTTGTATTCTTTTGATTCTGGAGTATCCCATAACTCCACTTCGAATGATCTCTTTAAGAATAGGCGATTCCGCCAATCTTTGAATGATTTGTAAAGGGGTGAAACTCCTTTACAATTGGCATTGATTCACCGGAGATTTATACATCCCTCAGTTTAGATGTTGTTATCTCTTATTATGCCAAATTCTATCTATGGCGATCGAATGTCGATTTGCCTTAGAATTCTGTATCGATCTTATTTTGAAGTCACGGTTGACCCGATTAAGGTTGCCCGCGATTTATATAAGTATATCCATCTCCTATTTGTAATTTAATTATCTCATTTTCGTTCATGCCTATCTTCGAATCAGAATTCTATTTGGTTAGAGTCCCTCTAATTTGAATCTTTACCTTTGTTTCGAAATCCATTCGTCAACCATCCTTTGAAAAAATCAGGTTGTTTGTATTTTAGAAATTGTTTATATATCGAAATTATTATTCTGATAAGTATGATTATATCTTTATATAAAAGTGAAATGTTTTCGATAAAGATTATATACCTTTAAAAATGAGAATTTGAAGTTTTGAAAGGATTTGAAACTTTGAAAGTTATATAAATTGATTTATATAAAAATGATTTATAACTGAAGGGTTTTGAATTTGAAATTCGTGAAATTGAACTCCGGTATTTTGAAATTGGTTTTAAGATTTTTGAAAATATATAGTAATACGATTTGAAAGTATATTCCGAATAAGAAATGTTTCAAATGACTTCAAATGAGTTCCAATGATTTCGAAGAAATTTCAAAGATGTTTTCAAGAAAACAGAAATCCAAAACTCACTTATGTCGCTGGAAAATAATTTCGGTGATGAGTGCACGCATCATCGACATTGATTTTCGAGTTTCAGAGTGGGGGAGAGGCCACTTTAGTAGCATTGCTATGCGAGTGATTTTGTGAAACCAATTTTGATTTCAAATTCCGAAGTATGATTTGATATTTGAAAGATATATGTATATATATTTGAAATGATTTGAAGTGAGCCCGGTGTTCAGTCCTTGAGTTTCGGATTTAACCCTATATATTGAAATTAATTTACTGATTGGTTGCTGATTTGCACTTGGATTTGAAATTTGATTTCTCTGACTATTTGGAATGTTCGAACACTTCCAAATCGAGATTTAAATTTTCAAAGCTAAGAAATTTCGAAAAGTATAAATTATTTGATAAAGTATGTAAGTTTAGTTTTGTATGTTAAGTATGAAGTAATATGATTTAAATAAATTTGAAACTGCTTTGTAAACTAAATGAATAAGACTATTTTGAAGTATACCAATATGAAATTGAGTTTTGAAATATTTTGAATAAAAGTTAGTTTAAATGTTTGACTTAGTGACATCTCCTATAAAACCATACATATGTATATGTAGAATAATAGTTTTCAAAAAGTTAAATTGGATATTTCTAATAGAAATAAATAGTTCAAAGGTTTTAAAGAGATGGTTATAAACTTGGTAAATCATTTCGGGTATAATTGATTTTTTTGAAAATTATTTGGTTTCGAAAATAGATTGGAATTTAAAAACCCAGTATCTATATGATGATTTTGGAAATGAATTTGTTTGACTTAAATTTTGTTGGTTTGGAAACTTGGATTATTCTCTAAATCTATTATTTTGGAAAATTTGAAACTAAAGATATGTAAATTGAGAAGAAATAATTTTGTGAAATCGTATATGATTTTGAAACTGAACCGAGATTGAAACGAATTGAAATCAATTACCTTATTTTACTAAATACTTGATTTGGGAGTTATCAAACTCATATAAAATTGATTTGTATAAGTATGATGTTGATTCGAAAACTGTTGATTTGGAAAGGTACTCAATTTGAAAATTGAAATCTTATATAATCGAAGTCTGTATAAGTGAGATTTGATATACTACTTATTTTGGGAAGTATTTGATTTGGAAATGAAATCTTATATATGGACTTTATATAAGTATGGTATTTGAAATTGATTTGAAAATGTACTATATGATACATATTTTCGAAGTAAAGATATGGAAAGTGCCTTCTGCTTGATATCCGCTTTGTGGCCACATTGTGGATTCATTCTATCGATATTATTTTTTGTGATTTGGGTTTTTCGGATATGATACTCGAGTGTCCATCGAATTACATGGAAATCTCCATGGTCTTACGAGCGCGACTGCATAGCGTAATTCACCTGGCTGAGATGGCCTACGGGTACGGATGTTTCCTGGGGGATCCAGGCGTAACCATTGTGTATCTGCGATCTATGTAGGTCGTTTTTAGTAGCGAAATTCGCAGGGCTGAGATAGCTTACGGATATGGATGTTTCCTGGGGATTCAGGCGTAACCATTGTGTATCTGTAGTCTACTAGTCATCATGGCGTAATTCGCAGGGCTGAGAAAGCTTACGGATACAGATGTTTCCTGGGGGATCTAGGCGTAACCATTGTGTATCTGCGATCCATGGTTAGACAATGATTTGGTTGATTTGTTTGGATTGTACTTTCCATATCTGTTTTTAAAAGTTTTGTAGTATTTTCACTGGGTGTTGAAACAAGTCTACTAAGTACTTGGAGAATTCTAGCTTTGTGCCTGATCAACGCATGGCCAGAGTCTGCAAGAACGAGGATAAATTTGTTGAAACATCGAGTTATAAAAGTATTTAATTATAAAGGTATTTTATTATAAAAGTATTTCCAACAAAGAAATTTTGTATTAATATTTGAAATTGAATTCTTATGGTTTCAATTAATTATTCATGCCCGATACTATTCTTTTGAATCTACCTTATCTGCTCAGCTTTATTCATTCACATATATTCTGTTTTTCCAAATCCTCCTTCTTTTCCTTGTTGACTATATCCTTTTTAAATATTGTTTATTTATATACTACATGGTTTAATAGAAAATTTTAGTGTTATAAATATTTTAGGAGTTTTAATTAAATAAAACATATTTATAGTAAATGATTATTGATTTATTAATAATGTTGAAAGATATTTTGAGATAAAATTTATAAATTATGAATTATGGATTTAATGTTTTCAATAGCTTCTTTGTAAATATAAGTAATGAGGTAAATAATTGTTTTCAAATAGTTTTCATATATTTATAAAGTTGTAAATGGCATTTATAAAGGAAGCAAGAAATTTAAAAATGGGTTTTGAAAGGTATTAAAGTATTAAAGATAATTGATTTGCAAATGAAGTTTTCAAACGAATATTTCAAGTAAAATTTATATATAGTTTCAAATTAATTGTTTAATCTTTTCTTTTAACCTATCTTTTCTGCCTGGTTGTTCTATTCTCCTACCTCCTCCCTTTTCGGGGACGAAAAGTTTTGAATGAGGGAGAGTGTAACGACCCAAATTTTTTTTATTGGTTTTTAATAACGTATTTAACTGGATTTTTTTGTGAAATTTTAAATAATTGAATTTTGAAATAAGAATGTTATATTTGGAGTACATATTTAAAAATATAGCAATTGGTAAATTTTCATTAGGAAATATGGAAGTTTATTTTATTGTGTAATTTTATTTCAATTTAAATCAGTTAATAACAGTTGAATTTAAAAGTATTCCGAAACCTAAATATGTCAACATGAGAAAATTTATTTGGAACACTATGAATCAGACTGCGAAATTCGTTTCACGAAATTCGGACGTTTCTAGCTCCGTTTGGATTTTTTCGTACGGAATAGCAACGTATATTGATACCGATTATCGACTTTTGATAAGATGATCGTACCACTGATATCTGTATGCCGTTTTGATCGTCTCGTCGTGCTGATCTCTACGGTATATTTACTTCTGTATTTTGAGGTCCGATATGCGATGGAAACATTAAACTGTTCGTTGTAACGGTACCCATCTTGGAACTTTTAATATCCTATGACCATTCAATTTTCAAATGGCTGTAATAAATTACTTTGATCTTTCAGCTGAATCAACATGAGACTGTACCATTTCCTTTCCTTTCCCGTTGTTTTATTTATTTATTTATTTCCAGTTGTGACTTTTGTTGTTCCATTGGTCCCAATTTATATTGGTGGGTTCATTCATTTTGGTTCATTGATTTGCTTCCGGCCACCTCATTCCTTTGTTTCATTCTGTAATGATAATGAAAAGCTTTTACGTTTGCATTTATATATTATTTAAACTGGTTCATTATTCCCTTTGCGTTTATAACTTTGCATATATATTAACGGGTCTCTTTTTTTTCAAGCTCTTCATATTTTTCTTTTCTTCTCTGTTACTTTCTTCTTCCACTCACATCTGCTTCCCCTCGTTCCTTTGTCCACCAAGCCAAGCCCGCCTGAACATCCGACCTATTCCGCATCTCCTCACTCTCCGCCACCTTATCACCGCATCGTAGTCTTCCCAGACCTCGCCAAGGCCCAAACTCCAAAACCCAATCCATCCCCTTCAGATCCGAGCTTCCCTCCCCCTCCATCGCCGAACAGCATCAGGCATCAGCCATGCCTCGCCCACCATCTCCGCCGCCTCCTCCCCTTGAACACCCGCCTTCGCCTGACCCGCCGTAGCTCCGGCAACCTCCTCATCTTCTTCCAATTTAGCATGTAAGTATATATATAGGTTAGCTACAAACTTTACTCATATATATTGAATTTTGGCACTCTATTGATATGTGACTCTATATTAGTATACGTGTCTTATATTTTTTTTAACAGTTAGTTTGTAATGGTTTTAAATGTGTTTAAATAATCTGTTTAAATTAATTAGTTAAATTAATTTAAGATAATGATTTGGAAATTTGATAATTACTTAAATGTAATTAGTGAAAGTATAATTACTTAGGAAAGTAATTAAAGTTAATTAGTGGATGTAATTAACTGAAGATGATTTAATAATAAAAGAAATTTGAGTTAATTACTTTTGAATAATTAATCAAGGGATTAATTAAAGGATAATTAATTAAGGAGTAATTAATTTATGAAGTGGAGTAATTAAGGGAAGTTAATTACTAAATGAGATTAATCAAAGGTGATTAATAAATGTGACTAATTAATTATTAAATGTAATTAATTTAAATAAGATAATTAATTAAGAATAATTAAGGATCATTAATTAATTAATGATGTAATTAAGGATTGGTTAATTAAGATTAATTAATAAATAATTAGTGATTAAAGTAATTAATTAATTTTAATTAATTAAGGATTAATGTAATTAAATATAGTTAATTAATTAATGAAGTAATTAAAGATTAATTACTGAATGGTTTAAGATAATTAATTTGTGAAATTAATTAAGTATTAATTACTTAAAGTAATTAAAGGGTAATTAATCAGGAATGATTAATTTAGATGGATACTTAGAGTAATGATTAATTAATTGGTTTAATTAATAATTAATTAAGCAGGATTTATAGGATGAAGTAATTAATTTAATTCACTTTAAATTAATTAGATATGATAAATCATTACTTAAGAATGGATGAATGGTATTGAATGCTTTGCATTGATGATATCTCTGATAAGAGATGTGCTGATCTATGATATGGATGTTTGGTTGAATTATGATGATAATGTGAATTATCTGTTTGGGATGATAATGTAGATTATCTATTGAATTATCTATCTTTGTGTATATAGATAAGAATTGAATTGTTTTAACCTTAAAACAACTTGGCCATTAAAAGATACGTTTTGGATTTCGATGAGACCGGGATCGGGTTTCCGTATACCGGGATTCCAGGTCTGGAGACCCGAATACCACATCGATCCAAATTAACGATAGGTCGTGAATCTCAAGTGAAGATGAAGTTTCAGAGTGCAAGGGTTATTGTCGTTAACTCTGAGGGTGATTCCAAAACGAGTGTAACGAAATAATGCCTTCGGTTTCGTTCGAACCCGGAACGAACTTGTATGGATTGAATGCTTTCAGAACATCGTCAGGTGGACGATGAGCATTCTAAGTGATATGTTCTGATTAAAGGTAATCGTAACCTCAAGCCTCATCAACCGGGAATGGCTAAAACAGGGGAGGTGCAGCAAGGCTTCGTGGGTAGCACCCACTGAGAGCAAGATAGATCCCTGTCTAGAGGTCCCTTTTCTTTTATTTCGGCTTAGTGTGTGGTTGGTCGCGCCAACTACGGGGTTATCTTGTTTGGAATTATCCAGTAAGGGATGGTTCCGGCTTTGTGTTGCAGGGGAGCGGGCGTACTCCTCGGTACGGTGATCTAGGCCACGTACTGTGACGGGCGGTACCCCAGTAGCCCTGCCATTGTATGGAAACCCATTCTTCTTACGTGCCCTTACGGTTTTGATTGTATAACCCACTTTGTGGCTAGTATGCTGGAATTTAATAATGTAACAATTTCAGCTATTTCATATTTATTTGAAAACCCTAGACCCTATTATAATATAACTGGATTTCCTATCAAATGTTTTGGTTAGCGTAAGGTAAAAACTTACCCATGTTTATTTGTGGGGAGTCTTACGTGATACCTTTTCTTTCTAAAGGTTTTGAAGTTAAGCAAGTTTAACCTGTTACTCACACCAGACCCATGTCTGACCCAAGTGTTTATTTCTGTTCTATAAACTCTTGGGTACTCAAATTTTTACGAGTAGCCAAGGGATTCAGGTTTAGCTTTGACGAATATTCTGGAGGAGCAATGGAGCAGGAGGCTTCGGCGTTCGTAGATATAGTATTCCGCTGTGTTGATATCTGTGATAGTGTCTTGTCATGTATTTGAGTTGTAATGTCTAGACAGATGTTTATAACTGTCTAGTAAGTGATGTATATGCTGTGTAACTCTGTAAATTGTTGTATACTATGTAATAGTTTATGTTATTAATATAATTTATTCGTTCCGCTGTGAGATCGTTGTTGTTGTTTCTTTCTTTCTTCTCTTCTTTTCTATTTTCTACCCCTTTCTTTCTTCATAATGATGCGACTTTCAGGGCATAGGAAGTCGGGTCGTCACATTTGGTATCAAAGCATAGGTTGAGCGAATGCCTAAGCTTTTGGTTAAGTGAATATCAGAACACTAGGTTGAGTGAATACCTAGGTTCGGAAGGATTGTTCATTAGAGACAGGATCTGTAGCAACCTGTTTGAGTCTGAGTATATATATATATATACGAGAGCGCGTATTTGTTAGTTATATAAAATGGTTTTATATTGTGTTAATTGATCGGTTGAGTGGTATATGGATTCTGGTCAATACGAGTAGCTAACGTTATTGATAGGGATCTCTAAACACTTGACCAGGCCAACGGACACAATATTGTTTTAAAAAGGTAGATGAAATAATTTTACCCAGATATAATTTCTATATAAAAAAAAGTATCATTTTAAATGTATATGGTATTTGTAATGATTGGTTGAGATGATAATAATTTATCATCTAGGATTAGGAGTCTGAGTGTTGAGGTTGGAAGTGTATTTGTCGAGACTGTAGACCTAATACCGTCTCGAGTGAACTTTACAGTTGTGTAAGGATTTCACAATCTCTGAAGGAAACCTGTTAAGGTTCGGAGTTTATCTTTGAAGTTGGATGAGTAGAGTTGGATCTGTCAGTTGGGCAGAAGCGAGTGATAGTATCTTGGTATCTTCTGGAAGAAGTAGCTGTGTGATGAGATGCAGTGACTATGGATGTTCCCGAAGATGTTTTCTTTGGAACAAGTTAATGAAGTGTGTCTGCTTCGGTGTTGTGGTTGAGTTCAGCATGGTGTTTCTATTTGGGTTGGGTTCGAGTTTCTCGAAGAGCTTTGGAAAAGGAAGTCTTTGGCATCGGTGGCAGCAGTACAGCTCGGAGTATTCTGTGCATTGGCAGGAAGTTCTTCCGGCTTAGCAGTTTTTCTGGAGGTGGAGTTCAGAAGCAACAGAGTGGATCCATTTCTTCGATAGATAGGATAGATAAGTATAAGCTGTTCTGATTGGTAAAGAGAGAACAGTTTTCTTTGCAGTTAGGCTGGGTTGATCGAAAAAGTGACTTGCGATAGTCTGAGTATTCTCTTGAGTTATCTGAGATTTTCTGGGATGTGTTGTCCAATTTGTGCTTGTGTTCTTCATCAGCATTTTCATTCTACTCCAGATCAGAATGGTGCAGCGGAAGTAGTTTGGCGAGTGCATCTGTTTGTCTTTTCCAGATAGGAGAAGTTAGTTCGGTCTTCTGATGTTGTGAGTAGATTTGTGTTTTGGATTATGGGTAGATTTTGAGAGGATCATTTTATCGAGTTATTTTTGGTCTAGTTTGTTTCTAGAAGCATCGGCGAAGGTTGAGCTGATCAGGAAGGATTTGTAGGAAGCCGAGATCGTATGAAGATTTTGTGGATAAGAGACGGAGGAATTTTGGAATTCGAAGTTGGAGACTTCGTTGTTGTTGGAAGTTTTCTCTGGTAAAAGGGAGCTATAAGATTGGGTAAGTCTGGGAAGTCAGCTCCGAGTTGTTTTGGATCTCTTCTGTGTTTTGATTTGGATAAAAGCTTTGATCTACTGGATTGAATTGTCAGTTTGGATAACTGGAATTCATTGTGTTTTACGTATCTCTGAGGGAGTACGTATTTGATCTATCTCTGGTTTAGGAATCAGCAGTTCTGGAGGATTTGGTTGTTGAGTCAGACTCGTCTGTAGTCTGATATTCTGTTTAGTTTTGTAAATCTAGATAAGCAGGAGCTCTATAGCTTAGTAGTATTGTTTGTTTGGATTCTGTAGAGCGAGTATCCCGATATATATATACTTGGGGAAACTCGAGGAAATTCTATTCAGAATTTTTCGCTGGATAGTTAGAATTGTTTGTTTGGATGATTGGTTGCTATGATTGTTAGCATATGGATGATAATACATCCTTATGATTTAAATAGATTATTAAATTACCTTTGTTTTAAATTTCGGGGACAAAATTATTTTAAAGGGGGAGGAATGTAATATCCCGGAAATTTGGGGCAATATCAATTTAATAATCTGTTTAAATAATTAAATTGATTTGATAATCTTTGATAATTAAATTTGAAATGGGTTTAATAATCTAATTAAATGAATATTTAATTAGTGAATTTTTCTAATAAAATAATTTCTATTTATAATATATATATATATATATATATATAATTGTATATATTGTAAATAGATAAGCTTGGGTTTGTAATTTAAATAATAAATTAAATCTTGTTTTTAATTTCTAATATATATTTTGATAGTTGGGAAATTATGATTTATTTAATATAAGCTTTTCAAAGCTATTTAAACAAAATAACTATATGGTTTTGAAATGAGATTAATAATAAGAATTATTTTTTTCTTTTTGAAATATTGCTTAATAAATAAGATTTAAGAGTATATATATAGATAAGTTTAAAATACAATATTAATAGTGTATTGTTTTATTTATAGATATAAATAGACTTTAATAAAATAAAATTGTTATTTTCAAATTGGATGTGTTGTTTTAAATTTACTTTAAATTGGATTTTAAGAATATAATTTGAATTTGAAATTGAAATTCAAAAGAGGTAATATTTAAATAGTTTTAGACTTTAAAATATATGTATAAGCTTTTATTTATAAGTATAATTGGTTATTTCTTTAAAAAGTTATCTTTATATATAAATAGATAAGTAATAAGTGTTTAATAAATTAAGAAAAGTCTTTTATTTACATTTAAAATAAATACAAATTACTTAAAAGACATGTGTAATTCTCTAAAGACTTGGTTATAACAAGTGTAAACTAATTAACACATATAAAGACAAGTGTCAATCTTTTAATTTCTATTTTCTTTTATTTTTAAGAAATTATTTTCAGCCTATATGAATATTGTTCTTTATTTCCATTTTTTTTCTTATCTTCATTCCTAAAACTAAGAAAAACTGAATATAATTCCTCTCATAACAAATCAGTAAATTAACTTCCTCTCAATTCAAAATCCTCATAACAAATCTATCTTCCTCTCTAAAACAATCTGCAATTCAAATCCTATTTCTCTAAAACCAAATCAGTAATCAAACAAAATCTCTGTAACCCATTTTCCAGAATCTAAATTAAGTTCTGCCTGCAAATTCTTTTAAATTCTAGAAGTCTAGCCTGCAAATTTGTAAATCTGAAAGCAAGCAACTGATCTAAGCAACATCTCAACAAGATAATTGGCATGCATGCAAGATCCAATAACAGCAAGCAATTCAAGTTTTAAAATCAAAGACAGATTCAAGCAACTCAAGTTTTTAAAATTCAAAAAGCTTTTCAAATTGAAACTTGGAAAGTTTCTCTGTTCTCAAATGGTGAGTAACTTTCTTCTTAAAAATTAAATATATAAGTATCTGTTGCATGCTATAAATTCTTGAAAATATGATGAGATATGCGTGCATGTTGTTTAATATGTTTGGTATGTATGTATATTTTTGTATATATGGATGAATTGGTGTGCATGTCTGTTTCTTGCTCTGTTCCCAGTTTCAAGTGTAAAGTTTGATCAAACTTCTGTATCTCATGACCTATACAATATTATGATGTAGGATATAAACAATAATTGGTTGTTATATCATATATTAGAGTTTAGAATTTTATTTAAGTTAAAATAAAATAAGAACTACTCTGTAAATAAAAAGGGACAGGGAAGTTTGGTTTTGCATAAAATTCAAATATGATAAATTAGCATTCCAGGAATATAATTTGAATCTTTAAACCAAATAATGATTTTTAGAAGAAAAATCACAATTTTTAAGTTTGTAAATGTTGAGATATGTTAGTATGAACGGGAATTGGAAAACGATCAAATTCTGGCGATCGATGCAATCTGGAAGGTCGTGATTTTCTCTGGGTGTAGTATAATGATCATAGTGTTTGGGAAAAATGTCAGATCGATGTTCTAACCATGGTGGAGGCGACGGTGATCATTAATTGATTGTAGCCCTAGTTTTGGTAAGGTCGAGAGTTTTGGTTGGCAAGGCGTCTCTGGTGGATCGAGTTCATCAGAACTCTGGCAACTGGTAGCGGAAAGGTTGTCGAAGGCATGGCTGGAAGATCAGGTGCTCCGGTGGTCGGAGGAGATGAGTTCGAGAGGTTTACAGAGCTAAGTTTGGGTTCCAGGTTCTTGTTCAGGATGATGGAAGCTCGATTTCGATTTCAAGTGCTCCTTGAAGTTCTGTTGGTCGTAATCGAATTCTAGGGTGAACGCCGATGTGTTGGTATGGTCGTAGTTGACCATAGAGGGTCGGAGCCACCGTGCATGTGCACGGTGCACGTTGTTTTCTGGCAAGTTGATTTTGGGAGCAGAGGGAAGGTCTCGAGTTGTCTCGAGTTATTCGCGGGTATTAATCGAAGCGTGGAGGGTTCGACTCGAAGTAAATCGAGATAGGCTCGGAAACTTTTGATGATTCAGGTTTTAAACCTGACAGTGGTTTTTAAAATTTAAAATGACTTTTAAAATTTAAAGGCAGGATTTAAACTAAGTTTAAATCAAGTTTTCATATGGATTCAAGTTTAAATTTGTATCCTAGTTGAAATAAATAAGTTTTTATTTAATTTAAAATGTTTAGACAACTTTAAAATGTTTAAAGTAAAATTTTAAAAGGGGTTTGAATTTAAATAAAGTGGTTTAAAAATCTTTAAATATTAAGTGTTTCTTAATATTTGGATTTAAAAAGATTTTGTAAATTTGATTTAAGTCTTGGTTAAAGTTAAATGTGTAATTTGTTTTAAATCTTAAATTTAAAATGAATTAAAAGGAAGATTTAAAAATAAAAGTTTTCAAAGCCTTTTGTAAATGATTAAAAGTTTTCAAAGCCTTTTGTAAATGATAAATTAAAGTAGTTAAAGGTTAATACTTTAATTTAGAAAGTAATTAAGGTTTAATGATATATGAGTCATTAAATTAATAAGATAATTAAAGAATAATTTAATAATTTGATTAATTAATGGTTTAGTATTAATTAATTAAATAATTAAGATTTTAAGTTAAATTAATTAAGGGTTAATTAATTTGGGATTAAGAATCATTTATTTAGATAAGTATAGATTTTAATAAATGATTAGAAATTTATTTATCAAGTGATTAAAGATTTATTTAGCAATTAATTAAGTAATAGAGTTAAATTAATTGGTAATTAAGAATTTATTAAGTTGTAATTTATAAATAGTTGATTAAAGTTTAATTACTTAGGAAGTAGTTAAAGAATTGTTAATAATTAATGAAAGATCATTAATTAGGGATTATTAGATAATTAAGTAATTAATTAATTAACATGATTAAATTTGATAATCAATTAGATTAATTAGTTAATATGAAATTGGGTTAAGTATAATTACTTAATGGAAGTAATTAAGGTAATTAATTAAATAAATTTGATAAGTTTAAATTAATTAGTTAAATTAATTTAAGATAATGATTTGGAAATTTGATAATTACTTAAATGTAATTAGTGAAAGTATAATTACTGAGGAAAGTAATTAAAGTTAATTAGTGGATGTAATTAACTGAAGATGATTTAATAATAAAAGAAATTTGAGTTAATTACTTTTGAATAATTAATCAAGGGATTAATTAAAGGATAATTAATTAAGGAGTAATTAATTTATGAAGTGGAGTAATTAAGGGAAGTTAATTACTAAATGAGATTAATCAAAGGTGATTAATAAATGTGACTAATTAATTATTAAATGTAATTAATTTAAATAAGATAATTAATTAAGAATAATTAAGGATCATTAATTAATTAATGATGTAATTAAGGATTGGTTAATTAAGATTAATTAATAAATAATTAGTGATTAAAGTAATTAATTAATTTTAATTAATTAAGGATTAATGTAATTAAATATAGTTAATTAATTAATGAAGTAATTAAAGATTAATTACTGAATGGTTTAAGATAATTAATTTGTGAAATTAATTAAGTATTAATTACTTAAAGTAATTAAAGGGTAATTAATCAGGAATGATTAATTTAGATGGATACTTAGAGTAATGATTAATTAATTGGTTTAATTAATAATTAATTAAGCAGGATTTATAGGATGAAGTAATTAATTTAATTCACTTTAAATTAATTAGATATGATAAATCATTACTTAAGAATGGATGAATGGTATTGAATGCTTTGCATTGATGATATCTCTGATAAGAGATGTGCTGATCTATGATATGGATGTTTGGTTGAATTATGATGATAATGTGAATTATCTGTTTGGGATGATAATGTAGATTATCTATTGAATTATCTATCTTTGTGTATATAGATAAGAATTGAATTGTTTTAACCTTAAAACAACTTGGCCATTAAAAGATACGTTTTGGATTTCGATGAGACCGGGATCGGGTTTCCGTATACCGGGATTCCAGGTCTGGAGACCCGAATACCACATCGATCCAAATTAACGATAGGTCGTGAATCTCAAGTGAAGATGAAGTTTCAGAGTGCAAGGGTTATTGTCGTTAACTCTGAGGGTGATTCCAAAACGAGTGTAACGAAATAATGCCTTCGGTTTCGTTCGAACCCGGAACGAACTTGTATGGATTGAATGCTTTCAGAACATCGTCAGGTGGACGATGAGCATTCTAAGTGATATGTTCTGATTAAAGGTAATCGTAACCTCAAGCCTCATCAACCGGGAATGGCTAAAACAGGGGAGGTGCAGCAAGGCTTCGTGGGTAGCACCCACTGAGAGCAAGATAGATCCCTGTCTAGAGGTCCCTTTTCTTTTATTTCGGCTTAGTGTGTGGTTGGTCGCGCCAACTACGGGGTTATCTTGTTCGGAATTATCCAGTAAGGGATGGTTCCGGCTTTGTGTTGCAGGGGAGCGGGCGTACTCCTCGGTACGGTGATCTAGGCCACGTACTGTGACGGGCGGTACCCCAGTAGCCCTGCCATTGTATGGAAACCCATTCTTCCTACGTGCCCTTACGGTTTTGATTGTATAACCCACTTTGTGGCTAGTATGCTGGAATTTAATAATGTAACAATTTCAGCTATTTCATATTTATTTGAAAACCCTAGACCCTATTATAATATAACTGGATTTCCTATCAAATGTTTTGGTTAGCGTAAGGTAAAAACTTACCCATGTTTATTTGTGGGGAGTCTTACGTGATACCTTTTCTTTCTAAAGGTTTTGAAGTTAAGCAAGTTTAACCTGTTACTCACACCAGACCCATGTCTGACCCAAGTGTTTAATTCTGTTCTATAAACTCTTGGGTACTCAAATTTTTACGAGTAGCCAAGGGATTCAGGTTTAGCTTTGACGAATATTCTGGAGGAGCAATGGAGCAGGAGGCTTCGGCGTTCGTAGATATAGTATTCCGCTGTGTTGATATCTGTGATAGTGTCTTGTCATGTATTTGAGTTGTAATGTCTAGACAGATGTTTATAACTGTCTAGTAAGTGATGTATATGCTGTGTAACTCTGTAAATTGTTGTATACTATGTAATAGTTTATGTTATTAATATAATTTATTCGTTCCGCTGTGAGATCGTTGTTGTTGTTTCTTTCTTTCTTCTCTTCTTTTCTATTTTCTACCCCTTTCTTTCTTCATAATGATGCGACTTTCAGGGCATAGGAAGTCGGGTCGTCACACAAATTCTCTAGCCTCGAAAGGTGAGCAATCACTCATGATTAACATTCTTATATTTATTAAATTTAATTTCAATCGAAACGACAATTGAAATATGCTGCTGTAGTTATTTAAATTTTTATATATGCTATTATCTGTAACAGTTCACCTGTGGGATATGACACCATATCCTATTGTTTATATTATATTGTTTTCGATGATATATGCCTGTTATTATTATTATCATATATGTCATCACTCTTCAAGTTCCCTGTTAGTATAGAATTCACTATGGGTTGAAATGATACATACCCGAACAGACTTTAGAATAGGAGAAAATCGTTATGGGTCGAAATGATAGGCCCAAGCCATTTTCATTGAATTGAATTTGGGATTGTGGGTCGAAATGATATCTACCCGTATATATTTAAATTACGGATTGAAATGATAAATATCCGTATCACTTGACCATAGGATTGGAAATTTTATACAGACACCGTTGGTCCATATATAAATATTTTAAAAATAAATTCTATGGTTTTGGAAAGAAATATATGGTTTTAATAAATGTTGATTCTTAAATTTTTATATATAAATGGTGATGATATATATAGATTTAATAAATATATTAAATTTAATTAAGATTGATCTAATACATATAATATGTTTAAGTGTTTAAATTTATATTTCAAAATAGATTTTGGTAATAATTTGAATAAGTTAAGGTTGGGAAGATAATTTGAATTTAGTTGAAATTGTATTCAATAAAGAATTTTATTTAGTTAAATCGATTTGAAACTCATTGAAATTGAGATTTAAGATATGATTTATAACTTGGTCTTGATTTAAGTAATTTAAGGAATATTTCTCGTTTAAATAAATTTAAGGAAATATTTAGTAAAAATGTAATTTAAGGCTAGTTAAATGATATTGAATTTATTAAGTGAATATTCCATGACTAAATAATAATGAAGTTAGATCAAGATCTATATGAAACTATTAAATTTAACTTTGAAAATGTTGAATATTAAAGCTTTGAAATATATTGGAATTTAAATGGTTTATTTTGTGATTCAGATCTGTATTTGAAATCAATATAATTTGAATTTGTTATTTAGAAACTGAATTGAATTAAAATGGAAAAATTTAGATTGAAATTTGGAACTCGAGTTGATTTGAATCAAATTTTTTGAAATTGAGGAAATCTATATAATTGAAATGGAAATGATACTTTGGGTTTGAAGTCTTAAATATTTTGAAAGCACCACAGTGTTGTAATGACGGTTGGTTATTGATAGCTTATATTTCTACGTTGTAGATAGTTCCATGAATTCTTAAAGGATGGTTATCCCAAACATCCTTTAAGTTACTTGTATTTCAGTTGATATTTCACTTGGGTTGGATTTATTAATATAAGAATGTTAATCCTAACTCGAGTGTTATGTGTTTTGCTTTACGCTCGGGTCAGACTGAGTAATTCAGCATTTGAGACTCAACTTTGGAGTTTGGAGCTTCGCTTGGAAATCCAACAATCGATTCAGCTTTCAGCTTTTCCAGTTGATTTGTTCAGAGAGGTCATCAGTTTGTATTAGAGACCTCACTGTATTTGAGATATTCTGCTGTATTTTAATTCTAACTCTGATGTTTATATAGTAGCTTCATGAACTACTATTTATCTATTCCACTACATTATTTTATATTACTCTGTGTCTGGGATTTTGTGATTGATTTATTTACCGCATATGCTGAGTTTTGCCAAATTTAAATTAACAATCTGATATTTAGAACAATTCAAGTCCAACATGTGTGGATGCGAATGGTTGAAAATAACGGGTCGTTACATGTTGTTGAAGAGAAATCAATCTTTGCTTGTTCTAGAGCTTCTCATTTGTTGTTTTGGGTTTAAAAGGTAAGTTTTTGAACTCACATCTATGTCTATACCTCTGATAGTTGTTAGGTAGGAATTCCTAACACCTATTTCTTGTCCATTTGCCTTTGAATTGAATTGGTTTGATGAATATTCCAATTTTTGGTGTTTTGAAGTCAAAAATCTTTAAAAATCCTATCTTTGATGTTTGAACACGTTTTTGGGGTGTATCGAAGAGCCTACCAGGCTGGGTTGTCGCTTAGCATAAATCCCTAGTCTCCTTTGCTCGTCCGATCGCTTCCGGTTAGGATTTTTGCCCTTCGTGGGGCTAGACTGATTTTACTGCAAATTACAGTTCAGTCGACTGAACTGTATAGTAAGTCAACTGAACCTGGAAACAGAATGTTTTTGGGTATCAGATCAGTCGACTGACTATACAGTTTAGTCGACTGAAACTGGGAACAGAAAGTTCATGTCCCTGTATCAGTCGACTGAACTGTATAGTCAGTCGACTGAACCTAGAAACCGAGATTTTCTAGGCATGTATTAGTCGACTGACCATACAATCCAGTCGACTGAATCTGGGAAATGTGCATTTTGCCTATTTGAGGCAGTTTTGTGTGGGTTTCCGATTTTTAATCGATTCTTGTCGATCCGGTTAGTTGTTATCACTTATTATCGACTTTGATGACTTCTTTCTTTGGATTTTTGGGAATATCTGTTTGATGGATTTGATATCGATTTTTATGGATTTAATTCACATTGTCGTATGTGAATTTTTGGTGATTGATTGTTTTTACAATCAATTTTGTGATTTGTCACTTTAAAATACGAAGGTTTCTATACTAGTAGTAACTATTCAAACTCTTTCACAAAGATGATTTCAACTCTATTTTTAATACAAAGCTCGTTTATATAACCGTTTTCCAACCTATTAGTATATACAAACCTTTACCTCATTCGTATGAGAAATCTAATTAAACGGCTTAGCAAAACAAGTGGTATGAAATGCTTGCGTTTACTTCGTCGGTTAATTTTTGGACTTGTTCGATTGAAAATCTTGTGACAATTTTCGAGTGGAAATCTACAATTTGTTCGTAAATATTTAAGTTAAGCCAGTGTTTATGGGACATGAAGCTAAACTCATTTATTTACTAGCTTAGTGTAATCACACTTCTTGATGATCGATGATGATCATTTTGTGGTTTAGACTAGCGATATGTGATGTCTCTTTTTCCGCGTGAGAGACTGTACCCCGTTCTGTTGAGCTTCGTCTCATTTTTATAGGCTAGCGACCTATGGGTTTTATGGAGTTCGGTTCATCGGGCGTATTGTTATTGTACTACGTCGTTGTTCCAAATTACTTGAGTATCAGGTTCATCAGGCGTACCGTTATTGTACTATGTCGTTGCACAGGCTCTATGGTTAGCGACCATGGGTTAGCAACCCGTTTGTGATGCACGTGTTGGTGAGTTTTCATGCTCCCGTTTGTTATAGGCCTCCCCCCGTTTGTGATTTCTGGATTTCTAGTTGATGATTTCTAGAATTTGTGTTTCACCAATTTTGATGATAGGCATTGATGAGCTCTATCAATTATTTGTGCTTTTGGTGAATAATTTAAAGAATGCGATTCTTTTTGGATGTTTGAGATGATTTGGGATATTGTATGATTTTTGTTGTTATTTGATGTATACTTGTCGTAGTATGGCATTATTGTTATCATACGTTTTTGTCATATCTCTTATCCTATCTCACTTTATATGATATTTATAGCTAGACTGATCTGTTTATTATTTTCTTCTTAAATAATACTCGGGTCAGACCGAGGTATTTCAGGTGCTCCTGCTTGACTTCTTATCAGGGTCCATCACCTGACTTTTGGCTAACTACTTTAGCATAGTAGTTTTTGTTAGTATACATTTGAGATAGAGACTCCTTGTTGTATACTTATTCTTTTGTCTAGCACTTGTATCTATTCTTTTGTGATGTTGTGGATCAAGTTTGACCACTTTTTTGATGTAAATTTTTATGTGTTATATTCATATCTGTTTCCGCCTTTGTGATATGAATGTCTATGACTGATTTGTGTTATGCTTATTTCTATATTTGTTTCCGAAGTCTACATAGACACTGTGTGGTAGCTTTGAGTTTGTATTTGATATGTCGGATTTCCTCTTGAAATGAAATGTAAGTTATATTATCTGACATATCGGTACTCGCACAAAGCAATTACACAGATGGTCGCTCCTGAACAGCCTTATTCTTCGTGCTAGTCGACGGCATTACCCCGTAGTGTCCTTGGCTAGTGTGAGTATAGAGGTGGGGCGTCACAACCAAATAAATAGAATTCTCTCTCTTTATTTCTACTCTCATTATCCGATCAAAACTTGTGCATCAATTCCTTTTTCAACACACCCACCCTGATATCATTTTTAACACATCAACTTTCATCCCTCAACAACATCCACTCAACTTCAACTAGGTGAGCAACATAGCAAGGCATACAAATTCTTACGCAACTAGAATTCAAGCAAATCAAAGGTAGCATCAAACTTACTGGCTTCGAATTTGAAGAAGAAATAAAAGGCGTTGAATTATAAAGGGGAGGTCATGTGAGACAGAGATAGGGAAGATGTTTTCGTATTTCCTTTTTAACTCTTTTTTTATTTAAGCTACATTGTAGTTCATGGATTCTAATCTCAGTTGATTGAGTTCAGGGTGAGTAACTAAGCGTAAAGTTAGAATATTTATTATCGGTGTCTCCAAGTTTACTGTTTGTAAGCATTTGAATATTTAACTCAAGTATTAGTTTTGGGGTAGCAGTTGGTATTAGGCCGAAGCTAGGTATATCTTGAGTTATTTATTTTCCGCATTTACGTTTCTGCACTCTATTTTATCTGTTTACTTGTGAAATTTTTAAATACCTTATTCACTTCCCTCTAGGATATATTACTCGATCCTACAATACTTGCATGTGTATTGTAATATTAACATGGAAGAGGTATTTAATATATTATATTTTTATTTGTCAATCCTCAATTCAGTTCATTTGCATATTTAAATTGATAAACTTTTATCAATCATATTAAATGCACAAATTTATCAATGTAAATTATTATAACATTGTATAACATATGTTCTTACAATATTGGAAAGATTAAATGTTATTATTTCATTTTTATAATAAGGCTTCCACTAGTCTTATATGTTTCTCCAAACCCTACGATGAAATATATAAGTTTTTCGACTTCAATAGTGGATGTTAGGACTGTCTATCTTGGTATTCTAACCTTGAGTTTGCTCAACAAGTCATAGCCCCATAAACAATGGATAACTCCTTATTGGTTGTATCATATACAACTCCTAACTTATGGTTCCTTAACCTAATCTCATTCCGACCTTGAGTTTTCTCAATAAATCGAAAGAAATTGTTCACTCATACCTACATTTCGTGATGACCTAAATATAGTATATGTACCTTGAGTTTGCTCAACAATTACATATATTTATCTTACCTTGTCTAGTCAATATATTAATAATACTACACATAAAATCTCTAGCTTGAGTGTACTCAACAACCAAAGAGTATGCAAGCAATTTATTAGCATATAAATGGTATATGACAATACTTATATTAAATATTCATAATCTTCAATGTATTTGATTGAGTGATATCAACTTACGGAATATAGCATTTATTATGAAATACCCACGTGATTTAAGTGTTGAACATGTCAGAAATCATGGTATATGTACATTTGTATATATATTTATTACTTCACTCTATTTGGGTTTCTTTAATGTTCCACCTTTGGTTTATACACTCATATCATATAGTTTAATTATTGTATAAATTTTATGTTTCATTAACTTATATAATAATTTTATGTATAGCATAATATTAGTTAAATCTAATCTAATTAATTTTAATTAATTAACTCTTTAATAATTTTATATTATTATTCCAATATAAGTTTATATTGTACATATATACTATAACCTTTATAGTAATACATATAGATCATATATATATATATATATGCATGTATCTTTAAATGAATGATTAACCTTTAATTAGTTTATTTAATTAAACACTTTTAATTAAATTACATTAATTTCAAAAGTAGTTTTACATATACATACATGTATATTTATAATATCTTAAACATTTTATGAAAATATAACAAATATCAATATATATAATACATGCATTATATATATATATATAATTAATTAACTTATTTAATTAATTTTATTTATTAATCTTATTAATAAATTAGTTTTTGAAATTAGTTTAAATTTTAAAATTACAAACACTTCGAAATTTTATTATCTATTCAAACATTTTGAAAATTAATGTTACATTATAACTTTTATAATAAACATGTTTCATTTTAAATTTAAAATATTTACTGTAATTTTCAAAACAATCCTGAAAATTAGCCCAAGGCCCAATTCAAATTGGACCTCTTCTATTAGGGGCAACTTTTGGACTCACTTCACCTTTCAGGCTAGGCCGGTAATGTAAGACCTCAAAATTTTAACAAAAATTTAATAAGAAAATTAAATTTAAATAAAACAAGGTCTAAAATGAAATTTTCACAAACGTCTAAATTTGGCTGCGAAACTTTCACCATTGCGTTCGTAGCGATTTTCTAGACAATTTTCACATATAACACTTCGAAATTGGAGTTAGCACGGAGAAGTTATAGACGTTAGAAAATTTAAAATAAAATAAACTTTAAAAATTAAAACCTCCAAAAATTAAACAACCACCAGTCGATCTGTAGGGGTGACCTAGGGAGAACGGCGGTTGATCATGCATGAGGAAATTTCGAGAATTCTAGACTCTGGACGAATGACCAAGATTGATTGCTTTGTTGCCAAGCTGAGATGTGCAAACGTGATAACATAACTATTCTCCAGGCTAAATCCAACATCTTAAACTAATTGCCAACCCCTCTAAATTCAACCCTAACCTAACCTTAAAATCTACAGGAAACGTTTATTGTACTGAAACTCTACCAAAATCTAACCTCTCCGATAACTCTACAAATTCTTCAAAGTCAAATTAAAATCAAAGTAGAAGAACTACAACTAATCGGATTAAGGAGGAGCAAGAAAACGGAGGGAAATTCTCAAGTGGACAAGTTGGGAGAGCTTTGGCATAAGGTGAGTGGAAACAAATTTAATTAGACGATTGTTACAGTTAAATTTACTATATTCTCTATGATCTAGGATGATGTTAGAAATCTAATTATAAACTGTAAAACCCTGAATTAAGATTTGTAATCTAGGGTAGAATTGAAATCGCTATAATTTGATAAACCTTATGTTTAATACTAATACATCGCTTTAATTTTTTTTGGCAAGGCAATACATCACTTTAATTATTTAACTGTAAATCGTGGATTAAACAATTGAAATTGAAATTGTGCAAACCTGTGAAATCGAGAAATATAAACTTGTTAATATAGTTGCTTAGTTTTCAATGTAAACGTTGTAATCAATGAACATTAACCCTAATTAAAAATCATAATAAAAAATGGAACAAAATTCAATTTTTAAATAGCAACTGGTCGACCCTCACCTTGAGCAGTCGAACGGTTGTCTCTAAAATTCACAATCTGAACCATGGCCTAAGACCCGGGTTAGTAATAAAATTCATATAAGTTATAAATTATTATGTGAGCCTATTTTGGGCTAAGTGTATATGTTAGAGACAGTAGGGAAGCTAGTTCCATATGAGAGGACACTAGGTCATTGCGGTGTTGGTTAGATGTTCTTTACCCAATTTGGGGTCGGGTAATTAACTAGGGGCGATGTATTTTCACAAAATGGCACTCACAGGGAGGTTATGCAGTGGACGTGCAGCACTAATATAAGCCAGATGAGTGGGCCCGGTACCAATGAGGAATTATATTTAGACATAGTCAGGCCTGACGCGGTACAATAAGAGGCAGTATTCAAAGAAGCAACCTGGTACCAACGGGGGATTATTCAAACATAGTAAGGCTCGGTGCGGTACGATAAGAGGAAATATTCAAAGAAGCGGCCCAGCACAATGGGAGTCTTGGTATGCATGGTTTTGATGCGATGTGATACTGGTCAGATAGTGGGCACTGACGCATGCAATAAGAGGCATACACTACGATCGAGAGGTGGACACTGTTGTATACAATGAGACACACCGACGAGTTGGCATTTTGAGTTCTCCCTCTCCAAGCGTAGTTGGGATATGGGAAGTCGTGCTAATGGGGAGAAGTTCCCATAGTAGTATTATGCAGTAATATTAGTGGAAATTGGTTTCTACAGTAGCCTACGGGCGGTGTTTCCTTATTGGGTAGCTCTAGGAGTGATGACTGATCGTTAGTTGTGAGGTTCGATCTATAGTTCGATCCTTGTAGTAGCCTACACCAGTTGTAGTGTAGGTATATGTCGGACAAAAACCTTAGGTAATGCACCTTTTGACTACACGGGCACTTATAGTACACCCTATGTTACATAGAATATTTTTAAAGGCAACGAGGTTTTATACTGGTCCCTACCATATATATTCCACGAAAAAAACATAAGTACATACAAATTGAAAAAAAACTAAAACATAGAATAAAGAAGACATACGGCAGTATGATAACACGCATTACTAATTATCATGATATTCAGGCCCATTAGGCTCAAATCTCGCAATAATTAATAAACCATGCAGAAGCCCGATCCATTTGTACGTATCATCTTCAATCTTTTATTTACCTCTCTTTTAATATTAATAATAGTCTGCTTCTTGCTCACTGATTTGTTCTAAAAAATTCTAGCATTTCTCTCACGCCAAATAACCGCAATAAAGATTTTCAAGATAATAATCATGCACATGATCATCATATATTAAATTTGTTACTTAGAGTAGAGTTAAAGTTAACTGCACATGATCATCATATATTAAATTTGTTCTCATTCACCAACCTTTTGTCCGACCTACCCCCTTCTTTCCATTATCTCCACCACCGGATGACAAGTTAGTAGTTGACTGGGCATAGTACATGAGACCTGTATAATAGGAATATGATGTTGTTCGCAGAAGGAGAACTTTACAAATTTAAGACAGATTCCCTAGTTAAAGTAGAAGCCATATTCTCATATTAGTAGTAGTTGCAGGGACTCATATTCTCCTAAAGGTATGGCTAAAGTATGCCCATATTGAAGTTTGATACTGTATTGGAAAATAAACTTGAGTTAACCATCTTTGAATAGAAGGATGGAAACCTTATGCACAAAGCATTGTCGAGTATAAGTGGGCTTAGGTAATTAGGTTCTTATTGTCTATTTCGATTTAAGTGATAAACTAATGAAAATATTTTCTAAAAGTTAGAATTATAGATGTATATATTTTAAATAGAAAGTTGGTTTAAGACAAACTTTATGGAAATTATTTAAAAAGTAATAGTAGATAATTTGGTAAAAAGTGATTTTTCAATAAATGTTTTAAAGCTTTTGTTTTGTGTTTTAGGCATATTGTTAGATTTACCCTCAATGCGCACTTTGCTTTTAATAATAGAATTTTTGAAAAAATAAAAATCGAGAAGTATGTACGATCCAATTTTTGAACTCCTTTTATAAAGAAGTAATGGTCAGTGTTTGAAAATATCCTTTATAAAAAATTTCTGTCGCACTTTAAATAATAATAAGTTAAAATATCGCATTTTCTTTAGAAATACACTTTTGTAAAAATCACTTATTTATAATAGAATTTTTTGGATAAGGTGCGTTTTGTATACATTTTGCTAGGTTAAGCTCAACCATTTTTGATAGTTTAATTAAAAATATATATTATGATCTTAGTAAGAAGGAAACACTTATTATAAATGAAATGAGATTTTTATAGTTTAACACTTACTAGTTTTATGGAAATAAAGTTAAAATCAAAGATTATGATTTAAAATGGGTAAAGTGAAAATATTAGAACTATCCCTTTAACTTAAAAGGAAAGAAACAAATTAGACTTAGACAAAGAGGATTAAACAGCCCACTATGACATAATTGATAATGGAATTTGGAAGCCTTGAAATGGTTAGGATAGAGATAAAAAGTAACATGGAAATTTAGTGACCTTTCCAATCAACAGTTAAATTGAAAGGATATGGTACTAGGTCAAACTTCTTGTAATAGTAAAGATGGGCACCACCTTTTGTCTCTCTACCCAAATATGGTTTGAATTGTAAGGAAGGTTGAAAAGCATGTTTTGGATAAAATATATTCCGAAATAAGGAAAGGGCAAGCCAAGATGACTATTATCAAGGGATGCTATATTTGTGATCAGTTTTATTCAGTTTGAAGTGTGAAAAGGACAAAGAAGGTTCTACTTCAATTCATATATAATGCGTTAAGTGACAAAAAAGGCAATTCCATGATTACGTAGGGCAATCTAAATGGAACGGTAAGTGTAGGCTTGGTGCTATGTGACGACCTACCTTTCTGATCCTTGGGAACGACACTTAATACATCCTCGGTATTCATGTGTCGTTGCCCAAGCATCCGAAATGTAACAACCCGGTTTTTCGTGCATTTTGCATCCGCACATGTCGAACTTGAATTGCTCAAAATACTGCGTTGTAAATAAAATTTGTTAAATCTTAGAATATACAGTAAATAAATAATCACAGATCACAAACACAGAGTAAAATAATGCAGCGGAAGTAAAAGAAATAGTAGTTCATGAGGCTACTATATAAATATATCAGAGTTACATAAGATACAACAGAAGAAATAAAGTACAACAGAAGTCTCAATACAATAACCCAGTACAAGCTGAACAGAAAAAAGAACTGGAATAAATAAGCAGATAGATAAGCAGAATCTCCAGCAAAGACCAGCTCCAGAAAGAAAACCCAAAGCCGTGAATACTCAGACTGACCCGAGCGTAAAGCAAAACACAAACACTCGAGTCAGGACAATATATACTTATATAATGTAAACCGACTCAAGTGAACTGTAATAAAGTACAAGTAACTTAGAAGATGCTTGGGACCGCCCATCCTCTAAGGATCCGTTAAACTATTTACTATGTAGTAATATTGCGCTATTATAATAATGTCTACAGTAAAATAAACATACTTTAAAATAGCGTTCCGGGCTACCCATATCACCCTTCACACATAATAGTCCCAGTAGTCCATCCAATATCATGACATCTCCACACCGGGTGACTGTCAGAGGATACCACACGGGCTACGGGTGAAAAACAAACTCGTAGTAAAGGCTCGGTATGGTAGGTGACACGGCACACAAGGCAATGCCAGGGTAGATATACCAATTACGCACACGGGCTGGTGGTAACGTAGCAGCCACTACGCCCACCTCGAACAACACTCCAAAATCAAGGGGTGCACCCAATCGATCACAACAGTAATAGAATGGTATCGAAGAAGTGTGTCCGACCAGAGGTGCTACCTCCTTTGGCCCAAGATCGCTCCTGTTTTAGCCACCTTAAGCCAACTCATGGGAGTTGGGTCCACGTAATGTACCTAAGGAACGTCGTCACCATCCTGCTTTATTCTGGAATCTCCACCGCGTACACAGTTGTTAAAGTGGTTTTCGGTATCGACAGAGAGTATGTCCATATCCGATCCCGGACTCTTTAACAACCAATCGCTATTATAACCCGTAGTTATAATTTTAAAATAATACTTTATACTTCAAAATAAAATATCATTTCCAATCCAAACCTTTATCCAAATAAAGATTAAATCATTTCTAAATCATTTCAATATATTAAGATATAATACCTTCCAAAACTTCCTTTCAATCATTTTAATATATCAAAATATCATATCCTTTCAAACTTCATTTTCAAATCATTTAATATCAAAACATCGTATCTCTGATAGTTATATTTTGAAACCAAAAATCATTTTTATTTCACAACTAAATTCATTTCAAAACTATATCATTTCCATTTCAAACATATATTCACCTTTCAAATAGTTTATACTTTCAAAGTTATAACTCTTTTGAAACTAAAACATCTGAAATCATTATACTTTGAAAATCACAACATTTCGAAATCATATATTTGAAATCATCTTTTTAATTCTACACATTTACAAATTTATTAAATTAAAACCAAATTACAAATTTTAATTTTAATTTAATTCAAACCATCAATTTCAATTCAATTACAGTTTACCAACAAACCATTTCAAATCTTATCAATATCAAATATAGATTTAATCCACAAAATACAATATTCAATCTTTAGTATATTTCAAAACTTAAATATCCCACATTTCATAAATACAATATCTTTTAAATAACTTAAATAATATATACTTCAATTATTCATTTGTTAAATAAATTAAATAAATTGTCATTCAAAACATCATTCATTTTAATTCATTTAAATACCAATGGAATCACAATTTCAAAATAGTTATTTTTTTCTAAACAAGTATTTCCATTTAAATCATTTAAATCAATATTTCCATTTGAATCATTTAAAGTCAATTCATTATATTTAAAAATTAAATATTTAAATTTCCCAAGTTTTAACCTTTCAAAGATCGTTTATTCATTAAAATTCATTAAAACAATGAAAATTCAATTTTCGCAGCACTTAGAAAATGCCGCGAAAAGTTATGCTTTAAAATAGTTCATTTTACAATAGACAGCATTTAAGTGCTGTAATAGATTTCTTATAATTTCAACTAAACTTTAATGCTAAGTTTAACCATTACATCACTTACAAAGTGCTATAATAGCCTTTATTTCAAATTAACTTTTTAGTTCATTTAAAACAACTACAGCATTTAACAAAATGCTGTAATATCTATTCATTAGAAATAATAGCATTTCAAAAATGCAGTTAATTAACTTCAAATACTGAATACAATTTCACAACCAATTATATTTTTCATTTAAATCATTTTAACTATAAAATCATACATTTTCACTTTATAATCATCATTTAACTTTCCTTAAATTCAGGATTTTATAAAGTTTAATTTCCATTCAAAAATCAGGATTTATTAATAATTCACTTATTAAATTTCAACATTCAAATTTTTAAAATTCAATAAATTAAATTTCAACAAAACACTTAAGTTTTAAAATTCAAATATAACTTAATTCCATTTTATTTTATTAACTTAGCTTAAATTTCATTTTTAAGCCAAATTCACAAGTTTCCAATTTTTAGTTATATTGCAAAATTTCAACTTAAATATTCATTCATTTCTCAGTTTAACTTTATTAAAAAATCATAATATATTATAAAATCATTTAAACTATCAAATTATCATAAATTTGTCATATTTTCATATTTAATTAAATTTCCAATTATAATTAAATCAATATTTCCAAAATAACTTACATTCAAATGTTTCTAACTTTCATTAATTTATTTCACTTGTAAATATTCAGAAAATCAATAATATTTTACAAAAATCATTTTTAATTAAGTTTAAATCAAAACATTATAATATTTATATTTCTAAAATATTTAAAAAAAATTAGAAAACAAATTTTAACTAGGGCCTGTATATAATTTTCTACACTAGGAAAAGTGATACAGGTAATATATCATTTCAACCCGTAATTTTCAAAGGAAATCCGGGTTTTATCATTTCAAACCCGCAGTCCCAAGTATATGAAATAATTTGAAAACTGCTCAGGCCTATCATTTCAGCCCATAATGATTTTCCCTTATTCTAAAGTCCGTTCGGGTATGTATCATTTCAACCCATAGTGATTCTAATCTAAAGGGGACTTGCAGTGTGATTTACTAATGAAAAATAACAAAACAGCATAATATAACAATAACATATGGTATAACTGGTGTTTAAGCATGTGTGAACATCATATAATAGTGACATAGCAAATATAATATGGTGGTGCAGTTTACAAATTCACATGTGATCAATTTACTATTAATATAAGTATAAAACTGTCTGGTGAGAATAACTCACTGGTTTGAGCTGATGACACAACAACAAATTGCACAAACGGGATCTACACAAGCACGAAAGCATGACATAGATTCGAATGGAGGAGCCAAATGTCAAATTCCTTGGACACACATCAAACAAAATAATATAATAACGATAAGTTTTCAAACCAACTACGATTAAAACTGCACTAGAATAAACTGCACAGAATCAAATTGAAATGCTTGCACTTGCTTTCAACCTTTGCTAGGCTCAGTCATAAGGGGAAATATAAGAAAATGGCAGGTGTTTGGATCAGGTTTGGGTTGGGTATGGGTCGGCCAACATGTTTGGATGGTGGTGCAAAAGTGGGTGAAGGCAAAACAACAACACAAGCATACATACATGGATTTGTCATGACTTTTGGGCTCGGCCAAGGCCCTATATGCCATGGCCACTACTGTGGGGTCCACTGGGATGGTGTGGTCGAGAGTGCTGGAGGTGGTGGAGGTGGTGGAGGTGATGTAGGGGGCGGCTAAGGAGGTGATGAAGTGGTGGAATGGGTGTAGTGCTCGGCTAGGCTAATATTTTGGGGGTGTTTTGGTAAATTGATGAATATTCATCAACAAGGGGGGTCTCGGCTTTGGTGGTTGGTGAGGTGGTGGTGGTGGTGGTGTGCCATCAGGTGGTGGAAGCGGATAGGCAGCAAAGAATAGCATGGCCGAACCTATAAAGGAAAGAAGCAAGTGCAAAATCAAATAGAATAAACAATATAAGTAGAAAAGAGGTAAAAGAAACAAAATTTTTTTACCAAATTCTTCAAGATGATGGAGGCCGAAATTTTTTTTGTTCAGGAAGGAGAAAATGTTTTTACGTGAATGAAGAATGATGGTTAGCTGAAGGTGTGGGGAGTTATGTCAAAAGAAATGAAGAGTTGTGTGGAAAATGAAGAGGTGGAATTCAAAAGGGCAAATGGCAATTCAAAGGTCAAAACCCTTTCATATTTCCTTATTTTATTTTTATAACTTTATATTTCTGGTAATAATAATAATCCCAGATAAAATTTCGAAAATTTATCAAAATATAAAAATATATATAATATTTATAAATTATATAAAGTTAAAATAAGAAAATAACTAAAAATAGTAAACTAGTCTAGAAAATTTGAAATTAATTGGAATAAATTTTGGAAAATTCATATGAGCTTGTAATATATTTTTTTAACATAAATAATAACATAGAATAAAAATGCATTCACAAAATAAATATATAAATTGTAATTTGAATATAATTTTAAATGAAGAAAATAGCAGAAAATTTGGAAACGAGGCTTAATAAATTGAAATAAATTCAAGTAAACTTTAGAAAAATTATACTATCACATATTAGAACAAAATATGAAAAATAAAATATAATTTAAACTAGACAGTATTGCTAAATACATCAGTTTACACACAATATTGAAATATACATAACTTTCAAAGTTTAAGTCCATTTCCAATGAAATGAAAAGCAGTGTTCAAGTTATTTCATCTATTTTCATAATAAAAGATAAAATTTAAGATTTTAAATAATTTAAATTTGAAGTTTAAAAGTCTAAGTTCGACCAGTTTGACCAGAAATCCATTTTCAGTAAAATATCCAATTTTTACCAGTTTGAAACTATAATTTACATAATAATCAACATTTATAATTTTTTTTTTAAAATGAAATGTTTAAAACATAACAAGTTTAAAATAATTTAAAAAAAATAAAGGAAAGTCAAATTTAAATAATATACAAAAATCTAGGGTTGTTACACTCTCCCCCACTCAAAACGTTTCGTCCCCAAAAAGGAATGAAGTATGGGAAAGCATAGAAATAAATAGAGTGAAATAATATTAAGACAAGATGACAAGGAGATTGAAATTATACCTAATAACTATTGTTATAGGTAAGTTTAACAAGGCGGAGATGGTCTTCCTAAGATTCTCCAGAATTAGGAACACAAGCACGAAAAGATCCTCTAGAATCCGATTCACTCTTTCCGCTTGACCGACGGTCTGTGGATGGATAGCAGTGCTCAGATTCACAATGAGTTCCAAAGATTATTAACGATTATAGAAAGATTTTTAAACAGAATGATTATAGAAAGACGCCTATACCAGTCTGTTGCAAGATAAGGAAAAATAAGGACAACTAACAAACATTTTGAAAACAAAATAAGATAATAAGTTTGAAAAACAAAGTAAGATAATAGGTTTGAAATTTCCATGGTTTCAGCTTAAATTGATAATTAATTAAATAAATCTTACTATCTCCAATTTCATTATCTTATCCTCCAATCATCCTATATTAACAATTTTAAAAATCATGGATTTGAAAAATCATCATTTTTTATACTCAAATGTACTTAATAAATTAATTATTCTCTATGCTTCATTGAAATCAAATTTATTCCTCTCAATATTTTATCATCTATGTTAAATATACTTACACTTATTATAACTGTTTTAATTTATTCTCAATTCCTTTAACATCATTGTGTATTGTAAGTTATTCAATTTTCCTTTTATTCTATTTACTTCTGTTAATCTTTTATAACTAAAATTTAAGTGTATAACGTTTATTATAACCACTCAAATTTTATTTAAAAATCTTTTTATATTGTATATTATCCAATTACATTGTTAACTTTTAAAAATTTAGGTAAGTTATATTGAAATGAAATGGTGTATTATACAAATAAAACTTTCCAATTCAATTATCTCAAGTTTGAATCATTTATCCAAAATTTTGATTTTCTTTTTTATAATTGAAATTATTCTTTAAGATATAATTAAAGAATAAAATTTCCGATTCCTTTCAACCCATTTAGAGGTAAATAAATATATGTACATAGTATGTCAAATCAAATTTAAATCATATACCTATATATATTAAAAATCAAATCATATTTTAGAGATTCAAATCAATTAAATTTCCCAAACAAGGTTGTAGAAAGACTACAGAACGGTCTCTTCACTTCGAAACTCGAAAATGAATGTCGATGATGCTGTAGTCATCACCAAAATTATTTTCCAACGACAAAGAAAAGAGCACTAATTTTAAACTTTAAAATTCTTTGGAAACAAATTCCTATTCGAAAATACTTTAAATAATATATCCTTTTAACTTTAAACCAAAGTTCAAAATCATCGGAAATTGAATTCTCAAATTCTTGTTTTAAATTCATTTTACATTTCCAAATGAACTTTTAAACAACTATTTATAAATACATTTATAGAACAATAAATGATAAATCAAGTATTAGCATTTTAAATAATCAACTTAAATCAATTTATTAAGTTCCATAAATTTACTTGTGTATCAAAATTATATTTCATTATCCAAATTTTAAAATAATATTGTATTAGTTTGTTCTGTCAAAGTGTTTTAGAAATCCTATCGATAACGCTGATCAGACGAATCGATCGAAAACCCGAATCAACATCAACAACTCAAACAACACAATATATAAAACAAAACATAGATTACAAGTACAATTCAAAATGTCTGGAGATAGTTTGGAGACAAAGACAAGATGATTAATTAACAAAATAGGAAGATGGATAAGCTTAGGTAAATCACGGGCAACCTTAACCGGGTCAACCGTGACTTAATGAATAAGATCAAATGTGGATTGTCAGGAGTAAATCTACATCCGATCTCAAGAGATAGAGTTTGGAGAACCAAAAGATATTAGCATCTGAACCAAGGATAGATATAAATCACTGGTGAATCGATGCTAATTGTAAAGGAGTTTCCCCCCTTTACAAGCAAATTAAAATATTGGCGAAACCGCCAATTCACTATAAAGATCATTCGAAGCGGAGTTATGGGATACTCCAGGATCAAAAGAAGATGAATAGTGAGGGACATGAATGGACTTTGGAACTGCAGGGAACGTTCCAAATTTAACGAAATTCGAATCAAGGAGGAAAGGTTTAAGCTCGAATGAAAGTGATTCTGTAAATAAATTTACCATACATTCTAAGTTTTGCCTAGAGCTACCAAAGCTCTGATACCAACTGTAACAACCCGGTTTTTCGTGCATTTCGCATCCGCACATGTCGAACTTGATTTGCTCAAAATACCGCGTTGTAAATAAAATTTGGCAAATCTTAGAATATACAGTAAATAAATAATCACAGATCACAGACACAGAGTAAAATAATGCAGCGGAAGTAAAAGAAATAGTAGTTCATGAGGCTACTATATAAATATATCAGAGTTACATAAGATACAACAGAAGAAATAAAGTACAACAATAGTCTCAATACAATAACCTAGTACAAGCTGAACAGAATAAAGAACTGGAATAAATAAGCAGATAGATAAGCAGAATCTCCAGCAATACCAGCTCCAGAAAGAAAACCCAAAGCCGTGAATACTCAGACTGACCCGAGCGTAAAGCAAAACACAAAACACTCGAGTCAGGACAATATATACTTATATAATGTAAACCAACTCAAGTGAACTGTAATAAAGTACAAGTAACTTAGAAGATGCTTGGGACCGCCCATCCTCTAAGGATCCGTTAAACTATTTACTATGTAGTAATATTGCGCTATTATAATAATGTCTACAGTAAAATAAACATACTTTAAAATAGCGTTCCGGGCTACCCATATCACCCTTCACACATAATAGTCCCAGTAGTCCATCCAATATCATGACATCTCCACACCGGGTGACTGTCAGAGGATACCACATGGGCTACGGGAGAAAAACAAACTCATAGTAAAGACTCGGTATGGTAGGTGACACGGCACACAAGGCAATGCCAGGGTAGATATACCAATTACGCACACGGGCTGGTGGTAACGTAGCAGCCACTACGCCCACCCCGAACAACACTCCAAAATCAAGGGGTGCACCCAATCGATCACAACAGTAATAGAATGGTATCGAAGAAGTGTGTCCGACCAGAGGTGCTACCTCCTTTGGCCCGAGATCGCTCCTGTTTTTTCCACCTTAAGCCAACTCATGGGAGTTGGGTCCACGTAATGTACCTAAGGAACGTCGTCACCATCCTGCTTCATTCTAGAATCTCCACCGCGTATACAGTTGTTAAAGTGGTTTTCGGTATCGACAGAGAGTATGTCCATATCCGATCCCGGACTCTTTAACAACCAATCGCTATTATAACCCGTAGTTATAATTTTAAAATAATACTTTATACTTCAAAATAAAATATCATTTCCAATCCAAACCTTTATCCAAATAAAGATTAAATCATTTCTAAATCATTTCAATATATTAAGATATAATACCTTTCCAAAACTTCCTTTCAATCATTTTAATATATCAAAATATCATATCCTTTCAAACTTCATTTTCAAATCATTTAATATCAAAACATCATATCTCTGATAGTTATATTTCGAAACCAAAAATCATTTTATTTCACAACTAAATTCATTTCAAAACTATATCATTTCCATTTCAAACATATATTCACCTTTCAAATAGTTTATACTTTCAAAGTTATAACTCTTTTGAAACTAAAACATCTGAAATCATTATACTTTGAAAATCACAACATTTCGAAATCATCTTTTTAATTCTACACATTTACAAATTTATTAAATTAAAACCAAATTCCAAATTTTAATTTTAATTTAATTCAAACCATCAATTTCAATTCAATTACAGTTTACCAACAAACCATTTCAAATCTTATCAATATCAAATATAGATTTAATCCACAAAATACAATATTCAATCTTTAGTATATTTCAAAACTTAAATATGCCACATTTCATAAATACAATATCTTTTAAATAACTTAAATAATATATACTTCAAGTATTCATTTATCAAATAAATTAAATAAATTGTCATTCAAAACATCATTCATTTTAATTCATTTAAATACCAATGGAATCACAATTTCAAAATAGTTATTTTTTTTCTAAACAAGTATTTCCATTTAAATCAATATTTCTATTTAAATCATTTAAAGTCAATTCATTATATTTAAAAATTAAATATTTAAATTTCCCAAGTTTTAACCTTTCAAAGATCGTTTATTCATTAAAATTCATTAAAACAATGAAAATTCAATTTTCGCAGCACTTAGAAAATGCTGCGGAAAGTTATGCTTCAAAACAGTTCATTTTACAAAAGACAACATTTAAGTGTTGTAATAGATTTCTTATAATTCAACTAAACTTTAATGTTAAGTTTAACCATTACATCACTTACAAAGTGTTATAATAGCATTTATTTCAAATTAACTTTTTAGTTCATTTAAAACAACTACAGCATTTAACAAAATGCTGTAATATCTATTCATTAGAAATAATAGCATTTCAAAAATGCAGTTAATTAACTTCAAATACTGAATATAATTTCACAACCAATTATATTTTTCATTTAAATCATTTTAACTATAAAATCATACATTTTCACTTTATAATCATCATTTAACTTTCCTTAAATTCAGGATTTTATAAAGTTTAATTTCCATTCAAAAATCAAGATTTATTAATAATTCACTTATTAAATTTCAACATTTAAATTTTTAAAATTCAACAAATTAAATTTCAACAAAACACTTAAGTTTTAAAATTCAAATATAACTTAATTCCATTTTATTTTTTATTACCTTAGCTTAAATTTCATTTTTAAGCCAAATTCACAAGTTTCCAATTTTTAGTTATATTGCAAAATTTCAACTTAAATATTCATTCATTTCTCAGTTTAACTTTATTCAAAAATCATAATATATTATAAAATCATTTAAATTATCAAATTATCATAAATTTGTCATATTTTCATATTTAATTAAATTTCCAATTATAATTAAATCAATATTTCCAAAATAACTTACATTCAAATGTTTCTAACTTTCATTAATTTATTTCACTTGTAAATATTCAGAAAATCAATAATATTTTACAAAAATCATTTTTAATTAAGTTTAAATCAAAACATTATAATATTTATATTTCTAAAATATTTAAAAAAAAATAGAAAACAAATTTTAACTACGGGCCTGTATATAATTTTCTAAACTAGGAAAAGTGATACGGGTAATATATCATTTTAACCCGTAATTTACAAAGGAAATCCGGGTTTTATCATTTCAAACCCGCAGTCCCAAGTATATGAAATAATTTGAAAACTGCTCAGGCCTATCATTTCAGCCCATAATGATTTTCCTTATTCTAAAGTCCGTTCGGATATGTATCATTTCAACCCATAGTGATTCTAATCTAAAGGGAACTTGCAGTGTGATTTACTGATGAAAAATAACAAAACAGCATAATATAACAATAACATATGGTATAACTGGTGTTTAAGCATGTGTGAACATCATATAATAGTGACATAGCAAATATAATATGGTGGTGCAGTTTACAGATTCACATGTGATCAATTTACTATTAATATAAGTATAAAACTGTCTGGTGAGAATAACTCACTGGTTTGAGCTGATGACACAACAACAAATTGTACAAACGGGATCTACACAAGCACGAAAGCACGACACAGATTCGAATGGAGGAGCCAAATGTCAAATTCCATGGACACACATCAAACAAAATAATATAATAACGATAAGTTTTCAAACCAACTACGATTAAAACTACACTTGAATAAACTGCACAGAATCAAATTGAAATGCTTGCACTTGCTTTCAACCTTTGCTAGGCTCAGTCATAAGGGGAAATATAAGAAAATGGCAGGTGTTTGGATCAGGTTTGGGTTGGGTATGGGTCGGCCAACATGTTTGGATGGTGGTGCAAAAGTGGGTGAAGGCAAAACAACAACACAAGCATACATACATGGATTTGTCATGACTTTTAGGCTCGGCCAAGGCCCTATATGCCATGGCCACTACTGTGGGGTCCACTGGGATGGTGTGGTCGAGAGTGCTGGAGGTGGTGGAGGTGATGTAGGGGGCGGCTAAGGAGGTGATGAAGTGGTGGAATGGGTGTAGTGCTCGGCTAGGCTAATATTTTAGGGTGTTTTGGTAAATTGATGAATATTCATCAACAAGGGGGGTCTCGGCTTTGGTGGTTGGTGAGGTGGTGGTGGTGTGCCATCAGGTGGTGGAAGCGGATAGGCAGCAAAGAATAGCATGGCCGAACCTATAAAGGAAAGAAGCAAGTGCAAAATCAAATAGAATAAACAATATAAGTAGAAAAGAGGTAAAAGAAACAAAATTTTTTTACCAAATTCTTCAAGATGATGGAGGCCGAAATTTTTTTTGTTCAGGAAGGAGAAAATGTTTTTACGTGAATGAAGAATGATGGTTAGCTGAAGGTGTGGGGAGTTATGTAAAAAGAAATGAAGAGTTGTGTGGAAAATGAAGAGGTGGAATTCAAAAGGGCAAATGGCAATTCAAAGGTCAAAACCCTTTCATATTTCCTTATTTTATTTTTATAACTTTATATTTCTGGTAATAATAATAATCCCAGATAAAATTTCGAAAATTTATCAAAATATAAAAATATATATAATATTTATAAATTATATAAAGTTAAAATAAGAAAATAACTAAAAATAGTAAACTAGTCTAGAAAATTTGAAATTAATTGGAATAAATTTTGGAAAATTCATATGAGCTTGTAATATATTTTTTTAACATAAATAATAACATAGAATAAAAATGCATTCACAAAATAAATATATAAATTGTAATTTGAATATAATTTTAAATGAAGAAAATAGTAGAAAATTTGGAAACTAGGCTTAATAAATTGAAATAAATTCAAGTAAACTTTAGAAAAATTATACTATCACTTTAAAAATATTAAAAGACAAAAATAAACAAAAATAAATATTAACACATATTAGAAAAAAATATGAAAAATAAAATATAATTTAAACTAGACAGTATTGCTAAATACATCAATTTACACACAATATTGAAATATACATAACTTTCACAGTTAAGTCCATTTCCAATGAAACGAAAAGCAGTGTTCAAGTTATTTCATCTATTTTCATAATAAAAGATAAAATTTAAGATTTTAAATAATTTAAATTTGAAGTTTAAAAGTCTAAGTTCGACCAGTTTGACCAGAAATCCATTTTCAGTAAAATATCCAATTTTTACCAGTTTGAAACTATAATTTACATAATAATCAACATTTATAAATTTTTTTAAAATGAAATGTTTAAAACATAACAAGTTTAAAATAATTTAAAAAAATAAAAGAAAGTCAAATTTAAATAATATACAAAAATCTAGGGTTGTTACACGAAATAAAAGCTGTCTTAAGGTAAATAAAGAATAGAACAAGACAGAATAGATAAACCTCATATCGGGATGGTTACATATAATATAAAATGATATAGTACAAAAGGTTACTCCTTATAAGGAGTTATCGAATTTATAAAAAAATACTGCATCTAATAGATATGCACCTATACATTCTGACTTTTCATTTTTAATATACAAAATACACCTACATAATCATACATCGGAAATAAATAACTAGATAACTAAGGAGCCACCTGCTCGATCACCGTCATCAAAGAGCTCCAAAGAAAACCTGCTATTCTCTGACTACCCAAATATAATTGAGTACCCGAGAGTTTAGGGAAAATAAACAACTCCGGTCAGACAGAATGTCTGGTATGAGTAAAACTATGAAACAAAGGGAAATGTATTTAACAATAATATATGGGACCACACCGCTAACGCGGAACAGGTTTTCTCCCACATAACCAAAAACCAAACATAAAGAAATGGAAATGAACAATAGGGAACAAATCCAAATATAGATGATTGGTATAATCAGTATAACATTCAGACTTGAAAGAATGGAAATAGCCTGAATAAAAATCCAAACTGGATAGAATGGATAAAACAAGACAACGGTTCAAACTCAATAGACTGGACTAAACAAAATAACTACCCAAAGTCGATAGAATGGACAAAACCAATAATTGGACACCGCGAAGAGTGGTTGACTCTTCCTGTTGTAAATAAAGAAAATAGATTCAAAGGTTCGAATCAAATAAGAAAAGGAAATATTCCAACAAATAACTAGGAGGGTGCGCCCCCCTTACCGAAAGCATACCTCTAGAAATATACTTGAGAACTCCGATGGCTGTCGGAAACCTCCAAGCTGGACCCCGCCAACTGTTACCGAGTATCCAAGTATTTCACATCTCAATGCGCAACACCAAATCCAATCTAGAGTGGATGTGAAAATACCCAAATGGGAGCAACCCCACATAGCTTGGCCCCCACTCGCACTTTGGGTTTAGTCATTTTTTACAAAGGATAACAAAGCTCAAGTGAGCAACACATCGTTTTAGAATGACGAAATACAAAGAAGGCTGAGGTAACCGATAGTTGGGAAACCAAATATCAAGGATATAAAATGATGTTATATGGAAATTAAGTCTTGTGTACTTATCACCACTCATCGAATTCCAACTTGTACTATTTCTTGGTTAACAATAATACCAGACAAGTCAAGAAGTGTTACCTCAAAGTCATGTCTCACGGTTATTCTTAAATTTCGAAATAGCGACGAGTCTACTTCTTCGACGTTTAGTGCCAAGTATACAAATAAATCGTTCTCATATAAGTGAATCACTTTATGGAAATAAATTCATTTCCATAAACGAATCAAACCTTTTCTTTTAAAAACTCGAATTCGTGCTTGGCCTTACATTACATGTATTAGCTTTAAAACACTTTGTGAAAAGAGTTGACTAACTTCAAAACATCAATTTAGAAAGGATTTAATCACTTAAAACATCCTTATTACATTGATTAATTAACTTTAAACTTCATCACATAATTTGATTTTTGAACTTCAAATGTCTTTAAATAATAAAAAGGCTAAACCATGTTTAAATCTTATTAATTCAATTAATTAGTAAAATACAATTAATTAAATTAATAATTAATTAATTATCATTATTTAAATGAATAATAAAGTCAAAACATCCTTGTTACTTCAATAAATTCACTTTGAAACTTCATAAATTAAGTTGATTAATTAATTCGGATAACCTTTAATTAAAAGGGGTAAATCACCTTTAAAACATCAATAATTCAATTAATTAATAAATTTAAATATAATTAATTAAATTAATTAATCAATTAATTAATTCCCATTATTTAAAAATGATTTATTAATTATAAACATTAATAAAGGAAAGATTAATTAGAGTTAAAACATGTTGATAAAATTTAAAAATCATTTATTAAAAAGATTTATTAATTTAAAAGCATCATTAGCGAATTGATTAATTAGGTTTAATTCATCATTATTGAATGATTAATTATCCTTAAACATCATTAAATAAGATGATTAATTAAATTTAAACATCATTAAATAAATTGATTAATTAATTTAAACAATCATTAACCAAGTAATTAGTTAAATTTAAAATGCATTATTAACTAAGTAATTAGTTAACCTTAATACTTATTAATTAAATAATTAATTAAATTAAATAATCAATATTAAAATGGTTAATTACTTTTGAAAACATCGTTAATCAAAATCTTGCTTAACTTGTAAAACAGTTCCAAGCATGAAGATGAAACCAAACGGTTTCGATAAAAGGTGATTTTCTGAAAGTGTCGATATAACAACTATTGTTATACGGGCATTTTGACAAACAAAATTATGGCATTAGCCATACAACCAAACATCTCATAGCAATGGTTTAAGCACAACACAAGGTAAATAATGATGATATAACATATAATAAGTATTTACTAACAATTATATTAACTTTAACTACCAACTTTTTATATAGCTAACCACATGCTTACTAACTTTCAAATGCAACAAATTTTCAAAACATGAAACAAACTGAAAGTACACGTGTAGTACTAAGGATCGTGTAATATGGTATATTAATGCGGAAACTGGTAATAACAGTAAAGTAAAAATTAAAGTAAGCACACCAGGAATTTTTATACTGGTTCGAACTTCCCGTTCTACGTCCAGTCCCAGAATACCCTCTGGATTTAAACTAAACCCCTCTCTTAACCCGGAGGAATAGGTATACGACACCTGAGCAGCCGAACAGGAATTTTTCCGCCTCAACAGCTGAAGAGGACTTCAACTAAATACAAAATGTTTGTTGACGAATGTGTTCTAAATAACACTGATAGTCTTTTGATAGTACAACTTTCCTATAATCAAATCCTCAAGAGTATGTATGTGTGTGAAGATTTAGAAGGAAGATAATCACGTAGAATCAAATTATATGAATTAAAACAAGGATTCTAGTGATATTAATTAAGAATGAAAACTTTTATTTGCAGAAATGAATAGAGATTAGATTTCAGAAATATAAACAAGAATCGGTGATTGTAGAAGTGAATTGAATATGTTTATATAGTTGTAGAAGAGTTGTAATCTTTTATGAAGAGTTTTAGTTAACAGTTGTGTCCATACCTCTTGAAATAGAGGACATTCCTCTTCATGAAATGATCGCGTCTCTTCAGAAAACTAGCCGTTTTTCTCTGGTCGGTCGACCGGAAAACCTGGCCGGTCAGCTGAGTTTAAAAACGTATACAAAACAGAAAGTCACTGTGCATATGATACAGGGTCGGTCGACCGAGGATCCTGGTCGGTCGGCCGACCTGGTGTTATATGCACAGTGAACACAGTTTTGATATAAAATGTTTTGTGTGCGTGTGTGACTATTTGAGGAATGATTTTAACATTATTCTAAGACTCAATAAAATAAAATATCCATACTAATCTCTGGATTGTAGTCTTCTCTCCTTTGTAGTGCACAATATACGCTTATTCTCTTTTTGTCGCTTTTGTATTGTATTCTCGTTGTTTGATCTCTGAAGCTTGTGTCATGAATCAAAACTCATGAATCAACATTCTCCCCCTTTTTGATTGATGACAATACTTATGTGACGAAGTAGTATATACATATATATTATAATTCTCCCCCTGAATATATGGCGACTTTTCTGCAAAAAATTTGTTAGCTTTCATATATTTCTCCCCCTTTGTCATCGACAAAAAGGAATACTTATTAGATGTAATATAAAAAAAATATGGAATATGTAACACAAGTAAGAAAACATCGAGTTTAAATATTACATACTCAAACCAAATAGGAATATTAATGATGTTTACTTACTTCACAACATCTAAAAATAGACATATTGTTCATAAATTATATGAGTGTTAACAATATAAAATAACTACTACTTATAATGTAAGGTATCAAAAAACAATGAACATTTAAAGCATGCGATACCTAAGGTTTTTATAATTTCCTATTTTTTAGGAAACCATACCCAATTGGGTGTGGTTGTTCCTTTATAAATATAATTTTCATTATTAATTACCATATCAAAATAATCATTAATGCATTTTTCTCTATTTTTCCAATTTACAAGAACCCAAATACTTAGATAATTTTTATTCATATTTCCCGTCAATGAATTTGTACTTCTAGAGAAATTATAAACATTATTGGTCATAGTAGTGTTTGAATTTCTATGAAAATTTGGTTTCGACTTTACTCGAAATTTAGTAGTAGCACTAACATTTTTATTGTACATAAAAGCGTATCTAGTGCTATTTCTACGATTAGTTTTATTATATCCTAAACCATTTTTATTGTTAATAGGTTGTGAATTCTCAATAAGTCTAGATAAATTTTCTCTTCCTTTATAAAAATTTGAAACATTTTTAGTGATTCCTTCTAGTTTGGTCTTTAGACTTGAATTTTCTAGTTCAACCATTTTAATATTAGTTTTTAAAACATGATTTTCAGAAACAAGACCATCATTCTTTTCTTTTTGAGTTTCAATTTCTTGACTCAATAATATAAGTTGAGAATTAACATTTGAAAGTGAGTCTTGAGTTTTCTCAAGTTCTTCTTCCAATATTTTCTTCTCGTCTTTAAGCATATCTCTTTCAAATTCTGCCTTGTTCTTATTTTCTATGGCCTCTTTATATTTTCTTTTGAGACTTTTTAAAGTATCTAATAATTCAGAATTTATTTCTATCATATCATCAAAAGTAAAATTACTAATCTCATTATCTTTTGCCATATTACTTAGAAATAGATATCAAATAACTTTGTGACGGTTATAGGATAACCTTGCTCTGATACCAAATGAAAGTACACGTGTAGTACTAAGGATCGTGTAATATGGTATATTAATGCGGAAACTGGTAATAACAGTAAAGTAAAAATTAAAGTAAGCACACCAGGAATTTTTATACTGGTTCGAACTTCCCATTCTACGTCCAGTCCCAGAATACCCTCTGGATTTAAACTAAACCCCTCTCTTAACCCGGAGGAATAGGTATACGACACCTGAGCAGCCTAACAGGAATTTTTCCGCCTCAACAGCCGAAGAGGACTTCAACTAAATACAAAATGTTTGTTGACGAATGTGTTCTAAATAACACTGATAGTCTTTTGATAGTACAACTTTCCTATAATCAAATCCTCAAGAGTATGTATATGTGTGAAGATTTAGAAGGAAGATAATCACGTAGAATCGAATTTTATGAATTAAAACAAGGATTCTAGTGATATTAATTAAGAATGAAAACTTTTATTTGCAGAAATGAATAGAGATTAGATTTCAGAAATATAAACAAGAATCGGTGATTGTAGAAGTGAATTGAATATGTTTATATAGTTGTAGAAGAGTTGTAATCTTTTATGAAGAGTTTTAGTTAATAGTTGTGTCCATACCTCTTGAAATAGAGGACATTCCTCTTCATGAAATGATCGCGTCTCTACAGAAAACTAGCCGTTTTTCTCTGGTCGGTCGACCGGAAAACCTGGCCGGTCAGCTGAGCTTAAAAACGTATACAAAACAGAAAGTCACTGTGCATATGATACAGGGTCGGTCGACCGAGGATCCTGGTCGGTCGGCCGACCTGGTGTTATATGCACAGTGAACACAGTTTTGATATAAAATGTTTTGTGTGCGTGTGTGACTATTTGAGGAATGATTTTAACATTATTCTAAGACTCAATAAAATAAAATATCCATACTAATCTCTGGATTGTTGTCTTCTCTCCTTTGTAGTGCACAATATACGCTTATTCTCTTTTTGTCGCTTTTGTATTGTATTCTCGTCGTTTGATCTCTGAAGCTTGTGTCATGAATCAAAACTCATGAATCAACATAAACAACCAACCAAACCATCATTCACATATACAACAAGCATTTATAGGTTATTAACATTAATATTAACATAGTATAAACTTGGTTTAAGAACGTGTAGTTTTACTCACCGAAAGCTATCCAAACTCTTGCTAACTTAGGGTATGACCTAACACTTCCATTCCTAAGCAAAAGATGGTGTCTTGGACCCTTAATACACTAGGTAGGCTCGACCTTGAAAGAAAAAGGAAGTGAAACTTGTTTTGGTAAGGTGGAGTGACTTTGGACAATCATCGAACCCTCAAAAATAAACTCGAATATAGGTTATTTTACAACTGTTTTTTTGACTATTTACTCTCAGATTTTGAAAAAGTGATAAAGTAAAGTTTTAGAAAATTCTTTTCTCTACAATTTTGAAAAAAGAATAACTCAATTTGGATTAGTTTTGAAGAAGATATGGTCAAAAGAAGAAGAACAATTTTCGGACTTGAAATTCTAGGTCCGAAAATGCTTTGTAAAGAAATGAATATTTCTCCCAATAACTCTCAGAAATTAAAGAAATGTGTAAATGAAAATTTTAGCCAACTAGATTGTCTTGAATTTGGAAAAAAGAATTTCCTTCTTTGGAATATTTTTGAGGGAGTTATGGCTGTGAGAATAGGAGGTAAAATTTGGGAAGAAAATGAAAATGAGAGCATGAAGTTGCTATTTATAATCTCATGCAAAGTAGTTAATTCCGCTTATACCCTCCTATCCATGGCTGCCCATCACAATGCTTGTCTTCCCCTTACCAACATCCATTTAAAACTCAAGTAGCCAAAATATCAAATCATGTCTAAACATGTTTCATTTGATGTGACATTTGCTTTTTTGTTTTAATTTTAAACTTAGGAAATTGTCACATCACCTTTTTTTATATATATTCTTAATTATAAATAAATGTGTATTATAATTTCTAAATCCTAATTTGTTTTACAAATGTTTTTTTATCTATACTAAAATGATCACAATGTTTCAGACAACTTTAGAAGATGTAAAGTCAAAAATTCGGAAAACAGTTTCCGGTCTCATTTTCGATTTTTCTTCGAACTAAATATTTTTGTAAACTAATTTTGAAAACTATTTTATCTTCAATATTTATTATTTAAAAGATTTTTTATTTTAACTATAAAAGCTATTATTTGAATATTTAAAATTAATTAAATATTCAGAAATTAATGTGGTGAAATTCCAGGTTGTTACATTCTCCCTCTTAAAAGAATTTCGTCCCCAAAATTTACCACAATCCTATCCCAGAAAACAAATTATACTAAAAATACCTAACACATTAATCAGATGTAACTTATCTAGCAAAAACTAGTAAGATATTAATCTATATTTTCAAAGAATACCCTGAAATAAAATATTGCGCATACAATCGTACCAAAAGGTAAATTTAGAACTAAATGCCGGCTCTTATATTCAAAAACTTATTTTCAAATGTATTAAAAAAAATAACTAGGAGGGGCTCTTCCTAGCAAAACGTATAAAACTCTAGAATCAAAACAACATGGAGCATTCGGTGGTATTCCGGTTCCTCCAAATACAACAACTAGAGTTAACAATAATTATCACTTTCCCCAAAAAATTTCCAAATCACATTTTCAAAAGCACTGGGATTTAAGTCAAAATAAATAATAATTCAAAAACCTTGGTTTATAATTTTTTTTGACATTATAGACTATGGTATATAAGACCACAAAATCAATCAATCAAATTCAATGAAGTCAAATCGATCAAATTTCGTAAAGGAATACACTAACACTATCCATCATTCAAATTCCATAAGGAAAATTTCTAACACTCAACATTATTTAAAATGTCAAAAGCTTAACAACAAACTCCTAACTTAGGTTCAAAACTTTTTTGGCCACACAAATCTTTCTAAATCCCATAAATTTGCATTTAATATTTTATTCAATACCAAAAATGTTTATGAATTATTTCATAAATTTTCATCTAAGTTTAAAAATATTTTATAAAGTCGTTTTTTTATAAAACGCCAAATAATAGCTTATTCCACTTTATTTACTTGTATAATACCCTTCTAAATCCTAAAAGTATATACAAAACACAAAATTTATTTTTCTTTACACAACTTAGGTGAAAATCAAATCAAAATTTGGGTCTTTTAAAACTGAGTCAACCTCTCGACCTCTTTAACTTAGAGTGTTAAGATGGACAATGTTTATGGGTTGACTCAAAATAACAAATAGTTTATACTACTTACATGTTTTAAACAAAAGATACAGTTTTTATAAAACAATGTCTATTACAACCTTCCTGCCTTTTCACATTAAGGTGTTATAATGAATCATGTTTACAGACTGACCCAATAAACACCAATTAGTTTACACTACTTAGATACTTAAATGATATCAATGGTTTTGATAAAACAACGTTATCAAAACCTTCATATCTAGTCTAACCCATTTAAATCAGTGTTAACTTATCCCTTATCTTATCTAAGGGTAAGAATTCATTTATTAAAACAATCTCTTATCAACAATACTTTTTATTTTGGAAATCAAATTTCTTTTTAGGGAACTTAAAATTTGAATACTCGGTTTTTAGTTTCAAAACTCGTCTCTAAAAGTATACTCCTTAATTTTTCTTTATAAAATAACTTCAAACAACTTGTTTATTAAAACTCACTTTGGGTTCGCTCGGATTTGAATTCATTACGATCGCACAATGATAAAGAGAATAATTTACTAAGTACTCCACAACATTCGCCTAAGTAGCATCTGATCGTCACTTAGAAGATTATTCAGATTACCACAAAACTAATCGAAGTGTTTTCCTACGAATTATTTAAAGAAAAAGCATTCTACTTAAACTTTCTTTTCCAAAATATTTATACTTTAGAAATATTTTCAAATAATACCGCTATTAGTTTTCTCAAAATCTTTTGAAATCATTTTAAACAATTGCGGAATTTAAATTTTCCAAAAACTCTTTAAATGTTATTTGGAAAGACAAATTTATAATACTAAGTGTATTAAAACAAAGGTCAAAACAAATGTCATTTTAAACATCATTTACTAAAATCCCAAAACGATTTACACTTAGCTTTATTTATAGACAATTCTATTTAAAAGATCTCATTTAAAAACCATCATTTATTAATTTAAAACAATATTTATTATCTCAAAGGATAATAAAATAATTTAAATACCTTTTATTAAATTTAAAATAACATTAATTATCCTGAAAGATAATAAATCACATTTATAGTCTCTTTTATAAATCTAAAACAATATTAACTATCCCAAAAGATAAATTAATCAAAGTTACAATTTCCTTTAATGAACAATTCAATTATCTTTAATAAAATAGTTAATTACTTCCGAAACACATTCATCAAATCAATTTATTTATTTTAAACTCACTTATTAAATCAATTAACCAACTTAAAATATTATTTATCAAATGATTTATCAAATTCAAATAATCATTAATTAAAACGAATAATTACTTTTAAATATCATTAATTAAAATGATTATTAATTTTCAAATATCATCAATTAAAATAATTAATTAAATTCAAGTATCATGATTAATTAAATCCAAATCTCATTAATAAAAATGATTAATTAATTTTAAACATCATTAGTTAAAATGATTAATTAATTTAAAATATCATTAATGAATTTTAAACATCCACTTTTAGGAAAATACAAGCTCAAGTTCAAACACACACAAGGGTTTAGAGGATGATATTTAATAAATGACGGTATAGAGGAAAATGCTATAACAACACTTAAATAGTTTAAATGGAATATCCAGATTAATTTCAATTAATCAATCAAACAAATCTAATTATCATCCAAGAAATCAACAATAGTTTATAGCATCACATATATGATATAGTAAATTTAGGTGTGGGTTAACTCATATTTAAATAATTCTTCTTTATTATAACTAAATTTTCTCATATATTTATCCTCTAAATGTATTATCCTACTATTCAGATTATATTAAACAACTTTTTATTAAAATTTTATTTTTAGCTTAAAATTATTAAAAGATGACTTTTAACTTAACCCTTCGCCGAACACCTTATAGTCAAACTGTGAAACTTAATTCACAAGGGGTTCGTTCTCAAGGTTCTCTAATTCCTATTTACCTAACATATACCTTACTAAGGAAAATTTCTTACGTACTTATTTAACAATAGTTAATGCTCAAACTAGACGAGCATAACTAAACAAGTCCTAAATGATAACAATAAAATATTATCATTTCGAAATAATCAACTCAACTACACAACTATATTAATTTTGAAAATCATTCTTATATATATATATATGTATGTATATAATATATTCCTAGGTAAAATTATTTCATTTACCATTTTAAAACAATACTGTATTGGTAGATCTGTTCAAGTGTTTAGGAATCCCTATCGATAGTGCTGATCAAACGCATCGACCAGAATTCATATACCACTCAATGGATCAAACAACACAATATAAAATATTTTTATAACACTAACAAATACGCACTCAATATATACTTATACTCTCAGACTTATCCTAACCAAGCAAGCAATATATATCACAATATGACAAAAGAAAATATTTCCCATAAAAAAGTTAAGAGTTTTACTCACCGAAAGCTATCCAAACTCTCGCTAACTTAGGATATTGTAATGGCTTGTTTTTTCGTACCCTTTGAATCGACAATAAACCACACATGTCCAACTCAAATTGCACGAACAAGTGGATCATTAAGGGTAGAAAGGAAATAAAGACAGAACAGAATCTCACACGAATGGAATAACATTATTTCAATAATAATCTTTACAGCGGAAAAAATTAAAATACAATATCGGAGTCTAAAATAGATTCAGCCTGAACAGTTATAAACCTATGTCCCTACAAATGTTGAAAAAAAATGCAATAGATGTAGTGGATAATAGAATACGTCCATATGATAATGAAGATCTCCAGCTCTCCTCTGGAAACTCCAAGCATCTTCAGCTAATCCTGAAACTACTCGGATCTGACCCAAGTATTAAAAATACCTGGATCAGGGTTGATAAACCAGTGTGAGATACTCGAAATTTTAAATGTATAGCTCATGACGATGTTATCAAAACCTTTGAGAAGAAGGGTTTCTCATAAGACCACGCCCACACATAAATACGGACGGGTTTTTACCTTATGATAACCAAAACACTTTTATTACCAAAATAATTTGATATTATCATTAATGACATTCTTTTGGAAAACATCTTTCAAATAAACTTATTCAAATAAGGTATCAATACCCGAACTAAGTCTAAGGGAATATATCAGGACCGGGTCAACGGAATATACTAGACGGAATATTTGATACCAAAAGGGGTAGCTGAAATGTTTGCAAGTCATTACAGCTATTTTGGGACTACAATCAAAACCGTAAAGATCGTATTGGAATTGGATTTTCCAACATGATAGGAGACCTTGATAACCACGCATAGCAACCGAAACCCAGTGGTTTTCCCTACAAGGACTCACACACCACTATTCCTAATATTGCCACACTTCTTGATATCTGATGGCTTCTCATGCAAGGACTCACACGCCACTATATCATACAATAAGCGTCCCGTCTGGACATAGTGACCTAGATCATATGCCGCCAGTCACCTTGATGGATCATATGCCACCCTCGTCATACTAAACCTGAAATATGTAACATAGTTCCCATATCATTTCCGAGATGTGAGCCTAGTGAGGCTACGCTTATACTTTCCACAAAGCCACGTTTTACTTTTCACAAAGCCACGCTTTACTTTTCACAAAGCACAATCCACTTAGAATGCCACATTGCCATTCCTTCGATCACTATTTGACTTCCATGAACATTCAACCTTTGAGCTCACACGTCTCAAAGAAGGGTGTTAAGCTAAGAGAAGTTGCCTTCTCCGCCACCACAGAAGTATGTTGGTAAAAGTCAACGTTTGTGATCTTAACAATGCAATGTCAGACATTCGTCCATACAAGTTCGTTCTGGGGCTGAACAAAACCGAAGGAACTTTCCTCGGCCATTACTAGGTGAGAAGCCCTTGCAATTTGAAGATTTCAAACATGACAGGACCACTGCTATAATAAATGTCTCTATATTGGGAGCTACTCAGAGAATGTCAACAAGCAGTCCTCCAGCTATGAAGACCGAATCAATAATCATCTTCTTCAACACGTCTTCACTTTCGAACGTATACATTGGTTTGAAGTCATTTTCGGATAGGAGTTACCCAAATCCGACCCCGGTTCCTTCGCACCAATTATCGGTTAAAAAGATGTTAAGTTCATATGTGATTATCACTCATCACTCAATTTAATTCTTCTTTTTTATTCATTCATAAATATCTCTTAGAGATACACTCATTAAATAATTCCTTTATCTTTTTTCAGAGTATATGTGTAACGACCCGATATTTTCAACCATTCGCATCCGCACATGTCGGACTTGAATTGCTCAAAATACCGCGTTGTAAATAAAATTTGGCAAAACTCATAATATACAGTAAATAAATCATAGATCACAGACACAGAGAAATATAATGCAGCGAAAACAAAGAAATAGTAGTTCATGAAGCTACTATATAAATACATCAGAGTTAATTAAGATACAATAGGAATACCAAGATACAACAGGAGTAACAGTATGAAAATCAGGTACAACTCAGAATACAACTGGAATCAACTGGATAACAAAATGAATAGATATCTGGTTCTTCAAAGCAAAACTCCAGCTCCAAAGGTGAGTCTCTAGTGCTGTATCACTCAGTCTGACCCGAGCGTAAAGCAAACACAAAACACTCGAGTCAGGACATACATACTTATACAAATGTAAACCAACTCAAGTGAACTGTAATAAGAGGTACAAATAACTTAAAGAATGCTTGGGATCGCCCATTCTTTAAGGATCCGTTAAACTATTTACTATGTAGTAATATTGCGCTATTACAATAATGTCTTAATATAAAATAAACATACTTTTAAATAGCATTAAGGCTTTACATTTTCCACCTTAACACATAATAGTCCCAGTAGTCTATCCAGTATTAGCATACTCCCAAAATGGGGGCTACCCTCGATACTCCACAGGCTACGAGAGAAATCACAACTCGTAGTAAAGCTCGATATGGTAAGTAACATGGCACAGCTAGGCAATGCCAGGGTAGATATACCAATTACGCATCCGGGCTGGTGGAAATGCATAGCAGCTACTACCGCCCACCTCGAACAACACTCCCAAATCAAGGGGTGCACCCAATCAATCACAAAGGTAATAGAATGGTATCGAAGAAGTGTGTCTGATCAGAGGTGCTACCTCATTGGCCCGTCAATCGCTCCTGTTTTAGCCACTTTATGCCAACTCACGGGAGTTGGGCCCACGTATATACCTTTAGGATCATCGCCACCATCCTACTTCATTCTGGAAACTCCACCGCGTACACAGTTGTTAAAGTGATTTTCGGTATCGATAGAGAGTATGTCCATATCCGATCCCGGTCTCTTTAACAACCAATCGTTATTATAACCCGTGGTTATAAATTTCAACATAGTTTATGTTTCAAATCAAAATACATCCTTTAAACCATTTCAAAAATCATATCATTTATTTCAAAATAAAACACACTTTCAAACCCAAAACATATCCATTTCAAAACCAATTCAACAATATATCATTTCCATTTCAAAACCAATTCAATAATATATCATTTCCATTTCAAAAATCAAAGCAATAATATATCATTTAAATTCCAAACTAAATCAATATATTTCTTTCAATTTATTTAACTTGAAATATTCTTTTAAACCATATTAAACCAAACCACCTTATAAAGTCATATTCTTGAATTTCAATTTCAACAAGTTTCAAATTAATAGATATTTAAAGACAATTCTTAATTAAATACAATTCCAATTAATTTTATTTCCAAACCATAGTACTTTCAAAGTCATAACAATTCTGAAACCAAACTTTTTGAAACCAAAATACTTGGAAATCATAACACTTGAAATATTGTCATTAGGACCTCATAATACTTAGAAAAATCATAATACTTGAAACGACCCGACTTTCCAGTCCCGGAAAATCGAACCATTTGTGTTAAAGAAGAAGGGGTAGAAGAAGAAGAAACAGAAAATCAACAACAGAATCTCACATCGCAGCAGAATAAAATATAATATAGAATAACAGATCTTTACACAAATCAAAACTGTATCTGTTTATACAATATATCATCAGAATACATCATCAGAGTACATCAACATCCATAACATACAACTGAATACACAGCGGAAAAATAATAGCAAGTACGGTAGATACGTCTCGGCATCCAGCTCGTCTCCTGAGCTCCACAGCTAAATCTGAACCTGTTTAACTCGGTCTGACCCAAGCATCATATAAACAATACCCGAGTCAGTCTGGAATACCAGCGTGAGAAAATCACACTCAATTTGATTATTAAAGTTTCAAAATCCTTTGAAAAACAAAAGCATCTCGTAAGACCACGCCACAAATAAACATGTCGGGTTTTTTCCTTACGATAGCTAAAACACTTTTTATAAAATCCTCTGATATTATAATAGTGTCTATTTACAAATACTTATTCAAATAGCTGAAATTGTTACATGATTAAATTCCAGCATACTAGGTATACAAACAAATACCGTACAAGGCACGTAGGAAGAATGGATTTCCAACGAATGACTAGGCACTGGGGTACCACCTGTCACAGTACGTGGCCTAGATCACAGTACCGAGGAGTATGCCCGCTCCCCTGCAACACAAGGCCGGAATCACCTATGGGCAATTCCAAATATGATCACCCCACGGTTGGGATCAGCAACCGCACCACTAAGCCGAAATAAAAAGGGACATCTAGACAGGAATGATCATACTCTCCAGTGGGCGCTACCCACGAAGCCTTGCTGCATAACCCCTGATTTTCAGTCATTCCCGGTTGATGAGGCTTGAGGCTAAACGTTACCTCTACAGAACGTTTCACTTAGAATGCCCATCGTCCCCTGACGATGTTCGAAAGCATTCATCCATACAAGTCCGTTCCGGGTCCGAACAGAACTGAAAATATTATCCCATCATCAATATTACCCTCGTTTCCCCACGAAACGTACAAACCGGATCGAAGTGGTATTCGAGTCTCCAGACCTAGAATCCCGGTATACGGAAACCCGATCCCGGTCTCTTCGAAACGATCAGCGCATTGGGCCAAATATTGATAGTCGGTTATTTAACTATCAATTAACATCCATAACAACCATCAACAATAAATAATTTCTCCAAATTATCTATTTTCCCAAAATATCTTCACGAGATATTTTTCCCTTTCCAATCCCCATTGGAAACAATTTCAAACTATATTCCTTTCACGGAATAATTTTCCAAATATTTATTTTCACTGAAATGCCAAGTACAAAACCATTTTGGATTTTTAAAATAACTTTAAAACACTTTATTATAAATATACTTTATAAAACACCTTTTTGAAAACTACTTTAATACTTAAGTTAAAATATATATATAAAAATATTTAAAATAAAACCACTTTAAAAATATAAACAAATTTCCTTTTTAAAACATATTACCCAATCACTTTTATATTTACTACCATAATAGATTGAAAAATACTTACTTTTGAAAACCTACATTTGAAAATAATAGATTTCTAAACCTGGTTTTAAAATAACAATAAATCTTTTAACAAATATTCAAAAATTCTTTAAAACAAAATGTACTTGGCTATCCAGGAAATACACTTCCTTCACATCTTTAAAATAAATCACCACTTATTTTAAAACAGATTCACATTCCTTTATAAATCCACCATTTGAATTTATATTTAAATGTCCACTAATATTTCACTTTACTTTATAAACCCAGTTTATAATTCCAAAATTCCATTTCTCTTTTAAATAAAATTTCAACATTTCAGTCAACTTCTAATTCAACGCTTAGATAAATTTTTACAATTGATTTCTAATTTTCTTCACTTTGAAATAAATTCCCTTTTCTACTCCACTTATTTCAAACCCATTAAATTTAGGATTTTTATTCCTTCATTTTGATTTAAACTTTTAACCGAAGATTCCAATTCAGATTTTCAAATTCGTTCTGCATCCTTTAATTAATTTTAAAACTTGAATTTAGGAATAAATTCTTTATTCTTTTAATAACATCACTCAAGCTTTATAATTTGTTATTCCTCTGGTTATTCAATTTTTCCCTTTTTATACTCAAAATTTATTCCTTTGAATTTTAAAAAGAATTTCTTTTACTTCCTTTTAATTTATTCACTAATTCATTCAAATTCTCTTTAATTATTTACTAAAAATTTACTCTTCCATTTCATTTCAAGAAATCAAATTGTATAGATTTTGATAACTCGATGAACCGAAATATACAATCCAATCATCATCCAATATTTCAATTATCAACAAAATCATCATAGAATATCAATATTCACAACACAGAATATTAAATAATCTAAATAAATTTGAGGAATCCAGTTGGATCCCTCCAACCTGTTTCCCTGCATCCACAGACGTTAGCATAATACCAATTCCACTTCGAGGTGGAATATCGCGGTATATGGGATTTATATAAAATTATCCGCTATTATGCGGCGCATAGGGTCTCATCCGCTCTACAAATGCGGGAATATCAAATCCAATATATACATATGCCAATATATATATATTGGTATATACTACTATATATATATCACATCCATCAAATCAAACAATTCAATCATCTATCAATATTTAAATTTAACCAATTAAATTTAAATTATAATTTAACTGAGTGAGATTAACTCACCTTTGATTTTTGTTTTGTAGTCATTCCCCATCCGGCTAGCTTCCTTTCATATTATGACCTTGTATAACAAATTTTACGTTTTATTAATACTTTGAAATAAGTTGAACAATTTATTTCATTTTATAATTTAATTTAATTACAGAAGATTTTATTTAACCTAATAAATTAAATTTTATTAACCCTCTTAATTTCTTTTTGAAACTACATAGATACAATAAAATAGCCTATACAGGCTTTAAATCTACGTTTATAACATTTATATATATGTTTAAAATTAAATCACGATTAACTCAATGTTTAAAACAACTGTTGAACAGATCAGTATTAACTTAATATTTTAAACAACCCCTTATCTGTATATAATAAATAAATTATGTAGTTATTTACTTTCTCGAAATTACTTATACTAAAAGACCTATATACGTTTATAGGTAAAGTTCTATAAACTGAAAAGTTAATATCAAATACAGCTTACTGTAAATCGAGTGCAGTGCTATATATATCTCCTAGCTCAATGTATGTATTAAATTAAAACTGAAATGTTAAAAAATAAAAGTCCGGTAAATACCTCATCTTCCTCCTAGATTAAATCCTAATTTATATATAAAAATAGATATATGTGAATTTAAATAAACAGGGGTAACAAATGGAAAGAGAACTGTTACCTACACCCTATTGCGGTCTCGATGCGACCAACTCGAGAGCATCCAAATCACTAACCCTAGATACGCGACCCACCGCTGCCTCAATCCGCGACGAAACCATTTACCAAGCTCGACTCGAACTTGCCTCGCCTAGCCTGCCATCGAACTCGCGACCTCCCCTCGTAGCTGCCCACCCTCGATGCCAACTCATGCCGCGAGTCTCCAACTTCGTCGCCGAGCTTTACCCTTGCGTGGAATAGCCGAGCACGAAGGCCACAGATCGAATTCGAATTGACGTCGCCCCTCCCGAAATCTCCTTCTACCCCTCGAATAACTCACGACTTGAATCGAAGACAGCCTCGATTCGAGCTCCGGGCGAACCATCATTGCGATGACCCTCTCCCCTCCTTGTTTTAACGATGTTCGTTCTGCATTTTTTTTTCTTTTTTTTCGATTTAATTCCATTTTGATGAAGCCCGATTAAATTTAGGGCTCGGCTGCAAAAATAAAGGGAACGAGATATTTTTTTGTTTTAAATTTTTTTTTTCACGAGTTCAATTTGAAGCAATGAACAGGCACGCGACACAATGATGAAGAAAGACAGCTTCGTACCCTATAAAGTGGCTTGCTCTGGAAGTCAAAAAAAATTATATTATATTTACTTTTACTTTTATTAAAATGATTTATTATCTCTAGACGTTTCCACTTCGTACAATTTCCCGATAACTCCAAAAATTACAAAACTTGAAATCCGGTAATAATACAATATTACGGATCCAAGGGAACTGGTTTCGTCGAATTCCGAGACTGTGCCTCGAAAGGCTATTTTTAAATTCAATTTAACAATATATTTTTAAAATCTGATCAAAACATCTTTAAATTCAATTCTATCACTTTTATTATCTTCAATATTATCGATATAAATTTTACAAACCTTTAAATTATTTTTAACAAGCTTGAAATTTCAGATTCAACAAATTTACCAAATTTCCAATCGTTTAATTCAATAATTAAATTCAACAATTAAATTATCCAACAATTATTGATATTTGAAATTCAAGTTAAAATTAACCCTTGAATATTTAAAATTAATTAAATATTCCGATTTCAAATATTCAAAAATTCCGAGTCGTCACAATACTTCTAAATTAATATTCATTACCAAAATTATAACATTTTAAGTTCATTCATTCAATTATACCAATTTCAAACATTGTATTAACTCATAAATTTCAAAGTGGTTTATATTCAAATCAAAATAATCCATTTACACCATTTAAATATGAAGTCATTATACTTACAAATCAAATATTCAATTCACAAAATTTTAGCCTTTTCTGAGCTCATTTATTCACTTAAATACTTCAAACAATTTAAATTTCAGCTTTCGCAGCACTTAGAAAATGCTACAGTAAGTCACATTTGAAACAATTCAATTCAGCAAAGACAGCATTTAAAAACTGCTGTAATAGTTCAGTTTTAGTTGAAAAATAGTTTAATTCAGCAAAGACAACATTTAAAAACTGCTGTAATAGTTCAGTTTTAGTTGAAAAATAGTTTAATTCTGCAAAGACAGCATTTACCAAACTGTTGTAATAGTTCAGGTTTAAATTTCAAGTTTAGTTCAATTCTGCAACTACAACATTCACAAAACTGTTGTGATAGCCCTTAGTCAATTTTAGCCTTTTAGTTCACTTCTGCAACTACATCATTTACAAAACTGCTGTAAATTCATTTAGTTCAGATTTTAGTTAAATTTCAGAAAATGGTAGCACTTCTGAAGTGCTACTAAAAGTATTTCCAAATTTACACTAGAATTTCAGAATCAATAAATCTTCAATTTAAACCATTTTTAACATATAAAAATCATATTTTCCCCACTTCAAAATGGTCATTTAAATACCATTTAATCTTTTGATTTTTATCAAGTAAATTTTTCAATAATTATCAATTTCTTTTCAATAATTCACTTATTAAATTCAACTGTACAATTTCCCCATTTCTACATTTACTTAACACTTATATTTAAATTTCTATTTCATAAATAAGACTTAATTTCCATTTTTATTTTCTTTACTTAAAATTCCATTTTAAACCAAATCACAAATTTCCAAATTAGGTTATATTTCAAATAACAAATTTCCATTCATTTATTTAACATTTTTAATACATAGAAAATCATTTTTCACTTTATTAAATCATTTTAAAAACCAAATTTAAATCAAAATATCAAAAATTTACATTTTCAAAATACTTAAAACTTCCAGAAAAATATATAAAATAACCACGGGTCTGTATAATATTTTCTAACCTAGGTCAAGTGATACGGATAATATATCATTTCAATCCGTAATTTACAAAGAAAAATCCGGGTTCTATCATTTCAAACCCACAATCCCAAGTTAAATAAAAATAAATAAAAATCGCTCAAGCCTATCATTTCAGCCCATAACGATCCTTCCCTATTCTAAAGTCCATTCGGGTATGTATCATTTCAACCCATAGTGATTCTATTCTACAGGGAACTTGTAGTGTGAGAACAGAATATAAATAAACAGTAAAATAAAATAAAACATAACAGATGACGTGACAAGTTAATTACAGGGTTTAACATCATATAATTTACATCACAGGCAAGTATAACATGATATAATAATTTCTACACTTTCGCTTGCTATCAATTCACAGTTATATAAGTATGAATGTCAGGTGTTACTCACCTTTTAAAGCTGGGTTTCGCAAAACAAAATACACAGATGGATTCCAGAAAGCATGATAGCACGATTTAGATTTGAATGGATGGAGAGCCTTGATGTAATCTTGTATTCACAACAATAAAGCAAAATATAAATATAATTACAATACCAAAGTTTGAATTGAAACAAATGGAAACTAGACTAGACAAATAACATCACCTAGCTTTCAAACAAATTTTGCTTGCCTACAACCTCACATAGGCTCGGCCTTAAGGCTTTATTGGTTCGGCCTGGGATGTTTTCAGGTGGTAATGGTCAGGTTTGGATCTGAAATACATCGCTAAGTCAAGAATACAAATGGTCTTGGAAGTTACAAAGGGTGGAAGTGCAAAAGGCAAGGCAAAAGGAGGTGCTTGTTCAACAATTTGGCTCGGCCTATGGCTAAGTGTTTCGGCCAGAAGCAAGTTTGGGTCTTGTCAGTGGTTAGGTTGATGGTCAGAGGTCATGTCATGGTGGTGGTGGAGGGCAAAGAGGTGGCCGTGGCAAGGAATGAAGGTGGATGGCACATATGAGCTCGGCTTGCATAGTTTTGGAGGAGTTTTCATTGTTTTTATGGATTTTGCATTATTGGATGGTCAAGGCAACTTCAGGTCAGAGGAGATAAAGGTCAGGCCACCTATGGTCAGAGGAAGAAGTGGTGGTGGTCGGTGGAGGAGATGGTGGAGGTGATAGGCCGAGAATCATATGTGAAGTCAAGGCAAATTCAAGTGGAAAACAAGGCAAATTCAAGGAAGAAAAGTAGAAAAGAATAAAGAGAAGCCATGACCAATTCTTCAGAAAAGCGTGGCTGTGAGTTGCTGATGGAATGAGGTACTTTTTCACGTGAAAATGGAATAAGAACTCACTGCCATCAATTAGAAGTGAACGGCCAAAGTGAAAGGTCTAGAAATGAAAAGACTAGAAACCAAAGGTCACAAGTTAAAAGCTTTTTGCCTCTTGAAATTTCCACTACCTTTTTTATACAAAATAAACAAATAAAATTCAGTAGATAAACTAAAACAAACTGAAATAAAGTGGAAAAGAAAAATAAATAAATTTTGTTTTAGGAAAATAGTAATTAAATAAAGAAAATAGCTTAGTACATTGAGACTAACTTTAAAAATTGCAAACAAAGTACACTTAACATTGGAAACTTATAACTATACTTTTAAAATGTTTTAAAAATAAAATATATATACATAACATGTCATGTTTCACATGTAAACATAAACTAGAACATAACATGACAAACAAAAATATTGTTTATATAAATTAAAATAAACAATTTTGTTAAATAAAACAATTTACATACAATAGTGTAAAAAGCATAACTTTCACAATATTAATCAAATTTCAACGAAACGAAAAGCAGTATACTTGAATTTTATTTACTTTCATAATAAATATAAAATTCAAAAATTCAAACTTTTAAATTTTTAAATTAAAAGTCAAAGTTTGAACATATTGACCAAAATTCATAGTTTTGGAAAATACTCTATTTATTCATGTTTGGGATTATAATTCACATACAAATCGTAATTAATATTTAAAATAACAAAATTTTCCATTTAATAAATAAAATAAAGTTTTTAAATCAGGAAATTCAATTTAAAATAATTACAAAATACAGGGTTGTTACAATATGGAATCATTAAGCCTCGTTTATCAAATCATTTGGTTTATTTAAACCTTTTTAATCTTGGAATAATTCCATATCAATTCACCTTTTACTCAGGAAAACATTTTCAAATCATTTACTTAACTCTTTAACAAAGATTTTCCATTTCAAATCATAACTTTTAAATGGGTCAAAAACTATATTATTTAATACATAGTTTACGGCAAACCCAAAACAATTAATTTCAAGTATAGGAATTAAAATAATTCCAAATCCTTTATTTAAATCACATATTGGAAAACATTATTTTATAGCATCCGGGCTTTCCCTTCAACATGTTCCATCCCTCGCCCACGTCTCCTTGGTTCTCACAGATGAAACACGTGTACTAGTCGTTTCCGCATACTCAGTTTGTTATTACATTCAAGAAATGATTTCTATTATATTGTTTAAGTGTTATAATAACCATTTATTTAAACTCTTTCTAAAAGAATTATAAAACTTGCAATTTATCTTTAAAACAATTAATTATTCATTTAAAAATGATTTTAGAAAGAATCGTTAAGTTTAAATCTTTATTTCAAAAGTTATAGAAACTGTAGTAGAAAAGTGCTGCGAAAGGTGCTTAAAACAGCTTATTTGATTAAAACAACTTTTTAATGTTTGAAAATTCTTATTTTTCAATTCAAATCTCTTTCAAACCATTTTAATAGATTTATCAAATTTATTTCATATTTTTAATCATTTAAAAATATCATTTAAAAAAATTCCTTCTTGGATTCCGAACTGCAAAACCGCGATGTTTTCAGAAAATTGTTTTGGACATATTTCAAAATATACTTAATGAAACCTTGATTTTCTTTCTTCTTTGGAAAACTAGGGATATAATAGTCCGGAAATTTTTTATCCCGAAGGATTCCGCGCTATATTCCACTTTGTATACTTATTAACTTTTTTGGCGCGAAATCGCGAACCACCGTTACGCGACGCGTCTAGTTTTGACTTGTTTTTCAATTTCTTTCCAAACTTCATTGAAACACTTTTAAATATTTATAAAACATTTCTAAATCATTTCAAAATTATTTTAAACAATATTTTCATATTTCAAACTCATTTTTCAATTCATTTCATATTATAATATTGTATTATTATAATATCATTTTCGATATTTTTAAAATCATTTAAAGGCTAAATCTTTCCATACAAATATTATTATGGATTCAATTTCCATTAAATTTAATTTGGTTAATTACTAACCATTTCTCTTATTATTTATCAAACCAAGTTATCAACCATTTCACAACCATATAATCAACCAAGTTATCATCCAATATCAAACAATATTCAACATATTAATTTCTAATTTAACATGTGTATTATCAACTTAAGTTTTATTAAAATAAAACTAAGATTTGAGTACACACTTATGGCTCCACTCCACCAAACTTTTTCGTAGAATTCTCTTTTGATTTCGGCAGCACTTCCTTCTCTTTTTCTTGCTTCGGCGCTTCCCGAACTTCCTCGTTTTTTCACTTAGGTTCGGCCTTGACTTGGGAGGTTGGAGGACCTCGGCCTTGGTTTGGGGAGGTGGTGGCTGTGAGTTTAGGAGGTGGAGAGGAGGAGTTTGCACTTGGTTTTGAGGTGGAATAATGTATTTTACTTTACTTGTTTTTTCTAATATTTTTCCATTATTTTCCAAAGGCATGGAAGCCATGAAAGTGGAGAGAAGAAGCTTGAAAATAGAGAAGAAGAAGCGTGGAAAAAGTGAAGAAGGGTTGCTATTTATAGAAATAGTTTGGAATAAAATATTACTATGTAAAAAGACAAAAATACCCTTACTTCAACTTAAAGTAATCTCATTTTTTCAACACTTACCGTCACTATTTCACATCACTCTTAATGTCTTAATTACTTAAGAATTAAGTAAAATAAAGTAAGATTTTATTTAGATTTGATTTTGACACTTTTGTCATTTTGTGCTTACTTTTTACTAATGATATTCTAGAATTTTCTAATCATGATTTGTAAAAGTAAGCTTGTTTAGTATCTTTGTTATTACTTACCTTATTTAAATATGTGTTCATGTATATGAAAATAAAGGTGCAACAATGTTGCGACAACTTTAAATCGACAAAACGTTGATTTTCGACAAAATGTTTTACTGTCACATTTTGACGTTTTAGTTAAACTATTTATTTATGTAATACAAATTTAAAAATAAATTTGTATAATGTTATATAAAAATATAAACACTTATAAATTAATTAAAATAATTTATTTAACCATTGAAACTTACTTTCCTAAAATCAAGATTTTGTCACTCGATATAAGCAATTATTCTTATTTTTATGTATATTTCTCTTTGCAAATCCTATCTAATATTATTTAAATCATAAATGTTATATATTTTATATTTAAAATCACTTTAAATAGTATAATTTAAAGTGGTCAAATTCTGGGTCATTACAGGTATGACCTAGCACTTCCATTCCTAAGTAAAAGATGGAGTCTTAGACCCTTAATACACTAGGTAGGCTCGGTCTTGAAAGAACAAGGAAGTGAAACTTGTTTTGGTAAGGTGGAGTGACTTTGGATAATTCATCGAACCCTCAAAAATAAACCCGAAAATAGGTCATTTTCCAACTGGTTTTACGACTATTTACTCTCAAATTTTGAAAAAGTGATAAAAAGTATAGTTTTAGAAAATTATTTTCTCTACAATTTCAAAAAAAGAATTACTCAATTGTGTTAGTTTTGAAGAAGATATAGTCAAAAGAATAAGGACCATTTTCGAACTTGAAATTCTGGGTCCGAAAATGCTTTGTAAAGAAATGAATTTTTCTCCTAATAACTCTTAGAAATTAAAGAAATGGTGTAAATGAAAATTTTAGCCAACTAGATTCTCTAGAATTTGAAAAAAATTAATTTCTTTATTTGGAGTATTTTTGAGAGAGTTATGTCTATGAGAATAAGAGGTAAAATTTGGGAAGAAAATGAAAATGAGAGCATGAAGTTGTTATTTATAATCTCATGTAAAGTGGCTAATTCCGCTTATACCCTCCTATCAATGGCTGCCACATCACAATGCTTGTCTTCCTCTTACCAACATTGATTTAAAACTCAAGTAGTCAAAATATCAAATCATGTCTAAACATGTTTCATTTGATGTGACATTTGCTTTTTGTGTTTTAATTTTAAACTTAGGAAATTGTCAAATCAACCTTTTTTATATATTCTTAAATTATAAATAAATATGTATTATCATTACTAAATCCTAATTTGTTTTATAAATGTTTTTTTTATGTATACTAAAATGATCACAACATTTCAGACAACTTTAGAAGATGTAAAGTCGAAAATTCGGAAAACAGTATTCGGTCACATTTTCGATTTTTCTTCGAACTAAATATTTTTGTAAACTATTTTATCTTCAATATTTATTATTTAAAAGAGTTTTTATTTTATTTATAAAACCTATTATTTGAATATTTAAAATTAATTAAAAATTTAGAAATTAATGTGGTGAAATTCCGGGTCGTTACATGCTATGTCAGCAAGGTCAGTACCATATAGGTGAGAATATGATACCAGTAGGCTACGGCGATCCAGGTATCGTGTTGTTCCCTTGAAGACTACAGGCAGACCTGGTGGATATGAGTAGGAAAGTATATAGTTTATATACGTTATTTGATTTATATCATAGTAGATGTGTTCCACGTATGCCAACGCAAATCTTTGAATTGTAGGGTTAGAAATTGGACATGCTTAAATCTGAAAAATGTTGGATGTTAGTGGTCTTTGAAATTAGTATTGGGTAGTAGTAGTCTCTGAAACTTATAGATCATGTGATTGTTCTAGATATGTAGGTTTAAATGACGGGTAGAAGAAAAATGTAAATTAAGTTATTACGGTAAATTGTTGGGATCTAGGTAATATTTTAATTCATTAGAATGTAAATGGTTGCAATGTAAATTCCTATGAATTATCAAGTCCAAATTTATAAATAAAAGTGTATCGTTTGAAGTGACAATAAACACATTAAAAAAGATGTATAAAATAGGGATATTTAACATATTTTGTACCGTCTATTTCAATAGTTGCGAAAAAAATAATTCCTTGCAATTCCAAACGTAACAAAAATTCTCCTTTTGGATAAGACATAGAAATTTACACCGTCAATCTTTTCTCTGGAAGAGATGTTATTCCAATGCATTAAAATGCTAAAGTCCCTAGGTATTGGTCATTATGTCTAGTGGATTAAAATGGCAAGGCATCGTTCCATATGAGTTGTCTCAGTTATGAAATAATTGGAATAAAGTAATAAGAGGTTATGTTTGGAAAAAAGGTCTCATTTATTTGAGGACATTAAGAAATGGCAAAAGTTTTGGAATTTCAAACCACAAAAATTATCCAAGATAAGAAATTAAGTCAAGCAAGGGATGGTTAATTCAAAGATTTGGATCCTCTCAAGAAAAAGTTATTGATATTTTGCACGCATTGAGAATGCGAAGGCGATTTTCATAGAAAACTAGATCGGGAAATTTTTGATAAGATTTGGAGGAAAAGGTAAAAAGGATTCTTTTCAATAATCCCTCGGATTGGATGAAGCTTGTTTACCTTAAGGGAATTCATGGAAAACTAACTTAGAATACCTAGTTTGTGTTGCATAACAATCGAACACGAACAAAGTACCACTTAGGTGATTATCACCAATGCTAGAATGATTCTAGGTTATAACTTCAATCAATTTTAGGACTTTTATTATTAGGATTGAATGGGAAGATAGACTAAACTTTCACTTGTGAAATTTAGGATGGATCTTTATAGACTCTAAATGTGATACGTAGGCTGTGCAGTTAAAGCGCTCGGTGGATTTAATGCGGTAGAGGTGCAAAAAGTCATAGCGGGGATGTAGCGAAGATATAGCGGGATATATCGGATTACTCTAAAATAGCATATAAATCCCATACTTGTTGTTTTTACAAATATATAGATAGTAATTATGTGAAAAATTAACATTCAATTGAATTATAATTAATACAAAAATAATTTTAAATAAAAATATGTGCAAATGTATTGTAAATGAACGTAAAACTGTTATATAACTTAATTTAATTTAGTAGAATATTAGAGTATTATCATTTCTAAACATATATCAAAAATTCAATGAAATTAATTAATTTCATAATTTTTATAGCGTATAAATATCATTTTTCAATCCAATTTTTTATAGAAGATATAGCGGAAATAGCGGAAATAACGGGATATAGCGGAAATAGCGGGGATTAAAGCGAAAAGGCTATATGTTGGGGATATATGGAAAAATCGTAGCGGTAGGAATCCGCTATAAGATATATCGGAGTTATAGCGGGGATATAGCGGGGCATTAACTGCACAGTACGTAGGTACCATGATTTTTGAAGGACTGAAGAAATCATTCAGAAGTAAAATAAGATGACTTAAGTCGAATCAAATTGGAAAAGAAGTTTTGCTATTTTCAACAAATCAAGAAATCATAAGTTTAGATATCCCTGGATGAAAATGGAAAAGTAGTAAAATGGCCTAAGTAGAGAATTACCTATGCACATACATTCCGATTGAAGGTTTATGCCGGTGGTAAAGGATGAGAAGTGCGATTGAAAAAAATGGATAGGAATGCACAAGATAGGTAGAAAAAAGTACTAACAGGAGATATATGGAGTAGTCCATGGAGTTGAGTCCACTATAGTCCAAGGAGCTGAGTCCACTAAAGTTCGTGGAGCTAAGTCCACAATTAAGAAGCATACAAGTAGAAAAACCTCAAGGCAAGATAAAACATGGCAAAATTATTATGAAGCTATCATTAAGTACTTACGGAAGAGTTCATGTGATGCAGTTACCATAGTCGAGCTATGTCGGTTACGGAAGGTTAAAAATGATAGGTGAGTCCCCTTTTCACTATGAACCTACCTGTATTTTTGGACATGGGAAAAATCGACTCTATAATAAAATAATTAAACTGGTTAGAGTCCAATAGGAAGACGATCCAGTTAAGCGTACAGAGCTTGAGGAGAAAGTCTGACCTACCCATCATGAACTCTATTCTGATAAGTTTTCATTTTAGTTAGAAAAGTATAGGCTACTTCTGTATTTAGGTTCTATCTTAGGTAGAGACCCTTGGAAAGTGGGAATAGTTGCGAACATGCCAATAGGACATGTTATGGATGATGGATGCTAGTGGATGTGTTGTTTGGATTGTTGTTTTACACATTTAGCATAATATATCCTCAAGGTAGTACACACACATTCACATTATCTCTTATTTATTATTTAGCTTGCTAGATGTTAATTATGGATGCTTGGTTGTTGATTTTCTTATTGAGCAATATGAATATGGATGTTGCATATGGGTTGAATGGTTGCGCATACATGTAGAGTTGAAAGTATCTTTATTTAGGATGTTGCATACATTTTGGATGTATGGCATGAGTATTTGCATGGCAGGAGGTCGACTAGATCAAGAGACCGCCTACTCTTCGCATTAGTATAGGTTAATGTGCATTTCACGTTTGCATATATATATATATGTGTATGTATGTATGTATGTATGCATGTATGTATATATATAGACACGTACTGCATCTGAACATTTCTAAGAATAATGATGGCTCATGGATGATGGATGACTAGATGGTTGTAGCTAATGATTATTGTGTGTGTAAGTTACTTTTTCCATCCTTGGAGATTTTGGGGACGAAATCCTTTTAAGGTGGGAGAATGCAACACCCTGAAAATATAACAAAATTAAAAAAGAAAATTAAATTTAAATAAAACAAGGACTAAAATAAAATTTTCACAGACGTTCGAATTTGGCTACTAAACTTGCACCATTGCGTTCATAGCGGTTTTTTGAACAATTTTATATGTAACACATTGAAATCGGAGTTGGCATGGAGAAGTTACGAAGGTTCAAAAATTTATACAAAATAAACTTTAAAAACAAAAACTTCCCAAAATTAAACAACCACCGGTCAACACAAAAGTGTCGATGGTCAACCGATAGCGGTCGACCTAGGGAGAATGACAGTCGACCGTGCATGAGGAAATTTCGAGAATTGTGGTGCCTGGACGAATGACCAAGATTGATTGATTCATTGCCAAGCTAAGATGTGCGTACATGATAACCCTAAGTATTCTACAGCCTAGATCCAACGTCCTAAACTAATTGCCAACCCCTATAAATTCAACCATAACTTAACCCTAAAACCTAGAGAAACGTTTATTGTACTGAAACTATGCCGAAATCTAACATCCGCTCTAAACCTAAAAATTCTTCAAAATCAAATTAAATAAAAGTTGAAGAATTACAACCAATTAGATCTTGGAGGAGCAAGCGAACGGAGGGCGATTCTCAAGCGGAACAAGTTGGAAGACTTAGGTATAAGGTGAGTGGGAACAAATTTAATTAGATGATTATTACAGTTAAATTTACTCTATTCTTTATGATGTAACGGTAAAACCTTAATTTAAGATCTGTAATCTAGGGTTGAATTGAAATCACTATAATTTAATAAACCCAATGTTTAATGCTAATACACCCTTTTAATTATTGAACTTTAAACTCTAAAACCTGTAAACTATATATTAAACAATTGAAATTGAAATTGTGCAAACCTATAAAATTGAGAAATATAAACTGGTTGTTATTGTTGCTTAGAGTTCATCGTAAACTATAAATGCAGTAGTCAATGAACATTAACCATAATTAAAAATCGTAATAAAAATGAAAAAACGGAAACAAACCTAATTTTTAAACAGGAAACGGTCGACCCTCACCCCAAGCGGTCGAATGGTTAGACTTAATGATCGATCAGTTGTCACTTGAAATGCGTAATCTGAACCTCAGCCTAAGGCCAAAGTTAGCAATAAAATTTATATAAATTATAAATTATTGTGTGAGCCTATTTTGGGCTAAGTGTATTATGTTAGAGATTGTAACGACCCATGATTTTAGTCATTTGAGATTGGAGTGTTTAATTAATTTTAAATATTGAAAAGTTAATTTTATGGGTTAAATAACTTAAATTCCAAATATAGCAATTTATTGGATAAATTAAATTGTTGAATTAATAATTGAAAATCATTTAAATAATTGAATCTTTGATTTTTATTTGGATAAAATAATTTGAAAGCTTATTTAATCACTATTTAGCAAGAATGAAGATAATAAAGCTTTTAAAATTGACTTGTTTTAATTAACATATAAAAATAGCTTTCCTGGGCACTGTCTCGGAATTCGACGAAACAAGTTCCATTGGATCAGTAATAGTGTATTATTATCGGATTTTAAATTTCGTAGCGTTTGGAGTTACCGTTTAGTTGTGCAAGCTGAAAATACACAAAATTTATTTAATTAAAAATAATCGATCCAAAAGCTATCTTCTGCATACGATCGAATTAGGTCTCGAAACTTATTCCATTGCGTTTGGAATAGGGGTATAATGTTAGGAACGCCGGCGGCACGCCTCGATAGGAGTTCGGGATTTTAAGTTACTATAAATGAGATATTTTGGAATTTATAATATTTTAAAATTTCAAGTCAACTCCTAACCTCTCCTATCAGGCACCCTATATGTATGAACCTGCACATATTTCCTTTATAAATCACGTCTCCTTTTTTTCATTTTTTAAAAAACGCAGAAAAGAAAGAAAAATTCAAAATTTAATTTCTCCAAATCTACTCCATAGAAAAATCTGAAACTAGCTCTACAATTCTTCTTTCGATGGGTGCTTCGATCTGGTATACTATTTGTAGGGTGCGACCATGATCGGTGACGTTCGACCGTGAAGGAGCAGTGAATGTTTTTGGGTTATATAAATTAGGGTTGGTGAGTTCTCAAAATTTAGGCAATAGTTTGAAGAATCGAGGTGATATTTGGATTTATGATGGAATTTAGCACCTCACAGCCGATTTTGACAAGGTTCGGCCCATGGAGGTGAAAAGCGACGTGTACAGAGGGGTTGTGAGGGATGGAGATCACGGCCATCGAGGAGCATGCGAGCTGGATGATGATGAGTCATGGTAATTGAGTACTTGAAGGGGAAGGCGATGGAGCCGTCGGTGTTTGATTTCGTTAAGTATAGGAGGAGATGAGGAAGGTAGAATGTTTGGCCATGGATACTGGAGGGGAGCAGGCTTTTGAATTGTGGAAGATACTTAGTAGGGTAATTAAGGCTAATTATTGTAATTAGTTGAATTAAATATATTATTAAAATCATTGACTTATAATTGTGATAACTTGCTCGTTTTAGATCGGATTCGAACGAAATGAGTTGCGTTACGCTCATTATTGCAAACTCTACATGATGGAATTGGATTGGAACATTTTAAAGCTTGTAGAATTTTAAGAAAAATTCGAACGCTTTTTGAATTTAGTCAGAACTGAAATGCGGAAGTGACAACTGCAATAAAAGTGAGTAAAACTCACTCTCTCTGGCCACTTATATTTTCATATAAGTGGAAATAATATTTTATTTATGTTGTTTGTTGCCTGTGATTGCTATTTTTGTTGTTTACTATATTATTAGTAGTTGGATATATATATCCACCGATTGGAGCGGATGAGACACTATGCGCCTCGCATAATAGCAAATGACATTTTTTATTGCGATATCCCACCTCGAAGCGGGATTATTATTTTATGTTATATAACATTTGTGGTTGCAGGGAGACAGGTTGGTGGGATCCAACTGGATTCCTCAAAAATGTTGATTTTATTTTCATATATGTTCCTATATGATCTGTGTGAATATCCTGCTATGGATTGTGATATGTTTGATATATTGGATGTTATACTAGCACTGGCCTTAATTTTGGTATTATAAATACCATAAATAATATTTTTGAATTTTAAAAAGAAATTCATAGGATATTCTGGAAATAGAAATATTTTTATTGAAATTTGGATTATTTTAAAGAAATTGATTTGGACAAAACAATGATTTGATTTTGGGTTTGTACTTAACTATTCGTAAAATGTTTTAAATATAGATTTTAAAATAATTTATATAAAGGATTTTTAAAAGATATTTCTAAAAATAGGGATAAGGAGTTGAAATCAGTATTTAAAATAGATTTGAAAAATAAATGGGATTTATAAAGTGATAGATTTAAAAATGAAGTTTATAAATGAGAATGTTTTATAAACAAGTGAAACCCGAATGAGTTTATAAATTTATAAACGATGTTTATAAATAAAGTGAAATGATTATCATTTGAGAAGTTGGAAATATAAATTCACTGTGTGAATTTAAAGTGAGATACGGAAATCGGTTTAGGGAATGATAGTGGATTCTATTTTGGAATTTGGAAGTAGTTGTGAAATTAGAAATGAAAATCGATTTGGGATAAATCAAGAGAGATTTATAAATATAAGAATGGTTATGTTGAAATTTATAAAAATAATTTTTTAACGAGAAGTTAAGTTTTGTTTTTAGAAAAGGATTTTTACTTATTAAACTATATGGTTTAAAAACTGTTTATTATTGGAGATATTTCGAAAAGTTGGTTATTCAAATATTTGATATTAGTTGAAATGAATTATAATTTTTATAATAAGTTTGGTAAATCGATTGGTGTTATTTATAAAGGAATTTGAAATTGGTATCGTTGTTTGTTTAAAAGTGTTTTGGATATTTTTAATGATTACTTAAACGTGTTTTGAAAATAAACTATTATTCTTAAAAAATACTTATTATTTTATATATTGAATTTAAGTCAAGTGATTGGGATATGTTTATAAATACTCTCGAGATTTTTAAACCAAGTTATTTAATGAAGGTGGTTTTGTAAGAGAAATTTTATAATGGAATTCTGGAAACTTAAGAAATTTCCAAAATGTTTTTGATACGGGAACTTCGGAAATGAATCTGAATTCATAAAAGAAGTTATAAGTTGTTAGTTGAGATTATAAATAAGTATAATTGGATTTTGGAAATTGTAAAAAGGAATTTATTAATAATTCTAGAGATTTATGAGATAAGTCATGAAATATTTCCTAAGTTTGGTATTAAAATGATTTTGGAGAATATATTTAGAAAAATTCTCCTAAGTATTCTAAAGAGGGTTTTGGAAAATATTTTAAGTGTGAAATGAATTATATAGAAATATTTTTATAAGTGTTATAAATTGAATTCAGAAATATTTCTAAGTGTGGAAATGGTTTAAAAATATCCTGTTATGGATAAATATTTGAAATTGTTTTCAAATGTTGGAATGCTGGAAGAGAGTTGAATATATATCTTTGTAAAGATATTTTGAAATGAATGCTTTGAAAGATTTATAAAATTGGGCCAAGTGACCGCTTATGTGTGTAATTTGATAGTTAAATAACCGATTATCAAATATGGCCAATTTCGTTAATCGTTTCGAAGAGACTGGGATCAGATTTAATTATCCGAAAACCACCTCGATTCGAATTGTGTGTTACAAATTGTGATATCGTGAAGATAATGAAGACTGTGATTTTGGAGATATGGTTTTTTCAAACCCGAAACAACTTGTATGGATGAATGCTATCATTGCATCGTTACCTGGTAGGCAGTGTTAGCATTCCAAGAATGAATGCTATTCTTAAGGTAATATGTAGCCTCAAGCCATATCAACCGGGAATGACTAAAACAAAGGAGAATCAGCAAGGCTATGTGGGTCGCTCCCATTAGGGTTTGATCATCACTCATCCAGAGTGGACATTTATCATCACTTTCATTTGTATGCGTTTCGGGGCCCATTGGTGGTGATCATATTCGGTACTATCCAGTATGGGGTAGGCCGATCTTGTGTTGGCAGGGATTGATAGGTTCGATCTCGGTACATTTTTCTAGTGGTGTACTTTGGCGGGCGGTACCCAGTAGCCCTATCATTGTATGGAATCCAATATCCACTATGAGCATGTACGATTTTAGATGTGCCCAACTATGCTGAAATGTGAGATGCAAGCATTTCAGCTATTTTATAGTTTATTTTCTATAGACACTATTATAATATCAAAGGATTTTGATATAAAATGTTTCAGTTATCATAAGGTAAAAACCCGTCGTATTTATGTGTGGCATGATCTTACAAGATACCTTTCTTTTCAAAGGATTTTGATAACAGTAATAATTCAAATTGAGTGTGTTTTCTCACGCTGGTTTTCCAGACTGACTCGGGTGTTATTTTATTATAATGCTCGGTCAAACCTAGTATTACAGATTCAGGTTAAGATGCTATGGAGCTCAGGAGACGAGCTGGAGGAGTCTCAGACATATTCCACGTACTTGGTTATATTCCGCTGTGTGTGTATGTTGTATATTCAACACTTGTGAGGACAAGTTATTATAACTGTCCAGATTGATTTGTTGATTGTTGTACTCTAATGATGGTATGTATATTAACAGTTGCAGTTTCTTTTGTATAAAAATCTGTTATTATTTATCATATATTTTCTGCTGCGATTGTGAGATTCTATGTTGTTGTTTCTGTTTCTTCTTATATCCTCTTCTTTCTCATAGTTATTCATCTTTTCGTACAATTTGTGTTGGACAAGTGTGATTTAATGTCAGCTCAAAGGGTATGGAACAGCGGGTCGCTACACTTGGTATCAGAGCCTAGGTTGAGTGGATACGTGGGGATTACTCATTAGAGATAGGGTCAGTGGGACCCTAGAATGAGTTTGAGTGTATTAATAGATATGAGCGTGTATTTGTTAGTGAATATAAAATGTTTTATATTATGTTAATTTATCTGTTGAGTGGCTTATGAATCCTGGTCGAGTAGTGGGACGCCACGAAATCGATAGGAATTTTTAAACACTTGAACCAGGTAAACCGACACAGTATTGTTTTGAAGCGGGTAAATGAAATAATTTTACCCAAACTATATTTTAATATAAAAGAAATAATTTTTTGAAATTATTATAGTATATTGATGTGTTTGGTTGTTATTATTATAATCAAAACAAGATTATAAATTGGAATGGTCATATATAATCAGATTAAAAGGTATAAGTATGAATTATACAAATGAGTTAAAACTAAAATTTGATTCAAACCAGAATTTCGAATTTTAAATCCTAGATATTTTGGAAATGTTTTTGAAGTGTTTTGAAATAAGTAATGGTAATATTATTATGGAAATTCATTTGAATAGAAAACGTTTTTAAATCGATTTTGAAAGTGATAAAGCACTGAACTCACTACAGTCGTTGGAAAATAATTCCGGTGATGACAACCGCATCTTTAGTCTTCATTTTCGAGTTTCTAAGTGACAGATTGCTACCGTTATAATTTGATATGATGATTTTTGTTTGGAAACAAAGGTTGTTTTGGGAATTCCGAAGGGAATTTGTTTTGGATAAAATCAGGTTTGGTTTAAATTTAAAAAGTGTGATTTGGTACACACACACACACACACATATATATATATTTATGATTTCAAAATGATTTGAAATGAAACCGGGTGTTTGAATTCTGGAATCCTTATTTCAATGTTTTAGAAAAATATCAGGAAATAAGTTTTTGAACTTATAAGTTGAGAATGATATTAGTAAGGAAAGAAGTGTGAAAAATGGAATTTTGGAATTGAATTTTAACTTAAGTAAGTTAAAATAAATTGTATGAGTTGGAATTCAACTTAAGCTAAGTTAAATAAAATTAGATTGGATTAGAAATGATATCGAATGGAATTGAATATAAAATTTGAGTTGTAAAATGGTTATATAACTATAAGTTATAAATTTTGAATGGAATCAACTCAAGTATAGAATTTATGAAAATGTGAAAAAAAGTTGTGTAACTTATAAATTGAAAAAGTGGAATGGTAAGACCAAAATAAAAATGGTTTGATATTTTGGTGAAGAAATGGAAATCCAAATTTGTATTATAAAAATAAGTTGAACTCAAGTCGATCATATAGAAGTGATTTTTGATATAAAAATCTAATTGTGAAGTGGGAAATGGAAGTAACTAATTAGTTAGTAAATTGAATATGAGAAATAGAACTTGAGTTATAAATGGAATTCGACTTATATGTAAGCGAATCAAATATATTTTGTAATGTTGTCAAATAAAATAGAAATGGATTGTAATGGTGATAACTTAAGTTATAAACAAATTCAATTTAAGTGTAAATAAATTGAATATGGTTTTGAGATGTTATCCAAATGAAATTGAGTATGGAATTAAATTTTTAAGTGGAAATGAATATAAGTGATGTATAAAAGGTTATAATACACCTCAATATTAATTTTATGAAGTGATTCGTAAATAAATTGACATGGAATGAAATACCGTTAAAATAAAATGAAGTGAACAAGATTTTATGAATAAATTGAATGTGAGTCAATGGAGCTTGATAAAATTTATTTAAAATCAATATAAGTTGTTTATACCTGAGTAGTTATTTTATTGAATTGATATCACCAAATAGCATGGATTGAACTGTCATTCGACATAAACAGAAGTAAAAAAATATATGCAAACAGATGGAAAATGAATAAATTGGTTTAGAATCCATTTGAAATGAATATGAATATATTAAGTGTAATATAAAATGTATGCAAGTAAATTTGGTTGTTAATCATTCGAGTTGAATGAAATGGTATATAAATCAATTGGTAGTAACTAAATTAACGTTGGAACCCTGTATGTAACGACCTGGCATTTTGAACCATTCAAATCGACAATCATCCACACATGTTAGACTTCAATTGCCCAAAACAACAGATTGTTAATTTTATATCTGACAAAACTTAGCATATACAGTAAATCAATCAATCGCAGAATCACAGACATATAGAAATACAGCAATAGGCAGCGGAAAAGATAGATAGTAGTTCATGAAGCTACTATATAAACATCAGAGATTAAAGCAAATACAACAGAAATCCAAATAAAAAAGAATCTCTAATACATAACCAAATGTCAAGTCTGAACATAAATAGCTGGAAATAACTGAAAAAGCTGAATAGATAAGATAAATCTTCAAGCAAAGCTCTAAGCTCCAAAGGTGAGTCTCAAATGTTGTGACACTCAGTCTGACCCGATCATAAAGCAAAACACAAAACACTCGAGTCAGGATTAACATTCTTATGCGAGTAAATTAACTCAAGTGAAATGCAATATAACTTAAAGGATATTTGGAATTCCCATCCTCTAAGTATCCGTTAAACTATCTACATACATAGTAGAATACACCACATAGATAATATCTACAGTAAAGTAAACTATTAAAATGGCGTTAAGGAGTTACCCATATCCCCATTAACACATTTTATATAAATGCCGTAGTCTATACAGTACTGTAAAGTCCACCAAACCGGTGGGATATCAGGGAGCACTGCATAGGTACGACACAAACCAAACTCGTAATGGGCTCGATAAGGCATGTGACATGGCACGCGAAGCAATGCCCAGGGTATGATACTACCATTTTGCGGATCCGTACTGGTGGTAACGCATAGCAGCTACTACCGCCCACCTCGAGACACACTCCCAAATCAAAGGTGCACCCAATCAAATCACAAAGTAATAGAATGGTATCGAAGAAGCATGCTCGATCGGAGGTGCGACCTCACTTGGACCGGTGTGGCTCCTATTTTAGTCACATCAAGCTGACTCGTGAGAGCCAGGGCTGCGTTCATACCTCATATAGATGTCGCCAAACCATCCTACTTCATTCTAGAATCTCCACCACGTGCACAGTTGTTAAAGTTATTTTCTGTATTGGCACAGAGTATGACAATATCTGATTCCGGTCTCTTTAACAACCAAACGCTTATTTCACATCGTGGTCAATTTATATTTCAAATAGTTCATACTTCATATCAAAATATCATATTCATTTCAAAATCATATCATATTCACTTTCAAAATCATATTCACTTTAAATTATAATTCACTTTATATCAGAACCACAAAATAGGCTAAAGCATCATATCAAAGTATTCGCATTTAAATCCATTAAATCTAAATCATAACAGTTCCAACTTAACAGTTTGAATATTGGAAGTAGTTTATATTTTGAAATAGTTATACATTAGAATAGTTTATTTTTAAAAATAGGTTATAGATTAAAATAATTTATATATTAAAATAGTTTATATATTAAAAATAAGGTATAGATTAAAATAGTTTATATATTAAAATATATATTTAAAATTGTTTGTAAATTTAAAATAATATATATTAAAATAGTTTATATATTTAAAAGAGTTTATATCGAAAATAGTTTCAAATTAGAATTGTTCTTCTAATTCCGCAAATCAATTCAAATCAACTTTAGTTCAAAAATTCAATTTAAATCGATCTCGGTTCAACAATTTCAATTAAAAAGGTTAAAGGTTCAACTCAAATTCTCATTAAATCATTTTTAAATTTATCGATTTCAAATCCAGGTTTTGAACTAAAAATTTAAAACACTTCCAATTCAATATGTTTCAAAGTTTAAATATTCAAACAATTTACAATAACTTAATTTGACGAATTTCATTTATATTTCAAAATTCAACTTTAATTTTATTTGAAATTATTCACTTAATCATTTTTAATAACATTTAAATAAAATCTTATATTATAAATTTAAATAAAATCAATAATTAAATATTTAACTTTAATTATATTTAATTCTAAAATACTCACCTAATCACTTTTTATAAGCATTTAAATAAAATCTCAAGTTACAAATTTAAATCAAAATTATATATTCAATTTTATTTAAATTTGAAAATATTCATTTAATAACCCTTAATGAAATCAAGTTATAAACTCATACCTTCCAAAATCTCAAAATCAATAAGTTTCCAATCAATTCTTATTTATATTAAATTCTCAAACAAATTAAATTACAAATTAACTTAATTTATCTTTCCAACCTTTATTTTATTAAAGTTATACAAAATGTATTTTCAAAATATTAATATAGTTTTAAATAAATATTCAAACATATTAGATATATACTAATTAAATTAAATTTTATTAAATTAAATCTTATTATTAAATTTATTTTATATTAAATCTTATTTTATATATTTAAAAATAATAAAATTATAAGTAAAAACTTAAAAGTTATATTTTCAAACTAACTTATAAATTTAAAATTTCCAAATTTAAAATTTTAAAAATCTAAATTTTACATATATATAAAATAAATTTATGTATTATATTTTAAAAAATCAATATTTAATAAAAACCCATATATTTCCTTTCAAAACCTTGGAAATCATTTTTTCAAAAATAGACCAACGGTGTCCGTATATAGTTTTCTATCCTATGGTCAAGTGATATGGATATTTATCATTTCAATCCGCAATTATTAATATTTACGGGTATATATCATTTCAACCCACAATCCCAAAATTGAAATTCAATAATATCGCTTGGCTTTATTATTTCAACACATAACGATTTTACCTAATCTATAATATCGTTCGGGTATGTATCATTTCAACCCATAGGGAATTTCCAAACTAACAGGGAACTTGTAGAGTGAGAAATAATGAAATCATAACATAACAATTACAAGCATATAATTATCATCAACAATTTATATACAATAGGTTATGATGTCATATGTCCATTAATCATAGGTAATCAATTCAAAATATCAACATATCATATCAATGATTTAAATTACTAATCAATTCAAATATTAACAACATATTCAATCGTCATTTCATGTGAATTAAGTTTATTAAATATAAGAATGTTAATCGTGAGTAATTGCTCACCTTTCCAGGCTAGAGAAAAATAGACAACATGACAAGCTACAAATTGAATCACGAACTCGACAATCGACCAATCCAAACGACAATTTCCAAAGCAAAGCAAGGTGATCACTAATTCGACAAACAAAGCAAAGCTGGAAGCTTGGAATTGATGGAAAAACAAATCAAAACTAGCTCATCGAAGAAAACAAATATATATATATATATATATGATATATATATACCTTATATATAAAAAAGATTAAATATTTAAGCTTAACTTGAACTCGAACTAGAAACTTGAACTCGACAGTGACAGGGAGGAGGCTACTGGATCTGCGAGATGGCAGAGCATGTCTTATCGGCTGAAAAGATACAAGCAGGATGGGTTGGTGGTGATGCAAAGGCTTCAACAAAAAGAAAGGTAGCAGAGCAGACTTCACAAAGAAAATATGAATGCAAAATTGCTTCACCATTTTGTTTCCTTTTTTTAAGACAGAGGAGAAGGCTGCTCTGAAAACCTTAGTCCTACCAGTAATACCACTTCTATTATTTCATGTCAAGCCCAGAACTAATTTTAACACAGGCCAGCGGCATAGCCCATTTAGGTTGCCTAGAAGGTACTCGGGCCTACAGGCGGCTCGCCGATGGTGGAAGAAGTGAGGTTGGCAGACGTGAGGAGAAGATTGAGAGAGAGGGCGGTGACAAAGCAAGGGGAGGGTGTGGCATTTGGTTTGCTCGGAGGGAGATGGTTCAGATCTAGGCTGTGGGTCGTTGTCGAGAAGATGGTGGTGAGGGGGCTGCTCACTAGTGGAGGGGTAGGCCGAGGCTGATCTGGGTTGATGGTAAAAAGGGTGAGGGCGGTTGATGGTGGCAGGTCTGCTGCATGGCTGTGGTGATTAGGGTGGTGGAAGGCGCACGTGAGGGGTGGAGGATGGGAAGGTGGTGACGGTTTTGCTTTCGGTTGGTAGAGTAAACATGGCGGGTGAAGGTGATGACTGGTGGTTTCGGTTGTGGGAAGGTCAGTGGCCAAGGCAGGTGGGTTGCTTGTGTGGTCAGTAGACTTGGCTGAGCATGGTGGTTTAGGTGGTGGAGGCTTGAAGGAGGGAAGGGGTCGGCCGCATGGAGTGAAGGAAACGAACATGTCAGAACGAAAAAATGTGGGAGGACGAGTATCAGGTTGCAGCCAAGATAAATATATATGCTTTTCTCTTCTTTTTTTATAGAAGCAATATACAAAACGAAAGGGGAAGAGAAATGGAGACGAACGAAGCAATATAAATTTCAACAATGGGAATGACAAAGGTCAGATATTGATTTCTGAAAATATGAAAGGCAAGTGGCTATTTAATTTCAATCGGTTGACAAATGAAAGGCCATAGGGAAATCAAAAGGTTCAATAAAAACGGGTACCTATACGGCTAACCGTTTCACAGATTCCACCACGTATCGGACGCCGAAATACACTAATGAATATACTGCAGAGATCAGCACGATGAGACGAACAGAATGGTACACAGATATAAGTAATATGATCATTCTATCAAAAGTCGATATTTACTGCCAAAACTGCTGCTAAATCGCCGAAAATAATATAAACGGAGCTAGAGTAGTCCAAATCGGGTGAAATAAATTATGACGTCTCACTCAGAAAATGATTTAAAATTTTATTATATAAAAAATATTCAAGTTTTGAAAATATTTAATTTCCATCAAATTAACTGATTTAAATTTTAAATTGAAATTTCACAACTAAACAAACTTCCGTATTTTCCATTGAAAATCTGACACCTGCTACGTTTAAATAGACGTATTCTAAATATCAAATTTTCATTGTTAAAGTTAATTTTTTATTTTCAAGAAAAATAATTTAGTTAATTATGTTATAAAAATCGTTAAAATTCTTGGGTCGTTACACTCTCCCCCACTCAAAACTTTTCATCTTTGAAAAGGAACAAGATAGGAGAATAGAAGCAACCGAAAGGAAAGATAGATTCGAGATACATAGTACCAGATACAAAAATTAATTTAACACCATATAAATTTCATTTTTGGATATATTATTACTTACATTTATATTGTATACTATTCAATTACATATTCTCATTACATTCAAACTTTTCCAAGTAAGTTTATTAATGTTTTTGAGTGTAATTGAGCATTATACAAATTTACTTTTTATTTACAACATATCTATTAAGAAAAAATTTAGTTTGAACATTTTATTACTTAAGTTTTCTCTTATATAACCTTCAATTACATATTCACATTATTAGTTAACTTTTTGAATATTTCAGGTAAGTTATATATGTTTTGGAATGCAATTGAGTATTATACAAAAAAAAATTATCCTAGTTCAACAATTTCAAGTTGTTTCAATTCCATTTCTCATTTTAGACACTCCAATTATTCAAATTTTTTGCTTCATTTCAATAATTGGAAACCATCACTTAACATAAAACTCAAGAGATAAATTTTCGGTTTAACCATTTTGAAATAAATATATACATATACATATATATATACATATACATATATATACACATATATATATACATATATATACACATATATATATACACATATATATACACACACACACACATATATATATACATACATACATATATATATATATGTATATATTGTACATCAAATCATACTCAAGAAATTCGAATCAAATCCATTTTCCAAAACAAAGTGTACCAAAGCTACTAAGTGGTCTCCCCACTTCGAGACTCGAAAATGAAAGTCAATGATGCTGTAATCATCATCGAAATTATTTTCCAGCGACAAAAGAGGAGAGCGCTGACTTACTTCTTTTAAAATTCTTTGGAAACAATTTCCATTCGAAAATACTTTCAAATAATAATATTTTTTTCTTCAAAACTTTGAAAACAAAATTTTGTAAAGCACCAGAAATTTAATTCTCAAATCTTTAATTTAAATTCATTTCATTTTCAAATCAAATTTATAAACCATATTTTATAATTTCACCTCCTTATAACATACAATAATAGTTAATAGTTTAGGAATGTTGACAAAACAATAAATGATAATCTAGTATTATCATTTCTAATAACCAATCCATTTAACTATCTAATTTCAGAAAATTATACTTATATATATAAATATAATCATACATAAAATTATTTTCATTTACCAATTTGGAAAACAATATTGTGTCAGTTTGCTCTGTTCAAGTGTTTGGGAATTCCTATCGATAGCATTGGCCAGACGAATCGATCGAAACCCAAAATTCAAACTTAACAACTCAAATAACACAATATAAAACATTTTTATATCAATTACAAATATGTTCTCTCATAGGATGATTCAAGAATGGATTTTAGAACAAGGATAGAGATTCAAATTTAGAGGAACCCTAATCAAAGAGAATTCTAACTAAGAAGATAGGCTCAAAAGGAAAATAAGAAAATTAAATTACAAAAAGGAAAGATGGATAGACTTGCATTAATCACGGCGACCTTAACTGGGTCAACCGAGACTCCATTTCCAAAACAATGTGCCCAAGGAATCAGACTTCATCCCTTCAGAAATGGCATTTAGAAAATTTGGCTTTCAACTGATGACTCCTAAGAGTTTGGAGAACATAGCTCAAATGAGACTCATGCTCTTTCTTCGACTTAGAAAAGACAAGGATATCATCAACGAAAACTAAGACAAAATTGTTGAGAACATCGTGGAAAACGCGATTCATGAGATCGACGAAGAAGGCAGGAGCATTGGTTAATCCAAAGGGTATGACTAACCATTCGTAGAAACCATTCACTGTTTGGAAAGCTATCATGGGAATGCTCTCCTCAGCTACCCGAAGCTGGTGAAAATCGGTAGCAAGATCGAGCTCTAGGAATAAGATCGATGTGGAATTCAATTTCCCGCTCGGAAGGAAGAGAATTGACTTCACCATAGACATCCGGAAAGAGTTGGACAACATGGGTGGATTTAAGATCACAAGGCTGAGAATCAAGCGAGAAGATAAAACTGCCTGCATAATCCTGAGGCAATCAATATACAATCACAATAGAATTTCCCTAGTCATCTACTAGAGAAACAGTTCGGGCTTTGCAAGAATTAACAACATCAAAACCGAGGACGTAGAAATCTCCGGTGAATCGACGCCTGTTATAGAGGAGTTTCACACCTTTACAAATCATACTAAGGTTCGCGGGACCGCTGATGGGATTAGTCACACATAAGGATGAAGTTGCCAATCGGGGTGGCAAGATGTGCTCAAATTTATTACTGAGATTAACATAAATGGAGCTATGGGATGCTCCAGTATCAAGAAGAATGCGAACAGAAGAAGACAAGAATGGATTTTAGAAAAAAGGTAAACTTCTAGAATTCAAAAGAAATCCAAATCTAAGAGAATCCTAACTAAGAATTTCAAGCTCGAATGAAGATGATTCTGTAATTAATTTACTCATTCTAGGGTATTACTACCCTATCTCTAATGAGTTTTACTCCAAATGCTAAGTTTGCCTAAACTAAAGCTCTGATACCACATGTAACGACTTGGCATTTCGAACCATTCAAATCGACAATTATCCATACATGTCAGACTTGAATTGCTCAAAACAACAGATTGTTAATATTATATTTGGCAAAACTTAGCATATACAGTAAATAAATCAATCACAGAATCACAGACACAGAGAAATACAACAATAAGCAGTGGAAAAGATAGATAGTAGTTCATGAAGCTACTATATAAATAGCAGAGTTTAAAGCAAATACAACAGAAATCCAAATACAAAAGAATCTCTAATACATAACCAAATGTCAAGTCTGAACATAAATAGCTGGAAATAACTGAAAAAACTGAATAGACAAGATAATTTTCAAGCAAAGCTCCAAGCTCCAAAGGTGAGTCTCAAATGATGTGACACTCAGTCTGACCCGAGCATAAAGCAAAACATAAAACACTCGATTCAGGATTAACATTCTTATGCAAGTAAATCAACTCAAGTGAAATGTCTAAGTGAAATGCAGTATAACTTAAAGGATGTTTGGGATTCCCATCCTCTAAGGATCAGTTAAACTATCTACATACATAGTACAATACGCTATATAGATAATGTCTACAGTAAAGTAAACTATTAAAATAGCGTTAAGGCGTTACCCGTATCCCCCTTAACACATTTTATATAAATGCCGTAGTATATGCAGTACTGTAAACTCCACCAAACCGGTGGGCTATTAGGGAGCACTCTATAGGTACGACACAAACCAAACTCATAATGGGCTCGATAAGGCATGTGACAAGGCACGCAAGGCAATGCCCAGGGTAGGATGCTACCGTTTTGCGAATTCGGATTGGTGGTAACACATAGCAGCTACTACCGCCCACCTCGAGACACACTCCCAAATCAAAGGTTCACCCGATCAAATCACAAAGTAATAGAATGGTATCGAAGAAGCATGCTCGATCGGAGGTGCGACCTCACTTGGCCTGGCGTAGTTCCGGTTTTAGTCACATCAAGCTGACTCGCAAGAGTCAGGGCTTCGTTCATACCTCATATAGACGTCGCCAAACCATCCTACTTCGTTTTGGAATCTCCACCACGTGCACAGTTGTTAAAGTGGTTTTCGGTATTAGCAGAGAGTATGACAATATTCGATCCCGGTCTCTTTAACAACCAAACGCTTATTTCACACCGTGGTCAATTTATATTTCAAACAGTTCATACTTCATATCATATCATATTCATTTCAAAATCATATCATCTTCAAAAATCATATTCACTTTCGAAATCATCACTTTCAAAATCATATTCACTTTAAATTATAATTCACTTTAAATCAGAACCACAAAATAGGCTAAACCATCATATCAAAGTATTCGCATTTAAATCCATTAAATCTAAATCATAACAGTTCCAACTTAACAGTTTGAATATTGGAAGTAGTTTATATTTTGGAATAGTTATACATTAAAATAGTTTATTTTTAAAAATAGGATATAGATTAAAATAGTTTATATATTAAAATAGTTTATATATTAAAAATAGGTTATATATTAAAATAGTTTATATATTAAAAATAGTTTGTACATTAAAAAATATATATTTAAATTTGTTTGTAAATTTAAAATAATATATATTAAAATTGTTTATATATCTAAAAGAGTTTATATCGAAAATAGTTTCAAATTAGAATTATTCTTCCAATTCCATAAATCAATTCAAGTCAACTTTAGTTCCAAAATTTAATTTGAATCGATCTCAGTTCAACAATTTCAATTAAAAAGGTTAAAGGTTCAACTCAAATTCTCATTAAACCATTTTTAAATTTATCGATTTCAAATCCAGGTTTTGAACTACAAATTTAAACCACTTCCAATTCAATATGTTTTAAAGTTTAAATATTCAAGCAATTTACAATAACTCAATTTGACGAATTTCATTTATATTTAAGAATTCAACTTTAATTTTATTTGAAATTATTCACTTAATCATTTTTAATAACATTTAAATAAAAGCTCATATTACAAATTTATATAAAATTAATAATTAAATATCAAACTTCAATTATATTTAATTCTAAAATACTCACCTAATCACTTTTTATAAGCATTTAAATAAAATGTCAAATTACAAATTTAAATCAAAATTATATATTCAATTTTATTTAAATTTGAAAATATTCATTTAATAACCCTTAATTAAATCAAGTTATAAACTCATACCTTCCAAAATCTCAAAATCAATAAGTTTCCAATCAATTCTTATTTATATTAAATTCTCAAACAAATTAAATTACAAATTAGCTTAATTTAACTTTCCAACCTTTAGTTTATTAAAGTTATTATAAAATCTATTTTCAAAATGTTAATATAGTTTTAAATAAATACTCAAACATATTATATATATACTAATTAAATTAAATTTTATTAAATTAAATCTTATTATTAAATTTATTTTATACTAAATATTATTTTATATATTCAAAAATAATAAAATTATAAGTAAAATCTTAAAATTTATATTTTCAAAAATAACTTATAAATTTAAAATTTCCAAATATAAAATTTTAAAAATCTAAATTTTACACATATATAAAATAAATTTATGTATTATATTTTAAAAAATAATTATTTAATAAAATCCATATATTTCCTTTCAAAACCTTGGATATCATTTTTTCAAAAATAGACCAACGGTGTCCGTAGATAGTTTTCTATTCTATGGTCATGTGATACAGATATTTATCATTTCAATCCGCAATAATTAATATTTACGGGTATATATCATTTTAACCCGCAATCCCAAAATTCAAATTCAATAAAATCGCTTGGTTTTATCATTTCAACCCATAACGATTTTACCTAATCTATAATATCGTTCGGGCATGTATCATTTCAACCCATTGGGAATTTGTAAACCAACAGGGAACTTGCAAAGTGATAAATAATGAAATCATAACATAATAATTACAAGCATATAATTATCATCAACAATTTAAATACAACAGGTTATGATGTCATATGTCTATTAATCATAGGTCATCAATTCAAAATATCAACATATCATATCAACGATTTAAATTACTAATCAATTCATATATTAACAACATATTCAATCGTCATTTCATGTGAATTAAGTTTACTAAATATAAGAATGTTAATCGTGAGTGATTGCTCACCTTTCTAGGCTAGAGAAAAATAGACAACACGACAAGCTACGAATTGAATCACAAACTCGACAATCAACCAATCCAAACGACAATTTCCAAAGCAAAGCAAGGTGCTCACTAATTCGACAAACAAAGCAAAGCTGGAAGCTTGGAATTGATGGAAAAACAAATCAAAACTAGCTCGTCGAAGAAAATAATATATATATACCTCATATATATAAATAAGATTAAATGTTTAAGCTTAACCTTAACTCGAACTAGAAACTTAAATTCGACAGTGATAGGGAGGAGGCTGCTAGTTCTGCGAGATGGCGGAGCACGGGTTATCGGTTGAAAAGAATATAAGCAGGATGGGTTGGTGGTGATGCATAGGCTTCAGCAAAAAGAAAGGTGGCAGAGCAGACTTCACAAAGCAAATATCAATGCAAAATTGCTTCACCATTTTGTTTCCCTTTTTTTAAGATAGAGGAGAGGGCTGCTCTGAAAACAGTAGTCCTACCAGTAATACCACTTCTATTATTTGACGTCAAGCCTAGAACTAATTTTAACACAAGCCAGCGGCATAGCCCATTTAGGTTGCCTAGAAGGTACTCGGGCCTACAGGTGGCTCGCCGATGGTGGGAGAAGTGAGGTTGGCTGACATGAGGAGAAGATTGAGAGAGAGGGGGTGACAAAGCAAGGGGTGGGTGTGGAGTTTGGTTTAATCGGAGGGAGATGGTTCGGATCTGGGCTGTGGGTCATTGCCGAGAAAATGGTGGTGAGGGGGTTGCTCGCTGGTGGAGGGATAGGCCGAGGCGTATCTGGTTTTATGGTAAAAATGGAGAGGGTGGTTTCATGGTGGCAGGTCTACTGCGTGGCTGTGGTGATTAGGGTGGTGGAAGGTGCACATGAGGGGTGGAGGATGGGAAGGTGGCGGCGGTTTTGCTTTCGGTTGGTGGAGTAAATATAGCAGGCGGAAGTGATGACTGGTGGCATCGGTTGTGGGAAGGTCAAAAGCCAAGGCAGGTGGGTTGCTTGTGTGGTCGGCGGACTTGGCTAAGCACGGTGGTTGATGTGGCGGAGGCTTGAAGGAGGGGAGGGGTCGGTCGCGTGGAGTGAAGGAAACGAACATGCCAGAACGAAAAAATGTGGGAGGACGAGCAGTAGGTTGCAACCAAGATAAATATATATGATTTTCTCTTTTTTTTATAGAAGCAATTTACAGAACGAAAAGGGAAGAAAAATGGAGACGAACGAACCAATATAAATTTCAACAGTGGGAATGACAAAGGTCGGATATTGATTTTTGAAAATATGAAAGGCAAGTTACTGTTTAATTTCAACCGGTAGACAAATGAAATGCCATAGGGAAATCGAAAGGTTTATAAAAACGGGTACATATACGGCTAACTGTTTCATAGATTCCGCCACGTACCGGACGCCGAAATACACAAATGAATATACCGTGGAGATCAGCACGACGAGATGAACAGAATGGTATACAGATATAAGAGATACGATTATCCTATCAAAAGTCAATATTCACTACCAAAACTGCTGCTAAATCGCCGAAAATAATATAAACGAGCTAGAGCAGTCCAAATCGGGCGAAACGAATTACGACGTCTCATTTAGAAAATGATTTAAAATTTTATCATATAAAAATAATCAGGTTTCGAAATTAATTTCCATCAAATTAACTGATTTAAATTTTAAATTGAAATTTCACAACCAAACAAACTTCCATATTTTCCAATAAAAATCTGACACATGCTACGTTTAAATAGACGTATTTCAAATATCAAATTTTCATTGTTAAATTTAATTATTTATTTTCAAGAAAAATAATTTAGTTAATTACGTTATAAAAATCATTAAAATTCTCGGGCCGTTACACTGTAATTGCTTTAAAATGCATGTAGAACATGTTGGTTTATGCAAATATTGTGTTTAACTAGGGAAATGCTTCTAAATTTCATATTTTTGGGACTTACGTGTTTAAATTGAGTAAGTACAGGTACAAGAAGACCATTTGGCTATATTTTGGTTGCGCGATTGCATATAAATTGAGTGAGCTCGGTTAATAACGCTAAAATAAGGTATGCCTACGAATTTAGGGCGCAAAAAATAAAATATTGATATATATTGCGTTTTTCGACCATGAGAGCCAATGTATACCTTTTTATCATATTTGTGATATTGTAAAAGGCTCTCCGTATAAGGGAGACTCTGCCAAAAAATTTCGGAAATTTTGGGTGTTAGAAAATTTTTGTTAACCAAAATTTGATTTCGAATTGTAATTGAAATAAGAGATTTTGGTTTAGAAATGGAAACTAAATGTTTTGTATGGAACCAAAAAATTTAGAAAAGTAAAATATCGAAGTTTAACGAGGTGAGTTTTGAAAAGTTAATGGGTTTGGAGCATTTCTTCTACCTTGACAATTTCGGGGATGAAATTCTTTTAAGGGGGGAGGAATGTAACGACCCAGGATTTTAGTCATTTGAGATTGGAGTGTTTAATTAATTTTAAATATTGAAAAGTTAATTTCATGGGTTAAATAACTTAAATTTCAAATATAACGATTTATTGGATAAATTAAATTGTTGAATTAATAATTGAAAATCGTTTAAATAATTGAATCTTGGATTTTTATTTGGATAAAAATAATTTGAAAGCTTATTTAATCACTATTTAGAAAGAACGAAGATAATAAATCTTTTAAAATTGATTCAAAAGTGATTTAGCTAATTTTGGAATTTACTTGTTTTAATTAAGTGGAAATTAGCCACAAGGGCCTCTTTAGCAAGTGCAATTAGTTTCTAGGACACACAACTGAAATAATTACTTTTAAGGACAAAATGCAAAATAATTAGTTATAAGGCCTAAAAACCTATGAAATTATGTCCTTGAAAGTAATTGAACTGCTGACTTTGTCCTTAAAAGTAATTATTCTGCTGATTTTGGCCTTGAAATTAATTTCTGTGGATGTGTGTCCTAGAAACTAATTGGACTGCAAAGTTTGTCCTTCTAGTGAAATGCCCCTTTAATTAACATATAAAAATAGCCTTCCGGGGTACTGTCTCGGAATTCGACGAAACCAGTTCTATTGGATCCGTAATAGTGTATTATTATTGAATTTCAAATTTCGTAGCGTTTGGAGTTAACGTTTAGTCGTGCGAGCTAAAAACACAAAAGATTTATTTAATTAAAAATAATCGATCCAAAAGCTATCTTTTGCATACGATCGAATTAGGTCTCGAAACTTTTTCCATTGCATTCGGAATAAGGGTATAACAATAGGAATGCCAGGCGGCACATCTCGATAGGAGTTCGGGATTTTAAGTTACTATAAACGAGATATTTTGGAATTTAATAATATTTTAAAATTTCAAGTCAACCCCTAACCTCTCTTATTAGCCACCCTATATGTACGAGCCTGCACTTATTTCCTTTACAAATCGCGTCTCCCTCTTTTCATTTTTTAAAAACGCAGAAAAGAAAGAAAGAAAATTTCAAAATTTAATTTCTCCAAATCTACTCCATAGAAAAATCTGAAACTAGCTCTACAATTCTTCTTTCGATGGGTGCTTCGATCTGGTATACTATTTGTAGGGTGCGGCCATGATTGGTGATGTTCGACTATGAAGGAGCGGTGAATATTTTTAGGTTTTATAAACTAGGGTTGGTGAATTCTCAAAATTTTAGGCAATAGTTTGAAGAATTGAGGTGATATTTGGATTTATGATGGAATTTAGCACCTCACGGCCGATTTTGACAAGGTTCGGCCCATGGAGGTGAAAAGCGACGTGTATGGAGGGGCTGTGAGGGGTGGAGGCCGCGGCCTTCGAGGAGCATGCGAGCTGGATGATGATGAGTCATGGTAATAGAGTACTTGAAGGGGAAGGCGATGGAGCTGTCGGTGTTTGATTTCGTTAAGTATAGGAGGAGATAAGGAAGGTAGAATGTTCGGCCATGGATACTGGAGGGGTGTGGGCTTTTGAATTGTGGAAGATACTTAGTAGGGTAATTAAGGCTAATTATTGTAATTAGTTGAATTAAATATATTATTAAAATCGTTGACTTATAATTGTGATAACTTGCTCGTTTTAGATCGAAATCGAACGAAACGAGTTGCGTTACACTCATTATTGCAAACTCTACATGATGGAATTGGAGCATTTTAAAGCTCGTAGAATTTTAAGAAAAATTGGAATGCTTTTTGAATTTAGTCGGAACCGAAACGCGGAAGCGACTACTGCAATCAAAGTGAGTAAAACTCACTCTCTCTGGCCACTTATATTTTTATATAAGTGGAAATAATATTTTATTTATGTTGTTTGTTACCCGTGATTGCTATTTTGGTTGTTTACTATATTATTAGTAGTTGGATATATATACCCGCCGATTGGAGCGGATGATACACTATGCGCCCTGCATAATAGCGGATGACCCTTTTTATTGCGATATCCCACCTCGAAGCGGGATTATTATTTTATGTTATATAATATATGTGGTTGCAGGGAGACTGGTCGGAGGGATCCAACTGGATTCCTCAAAATGTTGATTTTAATTTCATATATGTTGATATATGATGTGTGTGAATATCCTGCTATGGATTGTGATATGTTTGATTTATTGGATGTTATAGTAGCACTGGCCTTAATTTAGGTATTATAAATACCATAAATAATATTTTTAATTTTAAAAAGAAATTCAAAGGATATTCTAGAAATGGAAATATTTATATCGAAATTTGGATTATTTTAAAGAAATTGATTTGGATAAAACAATGATTTGATTTTGGGTTTGTACTTAACTATTCGTAAAATGTTTTAAATAGAGATTTTAAAATAATATTTATATAAGGGATTTTTAACAATAGATTTTTAAATGATATTTCTAAAAATATGGATAAGGAGTTAAAATCAGTATTTAAAATAGATTTGAAAAATAAATGGGATTTATAAAGTGATGATTTAAAAATGAAGTTTATAAATGAGAATGTTTTATAAACAGGTTGTAACGACCCGTATTTTACGGATCGAAAAAAAAAATTGGTCAAAAATCTGGATTTTAGCATTTTTGAGCCAACTCAGATTTTAGGCAATTTTTGGCTAAGTCCTAAGTCGTTCACGACTTAGCATAAGTCGTGAGTCGTATACGACTTAGGAGGTGGGAGTGTTGACACAGGGCTTGGAGTTAGGTCGTTAGACGACTTAAGGAAGACTAGTTGTTGGCTTTGGTTAGGTCGTAGGCGACCTAAGGGGTTAAGTCGTGACCGAGTCATATGTTAGGTCACACGCATTCATAAGTCGTTGCTGAGTATAGTGTTTGTTCGATGAGTCGTATTCCAGTAAGCTGTTGAGTCGTGAGCGACTGAGGAGTTAGCGGTCATAAGTCGTAGAAGCATAGATGTGATGAGTCGTATCTTCTGCCAAGTATAAGTCGTGACCGAGTTAACTAATAAGTTGTAGAATGAGTTGTCTCGTCTAACCAGCTAAGTCGTATCCCAGCAGGTTGTTAAGTCGTTAAGTCATATAGACGAAGGTGTTAAGTCGCAACCGACTTAGTGGTTGAGTCGTATACCCAAGTTAAGGTGATGAGTCGTACTCAAGTTGTCTGATGAGTCGTACTCATGTTGTCTGATCAGTCGTACCAGTTATTTGATAAGTCGTAGGAGCGTGTGTTGACTCATAGCTTGGTTAAGTCGTAGGGGGTTGTTGAGTCGTAGGGGCTTGAGTCGTGAGTCGGAAACGACTTAGGAGATAGACTAGTTACGACTTAAGGGCAGTTTTCAGCTATAAATAGGAGGGGTTGTTCTCACTTTTTGGGATCCGGATTTTGAAGCGACGAAGTGCTGCCATTTTTAGAGCTCGACTTCTACACTTCTTCACTTCTTTTCTCCACTCTAATCTAGTGCTTCCTTCCATCCAAATCAAAGATCAAGATTGAAGATTCAAGAGCTTAAGTTGAAGATCTTCATCTTTTCAGGAGAGATTTCATCGTTTGAATCGGATTCGTGATAGATCAAGCTTGATCCTTCGCTGTCCAGATCTGAAGCGTGTTAATTTGAGGTTGTTTAGGTGATTTGGTGAGTGGTGATTATCTCTCACACGGATCCAAAGGAGTATATCGGATTGTTGGCTCGATTTGGTGTTAAAATAGGGATTTCCATGCATTTTCTTCATCCTAAGTGTAGATCCATATAGATCCATTGTTCATGATGATGTTACATCCATTTTATCATATGTTAACCTATGCAAGTTCATTCATCAAGTTTGTAGAGATATAATCCATGTTTTCATGCTTATTGGACTTTCAACTCTTTAATTACGAAAATGCCATTATTGTTATAATTGTCTACTTAGATCATTTTAGAATGCTTGATTGCTTGGATTGATGTTTGATTTGATTGATTGTTATGAACTAGATGATTGATGATTAGATTTAGATCGAAGGTGATTCAAAAGCTAAGGGAAAGGCTTTTGAATTGGAAAAGCTGCTCATGGCATATGAAGCGGGATGATGAAGCTCTTATGCATAGATTCGATGATGTGATGTTGAGATGAGGCTTTGCGAGGATGTAATGAAGCGAGGCAATCATGTGATGAAGACTTGGTCTAATCCAGACGGGATCATTCCAAGCATGTTGATAACTCGGTGATATGATTCGAGTTGAGGATAATGAATGGATATGAGAATAGTCGTCGAGGAGGATGACTAGGAGGCTTGGATAGCATCGTTGTTGAAGGTTCTAGCATGCTCTAAGCAAGAGTACGTTTGGGCAGATTCGATAGTCCCAACGGCCAACTGTTGATGGTCGAGTACTCTGGGCAGATTCGATAGTCCTAGGCACGGGCTGCGACGACGTGTGGGAGTTATGTCTAGAACCGGGGTTTCCATTAGCCCTTGACGGACGGCTGAAAGAATGTGCCGGTCATTCAATTAACGGTGATATCGAAGCAATGATAACAGTGATAGCCAGAGTCATGGATGTTTGGTTGTATCGTCATTCGGACTCAAGAGCGGTATTTTCTGGGTGCTTATCTGATTTAGGCCTTGGTACTTGGAAAACATCGCCCTTGACTCGAGTGATAGTAGCTTTACTTTAAATTGTATGCTCTGCTATGTTTGCTTCTGCTTAGTGTGTGTCTGGGGGCTATCACTGTAGAATGAGGTTGGAGTGGGAGGGTTGTATTCCTATTCCTTTTCCTTTATGTTCTTTTGGTATGTTGTTAGTTAATTTACTGCTCACTAAGACTGTTGTCTGACTCAAGGCTTTATGTTTTAATTCTTATTGCCTTGGGCTGTTCGTCCATTTTGGGACGGGCAGACTAGGTAGCAGGTGACAGGTGCTGTTCTCTTCTCACGATGCTGATATCGAAGACGAGCCGGAGGGTTGCATATTATCTTCTTATTATTTGTACTGGATATTCCGCTGTTTTGTATTCTCTGAGAGATATGTAGTGAGGCTAGATGTATTGACTATGTGGATGCTTGTATTCAACTATTATGGAGTTTTATATGATGTCATTTTGTTCTGTAAAGCTTCACTATACATATGTTCTATTGTATTTTGTCCATGCGCTGTGAGTAATACGATAGATTCTGTTGTTTTAAATCTTACCTTGACAATCGTCCATGGTCGCCTGGCACACTTTACAGCGCTCTATCTTTAGATTCGGTGCAGGGGTCATGGGCGGTCGTCACATTTGGTATCAGAGCATTGGTTAATCGATTTTATCCAACGCTCGCCGTCGTAACTACGTATGAGAGACGTAATTGTATTTTGATGGATGATTACTATATATAATATAGTAGCTTAGTAGAGTTTGAGTCCTTTATGCAGTTGTTTCTCTAGATGTTCTAATCATTCCTTTTTATAGATATTGAGAATGAGTCGAAGAGGGAGACCAGCTGCTAGGGAAGGCCGTGCTACTGAAGAGACTGCTGATTATGCAGCCATGTTCGAAGCTATGATGACTTCGATCATGAGAAGGATACCAGTTCCGGGGGCAGCAGTTGATGTTGGAGTTCAAGCCCAAACTCCGAAACCAGTGGATTTTGCTAAGTTGTGCAAGGATTATACTGCTCTTGGAGGAAAGGTTTTCTTGGGAACAGAATCAACTATCGAAGTCCAGAGGTGGATAGATGCTTGTAGAAGGATCTTTGGTGATTTGGGAATTGATGATGCAACTAAGAGGAAGTTGGCATCAAGGCAGCTTCAAGGGAGAGCTTCTGATTGGTGGAATTCTATTACCATCAATACTACGGAGGAAGAGATTACTTGGGAGCAATTCCAAGCTAGGTTTGAAGCTAAGTTCATTTCTACAGCTCAGAAGTCTGTTCTGTTCAAGAGGTTTGTGGAGCTCAAGCAAGGTGGAAGATCTGTTCTTGAGTATGTTTCTGAGTTTGAAGCTTTGTCCAAGTATGCTCGGTCATATATTGAATCTGCTTATCAAAAGAATGAGAAGTTTGTGACCGGCTTGGACAGTTATCTTGGGAGGCAGTTGGTGGATCATTTGGACGATTCATTTGAGAAGCTTGTGGAGAAAGCTCTTAGGCATGAGAGTCTGTTTCCTAAGGAAGGATCTGTTGTTGCTGTGACCAGGGAAGAGTCCAAACCCCAGCAGGGTGGAAACAAGAAGAGGAAGCAGCAGCAGCAGAAGGGTAAGGATGGCCAGAAGAAGCCGAAAGGCGAGGTGACTTGCTACAATTGTCAGCAGAAGGGCCATTTCTCGAAGGATTGTAAGAATCCGAAGGCACCGATGAAGTGTCACAACTGTGACAAGCCGGGGCATTTCAGGAAGAATTGTCCAGAACCAAGGAAGGACAGGCAGATTGTGCAAGCTTATGCTTTGGGAGCTGTTCCGTCGTCTTCGAAAGCTCCTACCGCTGAAGAGAAGGGAAAGAGTGTGGTGGTTCAAGGTACTCTTTTCCTATGTGGTGTTCCAGTTAGAGTTCTGTTTGATACTGGAGCGTCGCATTCGTTTGTTTGTAATGAACTCGTAGGCCGGTTAGGTTTGGCACCGGATATTGTTGATAGGCCATTGGTTGTGACTAATCCTGTTGGGGGTTCATCTTGTTTGTGTATGTTATGCCGTGGTCTAGTTGTATCGAGTCATGGTTGCTCTTTTGTTTGTGATTGCTTTGTTCTGAACTTTGCGGGGTTCGGAATTATTTTGGGTATGGACTGGCTTAGGAAGTATGCGGCTAAGGTTGATTGTGAGAGGCTGGAGGTGACAGTCGAGAATGTGGAGGGGCGAAAGGTTGTGATACGATGTAAGCATGAGGAAGGCGTCTTCATGAGCTTCATGTATTCGCTAGTTGTTCCACGGGATGGACTGTCTTTAGTGCCAATCGCAAATGGATTCGAGGATGTCTTTGACGAAGTCAAAGGGTTGCCGCCGCATAGAGAGATCGAGTTTCGGATAGATCTTGTTGAAGGGGCCAGACCCGTTGTGATGCCTCTTAGGCGGATGGCTCCTAGGGAACAGCAGGAGTTGAGGGTGCAAGTTGATGACCTTTTACAGAAAGGATTCATTCGGCGTAGTGTGTCCGAGTGGGGTGCACCAGTTGTGTTTGCAACCAAGGCAGATGGGTCGTTGAGATTGTGTGTGGATTATCGTGAGCTGAATAAGGTGACTAAGAAGAACAAGTATCCATTGCCGAGAATAGATGACTTGTTTGATCAGCTTCACGAAGCAAAGGTGTTTTCTCAGATGGATTTGGCAACGGGATTTCACCAGTTGAGAGTAGCTAAGGATAGTGTGCCGAAGACTGCTTTTAGGACACCATCCAGTTTCTTTGAGTGGCTGGTAATGCCGTTTGGATTGACTAACGTGCCAGCATATTTTGCGGATCTTATGAATAGAGTGTTCAGAGATCAGTTGAACAAGTTTGTACTTGTGTTCGTGGATGATATTCTGATTTATTCCAGAACGGAAGAAGAGCACAAGACGCACTTGCGTATTGTTTTGGAAATCTTGCGGAAACATCAGCTGGAGGCTAAGTTTTCGAAGTGTCACTTCTGGAAGAGTGAAGTGAGGTTTTTAGGCCACGTGATTTCTGGAAATGGAATAGCGGTTGATCCCGCTAAGGTGGCAGCAATCCAGGATTGGGTTAGACCTAAGAATGCATCAGATGTGAGAAGTTTTCTTGGATTAGCAGGATATTATCGACGGTTTATCAAAGACTTCTCCAAGATAGCTGCACCGTTAAAAGGATTGACGAAGAAGAACCAAGTGTTCAGTTGGAATGCTAAGTGTGAGCAAGCCTTCGGAATCCTGAAAGAGAGACTGACAAGTGCTCCTGTTTTGACTATTCCAAGTGGGAATGATGAGATGGTGGTTTACACCGACGCATGCGGTACTGGACTTGGAGCAGTACTGATGCAGAGGGATAAAGTTGTTGCGTATGCCAGTCGACAACTGAAGCCGCATGAAAGGAATTACCCGACTCATGATTTGGAGTTAGCTGCGATTGTATTTGCTCTGAAGATGTGGAGACATTATCTGTTGGGAGTTCGATTCGAGTTGTTTACAGATCATAAGTCGTTGAAGTATCTTTTCTCCCAAAAGGATTTGAATCTTCGACAGCAACGTTGGCTAGAGTTTTTGGCATCATATGATTTTGGTATAGCTTATACTGCGGGAAAAGGTAACGCAGTGGCAGATGCGTTAAGTCGAAGACATGCAGGATTGGGAGCCATGTTTTCAGAATGGAAGAGTCTCGAGTATTTAGCTGGATTTGACTTCAGGCCTAGATGCGAATTGGAACCTGAGATGTTGGCAAACTTATCAATAAGACCCACTCTTGTGGAAAGGATTGGTGAGAGCCAAAAGCGAGATGATAAGCTTGTCAAGATTATCCGTGAATTGGAATCTGGATTGGATCCAGAAAAGGATAAAGGATTCGAGGTCGATCGAGAGGGTTGGCTTCGGAAGCAAGGACGACTAGTTGTTCCCGATATAGATGAATTGAGGAGTGAAGTTCTGAAGGAAAGTCATCACTCGAAGTTGACAATTCATCAAGGTGGAAATAAGATGTATCGGGATATGAAGAGAACCTACTACTGGGAAGGTATGAAGAAGGATGTTGGAAATTTTATTTCCAAATGTATGAACTGCCAGTTGGTAAAAGCCGAACAGAAGAAGCCAAGTGGATTGCTTCAGCCATTAGAAGTTCCTACATGGAAGTGGGAACAAGTGTCGATGGATTTTATCGATGGATTGCCTAGAACCAGGACGGGAAATGAAGGGATTTGGGTCATTGTAGATCGTCTGACTAAGAGTGCACGATTCATTCCTGTTCGATCGACTAGGACTGCATCAAAGTTGGCTGAGTTGTATGTTAAGTGGATAGTTCGATTCCATGGTATTCCGAAGAGTATAGTGAGCGATAGAGATCCATTGTTCACTAGTGGATTCTGGAAGAGCTTCCAGGAAGTTTTGGGAACCGAGTTATGTTTGAGTACAGCTTATCACCCTCAAACAGATGGTCAGACCGAGAGAGTCAACCGAGTTTTGGAAGATCTCCTCAGAGCTTGTGTTTTGGATTTCGGAGGATCATGGGAAGATCACCTTCATTTGGAGGAGTTTGCGTACAACAACAGTTACCAGTCAAGCATTGGTATGGCACCGTATGAAGCATTGTATGGAAGACCGTGTAACTCTCCAACATGTTGGTTGGAAACTGGAGAAAAGTTGATGCTTGGGCCAGAGATGATTCGTCAGACTTCAGATTGTATAGAGATCATTCGGCAACGAATAATGGCAGCCCAAGACCGTCAGAAGAGTTATGCCGATAAGCGTCGTAAGGATTTGGAATTCGACGTAGGAGATATGGTTTTTGTGAAGATTTCTCCACTGAAGAATGTTATTCGATTCGGGAAGAAAGGAAAATTGACTCCGAGATTTGTTGGACCATTCCCGATCATCGAGCGAATTGGAAAGCTCGCTTATAGGTTGGAGTTACCTGAGAAGATGTCGGGTGTGCACAATGTTTTTCATGTATCATATCTACGGAAGTATGTGCACGACTCGAATACAGTTGTTTCTGCTGATAGCTGTGAAGACTTCGAAGTTGATCCAGTCGATAGAAGACCTCGTAAGCCGCTTCGTGTTGTTGAAACCGACACGAAACAGCTTAGGAGAAAGGTAGTTAAGTTGCTCAAGATACAATGGAGTGACGATGATAACGACTGTACGTGGGAGGTGGAAGAGAGGATGAAGTCAGCTCATCCTGAACTCTTCAAGGTATGGCCCTAAGGTGTCGTATCATCTAACAACATTGTAACTTGTTCTAAGTCTTAGAATTCTGTACGCTAAGCTAGAATTGGATGCATGGTTTGCTGATTGTTATGGTTGGTAGGCGTACAGAATAGTCTTCGATTGCTTTGTTTGTTTGGAATTTCGGGGGCGAAATTCCTAAGGGGGGAAGAATGTAACGACCCGTATTTTACGGATCGAAAAAAAAATTGGTCAAAAATCTGGATTTTAGCATTTTTGAGCCAACTCAGATTTTAGGCAATTTTTGGCTAAGTCCTAAGTCGTTCACGACTTAGCATAAGTCGTGAGTCGTATACGACTTAGGAGGTGGGAGTGTTGACACAGGGCTTGGAGTTAGGTCGTTAGACGACTTAAGGAAGACTAGTTGTTGGCTTTGGTTAGGTCGTAGGCGACCTAAGGGGTTAAGTCGTGACCGAGTCATATGTTAGGTCACACGCATTCATAAGTCGTTGCCGAGTTTAGTGTTTGTTCGATGAGTCGTATTCCAGTAAGCTGTTGAGTCGTGAGCGACTGAGGAGTTAGCGGTCATAAGTCGTAGAAGCATAGATGTGATGAGTCGTATCTTCTGCCAAGTATAAGTCGTGACCGAGTTAACTAATAAGTCGTAGAATGAGTTGTCTCGTCTAACCAGCTAAGTCGTATCCCAGCAGGTTGTTAAGTCGTTAAGTCATATAGACGAAGGTGTTAAGTCGCAACCGACTTAGTGGTTGAGTCGTATACCCAAGTTAAGGTGATGAGTCGTACTCAAGTTGTCTGATGAGTCGTACTCATGTTGTCTGATGAGTCGTACCAGTTATTTGATAAGTCGTAGGAGCGTGTGTTGACTCGTAGCTTGGTTAAGTCGTAGGGGGTTGTTGAGTCGTAGGGGCTTGAGTCGTGAGTCGGAAACGACTTAGGAGATAGACTAGTTACGACTTAAGGGCAGTTTTCAGCTATAAATAGGAGGGGTTGTTCTCACTTTTTGGGATCCGGATTTTGAAGCGACGAAGTGCTGCCATTTTTAGAGCTCGACTTCTACACTTCTTCACTTCTTTTCTCCACTCTAATCTAGTGCTTCCTTCCATCCAAATCAAAGATCAAGATTGAAGATTCAAGAGCTTAAGTTGAAGATCTTCATCTTTTCAGGAGAGATTTCATCGTTTGAAGCGGATTCGTGATAGATCAAGCTTGATCCTTCGCTGTCCAGATCTGAAGCATGTTAATTTGAGGTTGTTTAGGTGATTTGGTGAGTGGTGATTATCTCTCACACGGATCCAAAGGAGTATATCGGATTGTTGGCTCGATTTGGTGTTAAAATAGGGATTTCCATGCATTTTCTTCATCCTAAGTGTAGATCCATATAGATCCATTGTTCATGATGATGTTACATACATTTTATCATATGTTAACCTATGCAAGTTCATTCATCAAGTTTGTAGAGATATAATCCATGTTTTCATGCTTATTGGACTTTCAACTCTTTAATTACGAAAATGCCATTATTGTTATAATTGTCTACTTAGATCATTTTAGAATGCTTGATTGCTTGGATTGATGTTTGATTTGATTGATTGTTATGAACTAGATGATTGATGATTAGATTTAGATCGAAGGTGATTCAAAAGCTAAGGGAAAGGCTCTTGAATTGGAAAAGCTGCTCATGGCATATGAAGCGGGATGATGAAGCTCTTATGCATAGATTCGATGATGTGATGTTGAGATGAGGCTTTGCGAGGATGTAATGAAGCGAGGCAATCATGTGATGAAGACTTGGTCTAATCCAGACGGGATCATTCCAAGCATGTTGATAACTCGGTGATATGATTCGAGTTGAGGATAATGAATGGATATGAGAATAGTCGTCGAGGAGGATGACTAGGAGGCTTGGATAGCATCGTTGTTGAAGGTTCTAGCATGCTCTAAGCAAGAGTACGTTTGGGCAGATTCGATAGTCCCAACGGCCAACTGTTGATGGTCGAGTACTCTGGGCAGATTCGATAGTCCTAGGCACGGGCTGCGACGACGTGTGGGAGTTATGTCTAGAACCGGGGTTTCCATTAGCCCTTGACGGACGGCTGAAAGAATGTGCCGGTCATTCAATTAACGGTGATATCGAAGCAATGATAATAGTGATAGCCAGAGTCATGGATGTTTGGTTGTATCGTCATTCGGACTCAAGAGCGGTATTTTCTGGGTGCTTATCTGATTTAGGCCTTGGTACTTGGAAAACATCGCCCTTGACTCGAGTGATAGTAGCTTTACTTTAAATTGTATGCTCTACTATGTTTGCTTCTGCTTAGTGTGTGTCTGGGGGCTATCACTGTAGAATGAGGTTGGAGTGGGAGGGTTGTATTCCTATTCCTTTTCCTTTATGTTCTTTTGGTATGTTGTTAGTTAATTTACTGCTCACTAAGACTGTTGTCTGACTCAAGGCTTTATGTTTTAATTCTTATTGCCTTGGGCTGTTCGTCCATTTTGGGACGGGCAGACTAGGTAGCAGGTGACAGGTGTTGTTCTCTTCTCACGATGCTGATATCGAAGACGAGCCGGAGGGTTGCATATTATCTTCTTATTATTTGTACTGGATATTCCGCTGTTTTGTATTCTCTGAGAGATATGTAGTGAGGCTAGATGTATTGACTATGTGGATGCTTGTATTCAACTATTATGGAGTTTTATATGATGTCATTTTGTTCTGTAAAGCTTCACTATACATATGTTCTATTGTATTTTGTCCATGCGCTGTGAGTAATACGATAGATTCTGTTGTTTTAAATCTTACCTTGACAATCGTCCATGGTCGCCTGGCACACTTTACAGCGCTCTATCTTTAGATTCGGTGCAGGGGTCATGGGCGGTCGTCACACAGGTGAAACCCGAATGAGTTTATAAATTTATAAACGATGTTTATAAATAAAGTGAAATGATTATCATTTGAGAAGTTGGAAATATAAATTCACCGTGTGAATTTAAAGTGAGATACGGAAATCGGTTTAGGGAATGATAGTGGATTCTATTTTGGAATTTGGAAGTAGTTGTGAAATTAGAAATGAAAATCAATTTGGGATAAATCGAGAGAGATTTATAAATATAAGAATGGTTATGTTGAAATTTATAAAAATAAATTTTTAACGAGAAGTTAAGTTTTGTTTTTAGAAAAGGATTTTTACTTATTAAACTATATGGTTTAAAAACTGTTTAGTATTGGAGATATTTCGGAAAGTTGATTATTCACATATTCGATATTAGTTGAAATGAATTATAATTTTTATAATAAGTTTGGTAAATCGATTAGTATTATTTATAAAGGAATTTGAAATTGGTATCGTTGTTTGTTTAAAAGTGTTTTGGATATTTTTAATGATTACTTAAACGTGTTTTGAAAATAAACTATTATTCTTAAAAAAATACTTATTATTTTATATATGGAATTTAAAGTCAAGTGATTGGGATATGTTTATAAATACTCTCGAGATTTGTAAACCAAGTTATTTAATAAAGGTGGTTTTGTAAGAGAAACTTTATAATGGAATTCTGGAAACTTAAGAAATTTCCAAAATGTTTTAGATACGGGAACTTCGGAAATGAATCTGAATACATAAAAGAAGTTATAAATTGTTAGTTGGGATTATAAATAAGTATAATTGGATTTTGGAAATTGTAAAAAGGAATTTATTAATAATTCTCGAGATTTATGAGATAAGTCATGAAATATTTCCTAAGTTTGATATTAAAATGATTTTGGAGAATATATTTATAAAAATTCTCCTAAGTATTCTAAAGAGGGTTTTGGAAAATATTTTAAGTGTGAAATGAATTATATAGAAATACTTTTCTATGTGTTATAAATTGAATTCGGAAATATTTCTAAGTGTTGAAATGGTTTAAAAATATCCTGTTATGGATAAGTATTTGAAATTGTTTTCAAATGTTGGAATGCTGGAAGAGAGTTGAATATATATCTTTGTAAAGATATTTTGAAATGAATGCTTTGAAAGATTTATAAAATTGGGCCAAGTGACCACTTATGTGTTTAATTTGATAGTTAAATAACTGACTATCAAATCTGGCCAATTTCGTTAATCATTTCGATGAGACTGGAATCAGATTTAATTATCCGAAAACCACTTCGATCCGAATTGTGTGTTATGAATTGTGATATCGTGAATATAATGAAGACGGTGATTTTGGAGATATGGTTTGTTCAAACCCGGAACAACTTGTATGGATGAATGCTATCATTGCATCATTGCCTGGAAGGCAGTGTTAGCATTCCAAGAATGAATGCTATCATTGCATCATTGCCTGGAAGGCAGTGTTAGCATTCCAAGAATGAATGCTATTCTTAAGGTAACACGTAGCCTCAAGCCTTATCAACTAGGAATGACTAAAACAAGGGAGATGCAACAAGGCTATGTGGGTCTCTCCCATTAGGGTATGATCATCACTAATCTAGACTGGACATTTATCATCACTTTCATTTGTATGCGTTTCGGGGCCCATTGGTGGTGATCACATTCGGTACTATCCAGTAAGCGGTAGGCCGGTCTTGTGTTGGCAGGGATCAATAGGTTCGATCTCGGTACATTTTTCTAGAGGTGTACTATGGCGGGCGGTACCCCAATAGCCATGTCATTATATGGAATCTAATATCCACTATGAGCCTGTACGGTTTTGGATGTGCCCAACTATGCTGAAACGTGAGATGCAAGCATTTCAGCTATTTTATAGTTTATTTTCTATAGACACTATTATAATATCGGAGGATTTTGATATAAAATGTTTTGGTTATCGTAAGGTAAAAACCCATCGTATTTATGTATGGCGTGGTCTTATGAGATACCTTTGTTTTCAAAGGATTTTGATAACAGTAATAATTCAAATAGAGTGTGTTTTCTCACGCTAGTTTTCTAGACTGACTCAGGTGTTATTTTATCATAATGTTCTGGTCAGACCGAGTATTACAGATTCAGGTTATGATGCTATGGAGCTTAGGAGACGAGCTGGAGGAGTCTCAGGCGTATTCCACGTACTTGATTATATTCCGCTGTGTGTATGTTGTATATTCAACACTTGTGAGGACAAGTTATTATAACTGTCCAGATTGATTTGTTGATTATTGTACTCTGATGATGGTATGTATATTAACAGTTACAGTTTCTTTTGTATAAAAATCTGTTATTATTTCTTATATTTTTTTCCGCTGCGATTATGAGATTCTGTGTTGTTGTTTCTGTTTCTTCTTCTATCCTCTTCTTTCTCATAGTTATTAGTCTTTTTGTAAAATTTGTGTTGGACAAGTGTGATTTAATGTCAGCTTAAAGGGTATTGAACGGCAGATCGCTATAGAGATGGTAAGAAAGCTAGTTACCTATGAGAGGACACTAGGTCATTACAGTGTTGTGTAGATGTTCTTTATCCAATTTAGGGTCGAGTAATTGACTGGGGGCGATGTATCTTCCCAAAATGGTACTCGCAGGGAGGTTATGCAGTCGATGCGCAATACTAATGGATGCTAAATGAGTAGGCGAGGTAGTAATGGGAAATTATATTCAAACATAGTCAGGCCCAGTACGCTATGGTAAGAGGCAATATTTAAAGAAGCAGCTTGGTACCAACGGGGGATTCCACTATGGGAAAAAATGAATCACACGATAGATATGCTCCATTGTCTGATTGAATACCTATCTGTCGTTAAATCCCGTGTCGTCTCATTGCACATCAGACCACAGAGATGCAACGTCATTTGATATGCACTAACACAACAACAAAAACAAATGTTGTCTGATGTTATAGTATCATTTATGAAATTCCTATTAGACGATGTATAAATATTGACTAATATGAATAATTGTTCACAGAATGAAATTCAAATATTTTATTTAAACAAATATTTTATTTCAAATCAAATTCAATTACAATACAACTTTCACTATCATTCTACTTACATTTTCAAATACAACTTTCACTATCACCCTCATATATACAACATTTCTCTACACTCTTATATATAACATTTTTTACTCACACGAGTTTGTTTTTGATGTTGATCTTGGTTTGGTTGCTCCAACTTGTGTCCATCCATCTCATACCTGTCAAATAAAAAATACAGTAAAATGGAAAAAGAAACAAACCTAAATTGCAAAAATTAAATTGAATTGAATATTAATATTGCCTCAATTTATGGGTTTGTTTTCTCTTCATGTTTTAGACAGGGACAAATATATATGTGCATGAACAACTTATGATATGCACAGTGTATCACTGTGAATATCACAAGGCCGAGCATCGATTAAATCTCATGGACAAGTGTTAACAAAGGTAAGACCAAGCAGTGTACATAAGGCATTCATATTTACACAGTCACACATATATACATACATATGAATGCATGTACATACAAGGAAAGTGGATCATGGCTCAAATACATGCATACAAGTGAAACTAGTCATGTGCATGCAGGGAAGGAACCAAACCAGAAACGGGCATGAGAATGTCAAGTGCACATGAATAACCAGCAAAGGTAATGCACATGCAAAGGTCAACACGTGAACATGTATAAGCCAAAGCTAAGTACATAACTAGGCAGCAAGTAGTGAGGACATGGTACAAGTAGAACCAGGAACCAAGTTCAAGTTTTCAACATCATCAAAGGGATAGTTCAATAGAAGTGAAGACCGGAATATGGTGCAATAAATACAAGTGCATAAGCTCGGATCAGTAAACCAAAATCAAGCGCAAGAAGGCAACCGCACAACATTCATATATACATATATGTATGTACATGGACATGGTGGCAACTTCAAACTCCAAGAAGAAATAATGCAACAGTATGCATGAATCAAACCAGAACATACAAGCCAAAATTCAATGCACGTGGACTAAAGCAAAAGTAACAACAATGGTTTAGGAAGAAGAGCATCACATAAATTCAAGTATAAGTATAGTGAGCAACACACACATACACATATGTATATACATGTATATATGCAACACATGTCAAATGCAGCCAGGAAGTACCACAAAAAAATGAACAACATGTAGTGCCACGAACAAATGCAGCCAAGAAGTATATGAGTTCAAGGTAGTGCACACTGCCAAGAAGTAATAAACTGAAACTGTAAGGTGCAAGAGTCAAAAGAACAAGATTTGAAATGAAATTATAAGGTGTAAGAATCAAATGAACATGAATCAAAAGGACATTCACGCAGGAATTAAATGAGCCAGGGACTACATGGAGTTCAAGGCAGTGCAAACTGCCTTGAACAAGGCAGTGCCAGTCTGCATATAGTGCAAAGCAAAACACAATTGTTCCAACTCCAGTTCCCAAATTCAATAAGTTCAACAACATATAATGCAAGCAAAACACAAGTGTATGTATGCCATTCAACCAGTTCAAGTTCAATTGCCCTTGATTCTGTGCTAATGCAACATCACAATCTTCACAAAAACAACATATATGAAGTAAAACCAGACAAGTACATATATACACATATATGTGTATATGTATACATATACTAGAGACATTAAGCAACACCATTCAAATAGTAAAACCAAAGTGAGGAGTAGAAATGACAAGCATAGGCAGCAAAACACAAGTGTTCAACTCCAGTTCCTAAATTCAAGTGCAAATTCAAGTGTAAGTCCAACAATGACAAGCTTAAACGTACAAGCAACTATTCACACATATATACATACATATGTATGTATGTATGTATATACATGAAATATCAAGCAACACATCCAAGCAGCCTCATAGAATCAAACCCTTGAACCAAATGAAAATATGAAATATCAAGCACACACAACCAATACAGAAACACTCAAGCATCCAAACCAAAACAGATAAGACCTGACTCAAAGTAACAAGGCCATCTACAAGACCTAATCAAACTCAATTCAAATAAAGGCATGAACAAGGAACACTAGAAAATTCTCAAATCGGTTGAAGCAATATCAATACTCAAATCATCACTGGAAAATAGTGAGACTCATTGAAAATATTCAAATCAAGGCATAAATAAGGAATACCAGAAAGTAACAAGGAACGCATGTCCACTTGAAATATTCAAACTCGAAAAAAAAATTAAACATATACGAAATATAGGGAATCATTGAAAATCGATTCCTATAAATTCAAACCCAAATCATCACTGGAAAATAGTCGAGTTCGAACACAAAATTCAAAAGGGAATAAAATTCGTACCAATTTGAAAGCAACAATCGCTCGACGTCGAAGTAGCCGAGAGAGTTCAAAGCTATATGATCAATCGACGACACATTCATGCAAAAATCAGTGAATTGGCGGTCTCAAACAATGTGAAACCCTAATTTCTAAGGACAAAAGGAGAAAAAGGAATCGACATGGATAACGCAGCCACGAAAAAGAAGAGGGAAATAACCTTAATTTGATTTGAAAGTGAGAGATGATGAAAAAAATAGAATGGAAAGAAATAAAAGAGGGAAATAACGCGGCCACGAAGTAATTGCCACAACATAGAGAGGGAAACTAAAATACTGATTAGGAGGCAAAATGAAATTTTTGATAACTTAAATCAGAAAATAGATAAAATTTTATCTGAATGGCATGAATGAAATCTCAATAAAACAATGATTTCACGGGTCATGTCACACAACAGATGGTTTTTCCATGTGTTTTGTGAAACAGTGGTAAATATTGGGATAATAGAAAATCTACCTTATGTTGTGTGATCGTAGTTATCTGATTCACTTTGTGGCATAGTGTTCTATTCAGATATAGTTGGGCCCGGCATAGTACAATAAGAGACAATATTCAAAGAAGTGGCCCATCACAATGGGAGTCCTAGTTTGCACGGTTCCGGTGCGATGTGTTACAGATCAGATGGTGGACACATGTGTGTGTAATAAGCAACATACACTACGATCGAGAGGTGGACATGGGTGCAGATGATAAGACACACCTATAAGTCGGCATTTCAAGTTCTCCCTCTTCTGGCATAGTTGGGTTATGAGAAGTCAATTAGTGGGAGAGCAGTTCCCATAGTAGTAGTATGTGGTGATATTAGAATAAACTGGTTTCCACAATAGCCTACGGACGGCGTTTCCTTATTGGGTAGCTCTAGGAGCGGTAGCTGATCATTAGTTATGAGGTTCGATCCATAGTTTGATCCTTGTTATAGCCTACACCAGTTGTAGTGTAGATATATGTTGGACCAAAACCCTTGGTTAATGGAACCAAGGAATACACGGACAATTATAGTGCACCCTATGTCACTTAGAGTAGAGTTAAAGTTACCAGCACATGATCACCATATATTAAACCTGTACTCATTCACTAGACCTTTGTCTGACCCACCCCCTTCTTTCCATTTTCCCCACCATAGGATGATAGGTTAGCTGTTGATTGGGCATAGTGCATGGAGAAAGGAGCTTTACGTTGGAGTTCACATATTATTTATTGTTCATCATGTAGTTACTTATTCTATTAAAAGTTTGTAAAACTTATATTGTATTTTGGAAACAGTGCATATGATAGTGTATGACAATTAAGTATTTTGGAGACCATTTTCTAAAATGTCTATTTTTCAGTACTTATACTTAATTCTTTCCAATGTGAGATCTGAAAATGTAGATTGTCTTAGAATTTACCCTTATAATCATGCCCTGTAATATTTTAAAATTCCAATAGCTTGTATTTCTTGGCATGACGCGAGTCTTAAAGACACACTAAGCTTTAGATCGGTGTGTCGGTAAGTGTGAGTTATTATAGGTAACCAGGTGCAACAGGGTACTTGATTACCCAATTCCAATCCAAGACATTATTTTTCTAGACACCATATTAAGTGGGCAAGCTTAATTAGTTAGTTCTAACATGACTAATTTAGACCGCGTAGGTTATTGGGCTTTGATACAATTATTGGAATTGGGCCAGTACGCATCGGAGTTAAAGGGTATATTTCAAAAAATTCATCTTTGGATCTATTGGACCTATTAAATATAAAGCAATTTTAGATCCAATCTAAAAAGTGTTTAGATAAAATACTTTATTTGATTAGTTTGAAAGAGTTGAATTTGATATAAATTCAAATGAATGAGTGTAACAAATACACCCAGGTGTGTAGCGGTTACTTATTAAAATTAATTGGAGAAGGAAACCATCTGTTTCTTTTTTTAATACTTTTGCAATCAACTAAGGGAATAAATACCATTAATTAGATAGAGAAACCTTTTGTTTCTCTTTCTGATTAGATTGATGATTTGTTAAATGTCATTTATGATCAATTTAAACTGGGCATGAAATGTTAGTATATCCAAATATACTTCAATGTATATCGTATAAGTGAAAAATATAAGACGTGTGCATAGATGATGTTTCATTTATATATGCCTTTATTGTCCATGGTATTACTATACACACATACACACACACACATAAATCTCTATGTGTGTAATAGAGCCTATATATAAAAATACATACATATAAATGTGTTAAGATTTAGCTCTCACTATTTTGTAAGTTTGAAATTAAAAACAACAATTTTGAATCTAGTTTTAAAGTTTGGAAGAGTTTAAGATTAAAATTATGATTTCACATAAAAGTCCATTTTATAAATCTTAAGTTAAATTAATACACACATACGCACACACTGAGATATATGCATATATATATATATCATTGTAATAATGCTTTAAACTTAAAACAACATCTGTGGGATAAAACCTATAATTTAGTATACACTTTAAAATAAACTAACAAATTAAATTCTTACTTCAATTTAAAATGAAATCCAAGGGTTTGTGATATTTTGCACAAAAGTCCAGTTATGTTTATAAAGTTTTTTATGAACTTTCAAATAGAAGTATGCAAGAACTAAAAGATTGTATTTAAATAACAAACACAAAACATATATATACAAACATTATCAAAGTACATATGTATTCCATTTGAATCAATAATAGAATTATATTATTAATTAGAACTTAGATTTCAATCAATAACTGCAAATTTAAAACAAAAAAATAGGTAGGACAAATCAGGCATGCACACATGCGCGCGTGCACGCACACAAACACACACATACATATATATGTTGTAAAGGTTTCAGATGTAAACTATATAGACAATATGAACAATTAATTAAATATGAAATCTTATGATATAGATCTAATGATGACAAGATGAATAGTTAAGCAAATCAAAGTATATCCTAAAACAAATCCAAATCAAAATAAAATGGTGAACGTACATTAAGATGCAGCAAAAAGGGATCTAATCTATGTAACCAAATAAACAAATATTCAGATGAGATGAAATATATGATGCGTCCAAATCATATAAACAAGGTGAATGATGAATAAATGAAATTAGAATGATTACCATGAGATATTGCCACAAGAATGCACCTTGAATGAAATAATCTTTTTAGAACACCAATATCCACACCCAATCCTTGAGATGGATGAACCATTTATATTTTATTATATTTAATGTTTTTCATTTGATTCGGAGTTGAAAGTTTCTGGAAACGTTTTTTTATTCTGGAGAGAAGAGAAAAAAATGAAATGAGAAAGAACGAATTGTCTGTAGAAAATGTATTAGCGGATATGTTTTAATTAAAAGAATGAAACTTTTTTAATTCTTTAATTAAAAATTCCCCAATTAATTCCTTTGATTGTATATCTCTCTCCACTCCTCTCTTTAAACATGGTATGGTTGAAATTACATGCTATCAAATGACATAAAATTTTCATAAATCACTTCATGCAATTATCTTTTATTAAACCCGTTTAAAATTACATCGGTATTGTATATCAGTACGCCAAATATAACTTTTATAAATGCATTCAAATAATTACAAACAACTCCTAAACATCAACTAAATTAAATAATAACTAATATTTCTTAAATATTAATTAATTTAATTAATTTACAATATTTTATAAGTTAACTAAATCATGTGGTTTTTTCAAAGAACTCATTATTTCGGTTGTGCGACTCAAAAGTGTAAATTCAGTCAGTAGTTAATATCAAGCAACTCGAATTTTATCGTTTACACGTCTTTTGGTAAAATCCAATTTTACTTATTATAAACAGTACCTGATAGTGCCGATTATTTACACCAATTCTCTTCACAAAAACTGTATCACTTCGGACTTATGGAATTTGGTAATTGCCAAATTCTAATATCGTCCATATTCAACTTTATAGTACAAACACAAAGTCCTTAGTTCAATAATAACAATTATTATTTACTAAATTACTCTAGCCAATTTTGACTTTGAGTTGACTTTAGTTAACTGTGATACTAACCCTATATAACCGAGGAGATAAATCCTCTCTTAAATAGTGTTTCACTTCCAATGCTTCTACTCGACCCAACCATAGTCATTCGATGGACGACGTGTCACAATTTAACTATAATCAAAGTGGAGCTTTCATATTGAAGATCAACAATTTTCTTAAGTTAAGAGAACTATGTAAATTAGTCACTTCGATATTTTCTGTTTGACCTTAGTTATATTAACCAATACAAAACTATCGAATGAGTCATTTCATAGTTATCCAATAATTATCGATATGTAACCCCTTGGTGCCCCCAGCATCCATGAGTAATATATTGCCCAACATTTGCAAAGCGTTACATACTCTAGTCTTAACGGATGCATCAATGTCTAGTCTTGATACATCCCGACTAGGAATATTTAAAATGACGTGCTTATCATCTTGTGATATAATACTCACGATTACAACAATTTGTAACTACTATCATAAACACATCATTTATGGACTTTCTAATATATATACTTAAATTAAATAATTATTTTTTTTATAACATTTCATAACAAGTATATGACGGAAAGAAAAAACCTTTTATTTTGAATAAAATTGGTTGTCAAATTGGATTTATGTAACGAATTACATAATTGCCCCCAAGGTATATCCACTACAAGAAAATATATTATTAATAACGCCATTTAATAACGCATTGTTCTAAAGCGTTATTGTTTGTCTTTAATTATTTGTTTTTTTACTCAATTTGTTTTGTACTGTTCACATGTAATGCTTCACAAAGCGCGAAATCTCCTAATTATTTCATGGTCGCGGGTTTCTCAAATTATTTCCCTCTCTATCTTTCCACTTTCATTTCGTTCTATTTTTCCTTAGAATCCCATACCAGTGAAATCAAATCCCCAAATCACTCTTCAGATCCATTCCTCCTTCATAAACTCTAATCGAATCAAATTAAATCATGCACGGTGTCTCCAACACCGGCCCTGGCGTCAAGTTCGGGGGTGCTTTTCCTGGTGCCGTTAGCTTTCCTCAAGTCATCACCACCGCCGCTTCCTTCAATGCTTCCATCTGGCAGCTCATCGGCCAGGTATTCATTCCATTAATCTCCTTGTAGACTTTTAGTCCCCACCTAACTTGATATTTTCACCCTTGCTTTCCCCTAATTACGAATTTTATGGCGAAAAAGAAAAGGTTGCGTCGGTTTTAAAATAGTGCAGAATACGTAGTTATAGTAATGGAAGTTAACATTGTTAATAGCGAACTGAGCCTACACAAGAATTTAGCCAAATCAAGAATTTAGCGAATTTAGCCAAAGGAATATGAATTCTTACATAAGAAATTGAGCAAGTCAACAACTGTGTTTTCCAGTTGTTAATAAGGAAATACAATTGAAGTTCCTAAATGGTTTGGTTCTTTTAGTTTATTCGGTGTATTTTTAGTTCTTATGACATGAATTAATATTTTGTTTGCAGATCGTCTAGCCTTGATTAGGCAACAAAGGCAGAGGCTGCGAAGAAACGGGAAGAGGAAAAGGCAGCGAAAGAAAGCAAGAAGGCAGAAGCTCGCAAGTACTGATTTGTCATATTTATTATGGGCATAAATTTATTTTCCAGATTCATGTTTACTCTTGATCACATGCAGTTTGCAGAACATGTTTGAAGTTTTATTCTCAATTGGTATTTACTCGGTTTCCAAGCTGAAACTCAATTTCGATACTGAGTTAAACTCAGTTTTGAAACCCTGTTTCAACTCATATTTGAAACTAAATTCTCAGTTAGTGACATAATTTAGAAACTAAATTCGAAACTCGTTTCGAAACTTGGTTTTGAATTTTTGAAACAAAACCACAAGTTGGAGTCCAGATATATTTCCATGAGCTTCCATTCGAACTTGTAAGCATCTCTGTACCTGCATTAGTGGCTCGATCAATAATTTGCAGTCAGTTTAAACAGAAAAAATATAGTCCTTTGAATCCCACTTTCGTTTCTACCGTAAAATGAGATCTGGTAACATAGACCTTTTAGCAGGCTCAATTTTTTTTTACAGTGCTAAATAAAATCACTTTCCAGTTCTATGCCTTTAAAACTTGTTCATTGTGCTATAGATCAATTTGTCTTAAGGGTTCATATAGCTCATAAGCTGTTGTTTTCTGAAGCTATATTTTTCCCCTCTTTTTCATTCTAGTATGATTGTTTATGTTTTTACAAAATATGGAACAAGTATGTTTTGGGTGCTGTTTTGATTAGTATAAGTGATGATTCCTGTTAATAGATATGTATATGTCTAGCGTATTATGTGCTATATATAGGCTGGTAACAGTTTAGATTTATTTTAATTTGATTGCAGATCATTTTTATTGCTTTCATTATAAATGCATGCCTTCAATTTTGCAGGTTGCTTGAAGCAATGACCTTTTGCACATTCTTTACAAATGTAAAGAAAGACACCTTCTAAAACAGGTACGCTCTCTCTATTTAATTGAAATTTTATACAAGTATGTGAGATGCATTTATTTTAGATTAGTACACCATTGGATCGTTCTTTTTAGCATTAACTCCTCTTTAATAGTTTCATCCATGTTTGAAATGGAAAAGAAACGTGGAACATGAACAAATGAACATATGTGGTTAGAAGATATATGTCGTTTCTTATCTGTTCACTAAGATAGAACATTATCTTAATTATCGATTATTTAAGCAAGAATAAAATAGGGAAAAAGAAGAAGAATAATCAATTGTCCTATTGACTTACTTCATCACAACATTCGGTAAACCTTTGGTAGAATATATAGGCTGAATAAGGCAGCACTATGACAGCGATATCATCATGCTGTCACTATATTTCTGTTTCTTTACTTAACTTAACCAAGCATACTAAAATGTATTGAGTTGTCCCGTTTTGTTTGTTTAGAAGGAAACAGAAAAATATACATATATAATCATTGTAAAAATCAAAATGGTATCTTATATTCTGGAGACATTGGTAACATTGATTAAACTTTCTTTTATTCAAGGCACAAAGTTTCATTGGTAAACTCTTAAGAAAAACATGCATTTACATACTGAAATTTTCTGTAAACAATACTAAAATGCAATATAGTTTAGAACATTGCGCCCGATGAATAAAATAAATGTACGAATAGTTTTTTTCTTGACACTTAGAAAACCAATTCATTTCTTATGAATTATAAAAAAACATGCATCCTACCTCTGTGCATACTTCAAGTAAGTCAGATGGATATATAGTCAATATCGATTGAACTCTTCATCTCGCCGGTGGAAGTCGATTTTTTCAACCAACAATACTATCCATGAAGGACAACCTATATTATTAATTTCACATAATAGTTTTATGTTTTTTAAAGTAATTTGAGATGTGAACTGTTTCTGTATATAATGTAAAATATATAAAACAATTTATGAATTAGACTATGATTTAAGTTTTTCTGTTCTTCCTTACATAAAAAAAGAAAAAAAAAGAAATATCATTCGTACTCATAACTCAAGTTGGGTAATTCTGAAAAAGTCCGAAGGTAAATCCTTAGGCATTTCTTGAGTCGTCTCTAACCTCTTGTGTTTGTTTCGTCTCGAATCTTTTTTTAGTCGCCATCATTATACTAAAAATAAAATATTGAGACAATTGAAAATAGTGTTTCCTTGTTCTAGAATTCTTTCTCTTTACTTTTTAAAATCATTAGGTTTAGACATTACTTCGGTGATCCTTATCCCCTTTTTCAAAACGGCAGCAACATACCTTTTGTTTTTTGTTATTATTAACAATATAGTAGATCTGTGGCATGCAAATACATATAAGATCAGGTACGTAGGCACATAGGTTTGGTGAAATGAATTTGGGAATAAGTGGTCTGACTGTATTACAAACAAATTTGAAATTTTGTAGAGAGTTTGGTAACAAGATGTAGGTCATATATAGTAAGAACATTAGTATTCAGATATCTTACAAGTTTATGAGTAGATATCAAGTGAACTGAGATCAAAACATAGATTAAATGTTCCATTTCAACAACCTATGAAAGAGACATACACATTGAATATTCAAAATGCATTGTTAATTAAATTAGTTCTGCAATCAATTTATATTTTAACCAATACACAACCAATTCTGAAATCAAATCATAAGGTTAACAAATATGCCCTCACGGTAAATTTAAACCTAATTTTGTTACTTAAATTATAGCCTTGATCTATCTTTTGTTTTGCAATGTTGCAACCCACTCGCTGCTGCAGTGTGTTCTGGATCTGATTCTGAGAAATTCATTGTTCCTCATTTATTGTTTCTTGAAAACCGCTTTAGGCAAAACTCATCTTGGATAAGGCCTGTAGGTGATAAAATGCATACGCTAGGGTGTTTGATGTTGCATATCATTTTCAACCATATATCACCATTCTGTTATGTATAGATGTTGAACATGTCTTTGAAACTGCCACAGATGCTGGAGCAACTGTGTCTTGGAGGCCTTTCTTTGTTCAGAGGCATCTGCCGAACATCAATTCAATGTTATTTCCAAGTAAGCATTCAACTCTAGTTTTTGTTTTTTAAAGATTGGATTAATATGTCTTTTGTTGGTTATGTAGCTGTGGAATTTTTTTAGTTTTGAGTCTATAAAACAGGTTTAATTTTCTTTCAATGGTATTCATTTAGTGCCAATATTTCAAATTACAGAAGTAAAATTTATTATTATAGGTAGGCACTATAAATTTCTTGAAACTATTTACATCCCATTTTATTATAATGTGTATATAGATGTTAATCTTTCAAAAAATAGATTTCATAAATAATTTTTTTATAGGTAATCCCAAAATGCACCTGCTACAATGTGGGTGGGGTGGGTTTGCAAGTGCAAAGAAACTTATGGCCGTGGATGCTTTTATCTTTTTAAGGTATGTTATCTTATATTTCATCTTTAGGCATATCCAGTAAAAATATGCATCTTGAAGTTCTTGCAAATGCATGGCAGGCTGTCGAACAGAGGGAGAGAATTCACCTTGACTTACCCTAAGCTTCTAATCTTGCAAACAGAGGGAGAGAATTCACCTTGCAAATGCATGGCAGGCTGTCAAAGTTCTTGCAAATGCATGACCCTGGCATTTTTTTCTTTATCACTGTGTACGTTTCTAATCTTCGTGCATGCTTCCTGCCTCCTAGTTTAGTTCATTTGAGCCGTATTACAATTCTATACATTAACTCATGATAACACTTTAGAGAAGTCAAATTGGTTAGCTGTTTATATGACAAATTTTAGAGTCTCATTCGGACCACGGTCCAGGACAGTTGAATGATGTCCGTCTACTTTTATGTCTGCGTTATAAATTAAACAATTTTTTTCCTGTTCCAACCATTTTCTTCTGCCAAATCATAAGGATAGAGAGCCATTTCTATTGTAGATCACTTGGTTTTGGTTCTATAATATTACTGTATTAATAATACACTGTAGACTATATGTCAGTGATAAGGTCTCTAAATTTCAGTGTTGCTTGAATTCACAGTCATAATTCAAGTCGAGATCCGATGCTTTTTTTTACCTAGCAGTTTGTTGGAGGAATGGTGTTCTAAGGGCCAGTCCTTTGAGTTTACCTAAAACTAGTTGTGAGTCGATCTACATAAATATTAGTTGAGTTTTATATAATTATTTTCAAATTGTTCTGAATTTTCAGGAAGTACTACCAATGACCGAAGACATGCATGAAGAAAGGCTTTGAGCAGTTCAAGTTCTTAGTGATGCATTTGGTACTTGTAGACGTTAACTTTGAACCATGTTGTCTTTTGTTATCATGAATATGTATTGAATTTGGTAACTCATGTATCAAACTTATTTTTTTTTAGTTGATACTTTATTTTGTTATCATGAATATGCGTTACATTTGCGTATTATTATATTTTTTCGTTCATACATAGTTCAAATTGTTATCTATTGAAAGAAGATTCATTTTGATTGTTATTATTAAAATGTAATAGTGGGGTGCATCAAATATATAGTAAAATAAAGCATAGCTCCTAAAAAGCATTATAACTATATGACATGAGTGCTATAAAAAGATAATGCAATGTATGAGGTTATCGTCAAAGGATAGCAGCAAATAGGTGTTATTGTATCTACACATTTTATAGCGGTATATATATGCTGCAATTGGATGTAGAATATATTATAAACATGTTGATATATAACGCGAAATAAGCGCTATAGAATGACTATTTTATAGCGGCAACTTGATGCTATGAAATCATGCTCTTTTATAGCGGTTTTTTTTGTGTTATAAATGTGCAATTCTTTTTTATAACATGTCGATATACAACGTTTATCAAACCGCTATAGTTGTGTTTAATAGCGGCTATATGCCGCTATAAAAGACTGTTTTTCTTGTAGTGATCCCTAACTCTATCAGTATGTATGTATGTTGATATATATTTTAGTGAAACTATAATCAAATGTATGATGTTGTGAATTAATTCTATGTGATATATTTCATGATGTACTTGAAGGAAGCGGGTTGGTCTATAATGGGTGAAATAGGTGGATTTAAAAAAAGATCATTTTTGGATAATAGTGGGCATATTAAGTCTAATGGGTTTCACTAGATATAATCTTTGAAAACCAACCATAAATATGCTAAGATGAATAACGAAGTAGTTACAAAAGCAAAAATAGTGGGACAATGCAATAGCGATATACATGGGTGACTTAAAACCATATTATTAATATTTCAAAGCATTTATTCACAGAGTTTGGAAGCTAAAAAGAGAATATACCATTCATTCTAAAGAGAATGTTTTTTATATTATTAAATTTACAAATAAAGTGGATGTCCTAAAATCTTGGATAGTGGATCCTACTCCTATGGTAGAAAGCTAATGATGATGAAAAGGTGGAGTCTGGGTATGCAATTGAATAGGGATTTTTATTAAAACAATCCTTATATGGATATGGTTACATGGCTTACCCCTCGATTATTGAATAGATTAAGGTATTAGTCACATAGCATCATTGAATGGAAGACAAATCAAAATGGACAAGGTCATCGAAGGGGTCAAAATAACATTTCTATGGGTTCTTGTAACAACCCGCATATCTATCGATTTTATATTAAAATATTTTATCGTTAGTCGGATGTTAGTCCGAAAAGCTACTTTTTGCATACGGTCAAATTAGGACTCGAGACCACTTCCATTGAGTTCAAAATGACGTTTGCGATCTTTTTGAGTGTAAACTTCGATATGTTTGGAGATAGTGAACTTTTCGGCACTTTTTCCCGCCTTTGACTTTGGTTTGGACTGCACCCCTTTAGTTCAGCCCAACCATCTTCCTCACTTTATCAAAACACTTCAAGCTTTGTCAAAAATGGTGGTGGGAAGTGGAAATTAAAACTCCAAACACAAATTCTATTGCAAATCCGAGATTCAACATCAAATTCACGTGAAGAACATTGATTCAAGCTTGTTGGTGTTCTTACTTTGCTCTCAAATCTCCATCTTCATCAAATTCCGTGAAAAGGTGAGATTTTTAATCTCACATCTCGCCTATAACTGTTATTGGATTGTTGGAAATGACTTCCTATCACTTTAGCATTAATGTTTGCAACTGGTTTGGATTGAATTGGTGAGAAACTCAAGTTTCAGTGCTGTTTGCAAAATCTGGCCCTAGGTCGTTCTGCCTTCCTTAGGTCGTCCAGGCTGCTAGCTCGCGTGTTGAAAAGTCTCCACTTTCTTAGGTCGTTCACGAGTTAAGACTTAGGTCGCTTGCGTGCTTAGGTCGTTCTGGCTTAGGTCGTAGAGAAATAAGTCGTAGGTCGAAACAACTTTAGGTTATAGGTCGTTGCCGACCTATAATCCCCAGGCAAAATCTTAGGTCGTTGCCGACCTATAATCCCCAGGCAAAATCTTAGGTCGTTGCCGACCTATAATCCCCAGGCAAAATGTTAGGTCGTTCGCCCTTAAGTCTTAGGTCGTTGCCGACCTATAATCCCCCAGTCAAACTTTAGGTCGCAAGTCTTAGGTCGCGAACCACGTTAGGTCGCGTACCCTTAGGTCGCGAATCACCTTAAGTCGCGTAACCCTCTTAAGTCGTAGGTCGCCTCCGACCTAATATTTCCCCTGCTATTTCACTAGGTCGCTTGACCTTAAGTCGTAGGTCGTCCCCGACCTATGCCCCACTAAGTCGCATCCCACTTAGGTCGCAGGACTTTGTTAAGTCGTAGGTCGTCTCCGACCTTATCCTTAGTCTTGTTAGGTCACGTGAACTCTTAGGTCGTATGACCTACTTTTCCTTAGGTCGAATCCCGTATTACTCTGCGTAGGCAATCTCTTCTGAAAAACATTTATCAGAATTTCTACTTTGATGGTTTTGGGATTGACTTCTTTGGACTTTACTCACGTCTTCGAACGTGAATTGATATGTTTCTACAATCGTTTTATGACTTGTCACTTTAAAGATATATGAAGGTTTCAATACTAATAGTAAATATCAAAACTCTTTCATCAAAGCGATTTCAACACTATTTTAAATATCAAAAGTTCGTTTTCTCAAACTGATTTTCAATCTACTAGTATATACAAGCCTTTACTTCACTCGAATGAGAAATCGACTTAAACGACTTAGTAAAACGAGTGGTATGAAACGCTTGCGTTCACTTCGTCGGTTAGCTCTTGGACTTGTTCGATTGAACCCTTTTTGTGACAATTTCCTAGTGAAGATTTACAGCTTGTTCGTAAATATTTAAGTTAAGCAAGTGGTTATGGGACATGAAGCTAAACTCATATATTTACTAGCTTGGTGTGATTGACACTTCCTTATGATCATGACGATCATTTTTGTGATTTAGACTAGCGATTGAGCGATGTCTCTTTGTCTGCGTGGGAGACTATACCCCGTTTATGTGATGTTTCGCCATCACATATCTAGGGTAGCACCCTACGGTCTTCGGGCCATTCCTGTGTGAAAATTTAATGGATAGCTTCCATGAGATAGCTTCTCGTCATGTGTTTACGCGTAGGTGAGTTTTCATGCTCCCATTCATGTGTTAGGCCTCCCCCCTTTTTTATGTGTTTTCTGGATTTCTGATGATGATTTCTGGAATTTTGTGCTTCACCAATTTTCATGATTTTCATTGATATGATATCAGTTTTTGTGCATTGGTGAATTCATGTTTTATTGACTTGTTATGAATACAAGTTTAGGGTAAGATACCCTACCTTATCTTTTTGAAGATTCTTGTGATATTGATTAATCTTTTGTTGATTATCATTTACATACTTATAGTAGTATGTCATTATGGTTATTTCATGTTCATGTCATGCCTTTTACTTTATACCATATCATCTGATATTTATAGCTAGACTGATCCGTTTATTATTTTCTTAAAAATAATACTCGGGTCAGACCGAGATGTTACAGGTGCTTCTGCTTGACTTCTCTTCAGGATATTTCTGACTTTTGGCTAACTACATAGATTAGTAGTTTTTGGATGTACACCTTTGAGATATAGACTCTATGTTGTGTACTTATTCTTTTGTATAGCACGTGATGCTATTCTTTTGTATTATCGTGGATCTTTCTGACCACTACTCTGATGTACACTTTCATGTGATATATATTTATTCATATCTTCTTCCGCCTTTGTGATATGGATGTCTGTGACTGATTTATGTTATGATTATTTCTATGTTTGTTTCCGAAGATTATATATAGCCACCGTGTGATAGCTTTGTGTTTGTATCGGTATGTCGGATTTCCTCCTTAAAAGATATGCATTCTATTCTATCTGACGTATCGGTGCTCGCACAAAGAAGTTACATGGATGGTCGCTCCTCCACAGCCTTATTCTCCGTGCTAATTGACAGCACTACATCGTAGTGTTCTTGGTTAGCGTGGGTATAGAGGTGGGGCGTCACAGTTCTAGTTGAGATTGATAGTAAATTATCCTTTCTTAAACACATCCCAACTTTGAATGAAAACGATGAGCTAATTACGCAACCAATCGATTACAAATTAAAGCTTTTGGCATATAAAATTGTTTTAGCTTTGGCCATTCTAAAAATCAAAGTCGATTTTCGAAAGTATAGGTCCTAAAAAATGATAAATTGAACTCTCAAAATTAGGCAAATTGCAACTTAGGTGCAGACGAATAAAATATTGCCGATAATAATATTGAAATGGTAGTGGAAGTTATAGGAGTTATTCAAATACCTACTTAGAAACATTCTTCTGCACATAGCATCCAAGATACAAACTCAACAATAACAACATTGCATTATGTTGATCTAGAAGTGCAGCAAGGCAGTATTGATCAAAGCATCAAAAGGAAAAACGTGGTTGAAGATAATAGTTTGTAGTCTGATGTAGTATAAACCAAGTTCTCTCATTCTAACCTCCCAAACTAATTCCGGTTCCAAATAAACTTAATAATGACACTGAAATTAATGGTAGTCATATGTAAAATGAGGCAACATCAGAAGATACTAGTGATACTACATCGACTCCAAAAGATCAGGAGCAGTCGCAGGTACCTATATGCCCAGACTCTACCCATTCTGAAAAGACCCATAAACTACAAATCAAACAGAAAACAAGTAGAAAATCTAGAACATATGAGATTCCATTTGAATTCAAAGCTTCATAAGCAAACATCATAGAAAATAAAGAATCGAATTCCCATGGTAAATCAGACCAAAACTAGAGGCATAAAGGCTAAAAAATAAAAGTTGGTAGGATCAACACCCTCCCCCTCCCTCACCCCCGAAAAGTGGAAGTGGCTCTCCCTTTAATATTTAATGGAGTTTATTGTTTGGAACGTTCGTGGAATGAATTTACCAACTAAACAATTAGATTTAATCCACAGTTTAAGAGGTCATGATGTATCTTTTGTTGCCTTACTTAAGAACAAATTACATTATAGAGATATAGATAGGGTAATGAAGTGAATTAACCTTAACTGGAAGTACACACATTATAACAGTCTTAAATAGAAAAGTAGAATAATAGCTCTATGGGATCCTTGTTGATGGTCTAATATAATCATGCACTCTAATGAACAATATATCACCTGTTTATTACATTAATGCAAATGGCTCAAGCCTAGTTTGTACAATTATATATGCTAACAAAACTTCAAATAAATGACTTTCTTTATGGAAATATATCAAGTCTCAATCCGAAAAAATTAAATTGCCATGGATAATATTGGGAGACTTTAACTCTATTCTATTCAATCATGAAAGAATTAACGATGGAGTTTATGCAAGTTTAATATATCAAGATTTCATGTAGTTTGTGACCTCAGTAGAACTCTTTGAACCAGAGTACTTAGGTAATTTCTACACATAGAGGGGGCATTAAATGTTCCATTCATAGCAAAATAGATAGAGTTTTTGTTAACACACAATGGAAAATGAAATTCCCCATATTGGCATACATTTTGCTAACCATTACTGAGTGATCGTACACCATTAATGGTGAAATTATCTACTACTCATTCATGACCCCAAAAAATTCTTTTCAAATTTAATAATTCATGGTGCATGCACAAGGGTGGTGATAACCCGCCCTAAAACAGGCTTATCAAAACTTAGACCCATTCCAAAGTTGGCTGTTGGTTGGTAAATAAATAATACAAAGCTATTTATCTATTCGTACAGAACTCACGGCAGAAGGATAAAATATAATAGAATAAGCAGTAACCATTTTATTTCAAATTTCAAATATCACAAAACAAAACCATAACGTAATCTCAACAATAACCATTACATCATCTTGTTCAAATGTACATTTTTAACTTCAAATGGGTACATCAGAAAATAGAATAAATAGATAAATAGACTACTGCCACAAACTCCTCTCATCTCATCTCCATCTTGATCATTGTTTCCTTCCCTAACTTTTGTTGTAATGAGGAGGGAGTCAAAACAACAATATTTGGTGAATAGAAAATCTGGAGCTTTTCTATATCAGTATTTGGGCAGTATAATTTAAATAAGAATATGTCTTTCGCATTTCAAACTATATTCAAAACCATTTAATACATCATATAAGGAAAGAGGCAGGACCTTAAACAACCACTTAATACCTTTAATCCCCGAAGTAGGTTTTCCTATAATCAATGACCCATAACTATCATTAGTAATGTCTATTAATGCAAGAGATATAATCCAAGCCATTTAATACCTTTTATTGGAAAATAGGCAGACTCTGACCATTTAAGACCTTAATTGAGGTAGGCCTCCTCATTAATACCTATTCCCAAGGCGGACTCCACATAGGTCTCTATCTAGTTGACATTGCCCGAAAATCTTTCTAGACACTTAATACTTCTAATTGAAGCATACTTTTCCGAGATATCCTCTACCGTGCTTAGACCTAATCCCGACCATTTAATACTTCATATAAGCGAAAGAGGCGGGCCCTTAAAAAATCACTTAATACCTTCAATTCCCCAGAGCAGGACTGTAACGACTCGCAAATTTATCACTTTAATAAATTATTTTTATTTTTAAAATAATTCAAATAAAAGGTTGATAATACAAATAATATCGTTTTAAGTGATAATAAATAATAATAATAATCATATTTTGAATAAATATTTACAAAAATATTTTCCTCGGGAATTAAATCGATAAAATGGCCAAAAACCATTTTATCGATAAACACCTCTATAATCGTAAAACGTCGCATACAGAGCTAGATATATACACTTATTTTATAATTGAACAAGAATATGAAATAAAATAATTTATTGTATTTTTGAAATTTAAATGTATTTATGACATTGTTAGTAGTGCCCTTAAATATAATAATTGATTTATTAAATTTAGTTGGGATTTAATAATTTAATAATTATTATCATTATTCAAATAATTATTATAATTATTCAAATAATTATTTTTAAATGATAGTAATTCATTTTAAATAAGTTATAAAGTGTTATGAAATCATTTATGATAATTTTATAAAGACAAATAATTGATTTGAAAATATAATAGAAAATCGATATCGCTTTATAGGTATAATAGCAATTACTGTAAATAATTATTAATATTAATTTATATGATTTTATAAATGAAATGTGATCATTTTAATATAGTAATAATGATAAGAAATTTATTTTTAAATTTTGTTTTCAAATATATGTATATAAATTGATAAGTGAAAATGTGACCGATAATCGGTTTCTCGGTTTTCAACGATTTAACAGACAAAAGTTGTTCAAAGTCATTTAAAATGTTGTTATCCTCTAATGCACATACATGTATATGCATATACATGTCACATGCACATAATAACATATATGTGTGTACATCAACACTTAAATATGTACATATTACAAAATATTAAAATAATTTCCTAAGACTTAACACTAAAGCAACCAAAAAACAAACATCAATTCATCTTTTCAACACCATCATCACACCATTACCTTAACCTCACCATCTAGCCTAGGGGGGCTGCCGTGCATGTTTAGGAGGGTTAAGAGGGGTGTGTGACAAGGGCAAAATGGTAATTTTTCATTAGATATTTTTTTTTCAAATTTTCTCCTATAAATACCCATCCACTTTCTCATATTTTTTCACCATATTCTTATCATCTTCTTCTCCACTTTAAGCTTCTTTTCATGGCTTCCATGCTTAACAAAATAATGGTGAATATTTAGCAAAAGAAAAATTAAAATCGTATAATACATATAAGTTATCAAATCTACTTCAAACGAGGACAAATCTCCTCCATTCCTCTTCCTAAACTCACGGTCACCCTTCTTTCTTCCTTTGGCCGAGGCTTCCTCCTCACACCATCAAGGCCGTGAGCATTATTGGGTGGGTTAAGCCCATTCATGGTCAAAGAGTTGGGTTCCGTAGAGTTTAAAGCCATCGTAGCGAAGCTATAGCCGATTTTAGACAAGCTCTTTGAAAAAATGAAGGGGAGAAACTCCTAAGCTATAGTATTATATGCTATTGGATATTATATATGTTTGATTATGAGTGTTGATGATGATTGTTTAATATGAATGTTGAATATATATGTAAGTCACGGAAATACACGTCGATAAGCACAAAGGAATTAACTTTCTTTATTAAATGAATTGGTGTATATCGAATGTTAAACATCTTTGAAATGGTTTAAAAATGAGTTTGAAATGTTTTATAAACATATGGAAGTGTTGTGGTGAAGTTTGAATGATAATTGAAAATTGAGTCAAAAATAGGCGTGTCGCGTAACGGCAGTTCGCGATTTCGTGCCATAAAAGTCAAACGAGTATATAGAATGGAATATAGCTCGGAATTCTTCTAGATAAGAATTTTCTAAACTATTATATTCATAGTTTTCAAACAAAGACATAAAATCGAGATTTCAATAAGTAGATTTTGAAATACGAGTAAAACAATTTTTTGAAAAAATCGCGGTTTTGTAGTTCAGATCCATAAAAGGATTTCTTTGAAAATGATATTTTAATTTTTTTTTTAATATGAAATAAATTCTAAAAATCTTTTAAAGTGTTTTAAAAGTGATTTGAGTTATAAAAATGAATTTCCAAGTGATAAAAAGTCATTTTAATCAGTATAGCTTAAAAAGCACTTTCCGCAGCACTTTTCCATAACTTTTGAAATATAGTTTTAAACGCAATCGTTCTTTTTCAAATCTTTTATAAATGTTTTCAAATGATTAATAAAATATTTTAAAGGTGATTTGAAGGATTTATGAAATGGTTAAATGCTAAATGATATAGAGTCGATCAAATACTTGACCGCCTTATGGGTGTCAAAGAGATAGTGTCAAGGCTTGAGTTTGGAAAACCAGTTTCTTGCTCTCCCTGGCTATCCAGACTAGGCCGATGGAGGGAATGGTAAATTTGATTTACTCGGATCAAAATTTCCAAAATATAAAGGATATGATTTTCCAAATATAAATAACTTGGATTTTATGGGGGTAATTTTCTTGTACTCGATGTTAAAGCCTGAAGAGGGAACTCGTACTGTTCGTGGAATTTAAAAGGTGATTTCGCCATTATTCCGCCCATAGTACTTGTTGAATACGGGAATTGTTATTGAGTAGAATAGGATGATTTCAATAGATTCTGCTCACTTAATATTTATCGGTTTAGGATTAACATCCTAGATAGCATGATTTTAACTCAATCAAAATTTTAAGTTTTGAATTAAGAAATTTATGCTAAGATTTAAAAGAAATGGTTTGGAAATATTTTCCTAAGTGAAAAATGAAATGATTTCGATTTATTCCTAGTTTTAAAAAGGTTTAAAGTAATCAAAGGATTTGATAAGAGGGGTTTAATGATTTCGTATATACCGAAAAGAATGTTTTAGAAATATATATCTCCAGAAGATATTTTGATAAAAAGAAATCAATCAATTAAAGATGATTCCCTATTCACAGAATATCTTTTTATCGATGATGGGTTCGAAGGAACCGGGGTCGGATTTAGGGTAATTCCTATCCAAAAATCACTTCGAACCATTTTCGTATTCAAAGTAAAAATATGGATATGATTTGGAAAATGGAATGTAGGGCTGCTTGTCACTGACCCTCGGGGGAAATTTCTCATATCATATTATGTGATAGTAGTTCATCATTTAAGATCTTCGATGCAAGACTTCTCGCTACTAATCCTAGGAGTAACTCCCGACGGGATGTAGTAGGAGAGTGCTTTCGATTTGTCCTGTTCCTGAGCAACTTGTATGGACGAATGTCTGACGTTGCATTTCTAGTTACATAAATTGATCTTTATGAACGTATCATCTATTTGGTGGTAGAGAAGGCAACTTCTCTTAGCTTAACACCCTTTCCTAAGATGTACGAGCTCAGGAGTTATACGTTTGTAGAAATCAGTTGTGTGACTATGGGATGGCAATGCGGCATTCAAAGTGGAATGTGCTATGTGAAAGGCAATCTCTACCTCAGACCTTATCACCCGGTAATGATTGTTTGTATATCATCGGTACATTCCTCTAGAGATGTACTGTACGGAAGGTAGTCCCTTACATGCCATTGTATGGAAATCCATTCTCTGAACGAGCCTTGTAAGATTTTTTTTATAGAGCCTAACATACTGGAATTTAACATGCTAACAATTTTAGCTAAGATTAATAAGTTTACTTGCAAATGTTTTCAAAGGAATTTCATTAAAAATAATATCAAATGATTTTGCCTATCAAATGTTTTGGTTATCATAAGGTAAAAACCCGTCCGTATTTATGTGTGGGCGTGGTCTTATGTGATACCTTTTTTTTCAAACCGCATATGTTGAGTTTCTCACACCAGTCCCATGACTGACCCGTAGTTCAGTTTCCTTTTCCCTTAAACTTCGGGTGCCTTAATTTTCCCCGGGCAGTCTGGTAGTCAGGTTTAGTTTGAGGAAATCTAGAATAGCTCGGGGCATGGAGTTAGAAGATTTTTTCTGAAGATTGTTTCTACCACACTTGAGTAGTATTGTATTCCACCTTTGTAAGGACAGATGTATATAATTGTCCATTTTTAACTCTGATAAACGTTTTTAAATTCTGCTATAAAATTTATATGTTGAAATAATATGTGTGAGATTTTGTTCCGTCTTTATTTTCTTTCTTACCCTTGAGAATCCGTCTCTCTGGCATTTGGATTTGCGGCTCGTCAATACCGAGGATGTATTAGTGTCGATTTATAAGAGTCAAAGAAACGGGTCCTCACATTTTGGTATCAGAGCTTAGGTTGAGCGAACACCTTGGCTTTGGTAGGGGTAAAGTCTCATCAGAGATAGGGTTAATAATACCCTAGGATGAGTAACTCATTAGAGATAGGGTTACTATCACTCTAAAATGAGTTTGAGAGTATTATTTATGAGTGGGTATTTGTTAATGATATATACAAATGATTTTGGTTTTGAAAATTTGTAAATGAAATAATTTTACCTAGGTTTATATTTTGAATATAAAGAATATTAATTTATATAGTTATTTGATTAAGGAAATGATAATACTCAGTTATTATCATTGATTTAGTTGGTTATTTAATTTGAAAGTTTAAATACGAACACCTCGTGGATTTAATTTCACAATTTGACTATAGGGTATTTGATAAATAATAATGCTGGTTTAAGATTAAAGGAATTTATGTAAGATAAATAAATCTTATGAATACGTTTTATATAAGTGATTTTATAAACTGGATTTATAAAACGTGCTTTATAAAGGAATTTTTGGGAATTTGAATTCCGGTATTTCTTGAATGGAATTTCGAATGATTTTTGAAAAGGAATGATAATAGAATTATTTCTAAAATGGGATTTTGAAAACAAAAACAATATTATGGGTATATTTAGATATTTAATAATGAGATTTTAAAGATAATAACAAGTATTAAAATCTTTATAAAAAGATAGAAAATGTTATATGTTTAATTTATAAAGGAAGTTTATAGTAATTTATCAATTTAATGAATTATTTTGAAAATGAGTTTTTCAAAAACCATTAAGATATGTTTAGAGATGTGTTATAATAAAAAGATATTTATCTTTTGAAAAGAAATGTGTTTTTAAGTAAAAATATTTGGAAATAAAAATAAAGCATCTTCACAAAAGTTTGAATAAAGAATTATGAAATATTTTCGTAGGAAGTATGTGGATTATTTTGTCGCACGATTTAATCTAAGATTCGAGCACAGAACTTTGACGTGTTTGACACTTATCCAAAAATGGATTTATCACCTGATTCTTGACGACCAACATTGATGAGGGTTTGTGGTTAGATACTTGAGTTTTCTATCATAGTTGAGAGCAATGCAAGGAAAACTAAAATTCTGATCAGAAAGCCCAATCTGAGTCCGCAATAAAGGATCGGGGGATCAATACTAGTTCGGAAGTAAAGTTGTGAACTCGAATAATAGATCTAATCAGATATTGTGTATGGGTGATCTATATACATCGTACAAATGTAAGTTTAAAAATATATATTTTGGGCAAACCTTCGAGTTTTATTTTCTTTAGGTAATTTTGGGGATGAAATTCTTTTAAGGGGGAAATGTAACAACCCAAGTTCCAACTGGTCCGGGTTTTTTGCAAAAAATGCTAAAACCCAAGCTCATTGAAGCCCGAATTGAGTATCTGGAATCCTGCAAATAGGCAAAGATAAATATATCAAAGCTCAGATAAATATCTCACAACGGAACTGACTAATATTTAATAGTAGTAAATACTCACCAATAAAATAACACTTTCAAAACAAGTGTATCAAAGCTGGGAAGTCTCTGCCATCTACCTAACCTGTAGGATGTTATGAAGTGGGGGTCAGAACTAAAGTTCTGGTGAATGGACAAATTATACACTTCTAAGCTTAATTCTACATATACCATTTTATTTCCATTTACTGTTATGTTAGGTTCATTGGGTTTATAATACTCTCGCCTCTGTGCATGAATCATGCCCATCTAGTCCCTAGTAGATTAAAACCTAATAACTGATATATATATATATATGTAGCTATATGCCCAATGACCACATTGGTCCTAGGTACTACCCATAGTACCTTCTATATCCTCCTCGCAAAGGACTCCATCGTCTTTCTTCCATGGCGTTCTGTGACTACATCTATAAAGGACTGCCTCATAATGCCTACAATACAGATGTTCCGTCGTCTACTATGAAAACGTAAAATGGCATCCGCACTAGTCTATACTAATGCTCGGACATCCTCAATGTACCACCCAGTGCGTACCTTGAGGACTATACGTAATCGTTCTGTCTACTCCCTGAATCCCGCTTAACAATGTTTACCTTGTACGGAATTCAGTCGGGGATTTTCTATTTCTGTAAAGGATTGCCTCGTTTGGCTTATATTACAGATATTCTATTTCTGTAAAGGACTGCCTCGTTAGGCCTATAATACAAATATTCTATTTGCTCTGTCTCTTATATCATCGTGGCTATGGTTCCATGCAGCCACCCCTCAACTAATCGAAAGACTTCTAAAGTGCTAAGTGGATGTGCCCTACTGCAAACAATCTAAACATCCAATTGGCTGCGCCCCTCATCCAATGTCTCGATAGCGAAAGTACCATTGGACCGTTGGTTTAACTTTAGTCTTTCCCGAACTCGCCCTTGGTTTTGATGCTGGCCCGATATCTGCATGCGACTATCCTTTTGGGTCCTGCTCACTAAAACTTAATTGCAAGTACTGGGAGATACGAATATCCTACTCCAAACATCAACCCCTTTTGACTTCCTACAATGGTCCTGCCATGCAAAAAGCAGTCAAGGCATACTCTTTTAAAGGAACACCTACAGACCAGCCTTTGGAGGACTGTATCACTACGCCTACACCAGAGGGCCATCCTAGAGTACCCTCACGTCCCGTTGAAGTCTCATACTTCCTTCTAGCCCAAAATATAAGTTGGACGTGCTTCTTCTGTGCTGAAATCTTTGATGAACTGCTTCGCTAGGCTCTTCATCCTTTGGGCTGCTCCAAACGCATCTCACTCTTTATTAGACCCTAAGTCTAATCTTTTATTTTGAGTTTAGTTTACTTTTCTTATTCTGTTGGCTACTTATTTACCCTGATTACCATAATCTTGTTCCAGCCTCACCTAACTGTTGTGAGAGCATCAGTTCCTGACCGAAAGGGAATGCTGTTGGTATGGGCCACTTCTAATATCTTGCTTATTAACTTAATTTAAGTCTTAAGTTTATTAAAATAAGCCTCTTCTATTATTTCTGCTCTATTTGCTTATTAACTTGATTTAAGTCTTAAATAAGCCTTTCTGTTCTTTCTACTTAATTATAACCTATGTTATAATTTTATTTGTAATCGTCACTTTTATTTTCTTTTATAATCTGTACATTATAAATATAATTACAAGCGTCTCTTTTCTATTCTAGCCTGTCTTCTTTTATTATGATATTAAATTCTCTTTAATTCTCTTATATTATGTGATGAGCTTAGCTTGGGAATACGTCCGCTTGTCACAAATTTACTTACCACAATAACTACTTTACTTTTATTCTATTATCTACATAATAAATACAGATCTAGGTACATTTCTGTTTATAGCTTCAAGTTTTATCTAATAATTATCTTGATTCCCTTAATTCTTTACTTTATTTTCCTATATTATAGGAAGCAGTTCTATTCCATTTGGTTGGTTACGAAAACTGTGCTAAAAATTAATTTCCATATTTTAATACTAAATAATGCTATAAAAAATAATCCATAAATGCAAGATATTTCTTTTATTATTTCTTTAATTTTTGGATAGTGCAAAATATAGTGGTTTCTCTGTTTTATACTAATTTCCTTTTTCTTTCTTTTATTCTTGCAATTACATTTATCGTTATCTTTTTAAATATTAAACTACAGAAATTTATTCTATTTTCTAAGCCAACCAATTAATTTATCACATACTTCCAAATCAAGTTATTAGATTTTTCTTTAATTTATTACTTCCATTTTTAGCATAATTTACTGCAAAATTCCTATCTTTCTCTTTTTATTCTAGATTTTCTTATTTTTCATCTAATTTCCATAAATCTAGTATTCTTCTATTTTAGTTCGTATTTGCGAATTCTCCTCTTTATTATTTTATTCGCGTAGAAAGGAATAAAAAGAAGCTAACATTTACAGGCTAAATTTCAACTTTAAAATAAATGTAAATAACTGTAATTTCTTACTTTGAGGCTTACGCCTTTCTCTAACTGTCAAGCCTAATATTAATTAAATATAAGCTCTCTTATACAATTTACAGTCTCAACATAACTAATTAATAGAATTAATTACTGAAATAAATACCGAATAAAATTATTTAACGGGAATCTAACGATAATATATCATAAACCTAAAAGATATATAATCAAATCCTCTCACATGTCCTCCTTAGCTCTGCTTGTGCTTAGCTTGGCTCCATGGTCTTCCTGGATCCCCTTTTAAGGTGCCTAATATTTTTATTGAGAAGATCTTCTCCCTACAAATATTTTCTTTTTAGGGTCCAGCCTTAGGCAATGAACCCAATTGGCAGAAAATCTGATTGTGAGAAAATAGCTAGGCCTAGAGTCTATTTATAGTGGAGTTTGGGGATATCAGACCGTTGAATTTTTGGATTAAATCTGGAGTGATTATGTCACAGGGTCACTGCGAGTCGTCGGATCTAGAAAACGATGCTCCGGATTGCGCAAAAAATGATTTTGAGGAGTTCGGCATGTACCTAGACGAATTATCGTCCAGGTTATTATGCGGGTCGACCCTAGGGTCGACCTTTGCTCACTTAGGGTTGACTTGGCGGTCGACGTTGGGGGCTGTGGGTCGGCCCATATATATTTATATATATATATATATATATATATATTCTCTTCGCTTTCTTGTTTTATTTGTAACTTCTTCATATTGACTCGGATCTTGACAAGTTATATATGGAAATTGGTCAGAAAATCGCCACGAACACAATGGCATAAGTTTCGAGGCCATATTATGATAATTCCAGATATATTTATTTTCACTATTTATCGTTATTTGATTATTTAATTATATAAAAATACGGGTGTTACATTCTCCCACCCTTTAGAAAATTTCGTCTCCGAAATTCGACAAAGGTAAAATTATGTAATTCCTCGCATCAGTTACATCCATTTTGTGTACATCCAATTTTTCGACCATCCGTTTTCTTGTGCAAAAGTGTTACTCAATACAAATTATATGCATGTACATGAATTTCTAAGCGGTACCTCTTATATGAATGCTTTTCTTCTTTAAAAATTTATTTTAAAATATGATGCACACACCCTAAATATACTTGCAATTTCTATATGAATGCAATCTTTTGAAAACTCAAAACATTTTTCATCCAATTTTTCCCACACTCCTACTGAATAGGGGTGTAGTTCAGCGAATTTTTCATCCAAATCCTACCACACAACTTTTGATATTCGAATTTCAGAAAAATCTAATTCTCCGAATTCGATTTCTTATGTCAGAAAGAAGGTAGAAAACGGAAAAACTTCACATTTCTCCGTTTTACTTTTGCGTACCTCTCTCTCCGTACTTGGAACCTATGCCGCTATACAATAAAATCTCTATTTCCTATCCAAGCACGGTTTACATTAGCAAGATTTTTCTTTTCAAACTTTTCCCTAGCTTAATTTATGGGAAATACGTATTTTTCTTTAGCAATTCTCATTTATTTCTATTGATGTCTTTGTTGCTTTCTTTAGATCTTACAGTTTTTCTTTTAGTTACCTTACATCTGCTTTTACTCTTCTTTTAATACAACAACTAAACACAGCTATCATCGAGGACAAGGAGGTCTAGGACTGAAACACCCCACACCACATCATATACCCAAAAGGACACATTAAAAGGCATGGTGCATTGTAGGAATAACTATAACTAATAGAGACTAAGATTCACAAGACACAAATAGGTAAAAACAGCGGAAAATAAATAAGTATTTAACTAAAACAAAGCTTCAGAATTAATTCATAAATAAGTCAATTGCCAAATACAACATTCAAAACAAATCGTGTCTTATAAAATGGAAATTCATTATCTCAAAATCAGAGTGTGTAATATCCCTCATAAATAAACCAATGTGTACAAGAACAATAGCTGAAAATAAAAGAAGTATATAGAAGTAGTCTACTCCAAGAAGAACTCCAAGCTGCAGCAATCTACTAGCTTCTTCCTTGATTTCCTAAGGGGGAAAAGGGGGAAATAGAGGAGTGGGTTGAACTAAAAGTCTGGTGAATGATAGTAATTACTAGAGTCCTTAAGTAAGATAAAAGTAATAGACTCTACAACAGTTCTAGCATAAATAAGGATAACAAAAGAAAATAGGAAAGAGATAAACTGGAGATAAATACGATTAAATATTGCTCAAGATAGGTTAACTTTGATTACTTGCACTTATTCTGATTTAATTAGGCTGAATTCCTAATCCTGTAATTAGGATGTGACCCTAATTCTACCCTTTATTGATCGGCCTGTTACTCCATAGACCTTTCTATGGACCATCCGCTTTATAACTCCCTACACAGCAGCCAATGGTATCTACAAAAGATACACAGAGCAACTACTAAGGATCCGGACGACATATATAGCTCCCTATACAGAAGGCAATGGTGTCTACTAAGACACCATACTAAGCGCTTGGAACTCATAGCTATAACTGAGCACTCAAATGGAAGTCGCACGTGTAACTTCCTCCATACCCATGCTACCTTTTTCTCCACCTATTGGGTCTTCTTATTACCACCAACGTACAGCATGGCATGCCCCTCATCTCACTTCAGGCTAATCCAAGATCACTGTGTGTCCATAGAAAAATAAGGGAAATGCTGTTGGTATTGGACCTTCATCCAAACAATATCTAGTTGCGCCCCTTATCCAAATCCTCATGATTTGGACTTCTATTTGACCAATTGCTACCATTCTTAGCATAAGCGTGCCCTAGGGAATGCTATTTGGTACAGGTCTTACTTTCATCTTTGCTTATTAACTTAGATAAATTGTTTAAATAAGCCTTTATTACCATTTTTACTTTCTACGCTTATTAATTTATCCCAAGCCTTAAATAAGCCACATTATGTTCTTTTTCTTATTATAACCTACGTTATAATCATGCTTATTACTTAACCCAAGGTCTAAATGTGAAAATAAGCTTCTTTCATCTTTTACTTCATTTAGTTATAATTCTAAGTTATAACTATGCCAATTATCTTTAATTAGTCCAATTCTAATTATAATTAGGCGTAATTTTAGTCCAATTCCATTATTTATTACAGTCTTTATAATTTACATCTTATTTTCTTCATTTAATATTCTTACTTAAAAAAATACATATTCGCGTTCAATTTATTCCAATCCATACGCATAAAAAAGGGGAATGAAGAGAATAGACGCTTGCATAAAATCCAAAACGTCGAAAAGATGTAAATAAGAAATAAATAACAGTAAATAAACTTAAATACTGCAAATAGACTGTAAATTAATAAAAAGCTATGCTTAATAGTAATAATTTACAAATAACAGAAGTAATACTAAAATTACTGAAAGGAATAGCTAATAGACCGAAAATGATTAAAAACTGTAAATAATTACTGAAAAAGGCTATTCCAAAAATCGTAGTAAAACTACAACTATTGGAAACCCAGTTATTTTAAATTACTTAAAGAAATTTTAAAATAATTACAATCACTCACCTCCGGTCCTAAGCTCTTCCTTTGGTCTTCTCGGATCCACTTGGAGTTGTAAAATAATTTTTATTAAAAAGATTCTCTCCTTGGAAAATTATTCCTTTTAGGGTCCTTCCTGAAAAGGTAAACCCAAGTGGAGAAAATATAGAATGAGAAAAAGTGTTAGGTCTAGGGGTCTATTTATATGTGTACAAGTGGATCTTGGACCGTTGGATTTGAAGAGTGAATAGGATGCAACCATGTCATAGGCTGAATAAGAGCCATCAGATGCAAAAACGGAAGGACTGGATTAAAATAAAGGATGCAAATGATGTGTTCTGATGCTTCTCATTCGTTCGAACGAACTAACATTCGTGCGCCTGCAAAATTACAAGGCGGGTCGACCGCCTTGGTGCCCAGGTCACCCTGCCGGTCGATCTGCCTTATATATATATATATATCCTTTTCTTTTTCTTTTTCTGCTTATTTTGTTTATTTTATAACTTGGTCATATTAGCTCGGTTTCTGACGTTCCATATATGGAAATTGACCAGAAAATTACCACGAACACAATGGTGCAACTTCCGTGGCTTAATTTCATAAAGTTATTTTATTATTTAATTAATTAACAAATTAATTATTACAAGTTAATTTTCGGGTTGTTATAAGGACCATGTCCACTCTGACACAGAAAGGTCCTACTCTAGGAATCCAAGTAACTCATATGCTCCTCCTGCCGCCTTTTACTTATTACCAACTATCGTTGTATTACTCATGACGAATAAGATCTATTCATCTCTTCTATTCCACACTCAAAAAGGAATAACTAAGTCTCATTTACTGCAATGGATAAGGGTTTCAACCTATGCAGTCTCTACCTAAAAAGGCAACTAAGCTTGGTGAAATTCTCTCTTTAGCTTTCATTTTTCCCCCACTAAGGTCTACCTATCCCAACCACGTATGTTTTATTATCTTACTAATATGCTTTCACTATTCTTCTATAGTCTACATACATGAAGCAACATTTCTAGGTTTTCACTAGTGTCCTATACACCTTACGGGAACTTTAATTATTACTACTAGGAGTAATTGCTGCTATAGCCTTACACTTTTCCCGTTACACCTAGGAAATGATTCCTTTCTACTCCATATTTAATAGTCTGGTTTGGTTTGGTATTTATCATTTTACTTCAAAATTTAAAGCTTCTAAATTTTTGAAACATCAAATCCTAAAATTCTTGCCTTTGAAATGTTATTTTGAATTTTCTGTTAAATTCAAAGGTACTTGGTTATTTAAAATTTTATCTTTCTAAAAACTTATTTACTTTTCCACCAAACCATTTTTCTTTAAAACATGTCTTGCTTGTTCTTAAAACATTTTTTTTCTTTGACTTCAAAAAAAAATGTCCTCACATGTTTTCAAAATATCTTCTTTTCATAGATTTTCAAATTTACTAAAACTGCAGTAGATAAGAACAATTATTTTATCAAAAATCTCCTAACTTTTCTACTCTTCCAATTACTTAACCTTGGAGGAGTTTCTAACTTACTACACTTTACGGTTTTATACCTTATTGTATTGGAAATACTTTCTCTTACGAGAAACCATTAATGCTAAAATCTTATATGAATCCTGTAAAGGAGGATTTCATGTTTATGTGAAATTATAAGGAATTTATTTTGTATTTTATCGAAATAGGCTATACAAGATATAGTGCTTTCCATACCTTGTACATCTCTTTCACGTATTCCTTATAGCTTGCACAAAACATCTTTATTTGTGATTCATAGAAAATTATATCATTATTCATTTCATTCCAATAGATTAAAGTATGTTTACTCTATATTCACTTACATAAGATATTTCCTACTAAATTCATTAATTTAACGCACATTATTTTTCAAAAGAACTCATGTTTCAAAACTGCTTTAATATTTTCATAACTAGAAAATACTCTTATATACTTATTTAAATAATAAGTGTACATACAAACCACTTTAGAAATTATCTCCAATACTCTTTTGGGTCAAAAAAGATGTTGCGTAAAACACCGTTACTACAACCCAAAAATACTAATATATGGATTCAATTAAAATAAATATTAATAAATTTCATCTGCTATGTAAAAACATTTACTTTGGGAGTCACCTACAATAACAATAGTGTCATAGTCTATGTTTCCCTTATTTTTCACGAAAACATTTATTACAACAATAAATGTTGTAACCTACGTTTTCGATACTTAACACACTCTAGGTTTTTATATTTTAAATCTTTGTTTACCTACAAAGAAGCTAGCGAGCTATACATGCTCTATTATTCTTCAAAAAGAATTTCACTTTTAACAAAATTTACATCATATAAAAACCAATTTAAATTTCATACCACTTATTTTTTTCCAAAAACCAAATATTTACTTCCTCAAATATATTAACAATTATATTTTTTCCAACTTTTCAATTCCAAATGTTTCATTTTATTGGGCCAGACATAAAGTGGATTTTCTTCTTACTAAAACCTCTTATTCCTATAAAAAAAATAAAAACACACTCCCTACTATCCCTAGGGAATTTCCCTACTTCCTATAACACATGGATACTAATCTTCTCTCAAAACATGGCTTATTTGTATACTATAAATCAGTAATTAACATAGGCCTCAACATACTTGGGTCATCCCAAACCCAACTAGCAAACTATGCACAAATATACTTCTAAAAAATTTCCCTACGTTAAAATCTATAATTTGGAACTATTTGGATTTTTGTACATAATATATTTATATTTTATTCAAAAACACAAATACGTTCACTCACTATCTACCTATGAATCCTAAACCTAGGTTCTGATACCAAATGTAACAACCCAAGTTCTAGTGGGTCCGGATTTTTCGCAAAAAATGCTAAAGCCCAAGCCCACTGAAGCCCGAGTTGGGTATCTGGTATCCTGCAAATAGGCAAAGACAAATATATCAGAGAGAGATAAATATCTCATAGCAGAACTCACTAAAATATAATAGTAAGTAAATACTCACCAATAAAATAACACTTTGTAAACAAGTGCCTCAAAGCTGGGAAGTCTCTGCCATCAACCTAACTTGTAGGATGTTATGAGGAGGGGGTTAGAACTAAAGTTCTGGTGAATGGATAAATTATACACTTCTAAGCTTAATTCTACATATACCATTTTATTTCCATTTACTGTTATGTTAGGTTCATTGGGTTTATAATACTCTCGCCTCTATGCATGAATCCTGCCCATCTACTCCATAGTAGATTAAAACCTATTAACTGATATATATAGCTATATGCCCAATGACTGCATTGGTCCTAGGTACTACCCATAGTACCTTCAGCATCTTCCTCGCAAAGGACTTCATCGTCTTGCTTCCATGGCGTTATGTGACTACATTTATAAAGGACTGCCTCATAAAGTCGACAATACAGATGTTTCGTCGTCTACTATGAAAATGTAAAATGGCGTCCCCACAAGTCTATACTAATGATCGGACATCCTCAATGTACCACCCAGTGCGTACCTTGAGGACTATACGTAATCGTTCTATCTACTACCTGAATCCCGCTTAACAAGGTCTACCTTGTATGGAATTCAGTCAGGGATTTTCAATTTCTATAAAGGACTGCCTTGTTAGGCCTACAATATAGATATTCTATTTCTGTAAAGGACTGCCTCGTTAGGCCTACAATACAAATATTCTATTTGGTCTGTCTCTTTTCTTATCATGGCTACGGCCCTACGCAGTCGCCCCTCAACTAATTGAAATACTTCTAAAGAGCTAAGTGGTTGTGCCCTACTGCAAACAATCTAAACATCCAATTGGTTGCGCCCCTCATCCAATGTCTCGATAGTGAAAGTATCATTGGACTGTTGGTTTAACTTTATTCTTTCCTGAACTCGCTCTTGGTTTTGATGTTGGCCCGGTATCCGCATGCGACTATCCTTTTGGGTCCTGCCCACTTAAACTTACTTGCAAGTACTAGGACATACGAATATCCTACTCCAAACATCAACCCCTTTTGACTGCCTACAATGGTCTTGCCATGCATAAAGCAGTCAAGGCATACTCTTTTGATGGAACACCTACAGACCTGCCTCTGGAGGACTACATCACCACGCCTACACCAAAGGGCCACCCTAGAGTACCCTTACGTCCCGTTGAAGTCTCGTACTTCCTTCTAGCCCAAAATAACTAAGTTGGATGTGCTTCTTCTGTGCTGAAATCTGTGATGAACTGCTTCGTTAGGCTCTTCATCCTTTGGGTTGCTCCAAACGCATCTCTCTTTTATTAGACCCTAAGTCTAATCTTTTATTTTGTGTTTAGTTTACTTTTGTTATTCTGTTGGCTACTTATTTACCCTAATTAGCATAACCTTGTCCCAACCTCACCTAACTATTGTGAGAGCATCAGTTCCTGACCGAAAGGGAATGCTGTTGGTATGAACCACTTCTAATATCTTGCTTATTAATTTAATTTAAGTCTTAAGTTTATTAAAATAAGCCTCTTTTATTATTTCCGCTCTATTTGCTTATTAACTTAATTTAAGTCTTAAATAAGCCCTTCTATTCCTTCTACTTAATTATAACCTATGTTATAATTTTACTTGTAATCGTCACTTTTATTTTCTTTTATAATCTGTACATTATAAATATAATTACAAGCGTCTGTTTTCTATTCTAGTCTGTCTTCTTTTATTATGATATTAAATTCTCTTTAATTCTCTTATATTATGTGACGAGCTTAGCTTGGGAATACGTCCGCTTGTCACAAAATTTATTTATCATAATAACTACTTTACTTTTATTCTATTATCTGTACAGTAAATACAGATCTAGGTACATTTCTATTTATAGCTTCAAGTTTTATCTAATAATTATCTTGATTCCCTTAATTCTTTACTTTTTTTTCCCTATATTATAGGAAGTAGTTCTATTCCATTTGGTTGGTTACGAAAACTGTGCTAAAAATTCATTTCCATATTTTAATACTAAATAATGCTATAAACAATAATCCATAACTGTAAGATATTTCTTTTATTATTTCTTTACTTTTTGGATAGTGCAAAATACAGTGGTTTCTCTGTTTTACACTAATTCCCTTTTTCTTTCTTTTATTCTTCCAATTACATTTATTGTTATCTTTTTAAATATTAAACTATAGAAATGTATTCTATTTCCTAAGCCAACCAATTAATCTATCGCATACTTCCAAACTAAGTTATTAGATTTTTCTTTAATTTATTACTCCCGTTTTTAGCATAATTTCCTGCAAAATTCCTATCTTTCGCTTTTTATTCTAACTTTTCTTATTTTACATCTAATTTATGTAAATCTAGTATTCTTCTATTTTAGTCCGTATTTGCGAATTTTCCTCTTTATTATTCTATTTGCGTAAAAAGGAATAAAAAGAAGCTAACATTTAAAGGCTAAATTTCAACTTTAAAATAGATGTAAATAACTGTAATTTTTTACTTTTAGGCTTACGCCTTTCTCTAACTGTCAAGCCTAATATTAATTAAATATAACCTTTCTTAAACAATTTACAGTCTCAGCATAACTAACTAACAGAATTAATTACCGAAACAAATACTGAATAAAATTGTTTAATGGGAATCTAACGATAATATATCATAAACGTAAAAGATATATAATTAACACTAGTACAAAACAGATCAGTTGCTTCGCCTCATTTGTGTCGGTTGTCCATAAAACCGACACAAATAGTGTAATTTGTGTCGGTTGTTTATTAACAACCGAAACTATTGACTTATGGGGTAAGAAGAAAATGTTAAAAATATAATTTGCATCTGTTGTACTTAAGAAACCGACACAATTAAAGGGAAGCAATAGATTTACTCGTGTCGGTTGTTTGAACAACCGACACAATTAAATACAATAGCATCGGTTGTCCAAAAACCGACACCATAGGCACACAACTTTTCCCCCCCAATCCATTTCAGTCGCCCCATCTTTTCCCCAATCTTTTCCCGCGAACCCTAAATTTTAGAGGGAAAATTTAGCCAAAAAAAAGGAGAAAACAACAATCGCACACCAGCAAAAATGTCTACTGATACCAGGTCTCGTCCATTTGAAGATGAGATTGAAGATGAAACCTGTGAAGCTATGCTGTACCTCAAGTACTCCAAACCATATATTAACCTACTATGTCCAAAAGCCAAACTCACTTCAGGAAGCCACGAAAGATTGGGAAAAACCACTTTACCAAAATAAAACCTAATCCCTCAATAATGGCGGAGAAGACGAAGACAAAGATCCTCTCGGATACTCGAAACAACCAACAACTAACAGAAGTGGAAAATGATCAACTTCAAATAAAAGGAAAGGCAGTAGACTCAAAGAGGGTGAAATTCCCGCTGTCTCTCAATGGAGATCCCGAAGTTACTTAAGATAAGCTCTATCTCTTCATTGAGTTTTTCTTTGTTCAAATTTTTATGCATTAATTGTCTACAATCCTGGTAAATATGAGCAGTTCTAACATGAACTGGAAGTGCAATACTCTTAAATATTCGGTTATTCCGTTCACACTAGATGTTCCAGATGATAGAAGTGAATGCAATGTTATTGATCTGATTCAGTAGCATGTTACTAGTCTATTTAGAACAAAGATTATCCAACATGTGGTTAAAATCTACTGAATTCCCTAAATTTAGATGCAATTTTGTCATAGTATCTTCAGATAGAATTCTGGAGTAATTGCAATTGAAGAATAGGTGATCTCTACCTTCTATTTGATTAGTGCAAAGAACACAGTACTTATCTTTAGCACCGTTCCATTTACTAAGTCTATCCTTTGTATGCAGTCTGTTAAGTTTTGCCGGCAGAGTACATATTGACATTTTGGGTGCACACTTATTGTACAAAATCACTTTAGCCCAATTAAATTCAGTGTATTTAGGCCTGATGTGATTCAAAGCAGATTTATTACTGAACTTACCATTCTTGTCAGGGATCCAGTGCCAGTAATCAGATTGTTTGTTCTTCTGAATATTGATATTCTTTATAGTATTTTGCATTTGAGAAGTCATACCATCCATATGATTTTTCCAAGTATTGTTTCATAATAGAGTATACACTTTCATATGATTATCACCAATAACATTCATAAAGTTGCATCCATACAAGTCAGTTAAGGAAAAACCATTGATCCAAGGGTCATACCATATATCAGTCTGTTCACCATTCACTATTTTTCTATCAACTGCCCCCTTGCACCATTGTGTTGTAGCATAGTTTTCCATGTGTGAGAGGCATTATTATTAAAAGCTGCATTCTAGAAGTTTGTATGTCTACAATATCTTTGATGCATCCACTTAGCCTAAACTGAATCACCTTGAAGAAAATTCCAAATCATTTTAATAGCCACTGCTTTTGCCATATCCTCTATTTTCCTGATACCAAGACCACCCTCATTTTTTTGTTTTACATACGTTATCCCAATTCAAATTATGTGCCTTGGTTTTCCAAATAAAATTAGCACATATTGAATTAATTCTCTGAGTAACTGTTGCTGGAAAGTTAGAAAACTGAAGCCAGAATTGAATTATTGAAGAAATGACAGTTTTGACTAATTCCACTCTACCACTGATGTTTAGTGTTAGGTACGTTCATACCACCACCGAATCAGAGTGAGAAAGGAGGCACCGGACGAAATACACCAACCACCGAACCATGCTTCTCCACGCTCCTACCGGACCACTTGCTTCCGGTCCAACTCCATTGCCTACCGGACCACTTGCTTCCGGTCCAACTCCATTGCCTACCGGACCAGCCGCTCCACTACCTGCCGAACCAAACCCAAGGTATCCCTACCGGACCAACCAATCGCCGAACCATCCACTACCGAATCAACCTCCACCGGTTCAACCTCTACCAAACCACCCACTACCGGACCAATCCACTTCTCCATCCAATACCGAACCAACATCACCAGGCCAGATCACGTCAGCCCAGGCCCATCAACAGCTATATACTTCGAAGACCCCTACCACCAGCCTCACTCTATAAATAGAGGGGCAGGGGTACAACAATGGGGGACAAGTTTGAGAGCTCAAGCATGGAAAGAACTTTCAAACAACTTTCTTTTACTTGTATCAAAGCTTTGTACTTGTAATCAAAAGAAGAGAAGAGAAATAACATATAAAGTGGACGTAGGCACATTCTGGCTGAACCACTATAAATTTGTATGTCTTTTTACAGTTTAGTCCATGCTTCTCATATATTTGCATAAATCACCCAAATCACTAAGAACAACATAAGATCTATTAAATCATACAACTTTGAGGTGTTTATCCATTTTTTGTGCAAACATTTTTGGTTCTTTCATTGAGAACTTGAAGCTCGAAGCTTCAGCTTCATCCACTTAACAAGTTTTCCTAACAGCATCGTCCACCACTTGGAAAACATGCCTCCCAAACAGAGAAAGGATGTTAACAAAGGAAAAAACATCGCATCCAGCAGTCTTCCAGATCCAGCTGTCATGAATCAAGTAAATCGTCCTCCTCCAGCAACAGTAACAAATGAAGGACAGGCTAACCCAACCACTCCTGCCACAGAACATCCTACAGCAATTACTAGGGCAGATTTGGACAGAGTTGTGGTTGAAGTAACTAACCGCTTCACGTCCCAGCAGGAAGCCTTGGTGGACCATCTCATGTCACGCTTAAGGGATGCTGAAGAATCCAACCGCAACACTGAAACATGGGGCGAGTCCCAGTTTGGAGGATCTCAGAGACAACAAAGATCTTCCTTCTTCGAAGGAGCTAACGGCGGAAGTAGCCATGGTAGGAGCCGAGACCGAGCACAGCCCAAAGTTAGGCCTGAGGAAACGTTTGGTACCGAACCCAACGGGGGAGGTACCGGACGGAGGTCAATTGTAGCTGAGTCTGTCATACTGCCTAACCACGGAAACGCCGGTGAACGGGGCCGAGCTAGAGTCCAGCCCGAAGTTGGACCCGAGGAAGTGCTTAGATCAGAACCCAGCAGGGGAAGATCAAGGCAAGGGCCAACTGTAGCTGACCATAGCATGCTCCCAGAAGATCAAAGGCAGCCGTTGGAAAATATGAGGAACGATAGACGATACCATCCCTACAGGTCATCTGGACGGAATCAATCCCATAGAACAGAACCAAACTCATTTCTATCTGCTCCAAATTCTGATGAAAGGATGGCACGCTTATTCAGAGAGTGTGTCCAACGGGAGCAAAGAGATCGAGGGATAGGCGCTAGGGTAACCAGCCCTTTCGCCCGCAATATCGAAATTGCTATCACCCCCCGAGAATGGAAGATGCCGACAATGGAACCTTACAAAGGAACCTCCGACCTCGTTGTACACTTACAAAGGTACACGCAACATATGCTCATGAGTGGAGCAACAGAGGGAGTACTATGCAAATGCTTTCCGCTCTTCTTAGCAGATCTCGCTACCTCCTAGTTCTGTCATCTACCCCAGGGATCCATCAGCTCGTGGGAAATGTTGAAAGAAAAGTTTATCAGTCAGTTCCGCATCCATGTGGAACAACCTAAGGACGCTTATTCCTTATCCAGCGTCAAACAGAAACCTGGAGAAAAACTGCAGCAATACCTAACCCGATTCAATGCCACAGCAGCCGCAGTCCAAGATGCCGATGAGAAGCTTATCCTAATGGCCCTCTGTAGTGGTGTGCATCCGGACACTAAATTTGCTAGAAGGTTGACGAAAGAAAAACCAGCTACTTTACCCGATTTCTTCCACGAAGCCAGGAAATACATAAGGCTTGAGGATGCTGCCGTTGAGGGGCAGTCAGGACAGCAAAATAAGGCAACTCACAGCAACGCCCCCGCTGTGGCAAGGGACGTTCGAAGAAATGATTCCAGAGACAATGCTGGGGGCAAGAAGGGAGAAAAGCGCCTATATCGGCCTGGGCCGAGATTCGACACTTACACTCCTTTGAACGGGACCGTCGAAAATATCTTCCTTGCCACCCAAGGCGAAGTTAGATACAAACGCCCACCATACAAAACAGAATCAGATAACGCGCAGAAATCTGGAAAGTTCTGCCGCTTCTACGAATCTCACGGGCATGATACCAATGAATGCCATCATCTCCGGGATCTGATTGTGGAACACATCAGAAGGAAGAAACTGGAACGTTATGTAAAAAGTCAGGACATGACTCCAGCTCCTGCCAATGAAAACCCAAGGCTACCCTCACTGGACACCGGTAGAGGAAACCGCAACGCTAGCAGCTCTAGTCAAGAGAAAATAGTGGTCCATACCATCTCAGGAGGACCGCACATCGCGGACAGAAGCTGGAAAGAGATGGAAAGGTATGGAAAGTCGCTTAGAGACAATAAAGACTGTGTCAATTCGGTTATAGAAGAGCGCCACCCGAAGCGGAAAGAAAGTAATGACATCACATTCGGTAAGCGTGACCTAGACGGAAGGCAGTACCCTCACATGGATCCCATGGTCATCTCTGCCCGACTCGGTCCCGCCGAAGTTTACTGAATCCTGGTAGACACTGGAAGCTCAGTAAACATCCTGTTCAAACACGCATTCGACAAAATGAAGCTATCAATGAAGGATGTATCTCCCTGCGATAAACCACTACACGGTTTTACTGGGGATGCTAAGATGCCCCTCGGGCAACTGGACCTCTTTGTTGAGATTGGAAGCCATCCCCGCTCCATTGTACAGAAGCAGACGTTCGTGCTAATAGAAAACCATTCGGCCTACAACGCCTTCATAGGAAGACCAGCCTTGTCTGACTTCCAAATTGTCCTAGCCCCATGGTGCCTAAAGATGAAGTTTCCAACTAACAATGGAATAGGGGAAGTAGAAGGAGACCAGGACATTTCTCGAGACTTCTATGTGACTGAACTTCGCAACAACCACAGGAAGGATAAAGGGAAGGGTGTAGAGATTGCCCTCTGCACGAAAAGTCTAGAAGCATAGCAACTAAAGAAAGCCCCTCCTCTTCGATATACCAGCGACCCTTTCAATGAATTAGACCCTAGGGACAAAGAGGAGGAGGCCACCGCCGAGCCTGTAGAGGCTATGGAGTTTATATCTGTAGACAAGCACGACTCAAGTAGACTATTGAAAATTGGGTCCCAACTAAAAGCCGAATTGAAGGAACAACTCATCGATTTTCTTCGCCATAACTTGGATGTATTCGCATGGTCACACGCTGACATGACCGGAATCTCCCCCGACATAGCATGCCACGTATTAAACATTGATCCTACCAAGGCGCCCGTAAAACAAAGAAAGAGAAGTATGGGGGCAGAACGATCAGCAGCCCTCGATGAAGAAGTAAAGAATCTACTCGCCAATGACTTCATACGAGAAGCTATCTACCCGGAATGGATCGCCAACCCGGTACTGGTAAAGAAGGCTAATGGGAAGTGGTGAACCTGCATTGACTTTTCCAACCTAAACGACGCCTGCCCAAAGGATTGCTTCCCACTTCCCCGAATCGACCAACTTGTAGACAGCACAACCGAGCACGAGCTCCTATCCTTCATGGACGCATACTCAGGATATAACCAAATTCCTATGCATGCTCCCGACCAAGACCACACTAGTTTCGTCACCGACCGGGGTTTATACTGCTATAAGGTAATGCCTTTCAGACTTAAAAATGCAGGAGCCACCTACCAGCGCCTCGTCAACAAGATGTTTGCAGGGCTAATAGGACAAACTATGGAAGTATATGTGGATGACATGCTGGTAAAGTCAAGGAAAGCCAAAGATCACGTAAGCCACCTAGGCGAGATGTTCCAGGTACTTTGACAGTATGGAATGAAGTTGAATCCACTAAAGTGCTCCTTCGGAGTGTCATCAGGAAAGTTCTTAGGATTCATCGTACATGCCAGAGGGATTGAAGCAAACCCTGAACAAGTCCGAGCGCTAAGGGATATCAAGATACCTTCCACTCGGAAGGAAATGCAAAGTTTGAATGGAAAAGTGGCCGCCCTAAGCCGATTCATCTCCAAGGCAACAGACAAGTGCGTTCCCTTTTTCGAAGTTCTAAAGAAAGACAAAGGAAAGTTCGAATGGACTGACGAATGATTAACCGCTTTCCTTAACTTAATCGAACACCTCCAGAAACCACCGGTACTATCGACTCCAAGCGAAGGCGAAGAATTATACCTATACCTTGTTGTGTCATCTCACGCCCTAAGCGCTGCCTTGGTAAGGGAAGACAACCGCATGCAGCGGCCAGTTTACTTCGTCAACAAGAGGTTTATTGGGGCAGAAGTCAGATATCCTAAACTCGAGAAGCTAGCATACTGTTTACTAATCACATCACGGAAATTGCGTCACTACTTCCAGTCCCATTCCATCAAAGTTCTGACCGATCAACCACTGAGGCAGGTACTCCATCGTCCCGACACTTCTGGGCGACTACTTAAATGGTGCATTGAACTAAGTCAGTATGATATCACCTATCACCCTCGCACCGCCATCAAGGGACAAGCCATGGCTGATTTCATTGCAGAATTCACTACCAACGAAGATAAGGAGCAATTGGAAATAGCAAAGGACATCAAGTGGAATCTCTTTGTGGATGGCGCATCGAACGAACAAGGCTCGGGGGCAGGTGTGGTAATAATCACTCCCAGGGGGAATAAGCTGCACTATGCTATAAGGTTGGAGTTCGCTGCCACCAACAACGATGCAGAATATGAAGCGGTGATAGCTGGATTAGAACTTTCCATAGAAATCGGAGCCAATTCTTTGTGTCTTCATAGCGATTCTCAACTTATTGTTAACCAGATACTAGGAGAATTCCAAGCTCGAGAAGAACGACTCATAGCATATCTAAAGAAGACCAAGTTACTTCTCAGCCGATTGGACCACTACCTAGTCAAACACATCCCTCGGGAAGATAACCAAGAGGCCGATGAATTGGCGAAGCAAGCAAGTGTGAGAGACATCGCCATCTTCGGGGCAGTAACCATCTCGAAGCAACTGGCCCCAAGTTTTGAGCAAGTTAATCTGATAGCTACAACCGAAGAAGCAACTTGGATGACTCCCATCTGAGACTACCTACAAAGCGGCACGCTACACAACGGGCGTAACGAAGTCAATAAAATCTTGAGGAAAGCATCCCGCTACACAATACAAGAAGACGTCCTCTATCGGCGCGGATTCTCTAACCCGTTATTAAGGTGTGTCGCTGGGAGGGAAGCCAAGGAAATCTTATCTAACATCCATCAGGGAAGCTGCGGAGATCACACCGGAGGGCAAACTTTAGCAAAGAAGACACTCCGATATGGATATTTCTGGCCTACCTTAAGCAAGGACGCCTTAGATTTCGTCAAAAAGTGTGACAGATGCCAGAAGTTTGCTAAGATTCCGCGGCTACCAACAACTGAAATTACTCAAATGACCAGCCCTTGGCCCTTCGCAATATGGGGAATCGACTTAATCGGCGAACTGCCAATGGGCCAAGGCGGGGCCAAATATGCTATAGTGGCAGTCGACTATTTCACCAAATGGGCGGAAGCGGAACCTTTGAATAAAGTATCTTCAACAAAAGTTATCAACTTCTTGATCAAAAATGTTCTGTGCAGGTACGGAGTCCCACTCAAAATCATATCAGACAATGGACTTCAATTTGACAGCGAGGAATTCGCCAACTGGTGCCAAGAACACGGAATTCACAAAAGCTTCTCATCCGTAGCGTATCCCCAGGCAAACGGACAATTCGAAGCAGTCAACAAAATTCTGAAAACTCTAATAAAGAAGTAGCTCGAAAAGTCAAAGGGCGCTTGGGTGGATGAACTCCCTACGGCACTATGGGCCTATCGCACATCTTTCAGAACATCGACGGGGCACACTCCTTTCTCTTTGGCATACGGATCGGAGGCTATGCTCCCAGTTGAAACCTTTGTGCCTTCCCACCGTAGGATCCACTATAACCCAGAAGAGAACGAAGAACTCCTTCACATGTCTTTGGATCTAGTTGAGGAGAGAAGAAATGATGCAATCCTTAAAGCAGCAGCCCACAAACAGAAAGTGGCGGCACAATACAACTCCAAAGTCAAGCATCGTACCTTACGAGAAGGGGATCTTGTCCTCAAGCGAATCTTCCCTCGCCCCGGAGCACTAGACCCAATCTGGGATGGACCATATGTAATCCATAAAGATCTCCACAACGGAGCTTATATTTTGTCAACAGTGGACAGAGAGGTGTTCCAGAGGGCATGGAACATCCAACACCTCCGTCGATACTTTTCTTAACTTGTATTGCCCATATGAAGTGAATTAACAAAGAGAATCAGTGGACGTAGGCATTTTCGTGCCGAACCACTTTAAAAAATCTTGTCTCTTTTTTTTAACTTGTTCCTTTATATCTTGGCTGCTTGTTAACTTTATCCTTTTCTGTCGGACAAAATCCTGTGCATACAACATTTCAAATCGAGGCACTCCACAGTACAACTTCATCTGGACAAGACCTAACAGGTACTATGCGAATCTATGCCCTCGCCAATGAGACACTTTCACTCCAGCATCCCTCTGCTGCGGGTTAACTCATTGCTCGCGACGGCCCTTAAAGCCAACTGTAATGAGCCGATTATAAGCCACCGAGAAGGCCGACTATAGCCGAGGCAGCTCATTACGGCGTTCGGCTTGCCGGCAACTGTGAACCGATTATAAGCTCCAACATAAGGTGTGGCCAGCCAGGGGCAGTTCACGGTTGACGATCGGCACCCACGCTAGCCGGCCACAGTAAATCGAATAATACCCACGATTACGGGCCATAATGGCCCGGGTAGTTACTGTGCGCGATCTCGGCTCCGATGTGTCTTAAGTACAGCTGTGGTAAAAAATAATTAACTCCCCGCGGAGGCGTAAGATGGGTGACAAATGTCTCCAAGACCCAAAGCTAGGGAAAGTGACTACAAAGCCCGTTTGCCACGCACTTAAGCACATCGAAGGCCTTCCGTGATTGGAAGTTTTACTATTTCACATATTTCAATTTTACTTAAGAAACTTTTCTCCTATCCTCTGTAACAATCCCTGAAGTGCAGGACATAAAACAGGAGACACTCACTAATAGAAGCGGATACTTACAGCAAAATACTGGACCGCATCCCTTACTCGGTCACACAAGATATTCAAAGTTGCCATCTACAAGCAAAATATAAGGGGCGGTATTTCCTTCTTTCATATATGCATGTAATTTGTTCACACCTCACGCTAACACTGCAAGTCATGAAATTATGTTTTAAACAAGAACCTGACACCAAACACAATTTAATTACAAGAATATGCATAGCTATATTTCTTAGGCAACATGTCAAAATAGCAAAAACATTCAAAAGACGACAAGATCAGCTTAAGTTAAAGGATTGCACATCAAGAATAAAGCTATTTATTACAAGTAGCAAGAATTACAACCTAAAAGTTACTCTACTGTTTTAAGACTAACATATACTGCCATGTCAAATCCACAAAAAGAATTCTCCAGGTCTAATCAGGGAGCCGGCTGCGTTGGAGTCTTGTCCTTGTCCTGTTGCCCACCTGTCCGGTCAGAAAAAGAAATCATTAGTGATAAGCAACAGAGTTAACAAAAGAAGAAACTAATGAAGTATAGATTACCAGCAACTTCCTCTTGATCGTCTTGGTCATCATCCCCTACTTCCACACCTGCCTCCTCAACAGCGAACAACCGCATCCCCTCTTTCACCGCTGTCTTCTCCTCCTTGGTAAACTGAGCAGTGACCACATCCATCCTAAAAGCCACTCCACCCTCCTTATCCACCTCAGCCTTGGCCTCCTCTAGAGCCCTGAGGTAAATCCTAGCCATAACCCGGGGGTAGTCGTCCATCCAAGATAAGCTGCCCTGCTTCCAAGTGCGAAAGTACATGTCCTGCAGCATATCGTCCATCATCCCCTCATTTTCCTCAAACTCCCTCATACGGGCCTCAGAAACCGATAGCCTTGCAATGGCAGCATCCCTTTCCAGTCGGTATCGCGAGCAGTCAGCCTGAAGGGACCTCCTCATCACCTCCATCTCCTCCTTTAGCCTGACCTGAGTAAGCTCTACGGCTTCAAGCCTCCCCGACAGCTCCTCTACCTGCTCAAGATCCGCCCTCCGAACCTCGTCCACTGTCGAGATGGCCATATTTATCTGCTCCTTGCAAGCAGCCTCCATCTTCCGCAATTCCGCCTTACTAGCCTCCTCCATAGTCTTCCTCAACCGCCCGGAGGCAGCCTCATGCTGAGAAATCTGAATGGCCTGATCATCAAGCTGTTTGGCCTGATCCGAAACCATCAATCGTAGTCGGATGTTGGCACTCCCGATCTCCTCTCCAGCCTTAACCAGCCGGGCATGATGCCCCATCAGCTTCCTAGTCTCCTCCGCCACCCGATCAATATTAGCCTTGGCCTCGTCTCCCATGATAATTACCCGAGTGGTAAGTAAATCGAGATCTAAGGACTTAGCCTCATCAAGCACTCGTACCATGGGATTGCGGGGAAGAAGGTGCTCACCCGTAACCTCGTCAAAGGTAATATCATGAGAACCTGGATCCAGATCAGGGTGACCCGCAAATGGATTACGAGCCAGACCAGGATGATCAATCTGCGTAACGGTAGGATTTTCAGACAGGTGCGGAGAGAGTGCGAACTCAGTATCCTCCTCTGTGATATCATGAAGGGGCTGAATTGGGGGCTGGGGACCGAGTGAAGGTTCGGATAAGGGATGACTCCTCTTTCTCTTCTGAATACCCTCTTCAATAACCCCGAGAAGAGGACGGTAGTCGACTACATCGCCGGAACGGTGGGTCGGAGTCTTCGGCTTGGCGGAAGCTTTGGAGAGCTTGTATTGTTCAAGCCTGTGCCGAAGATCTGAGGCCTTGGCCGTTTTACCTGCTCCTGATATAAAGAACAAGTGTCACAAGCTTACATTGATCCATAATTCGAGAAAACACGATAAATTAAAAAGATAAAAGAAGAAAGAAAACACATCTGTGGTTGTACAAACCCTGGGGAGGAGTAGGATACTGCAATGAGTCCTGGATTTCATTCCAGGACGGGAGCGGATCATAAAATATTCCTAAGTCCCTATCATAAATGGAGCCCGCAGGAGTCAAAAGTTCACCTTGAGTCGTCGAAGCCACCTTGGCTGGAATAGTCTGAGGAGGCTCGCTTGCACCAGTCCCAGCCTTGTCAGCTTTCCCGGATTTCTCTGTCAAAGCCGGTTCCCTGTCCAGCCCCTCAAAAGCTTGGTGGAATGCATCATCCGTCCACTCCTGAATCTCGCCTGCCTGCCCAGGAAGCAAGGCCCTGATGCCATCACCACCGTCGCCACCTTCCCGGTCACCTCCACCCTCACCTCTCTCCTCCTCTACGTCTTCCTCCCCCTGGGCAAGTGGACAATTGCTGGGGGAAGGACCGTCCGACTTCTTAAGTTTCTTACCTCCGACGGCTGGAGGTTTTGTGAAAGGTTTCCTCTTGCCACTCTCTACCGTGACACCTCCCTTAGCCTGAGCAGCCGCCCTCTCCTCCGCCGTTTCCCTCAGCTTGACTACTGACTGCTGTGGAAGGATCAAGTTATACTCCAGAAGGGTCGCGTTTCTGATCAGGTAGGCAGCTGATCTATCTCTCCCGGGGATAGCTTCTATCTCAGCCGTCGTCTGAACCAGGCGATCAGTCTCCACAACCGCAAAGCCACCTGTCGCTAGCAAAAATGAAAACGTATGAGAAGGAGCATCGCAGTCAGAGTGGAAATTATAAATAAAGCATCGACTTACATCCAGAGGTGAAACACCGAATAGAAACAGAGTCGTCCCTGACAAAGAACCACTCCTTCTTGAACATGCTGTATTTAGAATACAGATCCAAGACCGGCTTGAAGGTTACCGCTGACTCCAGGCTGATGTATGGGGACCCCTTCTTATAGCCCCTCAGATTATATAAGTACCGGATCTCCCGGTTGGAAGGAGCACGCCCATACTTCCTCTGGAAGATGACAAAGAGGCTCACCAGTATAGCATAGGAGTTGGGTTGAAGCTGGAATGGGGCCACCTTTAGATATGTAAGGAAGCTGGCTACCCAAGCATTAAGAGGCGGGATGGCACCACACATACAGTGGTATCTGCTGTAGGCGAAGTACCCTTCGGGAGGGTCATATGGCATCACTTCTCTCCTTGGCAACAGCATGCGCGCCCTATCAATTTCGAAAGAACGGGAGATGACATCAAGCCGCTCTTCCTTAAGGGAGCTAGGAAAGCAATCAGGCAGGGAGTTCAGAAGCTCCTGAGGACCGTACCCGTCCACTAGTGATCTCGGGGGAGATCCGTGACGTTCCGGTCCTGGCTGAGCAGGGGGCACTGCGGAAGATTCTCCTTCACCCTGGGACTTCTTTTTATCCGTTCGAGTTTCTGCTTTGCAAGACATTATCTGCAACGTCGAAAAGACATGTTGTTAAAACAGAGAATACAAACAAGCAAGTACATATAGCCCGGAATTTCGCTCGTGATATAAAAAGTGAAAAAATCAAGTTCATTCGGCATTCCCATTACACAAAGGCCCATTCGGCATTCACAATACTCAAGCCCATTCGGCATTCACATTACTCAAGCCCATTCAGCATTCACATTACTCAAGCCCATTCGGCATTCACATTACTCTAAGGCCCATTCGGCATTCTCGTTACCCAAAGGCCCATTCGGCATGCTCATTATCAAGTTCGTTCGGCATCAAAAGCCCTTAGGATCATTCGGTAAAATAAAGAGAATCAACTTTGAAAACTCGTTCGGCAGAGGAGGATTTACCTGGTCCGGCAGTTAAGGTTGTTTCGACACAATAATTGACTCGGCAGTTCAGGAGCTAACACAGCTATTTCGTTCGGTAAGGAATAACGAAGGGATGTGTCTCCTACTTATAGAGGAAGGTTGGATATGCCGGACCATCTGGTTCGTTTCTCTAGCCGAATATGGTCGTCCAAACTAAAACAAAGCACGACATATACTGAGCATATGCCCTACTTTGGGGGGCAAGTGTTAGGTACGTTCATACCACCACCGAATCAGAGTGAGAAAGGAGGCACCGAACGAAATACACCAACCACCGAACCATGCTTCTCCACGCTCCTACCGGACCACTTGCTTCCGGTCCAACTCCATTGCCTACCGGACCACTTGCTTCCGGTCCAACTCCATTGCCTACCGGACCAGCCACTCCACTACCTGCCGAACCAAACCCAAGGTATCCCTACCGGACCAACCAATCGCCGAACCATCCACTACCGAATCAACCTCCACCGGTTCAACCTCTACCAAACCACCCACTACCGGACCAATCCACTTCTCCATCCACTACCGAACCAACATCACCAGGCCAGATCACGTCAGCCCAGGCCCATCAACAGCTATATACTTCGAAGACCCCTACCCCCAGCCTCACTCTATAAATAGAGGGGCAGGGGTACAACAATGGGGGACAAGTTTGAGAGCTCAAGCACGGAAAGAACTTTCAAACAACTTTCTTTTACTTGTATCAAATCTTTGTACTTGTAATCAAAAGAAGAGAAGAGAAATAACATATAAAGTGGACGTAGGCACATTCTGGCTGAACCACTATAAATATGTGTGTCTTTTTACAGTTTAGTCCCTGCTTCTCATATATTTGCATAAATCACCCAAATCACTAAGAACAACATAAGATCTATTAAATCATACAACTTTGAGGTGTTTATCCATTTTTTGTGCAAACATTTAGCATTTTATTTTTCCAGTGACTGAACTTTTTATTGATATTGTCAATTAAAGTTCCAAAATCCCTAGCTTTGAGTTTATTATATGACAGAGGAATTCCTAAGTAAGTAACATGGAGATTTCCAATATTGATATTTAATATGTCAGCAATATCTTTTTTGAGGCTAGCTCCTTTACTAAAAAACAGTGTTGATTTATTTTCATTTAAATCAAGCCCTGTTAAGTACCTTAGCTTCTGAAAAATATGCTTAATGCAGTTAGCATTCTCTGTTGTGGCTTTTCCCATAATCAGAACATCATCAGCATAAATAAGATGTGTGATCACAGGCTCTGTTTTGTATATAGGAGTATTATTACCTTTCAGCTGCTCCATATCTAAATTAATAGTGAGATACTCCATAGCTATAGCAAATAAATACGGCCATAGGGGATCGCCTTGTCTTAATCCCCTTGAACTTTCAATAAACCCATAAGGAGTACCATCTATTAGCACTGAAAAAGAAGGGGTAGAGATACATTCGTAGATAAGATTAGCAAAATGAATAGGAAACCCTATGGACACCAGCATGTGATGAATAAATTCTCTGCTAATTTTATCATATGCTTTATGCAGGTCAATTTTCAGACAAAAATTGTTAGAGTTTTTCCTATTAAAACCTCTAACCATCTCGTAGGCAAGCAAGGAATTTTCAGTGATAACTCTTCCTGGTATAAATGCATTCTGATTAAACGATATGAGGTCATTTAAATAAGGTTTTAGTCGATTACCAATAAGATTAGCTAAAATCTTACAAATGACATTGCATAGGGAAATGGGTCTAAAATCTGTCATTTCAATTGCTTCCTGTTTTTTGGGAATTAAGCAAATAAAAGTGTGATTTATTTCTTTGATAATTCTACCTGATTGGAGAATTCCATTCATGGCATTCCCTATGTCATCTTTAATTTTCTCCCAGTGCAATTTGAAGAATTTGGAATTTATGCCATCCGGTCCTGGGGAACTGTTGTCATTTATTTGGAAGACTGCTAATTTAATTTCCTCCAATTAGAAGGGCTTGCCTATGTTTTCTCTAACATTTATAGATTGGATTCTCTTACAAATTGTGTCTGGGAATTGATGTGTGGCCTTTGATGATGTAAACAATTCAGAGAAATAATTAACTGCTTCAAAAGCAATTTTTTCTGATGCTAGTGTCCATGAACCATTAGAAAAAAAAACCTAGTATGTCTGTCGCAATTTCCTGGATTTCCAAGGTGGATAAGATCACGTCAAATCACTCTTCAGGGCATTCGAGAATCCAAAGCAGAAGAAGAACAGCAGAAAGGATTTGGCCAAACATCTCGCTCGACTGCTGTACCTAAAAACGGCAGAAAGAAGAATAAGCGCAAAAGAGATAATAATTCTCATGCGAATGAGAATTCATCTGCTAAAAGGGGTCCAAGTGATGCTGATTTACGTCCCACTGAACCGAAGGTATCGTTTTTCTTCTATCACAAAATATATGATATGTGATTGGTTTCATTATTTCATTTTAATGGGTTTCTGTTTTGTGTTTCTTACAATGTGCATGTTAAGTTTGGAGATGACCCACAAAGTCAATATAATTAAAAGCTTGTGTATGATTAAACTTTCCAAATTGATAGGGAATAAATAAATAAATCATTGTCACTGGAAGATAATCAATGCATACTAACCATAATGATTGTTCCCAAAAAAGAAATTAATTTAACTTCTTATACTAATGTTTCAAATCTGACAGGGCCTTTTATACTGCAGTTTAACAAGATTGAATTTAGGAATGGAAAATTACCTGTAATGTTTTCATTCTGATGTTAGTATGAATCAGCTTTTAAAATGGAAAAAATTAACAATAATATATTGCTGGCCGAAATTATATTAAGAATATTATCAGTAGTACTTTCTGCTTTGACCACAGTCCTTGTAGGTTTTGATGAAGAGAGAAAGACGGTAATGTTCTCCAGGAGGAGAGCTTATATAAAGATGTTGCCAGCTCTTTGGTAAGCTTTGCTTTTGCTTTTAATTTCCTTTTTTTTCCAATTTGAAATCATGACACATAATTTTCTAACTGACAAGTTACCCATTATTATGCATAGGATTATGACGATCACAGTTTCAGTTGCTACATGTTACCATTTCGTCCAGTTATGTCGCTGTTTAGCCATTAGATGGTTTCAGAAAAATCCATGCAAACATATCAAAACATCCGCATGGATATGCTTGTTACTTGACCAGGTAAGTTCTTCCATAGCTTGATTCAATAAGCAATTTAATGACTTATCGTTCCTCTATGGACATAAACTATATTTCAGTTTTTGTTGCTAAAATATAGCTTTTTATTTTATTTTATCTTTTACCCGTTTTATTTCAAATTATGGTGGAAGGAAAAGCACCAAATAACATACAAAATAGCAGGCGTGAAGCTTTCTATGTCCAATATCACGAACGCGTACTTTATAAATTCATCTCTGTATAAGCTAACCATCGTTAATGCTAACAATATAGTAGAAGCTGCATAGCACTTGAACTTGATTAGTAATTTTTTAATTTTCAGCCCATGCTAACTTTGAAAATTAAACGACTGTCCTAAATGCTGAAATTGAAATGAACAAACCTTTAACTGAGGGATTGGGTTTTTCTTCTTAGGTTTTCTATGTGTAATATTGTTATCAGTACATGTACTTTATATTTTGTTCTAACGTCAGTTCATTGACTGTGGTACATTTAATAATTAGCTGAGTTAGTTTGTGCAACAAATTTGTATCTTCAGCTTTTGCTTTACTCATCATATACATATTTGTAGACCTGAAAAATGTTGTCCATCTGGTAAAAATGTAGGCCTATGATTCTAAAGTTCCAAATTTACACTAATAATGTTCATTTTATTTTCTGAGTTGCACTTTTCTCGTTTTCTGCGTTTGTTACTGGTGCATCTTTTGGTGCTAACCAACATAGAGTTATTTCATTGTATTGTTATTTCATTTCATCAAGTGTAATTATCTTTAAAATTGACACAGTCTGCGAATGGCCTTAGCACCGAGGAGGTTCCTCCTGTAAATAAAACGGAAATCTCCTCGGAGACAAATGATCACAAAAAAGGTTACATCCCAACAGTTGGAAAATTATATTTAGAAAAAAAAATCTAATATGCAGCGAAACTAATATGCATTTTCTTGATAGCAGATGATTACTCTGTCTTCATTCGCAATTTACATCCGCTTACCACTGCTGTTGAAGTGGAAGTGGCTCTCAAAAAATTTGGGCCAATTAAACAAGGAGGACTCCAAGTCAGAAGCCACAAGGTTAGTTATGTGTTTATTTTTGTGAATCTTAATTAGTTTGTTCAGACGTATTGCATCTTAATTTTTAAGTTTTTTCTTTGAAACTCTTTTTACTCTTCCAGCTGAGAAATATTTGCTTTGCTTTCGTTGAGTTTGAATCATTAGATTCCAGACAAGCTGTAATTGAGGTAAGCTTAGGTAAGGTTTGATGTATGGTTTATTAGCTTTAATGCACCATTCTTTTCTATTGACTAATATATTTAGAATATACATCGAGCATTTTATATTTATTTTCTTCGTCCATTTTTGCTACACTTTGGTTTCTTGTTTTTCTTAGCAGCTAAAGCAGCTGCTATTTTATTCCTCAAATTGGGTTTCTGTTGTCATAAAAATTGTCGTATTCTGCATGAATCGTGATCTAATGCATGTATATACAAAATTTGTGGTTATTTTGATGAATTTTTTCCATTGTGTTTAAGGTGTAAAATCTTGAATTTTGAAAATTTCATTTTGCAAAAATAATTCTGGTTCCAAGCAGAATTCTCAAAAAAGGGAAGAACTCCATATTTTATTTCTTATAAATCTTAATGAAACAAATTGTTTATTAAAATCATGTGATTTTTTCCGTACTGCTTTGGGATTGGAACTGTGATAATTTGTATGCCTAGAGAATATGAGCATTTTTCTCATTTTTTTATACTTGTTATATAGATGGTAAGAGATATTTTTGGCTCATAGATTATTTGAGGCTGATAATGAAATGATTTTATTCCATACAATAATAAATTTTTGTATGAAACAAATTGTTTATTAAAATGGCTATTTTTATGTTTTATGAAATAATTTTTTTTTCCATGTGGACATTTTCCTCAATATCATTACTAGTGACAGTAATTGTTTAATCTTAGTGTTGTACTTGTGACTCATTGCAATAAAATTCTCATTTAGATTTCATATTACATTGTTAAAGTTGAGCTTTTAGGATGATTTTTAATTTTTTCAAAACATTGGGCGAAATTTTTGTTGTATATAGCTAACTTTTTACGGGTTTGTTAAGTTTGGTTTTGGTTAAATTATTGGTCATTTATTTACTATGTGGTAGGTAAAAGAAATAAAATATTTTGCAATAACCCAATGAGGATTAGATATTTTCTACATTTTACAGCTTGATTCACTTGAGAAGCTGAATACATTGCTTGATGCTTGTAGTGATCCTGGAGTAGAGACTAGCCCAAGAGTAATTGGAGGTCTAGGAATCATTCCTATATACTCTTGGTATCACAAGGTAAAACTTGTACCGACTTCTCTTGTTTTTATGCTAAATCTGAAGTGCTTGTATTGTCCATTCTTCATATTGTGATTTTGAATTGCTTATTGTTTCTTGTTCAGAGTTTTAATAGAGAGAAAGATCGATGTTACTGGTATTCAAAATCCTTCATTAGGGATGGTAATTCATATCTGTGGTTTTTTTTACAGAAATTTTATATTCTTTCTAATATATGGAGTCATATTTTAGTAGAATTCGATAGTATTTTTCCTGTGCTAAAGTTTTTGCGGTTCCTTAATAATTAACACGGTGAATGATCTAGGTAAGCTATCTTAATCAATGAAACTGACTATCATGGCCAATCTATGTTGTCGATTCGTATGCGCTTGATAACCAACACTGAAATTCTTGTATGATAATTCTATAAATATTTCGATGCTATTAACTCTAAAGAACTTTATTATTACAGACTACTAGGCCTATAAAGATTTTCATGCATGCAAATGGCCTCAGCAACTTGACGAAGAGATGTCTCTCGCTCACCAGACACCAATTTGATATGTTGAATGAGAAAAACGACATCACGGAAAAAATTCTACAGACTACTTGTGACTTGATTACATTTTCACATTTCATGCCAAGGTAAGAAGAGCTTCTTGGATTCTTATAACTGCTAAATAGCTTAAATTCTCTGTACTAAATTACAGTTTTCATTTTTGGATTAGAGAAACTACCATATACGGGCCTCTGTTTGACAAAGGGTTGATTGAGTTCTAACTTTATTAAGATAAAAATTTACATTATGAAACAAATTGTTTAACGTGCAGTTTCTTATAACAAAAATAAAAACTGCTCTTTAGCTGTATGATCTTTATTTAGAAAATAAATGTTCTTTTTTAATTTGTTTTATATACATATTTAGAAAATAAATGTTCTTTAGCTGTAGTTTGTTAGGATTATGTTAGCAGCAACACTGATAGACCCTGAAACATATTTCATTACTGCATTCATTACTGATGGACCCTATGGCATGCCTTTTTACTGTGGTTGTTTTGGAATTCAATTATTTGCTTTGTAACTTGTTTTGAATGGTATACTGAGAAATAACAACTTGTACATCTTCGTTTGTGGATTGTGTACAAGTTCTGGACAAAGAAAATAATTATGGCTGTAATTTGTTTTGTGAAATGCAAAGTAGATGAATCTGAAATCATAACTGATATATTTTTGAAAAATTAGGAATTGGATTATATTTTCTAATTGGAAATAAATAGTAAAGATATTTGTTTATAATCGAGTAAAATATTGAACTTGACAAATTGGAAACGAAAATCAATTATTAAATGGATTATATGATATGGATTGGGGATAATACATAATATATTCAGCTTATGGTTCAACCTGTGTTTGAATTGCACTCCCAGATTCTTTTATGCAGAGCATTCCTGACTTAATTATTGTCTTTTGTATAACAATTCTCTTAATTGCAGGACTTTGTACGAGACGGTTCTTATAACCACCAAGAGGTAGACGAGGTTCGAGAGAATTTAGCTAGTTATATCATGTATAATTGGATGTAGTTGTTTTTTGTTGTGTACGCTGATCTTTTGTAACGTACGTTGGTATTTTGTTATGTACGTTATGTTTGTGATATATTATATTCTATTTTGTTCTGTAAATAAGAATTATGTTGATGGATAATATAATTATATTTTTTGTTCAATCAGTTCATAGTAACGTTCGTTTATAAAAAATTAAAATTCAATTTCATACTGTTTTTATAATCTTAAATGGTAATAATATATTTTTTTTGCTTCAGATATAACTTGTGTCGGTTGTTACTTCAAATGGAACCGATACAACTGCATATCAATTGTGTCGGTTGAAAAAACAAACATAACCGACACAAATATCAATCATTTGTGTCGGTCGTCAATAAGGAACCAACACAAAACAAGCAACAGTTGTGTCGGTTTTTCTTAAAGGACCGACACAATAAACGGCGGTTTGCTTCACTATACAAGCTGATTTGTGTCGGTCCTATTAGAAAGACCGACACAACTGTTCATAGTTTTGTGTCGGTTCTCTATTACCAACCGACACAAATAATTGATATTTGTGTCGGTTGTACAACCGACACAAAAGAAAAATGTCTTTTGTGTCGTCTTCATTTGAGTCGGTTGTAAAACCGACACAACAGGGGTTACACAACCGATACAAATGACCAGTTTTGTACTATTGTAAATCCACTCACATGTCATCCTTAGCTCTGCTTGTGCTTAGCATGGCTCCATGGTCTTCCTGGATCCCCTTCTAAGGTGTCTAATATTTTTATTAAGAAGATCTTCTCCCTAGAAATATTTTCTTTTTAGGGTCTAGCTTCAAGCAATGAACCCAATTGGGAGAAAATCTGATTGTGAGAAAATAGCTAGGCCTAGGGTCCAATTTATAGTGGAGTTTGGGGATCTCAGACCATTGGATTTTTGGATTAAATCTGGAGTCACCACGTCACAGGGTCACTTCGAGTGGTCGGATCCAGAAAATGATGCTCCGGATTGCGCAAAAATTGATTTTGAGGAGTTTGGCACATACCTGGACGAATTGTTGTCCAGGATACTATGCTGGTCAACCCTAGGGTCGACCATTGCTCACTTAGGGTCGACCTGGCGGTTGACCTTGGGGGATGTTGGTCGACCTATGGGTCGACCCATTTTTCTCTCTCTTCACTTTCTTGTTTTATTTGTAATTTCTTCATATTGACTAGGATCTTGACAAGTTATATATGGAAATTGTTTAGAAAATCACCACGAACACAATGGTATAAGTTTCGAGGCCGTATTCTGACAATTTCAAAAATATTTATTTTCACTATTCATCGTTATTTGATTATTTAATTATATAAAAATGCGGGGTGTTATAGGAAAAATTTCCTATATCATATTATGTGGCAGTATTTCTTCGTTTAAGATCTTCGATGCAAGGATTTCTTGCTACTAATCCTAGGGGTAACTCCTGATGGGATGTGATAAGAGAGTGTCTTCGGTTTCTTCTATTCCTAGGCAACTTGTATGGACAAATGTCTGACATTGCATTTCTAGTTACATAAATTGATCTCTATGAACGTATCATCTGTTTGGTGGCAGATAAGGCAACTTCTCTTTGCTGAACACCCTTTCATGAGACGTACGAGCTCATGAGTTATACGTTTGTAGAAATTAGTTCTGTGACTATGGGATGGCAATGTGGCATTCAAAGTGGAATGTGCTATGTGAAAGGTAATCGCTACCTCAAACCTCATCACCCAATAATGGCTTAAATAGGGTACACCACAAGGCCTTGTTGTTCGCAACTATCGGGGTATGGTCACCACCTTTCTAGATTACTCTTTATATGTCGAGTATGTGGTGTATGCTATGGGGCTTCAGATATGTAGGTTGCGGCCGAGGTGATCTCAAATTCGGTTTTATCCAGGCAATGTATGAGTGCCAAATAGGGATAGGCTGGTCTTGCCAGATGCAGAGGATTGTTTTTGTATACTCGGTACATTCCTCTAGAGATGTATTGTACGAAAGGTAGTCCCTTACCTGCCATTGTATGGAAATCCATTCTCCAAATGTGCATTGTAAGAGTTTTTTTATAGAGTCTAACATACTGGAATTTAATATAGTAATAATTTCGGCTAAGATTAATAACTTTACTTGCAAATGTTTTCAAAGGAATGTCATTAAAAATAATATCAAATGATTTTGCGTATCAAATGTTTTGGTTATCATAAGGTAAAACCCGTCCGTATTTATGTATGGGTGTGGTCTTATGAGATACCTTTTCTTTTTAAACCGTGTATTTTGAGTTTCTCACACTTGTCCCATGAATGACCCGGAGTTTATTTTCATTTTTCCTTAAACTCTGGGTGCCCTAATTTTCCTCGGGCAGCCTGGTAGTCAGGTTTTGTTTGAAGAAATCTAGAAGAGATCGTAGCATGGAGTTATAAGATTTTTTTATAAAGATTGTTTCCACCACACTTGAGTAGTATTGTATTCCGTCTTTGTAAGGACAGATATATATAACTGTCCATTTTTAACTCTGACAAATGTATTTAATTTCCATTGTAAAGTTTATATGTTGAAATAATATGTGTGAGATTCTGTTCTGTCTTTATTTTCTTTCTTACCCTTGAGAATCCATCTCTCCGGCACTTGGATTTGCGGCACGTGAATACCGAGGATGTATTAGTGTCGATTTCCGAGAGTTGAAGAAATGGGTCCTCACAAGGTCCTTCATATTATGACCCATACCCCATAGAGACGTCTCACATTAGTCCGACTATTCGTAGGAACCGGTAGCCAGATTAGCTGTGCAGTTTTGCCCTATAGAATTGGGACTAACCTCGTGTCATCCGTGGTTGCTTATTATAGGGATGTCTCGCATAAGACCCACAGTCACACTACTTGTAGCTAGATTAGCTGAGGAAACTTCCGTGTGCTTTTGACTGACCTCGCATCCCTATAACTTAGTCATATTTCATAACACTCTCAAAGTGTATAATCACATATCTCACCTTATTCATTAATTAGGCCTTATAAGATATCCTTCTTATTTCTCCTAACTAATTATTTTTTAAGTGGGATTTAAATGACAATTATTAACCTAATTAACTACGCACTTAATATGTTACAATCATACATTATTTACACTAGTTTATATACATACAAGTACGTATTTATTAGGCATGTAGAGATGACGCCCTAAACTAACGTTCAAATGTCAAATCTTCCAATATTATACAAGTCTAGTTTCTGCAAGAGCATTAATAGGAGTTTTGCCATAAATCCAATATTCCAAAATAAAATCAATAGCTATGTACTTAGAATCCAATTTGAACTATTTTATATTAAAACAATGGAATAAAACCGTAATAATGAAAACTTACAATTTAATACGTTTTACGCCATATCAAATCCTTTTTACATAAAATTAGACAAGTGAATTTTTATTCAATTTATAGAAATAGGCAGTGTAAGCTACGAGTAAGAATTCATATCTTACACACCATTTCTAAATCAAATCCCTTAATCAAATCCAAAGAAAATGAATAATAAGTGGAATGGAAGGTAAACATATATATTGAAAAATCTACAAAAACTCAATTATTTTAATACAAAACAATTAAGATTCCAACCTAAGAATTGACATTTTGCTTTGGGCGAATTTTGGGGATTTTTATTGTGACGTTTTCATAATCCCAAACTCCCCAAGGCATATATCAAACCCAAACTATACTATTCGATTACTAATATAGAAAAACAAAGATTTCCACTCATAGAGGTCCTTAGCTTTGCCTTCTCTTAGATTTGACAGTCTTCTAAGAACCCTTTTAGATCTCTTCTTTTGATATATATAGTAAGGGATTAGTATATATTTTAGATTCAGAAAAATAAAGGTTTGGAGGACGAGAGATTGAGAAAATAAACAATAAACAAATATATATATATATATATATATAGGATTTCTTACTTAAAACCCCAATGGAGTTTTCATAATCTATGAAGAGGCGAACTGAAAAAGCATTGCTAATGTTCCTAAAATATCGTGTGAATAAAAATGAGGGAGCCGGGCTCTAATTTATAGTGGTTGGAATGCACCAGAACCGTTGGATGAAGGTCAGTTAAAAATAATACAATCTGGTATGTTAAAATAGCCAAAATCCTAACCACCATCAACAAGCAGCGATCGACATCTAGCGGTCGACCGGTCGTGGGTAAGGGGTCGACCACTCCCCCTATTCTGGAAATATTTTGATTGCCATTGATTTGTTTTTATTTAATTCCATAATTATAATTTAACATTAGCGTTAATCTTAACGTTTACTTAACCCATAATTATAATTATCATTAACTTTTGAATTTCAAATTTGGGACTTAAATATTTATTTGAATTTGAATTTTACTTAAATTATTTTAAACCTAAAAACTTCAAATGCTCATAACTTCTTCGTTTAAGCTCCATTTTCAGCATATAATATATAGAAATTGATTAGAATTTTGTCACAAACGCAATGGCATAACTTTTGTGGTCAAATTCCAACTTTGCAAAATTTTATTTTTTACTCCTATCTTATTTAAATCAATTTATCTAATTTATTTGTTTATGGTTGATTTTACGGGGTGTTACATTCTCCCCTTAAAAGAATTTGGTCTTCGAAATCTTCCCAAGGGACGAACAGCGCAATAAACATGTAACGACCCACTATTTTGGACCATTCAAATCGACAATAAATCCACACATGTCGGACTTGAATAATTCAAAATATCATATTGTTATTTAAATTTGGCAAACTTATCATATACAGTAAATAAATCAATCACAGAATCACAGACATAGAGTAATATAACAATACGCAGCGGAATAGATAAAATAGTAGTTCATGAAGCTACTATATAAACATCAGAGTTAGAAATAAAATACAATAGAATATATCAAATACAGTGAAGTCTCCAGTACAACAGACGACTTCTCTGGACAAATCAACCAGAAGAGCTGAAAGCTGAGGCGATAGTTGGATCTCCAAAGGAAGCTCCAAACTCCAAGGGTGAGTCTAAATGCTGTATCACTCGGTCTGACCCGAGCGTAAAGCAAAACACAAAACACTCGAGTCAGGATTAACATTCTTATATCAATAAATCCAACTCAAGTGAAATATCAACTAAAATACAAGTAACTTGAAGGATGTTTGGGATAACCATCCTCTAAGGATCCGTGGAACTATCTAAAATGTAGAAATATACACTCTAACACCGTGGTCATTTCAAATTTATTTATACTTCAAAACCAAAATATCATTTCCATTTCAAATACATCTATTTTCCAAAATAGTATATTTATATTATATAATTTATAAAGTAAAGTATTTGCAATTTCCTCAAATTTCACAAATCGATTCAAATCAACTTAATTCCAAATTCAAATTTATTCAAAGCTCAATTCATCAATTCAATTCAGTTCTAAATAGACCATTTAAATTTTCAATATATTTCAAAGCTTTAATATTCAACATTTTCAAAGTTAAATTTAGCAGTTTCATATAGCTCTTGATTTAACTTTATTATTATTTAATCAGGGAATATTCACTTAATAAATTCATTATCATTTAACTAGCCTTAAATTTCATTTTTACTAAATATTTCCTTAAATTTATTTAAATAATAAATATTCATTAAATTATTTAAATTAAACCTAAGTTATAAATCATATCTTAAATCTCAATTTCAATAAGTTTTAAATCGGTTTAATTAAATAAATTCTTTACTAAATTCAAATTATCTTCCCAACCTTAACTTATTCAAATTATTACTGAAATCTATTTTGAAACATAAATTTAAATACTCAACCATATTATAAGTATTTAAATCAATCTCAATTAAATCAAATATTATTATTAAATCTATATATATATATATATATCATTACCATTATATATAAAAATTTAAAAAAATCAACATTTATTAAAACCATATATTTCATCCCAAATCCATAGAATTTGTTTTCAAAATATTTATATATATGGACCAACGGTGTCTGTATATATATCTATCATATGGTTAAGTGATACGGATATTTATCATTTCAATCCGAAATTTAAATATATACGGGTAGAGATCATTTCAACCCGTAATCCCAAATTTAATTCAAATGAAAATCGCTTGGGTTTATCATTTCAACCCATACCGATTTTCTCCTATTCTAAAGTCCGTTCGGGTATGTATCATTTCAACCCATAGTGAATTCTATACTAACAGGGAACTTGCAGAGTGATAACAGATAATATAAAATACAACAACAGGCATATATCATCAATAACAGTATAATATAGACAATAGGATATGGTGTCATATCCCACAGGTGAACAGTTACAGATAATAGCATTTATAACAATTTAAGTAACTACAGCAGCATATTTAAATTGTCGTTTCAATTGAAATCAAATTTAATAAATATAAGAATGTTAAATCGTGAGTGATTACTCACCTTTCGAGGCTAGAGAGTTTGATAACAGAGCAAGCTACGAATTCCAAAGCAAAATGAGATAGCACGAATTTGATGGAGAAAGCAGGCACGACGAATCAAGAGCTGATAAATGGGAATCGATGAGAACCAAAATAATTTACATATTTTTATATTTTCAAATTCAAAATCATTGTTTAATCAAACACATATATAGAAATCAACATTATAATTTAACCATACATATAACAATATAAAATCTTTATATATCCCAAGATCACTTTATTAAACCAAACATATATTTAAAACATATACATTTATTTCAAATCAGTATTGAATCCCAATGTGTACAATATACAATTGAAAACTAAATACACATGTATGTTATAAATTAAAAATTAATATTGTATAACATACTTTTAAAACAATAATACTATAACATATATACACTACATGTTATATACTATATCATAGCTTTAGTATAAACAAACATATCACAAATTATAATATTCAGCCTGTAAATCAATATATAAACTTCATTGTAAAATATTTCACTTCAAACACGCATATAACTACATATATAGCGAGTCTATTAACTATACAGTTATTGTATAAACTTTACATAAAAATAAAATGTAAAATATAACCTACCTTTATGAAATATTATAATATAGTAAGCAACCTATGCTGAAGCCATACGAAATATATTTACTCTTTGTTTACAACTTTATACATATAAAAAAAATGGGCATGGGTGCACGCATAAATATGCAGACATGTAGACAACTCTCTAATGCAATCTTTTAACCGATTATAACTTTATAAATAGGCAAATAGAAATCAAAAGCTTTGTATTTTCATATTTCAAATAATATATCTGCAACCTGAAATATATTTTTATGCATACCACCAGAAAATCATATTCTTAAAGCCAATAACTATACATACTAATATATGACTTAGAATATATAAGTTTTACACAACACGCATGCCAAATATGAGCTTACGTATATTAAAATTTTACAACAAAAACCCATATGCAAGCTAAGCTTTAAGACGAATACAAACAAAAGAGTTTCATATACAAACTTACATACACTTTTAATTATATATATTGTGACATATGCTTACAATTGCATTGACATGTGATATAAAACAGAAATATATATATATATATATATATATATAACTGTTTTATGTACATAAGAACTTATAAGTCTAAAACTCACAGACCTCATATATATAATTGAATTTATACTTGTATAGTTTATCGACATATAAATTTATACAACAGAAAGAAAAATACTGATATATATAAGACATAAACAAACTAATATAAGCTTTTACAAACTACAGTTATTAAAACCAAGTATATATATGTATATTAACTTAATATATGTAATAAGTTAAATATACATAAACTAACATATATGGCTTATACTCATCTAAGCAACAGCAAAAGAAAAAGCAAACCATCAACTTCTATAATTATATATATATAAACTACTATTTTATTAAGACTATAACACATATATATAGACTAATATATATATTTACATATATAACAGTAAGGTGTAAAACAAAGGTAAAACAGCTTCTAGTAAAATGAGTTTTAAAATATGAGAACTAGATCCACCTTTATGAAGTAATAAAAATAAAACTAACCTGTAATATAAATGCGTGAGCCACAAAAACAAGAAGAGGAAGGCTCGGCTTGAAGGTGGTAGGTGTCACCGTGAGGGAGAAGGAGAGATAGTTTAGGTGGAGGTGGCGAGGCAAGTGGGGAAAGCAGTGGTGAATGAATGCTTGGTCAGCTCGGTTTCTGGTGTTGGTGCAAGACATTGCCAGGAAGAGGAGCACTGGGGTTTGAGAAGGTGAGGCCATTCTCGGCGATGCTCAGGTGAGACGAGGAATGGACCAGTTTCAGGCGAATGAAAATTAAGAATGTATAAAATAATGTAACGACCCGATATTTTCAACCATTCGCATCCACACATGTCGGACTTGAATTGCTCAAAATACCGCGTTGTAAATAAAAATTTGGCAAACTCATCATTTACAGTAAATAAAAAATCACAGATCACAGACACAGAGTAATATAATGCAGCGGAAGTAAAAGAGATAGTAGTCCATGAAGCTACTATATAAATACATTAGAGTTAATTAAGATACAATAGGAATACCAAGATACAACAGGAGTAACAGTATGAAAATCAGGTACAACTGGAATCAACTGGATAACAAAATGAATAGATATCTGGATCTTCAAAGCAAAGCTCCAGCTCCGAAGGTGAGTCTCTAATGCTATATCACTCAGTCTAACCCGAGCGTAAAGCAAAACACAAAACACTCGAGTTAGGACATACATACTTATATAATGTAAACCAACTCAAGTGAACTGTAATAAAGGTACAAGTAACTTAAAGAATGCTTGGGATCGCCCATTCTTTAAGGATCCGTTAAACTATTTACTATGTAGTAATATTCGCTATTATAATAGTGTCTAAATAAGTAAAGTATAATCATATAGAAAATAGCGTTAAGGGGATGGAGAACCTTAACGCGGTCGGATCTTAAAATCATAATCGTAGTAAAGCTCGATATGGTAGGTGACACGGCACAACTAGGCAATGCCAGGGTAGATATACCAATTACGCACACGGACTGATGGATACGCATAGCAGCCACTACTGTTCCACCTCGAACAACACTCCCAAATCGGAGGATGGCCATCTAATCAATCACAAGTAAGAGTATAATATCGAAGAAATGTGTCCGAGAAGAGGTGCTACCTCACTGGTCCGAGATCGCTCCTGTTTTAGCCACCTTATGCCAACTCACGGGAGTTGGGTCCACGTAACATACCTTAAGAACGTCGCCACCATCCTACTTCATTCTGGAATCTCCACCGCGTACACGGTTGTCAAAGTGGTTTTCGGTATCGACAGAGAGTATGTCCATATCCGATCCCGGTCTCTTTGCCAACCAATCGTTATTATAACCCGTGGTTATAAATTTCAAAATAGTTTATGTTTCAAATCAAAATACATCCTTTAAACCATTTCAAAATCATATCATTTATTTCAAACTAATACATACTTTCAAACCCAAAACATATCTATTCAAAACCAATTCAAAAATATATCATTTCCATTTCAAAACCAATTCAATAATATATCATTTCAATAAAACCCAAATTTCAAAATCACTGAATATTTCCTTTAATTTATTAAACTTGAAATCTTCCTTTAAATTATCATAGCATTTTGGTAATGTAACCTTAAGGAATCATAGCATTTTTGGAATGTAATACTTTCCAATTTAATATTTTATATAATCAAAGTATTTATATACTTACAAATTTTTAACATGGTCATTTTATCATAGCCTTATAGTTAAATAAACTTTGTTACTGTAATATCCAATTTAATGCTGAAATTCTTATGTTAAGTTAAGAGTACCTTATTAACTTACATTATCATTACAATAAAGAAACTTTATTATTTTAGTCATTAAAATATGTCATTTACATTAATTAAAACTTACATATTAAATGTACTTTTTAACTTACATTTCTATTACAGTAAAGAGCATTTATCGTTTAATCAATATTACACTAATTAAACTTACATTATCAAATGTACGTTTTAATTTACGTTTTATTACAAAAAGGGCATTTATTATTTTAAACCAATATTACACAAATTAAGACTTACATGTTTCTTTCATTAATTAAGACTTTACATGTTTCTTTCAGTAAGTAAAACTTTACATATTTCTTTCATTAATTAGAACTTTACACGTCTCTTTCATAAATTAAACTTTACATATTTCTTTCATTAATTAGAACTTTACACGTTTCTTTCATAAATTAAAACTTTACATATTTCTTCATTAATTAGAACTTTACACGTCTCTTTCATAAATTAAAACTTTACATATTTCTTTCATTAATTAGAACTTTACACGTTTCTTTCATAATTAAAACTTTACATATTTCTAAATTAGTTTATATTTCCAATCACAAATTTCCATTTATTTATTTAACATTTTTAATACATATGAAATCATTTTTCACTTTATTAAATCATTTTAAAAACAAAATTAAAATATCAAATTTACATTTTCAAAATACTTAAAACTTCTAGAAAAACTTATAAAATAACCACGGGTCTGTATAATATTTTCTAACCTAGGTCAAGTGATACAGATAATATATCATTTCAATCCGTAATTTACAAAGAAAAATCTGGGTTCTATCATTTCAAACCCGCAATCCCAAGTTAAATAAAATAAATAAAAATCGCTTAGGCTTGTCATTTCAGCCTATAACGATCTTTCCCTATTCTAAAGTCCGTTCGGGTATGTATCATTTCAACCCATAGTGATTCTATTCTACAGGGAACTTGCAGTGTGAGAACATAATATAAATAAACAGTAAAATAAAATAAAATATAACAGATGATGTAACAGGCATATAAACATTATTTAATATCATATAAATATATCACAGGCATGTATAACATAATATAATTATTTCTACACTTTCACTTGCTATCAATTCACAATAATATAAGTATGAATGTCAGGTGTGATTACTCACCTTTTTACGCTGAAGTTTGCAAAGAAAACACACAAACAAAAATCCGGAAAGCACGAAAGCACGACTAGACACAATTCTGATTTGAATGGATGGAGAGCCAAGATATTGATCTTGTATATAACAAATACACAAATCATAAGAATAAGATTCAACACAACAAAAGATGAATTAAACTATGCAATTACGAATCAAAGAACATAACCTTGCTTTCAACCACCAAGTGGGCTTTGCCATGGTCTAATAGTGAGGAGGAGGTTATGTTGTGGTGGTGGTGGAGGCTGAGCTATGCAAGGAGAAAACAAAAGGAAAAAAAGAGGAAATAAAATAAAAGTGGAAACAAAAAAGAGAGAAGGAAGCCATGGAAATAACCTAGAGCTTGTTGTATTTTCTTCACGCAAATGAAAATGAGAGGATGAGAACTTGTACGTGAATAAGAAATAAAAAAGAAGGCGACTAGAATTTCAAGAGATTTGAATGGCTAAGATGTAGGGTATAGAAAATGAAAGGCTAGCAAATAAAAAGGCTAGTGAATGAGTGGGATTTATTTCCTATTTAATAAAAGAAACTTACTGTAAAATATTTCAATCAGAAGAGACAAATGAGGAACTGAGATATTGGGAAGATTTTTATGTGATTTGATAGAGTAAATGCTAGGAAAACAAAGAGACAAGAAATAAAGAGAAAAAAACTTATACATATATTATTCCTAAATGCAAGTGAAATATGTGAATCATAATGGGAAATAAATTTTGTACGTGTATGGAAAAAGGACAAACACGGCTATAGAAGAGAAAAAAAAGAGCTAAGGAGTTATGAATGCTAAGGAAACAGAAAGGCATAAGTTAAGGAGAAAAAACGTACAATATATTTTATTTTTAAATGCAAATGAAAAATGAGAGATGGGAAATAAATTTTATACGTGAATTATGAAGTGGAGTGGATGGCAAGAAAAGATTTTGAACGGCTAAAGAGGAGTAAATGATAGAAAAACAAAAAGGCTAGGAAATAAAAGGTAAGAAATAAGGAGAAAGAAACACACATACATACATACATACATACATATATATATATATATATATATATGTGTGTATATATATATATATATATGTATATATATATATATGATTCTTAAATGCAATTGAAAAGAGGATATTTTGAGATGTTTGTACATGATTAATAAGAGCAATTCACGGCTATGAACGGTGAATGGCTAGGGTAAGTAATAAAGAGGGTAGGTAAATAAAAAGGCAAGCATTAAAGAAATGTAACGCATGTCTCCTTGATTGCTTCCAAGCCTTTTATGAAAAGATACACACACAAGTGAAATCCAATAAATAAAGTTTAGATAAACAAAATAGAAAAATAAAATAAAATAACATAGAAAATAAAAATATAGAAACGCACATAGAAAACTAGAAATTGAAATACAGTAAATAACTGCGTGTAAAAATGCTGTAATTTATCTGATTTAAAAAGTATAACTCAGAATTTAACGAAACGAAAAGCAGAACAGATATCATAAATATATTCTGCTTCAAAGAAAAAGATTAAAATTTGAAATTCAATTTTTTTTATATTTAAACTGAAAATTCAGATTTTGACCAAAATATAAAATTTTCAAAAATCGTTTATTTATTGCATTTGGAAAATAAATTACAAACAAATTCCAAACTTACATTGGAATAATTCTAAAAATTCACTTTTAAATGATTTAAAAAAAATCAAAATTTCAAATAAAAATTTAATTAAAAATATTCACAAAATTATGGGTTGTTACACTCTCCCCCACTCAAAACTTTTCGTCCACGAAAAGAACGAGACATGGAAAATAGAGACAACAGATAGAATGAGATAGAACCAAGACAATATAAAGAAAAAGAAGATTGAAATTATACCTGGTAACAGTCGTTATAGGTAATTCAACAAGATGGAGATGATCTTCCCCAGATCCTCTTAAATCAAGGACACAAGCACGAAGAAGATTCTTGAAAAGTTTTCCAAAACAGACTGGTAAAGGTATTTTGGGAGGAAGAACTACAAATCGAACTTTAGGAGATAAGATCAATTTGGAATTCAATTCCCCGCTTAGGATGCAAGAGAATAGGAACAACCGAAGGATAAGAGATTGGAAAACAAAATAAGATGATAAATTTTAAAACCATAAAATTTTCAACTTAAATAAAGAATTGATTTCATCCATTTGATTTTTCCTAAGTTAATTAAATCTTATCTATTTATAATTTCATTATCTTATCACCCAATTAACCATTTCTAAAATCGTGAATTTGAGATCATTTATTATACTCAAAATTTTATTCAATAAGTTTCATGCTTCTTTATTCCAGATGGTTATTACATTTATTCCACTTAATATATGTCTAATCACATATATTAAGTATACTTACACTTATTATGACTTACTCCAATTTATTCATAAGTTCCTTTAACATCACTTTATGCTGTATATTATTCAATTAACTTTTTATTCTATTTACCTTTATTAATCCTTTATAACTAAAATTTAAGTGTATAACATTTATCATGACCACTCAAATTTTATTTATAAAATCTCCTTTATATTGTGTGTTCTCTAATTACATATTTAACTTTTAATAATTTAGGTAAGTTATATTGGAATGCAAGAGAATATTACACAAATAAAATTTCTTAACTCAATTATCCAAGCTTCAATATTTATTCAAATTTTGATTTCCTTTTATAATTGAAATTATCCTTTAAGATAAAATTTAAGAATTAGATTTCCGATTAACTTCAAACTATTCTAGAGATAATTAAATATACACAATATATATCAAATCAACTCTTAAATCACATATATTATAAATCAAGTCATAATTAGAAAGCCAAATCAATTTAATTCTCCAAAGAAAAACTGTAGCAAAACTACAGAATGGTCTCTTCGCTTCGAAACTCGAAAATGAATGTCGATGATGCTGCAGTCATCACCGAAATTATTTCCCAGCGACAAAGAAAAGAACACTGATTTACAAATTAAAATCCTTTGAAACAATTTCTACGAATTACCTTTAAATAATATATCCTTTTAAAACTTTCAAAACAAAGTTCGAAATCATCGGAAATTAAATTCTCACATTCTTGATTTAAATTCATTTAAATTTCCAAATTAATTTATAACCATGTTTAATTATTTAGATATGAAACTAAAGCCAATGATTTTAAAATGAATATAAAGTTAAATATTATTTCTTAACACCCAATTCCATTAATTATCAAAAATTTAGAAAATTAACCTTATACGTATTATAATTATACAAAATTTATCCATCTACTAAATAAAAAATAAAAAATAAACTTATTGTGTTAGTTTGTTCTGTTCAAGTGTTTTGGAGATCATACCGATAGCGTTGATCAGACGAACCGATCGGAAACCCAAATCAACATCAACAACTCAAACAACACAATATATAAAACATCTTTAAAATATAAAAAAAATTTGAAATACAAGATTAATTTTTCAAAATAAGGATAGGGAATCAAATTGATGGACTCAAAATAAAGAGAATTTTTTTTAGACAAATTGGAGGCAAAGATAAGACGATTAAATAACAGAATAGGAAGATGGGTAAGCCTATACATATCGCGGGCAACCTTAACCAGGTCAACCGTGACTTAATGAATAAGATCGATGTGGATTTTCTGGGGTAAATCTACATTCGATCTCAAGAGATAGAATTCAGGCATAGCAAAAGATAGTAGCATCGTAAACCAAGGATATAGAAGTCTTCGGTGAATCTATGCTTTTTGTAAAGAAGTTTCACACCTTTACAAGTAATTAGAATATTGGCGGGACCGCCAATTTATTAGAAAGATTATTCGGAGTGGAGTTATGGGACACTCCAGAATCAAGAAGACACGAATAGGGGAGGACAAGAATGGACTTCGGAACTGAAGGGAATGTAACGACCACGACTTTCTCTCCATAGAAAGTCGCATCATTATTAAGAAAGAAAGGGATAGAAAAGAGAAAAGAAGAGAAAGAAAGAATAACAACACATCAGAATCTCACAACGGAACGAAACAAATATAATATATCACATAACTATTACATAGTCTTTACATAATCAGAGTACACAACTTATACATCACAAAATAGACAGTTATAAAACCTGTCTATTATACAACACAAGATACAATTCAAACAAACGACTCAGAGAAACCAACACAGCGGAATACTATATATCTACGAATGCTGAAGCCTCCTGCTCCATATCTCCTCCATAGATTCGTCAAAGCTAACCTGAATCCCTTGGCTACTCGTAAAAATTGAGTACCCAAGGTTTAATAAAACAGAAAATAAACACTTGGGTCAGACATGGGTCTGGTGTGAGTAAACGGGTTAAAATTGTTTAACTTCAAAACTTTTGAAAACAAAGGTATCACGTAAGACTTCCCACACATAAACATGGAAAAGTTTTTACCTTACACTAACCAAAACATTTGATAGGAAATTCAGTTATATTATAATAGGGTCTAGGGTTTTCAAGTAAAATACAGAAATAGCTGAAATGCTTACATCTCACATTCCAACATAGTTGGGCACAACTAATACGTACGGCACTTATTGGAGTTTGGATTCCATACAATGGCAGGGCTACTGGGGTACCGCCCGTCACAGTACGTGGCCTAGATCACCGTACCGAGGAGTACGCCCGCTCCCCTGCAACACAAAGCCGGAACCATCCCTTACTGGATAATTCCGAACAAGATAATCCCGTAGTTGGCGCGACCAACCACACACTAAGCCGAATGAAAAGAAAAGGGACCTCTAGACAGGGATCTATCTTGCTCTCAGTGGGTGCTACCCACGAAGCCTTGCTGCACCTCCCCTGTTTTAGCCATTCCCGGTTGATGAGGCTTGAGGTTACGATTACCTTTAATCAGAACATATCACTTAGAATGCTCATCGTCCGCCTGACGATGTGCTGAAAGCATTCAATCCATACAAGTTCGTTCCGGGTTCGAACGAAACCGAAGGCATTATCTCGTTACACTCGTTTTGGAATCACCCTCAGAGTTAACGACAATAACCCTTGCACTCTGAATCTTCACCTTCACTTGAGATTCACGACCTATCGTTAATTTGGATCGATGTGGTATTCGGGTCTCCAGACCTGGAATACCGGTATACGGAAACCCGATCCCGGTCTCATCGAAATCCAAAACGTATCTTTTAAGACCAAGTTGTTTAAAGGTTAAACAATTTAACTTATCTATATTCATACCGATAGATAATTCACAATTCACCATTGATAATCACATTATCAATTAAACAGATGATTCATAACCAAATAGGTAATCCATATCAACATCATAATAGTTAATCTATATTATCATCATAATGCAACCAAGCATTCATATCACACAACATCTTATCTCATTTCTGAGATTACATCTATTCAAGACAATCAATGTCATCCATTCTTATATAAGCAATGATTTACTTAATCATAACATAATTAATTTAAAATGAATTAAATTAACTATCTCTATCTTTAATTAATTTAAAGTGAATTAAATTAATTACTTCATCTCTTAATTAATTTAAAATAAATTAAATTAATTACTTCATTATAAACCTTACTTATATAATCATTAATTAATTACAAATAAATTAATTAATCTTTCTCTAATTATCCACTTAATTAATTACCTTGATTAATTATACTTTAATTACATTTAAGTAATTATTCCTAATTAATTTCACAAATTAATTATTCTTAACCAAATACAGTAATTAACCTTTAATTACTTCATTAATTAATTAATTATAATCAATTACTTTAATCCTTAATTAATTATAATTAATCACTTATCATTTGATTAATTAATCTTAATTAATCAACTCTTAATCACATCATTAATTATAAACTAATGATCCCTAATTACACCTTTAATTAATTATTAATTACATTAAGTAATTAACCTTTAATTAAACCATAATTTATTAATCACCTTTGATTAAACTTAACCAGTAATTAACTCTAATTAATTATCTTCCTTAATTAATTATTTTTAATTAATTACAAAAAAAAAAAAATTAATTACCTTATAATTCATCTTAATCCTTTAATTAACTTAATTAAATAATTTATTTAATTAATAACACTAAGTAATTAACCTTAATCACTTCTTATTTAATTACTTTCATTGAATTTACTTCCATAAGTAATTTCTCTTTTCTTAATTACATTCAATAATTATCATTTAATTACTTTACTAAGTAATTATACTTAATTAATCATAAATGATTTATCTTTAATTAATTATACTAATTAATTAACCTAACATTAATTACATTAATTAATTAATCAATAAATCGTCCCTAAATCTTTAATTATCCATCCACTAATTACTTCATTAAGTAATTATCCTTAATTACAAATAGTAATTAAGCTTTAATTTAATTTATTTATTAATTCTCCTTAATTAAACTCAAATTACTTACTTTATTAAAACCCATTCAAACAACTTAATTTAATACACTTAAAATCTTTGAATATCCTTTCAAACATGTTTGATTTAAATTAAATAAAATAATTATGTAACTTTGAAATCCCAAATTTCATATTCTTTATTCATTTAAATCTATTTTAAAATCAATCTAAACATTCCTTTTTAAAACATCTCACTTTAAATTCAGCTTAAAACTTAGTTAATCATTTGTTTAAATTAAATTATTTCCAATATACATTTAAACTTGTTTAAACATTTTCCTTTGAAAACAAATTGTTTAAATAAGTCAAATGCTTTTAAACACTCAAACAAAACAATCGCGTGCGAGCCTCCCCACTCAAACACTCAAACACTCACCCGAGCCCCACACTCAAACACTCAAACACTCGAACAAATAGTAATTAATCTAGTGTTCAGGTAGAAACTAGACTCGCACACTCACCCGAGCCCCACACTCAAACACTCGAGACCTTCCCTGAATCCACGCGAGGAAACTCACGAACGTCTTCTGCTTCGAGTTACACACGGCAACTACCCGAGAACGACCCTAAGTCCATGCTTCTTCCCCAACTTCAAATTCCCCAGTGTACAAAATCGTGCACTCGTGCACCTACACCAACGCCTCCGGCCGAACTGGGGCGCCGCAACCATGGACATCGATCACAAGGATCCACGCGATCAAGAAACCCAACCCAGATCGGAGAAATGACTCGCGAATCGAAATTTCGCTCCTCGGTCGAAAAACTGAACCCAACTTCGACCGCAACTTCCCCCAACGCCGTCGACTCCCTCATCGATGAACCCGGCCAACATCACCAGAGCATCACCACTTCACGAACCACCCTACCACCCCTTCGCGATCGCCTCCGCATCATCACCCACGTCGCAAATTCCTCAACAGTTCAACCCATTTAAAAGCAGCCTAAAACCCTACTTCGATCCAATTCGAACAATTCAAACATTTGAAAAATTCGATTGTATTTTTCCCATGATCACAATCAATCAACCCTCCTCCATACCAAAAATCGTTCAACTCCAACATGCGGATCACCACTAATCGCCGATCAACCCAAATTCGAACAAACCCAAATTACGTTCGAATTTCCAAACTAAAATTTTTGATATGCATGCCTAAATTCATGATTTTCCAGTACGATTTCATATATATAATTCAACTTAGAATTTAGAGCAATTGATTTTTAACTTATACTTTAATTTCACTGTATTTTCTTCAATTCGAGGGAAATTCCAAATTATAAAATCCTAGAATTATTTTTAGATGATAATTTACATGATTACAAACAACCTTCATTTACAAATCAAAGTCCAGTTCGTATTCAAAATCAAGATATTGAAATTTTTCTCAGATTTGAAAACTGTTTATAAACACAGTAACAATCCTTTACTCTACAGGAAATTCAAAGCATTCAATTCAACATGCATTCAATTTAAAACAAATATTGCATATAACATTGTTATATCATCACAAAATCACGAAGAAATCTAAGATCAACTGTTTTTAAAATAATTTACTCACTAGTTTAGTTGAGACAGAGGACAGAGAATAGAAGCTGTTTCCAGGCTTGCATGTTCAGATTTTTGAACTTCTTTTGTTTGGTTGAATTTAAACTTTGTTGTTTGATTTATTTCCTCTAATTGCATGTCTTCAGTTTGATTGAAGAATTTGAAATTGCTAATTAAATTTGCCTCCATCTTCTTTAAGTTATATTTGAATTCCAGATTCCATTTCTTCTTTGATTCCAGGTTTCCAGATTTTTGCTTTGCTTTAAATTTTGCTTTCCAGATTTTTGGTTTCAGATTTGATTTGTTTTTAGGTTTTAGTTAAGAAAAGAGAAGAAAGAGTTTAGGCAGGAAACGATTTTGAACTAAAAATGAAAACCAGATTTCTCTCTAAACTACATAATTTATAAATTAAATTTTTAAATAAAAATAGTGTTGCCACTTGTTAAATTGCATGAATATACAAATGTTAATATGTGTTTCTATGAATTACAAATGTTATTACCATGTGTTAACACATGTCCTAAGTAATTTAAATTTTATTTAATTCAAATGTTAATATAACTTACATACTTAAATTTTCTTAATTTACATATGTGTATATAAATTATTTTTAAAAGAAATTATTCTAAAACTAATTATAATTCAAATATATCTTATACATGTATTTTAAAAATTTAAACATTTAACTTTATACATTTATAACCATTTTGATTTGAGTATTTTAAAAGAAGACAAAACAAAGCTTGTTTAAATCTTTTGTAAACAATTTCATTTAAAATAAACAATTATCTTATATTTTGAAAAAAATTGAATTAATCTAAACTAACCTTTGAAAAATATAAATTTTAAAACAAAGTTTTAAATTACAATTCATACATATATATATTATCAATAGATTAAAATAAATTTCAAACAATATCAAATTATAACATATACATACTATATATATTACAATTTAAAAATTCATCTTTAATTTAAAACAAAAGATATTTCCATTCCCAATATCAAATATATATATATATTTTAAATAGATTTAAAACTTTATTAGCTTTGAAAATAAATCTTATCAATATTTTCCAGATTAAATATTTATTAACCTTTAAAGATTAAATTACCAATTTAAACTAAAATTATAAAGGAAAATTATCAATTCAATTGAATTATTAATACAGATTATTAAATTCATATTGCCCAAAATCCCGGGTTATCACAGGGAATGTTCCAAAATTCAAAGGAAACCGAATCGAAGATGAAGGAATTCAAGCTCGAACGAAAGCGATTCTGTAATTAAATTTACTCTATATGCTGAGTTTGCCTAAAACCAGAGCTCTGATACCAACTGTAACGTACCGATATTTTCAACCATTCGCATCCACACATGTCGGACTTGAATTGCTCAAAATACCGCGTTGTAAATAAAAATTTGGCAAACTCATCATTTACAGTAAATAAAAAATCACAGATCACAGACATAGAGTAATATAATGCAGCGGAAGTAAAAGAGATAGTAGTCCATGAAGCTACTATATAAATACATCAGAGTTAATTAAGATACAATAGGAATACCAAGATACAACAGGAGTAACAGTATGAAAATCAGGTACAACTGGAATCAACTGGATAACAAAATGAATAGATATCTGGATCTTCAAAGCAAAACTCCAGCTCCGAAGGTGAGTCTCTAATGTTATATCACTCAGTCTGACCCGAGCGTAAAGCAAAACACAAAACACTCGAGTCAGGACATACATACTTATATAATGTAAACCAACTCAAGTGAACTGTAATAAAGGTACAAGTAACTTAAAGAATGCTTGGGATAGCCCATTCTTTAAGGATCCGTTAAACTATTTACTATGTAGTAATATTCGCTATTATAATAGTGTCTAAATAAGTAAAGTACAATCATATAGAAAATAGCGTTAAGGGGATGGAGAACCTTAACGCGGTCGGATCTTAAAATCATAATCGTAGTAAAGCTCGATATGGTAGGTGACACGACACAACTAGGCAATGCTAGGGTAGATATACCAATTACGCATACGGAATGATGGATACGCATAGCAGCCACTACCGTTCCACCTCGAACAACACTCCCAAATCGGAGGATGGCCATCTAATCAATCACAAGTAAGAGTATAATATCGAAGAAATGTGTCTGAGAAGAGGTGCTACCTCACTGGTCCGAGATCGCTCCTGTTTTAGCCACCTTATGCCAACTCACGGGAGTTGGGTCCACGTAACATACCTTAAGAACGTCGCCACCATCCTACTTCATTCTGGAATCTCCACCGTGTACACGGTTGTCAAAGTGGTTTTCGGTATCGACAGAGAGTATGTCCATATCCGATCCCGGTCTCTTTGCCAACCAATCGTTATTATAACCCGTGGTTATAAATTTCAAAATAGTTTATGTTTCAAATCAAAATACATCCTTTAAACCATTTCAAAATCATATCATTTATTTCAAACTAATACATACTTTCAAACCCAAAACATATCTATTCAAAACCAATTCAAAAATATATCATTTCCATTTTAAAACCAATTCAATAATATATCATTTCAATAAAACCCAAATTTCAAAATCACTGAATATTTCCTTTAATTTATTAAACTTGAAATCTTCCTTTAAATTATCATAGCATTTTGGTAATGTAACCTTAAGGAATCATAGCATTTTTGGAATGTAATACTTTCCAATTTAATATTTTATATAATCAAAGTATTTATATACTTACAAATTTTTAACATGGTCATTTTATCATAGCCTTATAGTTAAATAAACTTTGTTACTGTAATATCCAATTTAATGCTGAAATTCTTATGTTAAGTTAAGAGTACCTTATTAACTTACATTATCATTACAATAAAGAAACTTTATTATTTTAGTCATTAAAATATGTCATTTACATTAATTAAAACTTACATATTAAATGTACTTTTTAACTTACATTTCTATTACAGTAAAGAGCATTTATCGTTTAATCAATATTACACTAATTAAACTTACATTATCAAATGTACGTTTTAATTTACGTTTTATTACAAAAAGGGCATTTATTATTTTAAACCAATATTACACAAATTAAGACTTACATGTTTCTTTCATTAATTAAGACTTTACATGTTTCTTTCAGTAAGTAAAACTTTACATATTTCTTTCATTAATTAGAACTTTACACGTCTCTTTCATAAATTAAAACTTTACATATTTCTTTCATTAATTAGAACTTTACACGTTTCTTTCATAAATTAAAACTTTACATATTTCTTCATTAATTAGAACTTTACACGTCTCTTTCATAAATTAAAACTTTACATATTTCTTTCATTAATTAGAACTTTACACGTTTCTTTCATAATTAAAACTTTACATATTTCTAAATTAGTTTATATTTCCAATCACAAATTTCCATTTATTTATTTAACATTTTTAATACATATGAAATCATTTTTCACTTTATTAAATCATTTTAAAAACAAAATTAAAATTAAAATATCAAAATTTACATTTTCAAAATACTTAAAACTTCTAGAAAAACTTATAAAATAACCACGGGTCTGTATAATATTTTCTAACCTAGGTCAAGTGATACAGATAATATATCATTTCAATCCGTAAATTACAGAGAAAAATCTGGGTTCTATCATTTCAAACCCGCAATCCCAAGTTAAATAAAATAAATAAAAATCGCTTAGGCTTGTCATTTCAGCCCATAACGATCTTTCCCTATTCTAAAGTCCGTTCGGGTATGTATCATTTCAACCCATAGTGATTCTATTCTACAGGGAACTTGCAGTGTGAGAACATAATATAAATAAATAGTAAAATAAAATAAAATATAACAGATGATGTAACAGGCATATAAACAGTATTTAATATCATATAAATATATCACAGGCATGTATAACATAATATAATTATTTCTACACTTTCACTTGCTATCAATTCACAATAATATAAGTATGAATGTCAGGTGTGATTACTCACCTTTTTACGCTGAAGTTTGCAAAGCAAACACACAAACAAAAATCCGGAAAGCACGAAAGCACGACTAGACACAATTCTGATTTGAATGGATGGAGAGCCAAGATATTGATCTTGTATATAACAAATACACAAATCATAAGAATAAGATTCAACACAACAAAAGATGAATTAAACTATGCAATTATGAATCAAAGAACATAACCTTGCTTTCAACCACCAAGTGGGCTTTGCCATGGTCTAATAGTAAGGAGGAGGTTATGTTGTGGTGGTGGAGGCTGAGCTATGCAAGGAGAAAACAAAAGGAAAAAAAGAGGAAATAAAATAAAAGTGGAAACAAAAAAGAGAGAAGGAAGCCATGGAAATAACCTAGAGCTTGTTGTATTTTCTTCACGCAAATGAAAATGGGAGGATGAGAACTTGTACGTGAATAAGAAATAAAAAAGAAGGCGACTAGGATTTCAAGAGATTTGAATGGCTAAGATGTAGGGTATAGAAAATGAAAGGCTAGCAAATAAAAAGGCTAGTGAATGAGTGGGATTTATTTCCTATTTAATAAAAGAAACTTACTGTAAAATATTTCAATCAGAAGAGGCAAATGAGGAACTGAGATATTGAGAAGATTTTTATGTGATTTGATAGAGTAAATGCTAGGAAAACAAAGAGACAAGAAATAAAGAGAAAAAAACTTATACATATATTATTCCTAAATGCAAGTGAAATATGTGAATCATAATGGGAAATAAATTTTGTACGTGTATGGAAAAAGGACAAACACGGCTATAGAAGAGAAAAAAAAAGCTAAGGAGTTATGAATGCTAAGGAAACAGAAAGGCATAAGTTAAGGAGAAAAAACGTACAATATATTTTATTTTTAAATGCAAATGAAAAATGAGAGATGAGAAATAAATTTTATACGTGAATTATGAAGTGGAGTGGATGGCAAGAAAAGATTTTGAACGGCTAAAGAGGAGTAAATGATAGAAAAACAAAAAGGCTAGGAAATAAAAGGTAAGAAATAAGGAGAAAGAAACAAACATACATACATATATATATATGTGTATATATATATATATATGTATATATATATATGATTCTTAAATGCAATTGAAAAGAGGATATTTTGAGATGTTTGTACATGATTAATAAGAGCAATTCACGGCTATGAACGGTGAATGGCTAGGGTAAGTAATAAAGAGGGTAGGTAAATAAAAAGGCTAGCATTAAAGAAATGTAACGCATGTCTCCTTGATTGCTTCCAAGCCTTTTATGAAAAGATATACACACAAGTGAAATCCAATAAATAAAGTTTAGATAAACAAAATAGAAAAATAAAATAAAATAACATAGAAAATAAAAATATAGAAACGCACATAGAAAACTAGAAATTGAAATACAGTAAATAACTGCGTGTAAAAATGCTGTAATTTATCTGATTTAAAAAGTATAACTCAGAATTTAACGAAACGAAAAGCAGAACAGATATCATAAATATATTCTGCTTCAAAGAAAAAGATTAAAATTTGAAATTCAATTTTTTTTATATTTAAACTGAAAATTCAGATTTTGACCAAAATATAAAATTTTCAAAAATCGTTTATTTATTGCATTTGGAAAATAAATTACAAATAAATTCCAAACTTACATTGGAATAATTCTAAAAATTCACTTTTAAATGATTTAAAAAAATCAAAATTTCAAATAAAAATTTAATTAAAAATATTCACAAAATTATGGGTTGTTACAAATAATTTGAACGGGTATAAACGAACGTGCATTAAAAAAATGAAGAGAGAAAAATTATGAGAGGAAGAGGAATAAGTGACAGCAAAGCTTTGCAAATAAAAAAAAAAGTTATAAAGGTGAATTAAATGACCCATTCAAATTAATTAAAAAAACGTACATCAGTTTATACATTTAGACTTTCCAAACGGTGGGGGATGGGAACGGCTGAAATTTAGTAAAAAAATGAATGTTATAGTAAATGCTAGTTGCTATCAATTACTGTTTGAAATTTGAATGGACACCACTATTAAAACTGTAAAAGTGATACCGATAGGGTTATCCGTTTTCGCGGATTCCGCTGTGTACCGAACTTCAAAACACAGAATTGAATATACCGTAGAGATTAGCACGACGAGACGATCAAAACGGTATACAGATACCAGTGGTACGATCGAGTTATCAAAAGTCGATAATCGGTACCAGAAATGCTGCTATTCTGCCAGAATTAAGATAAACGGATCAATAGAAGTCCAAATTTGGAAAAACGAAAGATGACATCTCTCTCAGAAGATGATTTAGAAATTTATTATGTAAAAATATTCAAGTTTGAAAGTTATTTTATTATCATCAATTCTAACTGATTTAAATTGAAATAAAATTTCACAAGAAAATAAACTTCAATATTATCAGATGAAAATTTACCAGTTGCTATGTTTTAAATAGACGTATTCCAAATAATAAATTTTTAATTTCAAATTTTATTGTTTAAAATTTCACAAAATGTCAATTAATTAAATAAATAGAATCACTAAAATTTTGGGTCGTTACACTCTCCCCCACTCAAAACTTTTCGTCCCCGAAAAGGAAGGAGGTGAGAGAATAGAACGACCAGAAATAGAAGTAGATTGAAAGTCAAGATTAAACAATTAATTTGAGACTATATAAAATTTTACTTGAAATATTCATTTGAAAAAAATTCATTTGCAAATCAATTATCTTTAATACTTTAAAACTTTTCACAACCCATTTGTAAAATTTCTTGCTTCCTTTATAAATACCATTTATATGTTTAAATAACACCTTTATAAATATATGAAAACTATTCGAAAACAATTATTTATATCATTACTTATATTTACAAAGGAGCTATTGAAAACATTAATTCCATAATTCATAAATTTATAGATTTCATTTCAAGATACTTTTCAAATATGATTAATAAATCAATAATCATTTACTTTAGATATGTTTTATTTAATTAATGACTTCTAAAATATTTATAACACTAATAATTTACTATTAAACCATGTAGTATATAAATAAACAATATTTTAAAAGGATATATTCAACAAGGAAAAGAAGGAGGACTTGGAAAAACAGAATATATGTGAATAAATAAAGCTGAGCAGATAAGATAGATTCAAAAGAGTAGTATCGGGCATGAATAATTAATTCAAACCATTAGAATTTCAATTTCAAATATTAATACAAAATTTCTTTGTTGGAAATACTTTTATAATAAAATACCTTTATAACGAAACAAATTTCTTTTCGAAAATATTTTTATAACTCGATGTCTTAACAAGTTTATCCTCGTTCCTGTAGACTCTGGCAGTGCGTTGATCAGGCGCAAAGCTAGAATTCTCCAAGTACTTAGTAGACTTGTTTCAACACCGAGTAAAAATACTGGAAAAACTTTTAAAAACAGATATGGAAATTACAATCCAAACAAAAAACAAAACAAAACCTTTGTCTAACCATGGTTCGCAGATACACAATGGTTACGCCTGGGTCCCCCAGGAAATAATCCATATCTGTAAGCTTTCTCAGCCCTGCGAGTTACGCCATGATGACTAGTAGAGTGTAGGATACACAATAGTTACGCCTGGATCCCCCAGGAAACAATCTGTACCCCTAGGCAAGACTCAGCCAAGCAGTTGCGCTACTATTCGCGACCTACACAGATTGCAGGATACACAATGGTTACGCCTGGATCCCCCAGGAAACAATCCGTACCCCTAGGCAAGACTCAGCCAGGCAGTTGCGCTATGCATCCGCGCTCGTAAGACCATGGGTAACGCCATGGAATTCGATGGAAACTCGAGTATCATATCCGGAAAACCAAAATCAGAGAGAATAATATCGATAGAATGAATCCAAGATGTGGCCACAAATCGGATATCAAGCAGAAGGCACTTTCCATATCTTTACTTCGAAAATATGTATCATATAGTATCTTTCAAATTAATTTCAAATATCATACTTATATAAAGTCCATTATATATAAGATTAAATTTTCAAATCAAATACCTTTCCAAAATCAATAGTATATCAAATCACACTTATATAGACTTCAATTATATAAGATTTCACTTTACAAATTGAGTACCTTTTCAAATCTATAGTTTTCGAATCAACCTCATACTTATACAAACCAAATTTTTTATATAAGTTTGATAACTCCCAAATCAGGTATTTAGTAAAAATAAGGTTCTCAAATTTCAATTTGTTTCAATATTAGTTTAGTTTCAACATCATATACAATCCCACTAAATTATTTCTTCTCAATTTAAATATCTTTAGTTTCAAAGTTTCCAACATAATAAATTTAGAAAATAATCCAAGTTTCTAAATCAATATCATTTAAGTCAACCAATTCATTTCCAAAATCAATGGTTTTCAAAATCAATCTTATACCTACATAAGGTCCATCTTATATAAGGATCAAATTTTACAAAATAAATTTCGCTGTATAAAGAGCCATATGGGATTGAATATGTAACGACCCAGAATTTTTGATAATTAAAATTCGAATATTTAATTGATTTTAAATATTAATAAATGAATTTAATAAGTCGAATAATTTATTTAAAGGATATTGGATTTAATTTGATAATTAAATCGATAAATTAATAATTGAAATTCCAGAAATAATTAAAAATCGAGTTAAAATGATTGAAAATGATTTGTAAAATTTTATTTGATCATACTGGAATTATAGAAAGGTTATAGAACTTTTAAAATTGAATTTGGAGTTAATCTGTGAAAATTGAATATTTTAATATTTAATTATCGACTGAAAAATAGCCAATTTTTGAACAGTCTCAGAATTGAACGAAACCAGTTCCATTGGGTCCGTAAAATTGGATTATTACCGGATTTTAAATTTCGTATTTATCGGAGCTGTTATGTGAACGTACGACACATAAACGCGTTGAATCTTTATCGAATTCAATTTGAATATAAAAGTATAAATTTTTATCATCAGCCACCCTAGATTTTTTTTAGCAGACCTATTCCCTAAAACATCTGAACGCGCTGATCTCTTGTCCCCTTCGTTTTTCTTTTATCATGCAAGCCTGGCTCTTTCACGTTTTAAAAAAATCAAAGGAAAGAAAATACATCTCATTCAAAAGAATTAACTGCATACTCCTCTCCCTCTAAGAAATCGTAACTCCTCTTCTTTCCTTTTTCTCGTTTGAAATCACGAAAACCACCCCTCTCGTTCAAATTAATGGTGGCAACTCTGGCAAGGCATTCGCGACTTCATCGCGATGTGGGTTCTCGAGTTCAGCTTGAAGGCGACAATTTGGAGCGCGTCACGATGGCCGCGATTGGGGCAGAGTTGGTTCGAGAGCAAGGCACGCCGCGTCTTGGGGTTTCGCCGTTATCTGAGGCGCGTGCGCGAATAAGTGGTGGAACGAGGGCAACGGCGGCGCTGGGATTCATGACGACGAGATGGTCACGAGGTGGGTGGAGATGTGGGGGTTCGCGATGACGCGTGTTCGATCTCAAGGCGCGACAGCAGGCAAGTTCGAGGCGAGATGTTAGGGTTTGTGCTCGATTTGGGAATTCGTGACTGGTGGTGTGTGCTCGCGAGTTTGGGAGGGCGACTGCCGTGTTGGTAAGGCAGCGATTTTGGGTCGACGTGAGTTTTTTCTGGCCAGGCTCGATCTCGGGTTTAAGTTGAAGACACAGTGAAGGTATAATTTATTTTCAAATTTAAAATTTATACAGTTTTCAATTTCTGTGGGTAAGCAGAAAAAATAATATATAAGAAAATTGTTTGAAATTAAATTTATTAGGTAAAATAAATTTATTAGGTGAAACTGCTTTGTCGATTGTCTCTCATATTAATAAATCATAGGATTATAGCAAAGAATTTAAATAAAGATTATATATATATATATAATTTTCAAAAGGAAGATGAATTTGTTTAATTTACTTATTCTATTTATTTTTTTAGGGATGATTAAAGAAGAAAATTTAGTTAAATAAATTTATTAAAGGAGAAATTTGTTGATCTAAAAATAATTGAAAACGAAAATTAATTGTTCAGTTGATTCGAATATTAACAAATTATATAAATTATTTATATAAGGTCTAAAATCAAGAAACAAGCTGGAATTAAAATAGGATGGAAATGGAATGCGAAATTAAAGCTAAGGTGAGATCTTCTCACTCAAATTGAATGTGGAATTTTTGCAGTTATTGATTGTGTTGATTGCTATTGAATGTGATATTAGATATTATAGGATATATCTATATATATAGCAATATATACATATTGGCATATGTATATATTGGATTGATTGATTCCCGCCTCGTATAGCGGATGAGACCCTATTGCGCCGTTAGTAAGCGGATATTTTTATAAAACCCATATACCGCGATATTCCACCTCGAAGTGGAATTGGTATTGTGCTAACGTCTGTGGATGCAGGGAAACAGGTTGGAGGGATCCAACTGGATTCCTCACCAGTATTTATTTATTTACAGATATTGATGTATATTCTGTTATCATATTGATATATGATATTGACTGTTGTGATGGCCTAATTGGTGTTGTTGCATCATCGGATTCAGTTTTGAAATGTAAAAATAACGACTGTTATTTTAAAAGGGTTTTTAAAGTGATTTTTGAAAATATACGTTTTATGGAATTTCTGGATCGGTTTATAAACGTAAAATTTTAAAGTTATAAAAGTTATAATTTTTAGTGAAATATAACCGAAGTGTCGTTTTTGAAATAAAAGTCGATTTATTTATAAAATGGTTTAGGTGGGATTTTTGAATAACTATAAATGATTTGTATAAAAAGATTTATAAAATTGATATTTTATAAATCAAAATATTGGACTTATAAAACGAATTTTATAAGTGTTAAAAAGAAGTATAAATGGATTTCATAAGTGAATGAAATTAATAGATTTACGTTGTGAAGTTAAAAATGAATGAAGTTGTAGAATAAAGGATTTATAAGTAATTTACTTATAAATTGGATTTTTGCCTTTAAATGGAATATTTATCGAATTGATTTATAAAGGAGATTTATAAATCAAAGTTATTATAAAATATAAAAATAGAATTTATAAACGTTGTTTTATAAATTCGAGATCAATTGAATTGGATAAACTAAATATAGAAGATTTTTAAAGAAGATATATTCGCGATTTTGGATAGCGAATCTCTATTGAAATTAAAATGCGTAGAAAGGATTGAAATTGGGTTAAGTGAATTATATTCACGATTTTGGACAGTGAATATATTGTTTAGTAAAATGGATTTATTTTTGAAGAAGTGATATTAAAAAAATGAAGTTAAACATTTTAAAAATGTTTTTAAAATGTATTATGAATCGAAAGCATAGATTTCAACACTTGTTATTGAAATAGACGTTTTCGAGAAATTTAAGGAAATGGTGGACTATAACACTGTTGTTATAGTAAATGATTTCCAAAAGGAAATGTTTTGATGTAGTATTGGGATTTATATATCTATCTTAATTCCGAATCCCTATACTAGTGATTTTGAGTCGTCATAACGATGTTTTACGTAACATTCGTTTTGACTCAAATAAATGTTGTTATAGTAAATGTTTTCCTTAAAGAATGAATATATACTTAATTTGATTTAAGTATATCGAATATTTTCCAAGTGTTGAAAATAAATGATTTGTGAAATACTTGTTATTAAATAAGTATGGAATTGCTTTTCCAATATGAAATGAACATTTTTGAGATTTATCTTCTTAAAGATAAATCGAAAGTGAATATTGACATCGATTCGAAAATCGTATATCAGTAGATATTTTTAAAATATAAATTCACTATGGAATTTATAAAAGAAAGGGAAACTGTTTAGAAGAATAAACGTTGGTTTATTTTTGAAGTGTGGAAATTTTATATCTAGTAAAGATATTTTGGAAGATAAAATAATTTGGAAAATTATTTGGAATCTGATGATGTTGCGCATCTTTATTGATAGTTAAATAACCGACTATCAATAATTACCTTTAGATAGGTATTTGTTGAGAATTGGATGAATTTGAATGCCACACTTGTTTTTAAATAAGCGCTCACTATTCGGGTTAGCCGGGAAAGGACCATGGGGTCGTATAACCCATTCCGAATATGTGATACGTCGTTATGAATTGCATTCGAAGACCGGTGTTGAAGACCGGATATTTTTGAAAACGGAAGGATTACCGTCGAGTTACTCTACATCGGCTGATCTCCGATTTAGAGGTTTTATCACCCTTAGTGACGGGAAGTCCGGACGTGATTAGAAATTTATCCGAAAATGCAAGGGCTTCGTGAGAAGTGCCTTCGGTTCTGTTCGATCCCGGAACAGACTTGTATGGATTGTGTGTCTGACGTTACAAATTGAGATATAAAGCTGATTTCTTTCAAATACATTTCTGTTGGTGGCGGAGAATTTATTCTCTTAGCTTAACACCCTTCTCTGAGACGTACGAGCTCAGAGGTTATGTAGTTGAAATTTATCAGCGATATACTCCCAATTTGGTAACGTGGCATACTGAGTGTTGCTGTGAAATGATCAGTGTTTGATCATTTGTGATATGATCATTTGTTTGATCTTATATCTTTGTGATCATAGGTTGATCATTTTGTTTGACCCGAAGCAGGGCTTTGTAGAAAGCGTAGCTTTGTGGACGAGACTTCGTCGAGCCTCACACCCCGGAAATGGTCGAAACAGGAAGGATGCGGCAAGGTTCTAGGGAGTAGCCCCCTTAGTGTATGTCATTCCTTCTGGATAGAGGTGGTATCATGGTATGGAGCCCAGATACTTAACCTATGTGGTTGCTGCATTATTATCTATGTGGTTTGTTGGAAATCGGGGATCCTCGGGAAGATCGGTTACGATCGGGTGATGGCATACGCGTGTTAGTAGTTACCTATTTTTGCAGAGGTAACCCGGCCTTGTGTTGGCAGAGATCCGGTTAGGTTCTCGGGTCGTCTATTCCAGGGACGTACCCATCGTGGAAAAAGAAGTTCCTTAGCCTGACCATTTGTTGGAAATCCAAAGAAACAATACGTGACTTGTACGGTTTTAGTTGTATTACCTGCTATGGAATGTGGCGGTAACCTGCTATTGAACATAGTAGCTATAGTAGGCATAAGTGCGGAATGCCTATGCTGGCTAAGATTAATATTATACTTTCGAAATGTTTTCTACACTGTGCACTAATAATAATATCAAGAAGAATTTGATTTTTGCGTAGTAAGCATCTTTGACTATCATAAGAAGAAATCTCCTCCAATTCTGCGTTTGCATTGTGTGTGTGGTGGGAGGTCTTATGGTAGTTTCATTTTCCAAAAGCATTGCGAATTGACTTTAAAATTCTCTGCTGTTTATTTTTAAAGAATAACTGTTTTACGATCTCACACCAGTCACCATGACTGACTCGGAGTTTATTGTTCCCTTCTAAACTCTGGGTGCCCACCAATTTCCACACGGGCAGCCTAGAGTTATGTTATCAGGATATTCTAGATATTCTGGAGCTTGGAGATAAGCTGGATGACGAGACGTAGTATTTGTATCTGATATTATTTATTCCGCTGTGTATTCTGTATGAGGACAAGTTTATATAACTGTCCATTGTTGTATATTGACTCTGATTGATGTATGTATAAAAACTGATATAATTCTTTGTTTTTAAAGACTAGTGTTTATCTATTATATATTGTTCCGCTGCGATATGTGAGATTCTGATATTGTTCTGTTTCTGTTCTGTGTGTTCTGTTGTTCTTCTTTCTTCTTCTTCTCTTTATTTTCTCTTCTTCTATCTTTTTCCTCTCTTCTTCTTCTTCTACCTTTTTCTTCTTTTTAAAACCCTCACTATTGGAGTTTCCGGCACTTGATTTCTCGGCAGTCGATAAAGTGAGTATCGATGTCGAATTTTCGAAAGTCGAAAAATCCGGTACGTGACAGCGTGGTATCAGAGCATATGGTTAAGCGACAACCCTGCTCTGTTGGGTGTTACTCATTAGAGATAGAGTCAGTAGTACTCTAGAATGAGTTGAGTGTAATAATAGATACGAGTGCGTATTTGTTAGTGAATATAAAATTGTTTTATATTGTGATGATTGGTTTGTTGAGTGGTATATGGATTCTGGTCGGTATTGTCCGTACAACTCTATCGATAGGGATCTCTAAACACTTTTATAGAACAATTCGGCACAGTATTGTTTTAAATAGGGTAAATGAGATAATTTTGCCCAAAACTATTTTTGTATAGAAAGGAAATAATTTTCTATAAAGTACTATAGTATATGGTTGCATGGATGTTTGGTTGTTAGGAAAGTAATAATAGTGAATTATCATCACTAAAATTGAATAAGAAATTGGAATTATAACTCCAAAGTTAAGAAATAAATTCATATACAAATGAAATTTGAGAATGTGAATTATAAAAGTGATTTGTAATTTAAAACGGAATTCCAGAGAAGTATTTGGAAATGTTTTGAAAAGAATTTGAAAATTTTGGAGATTTGGAAATTTAAATTCCTTTTTGATTTGAAAATGAATTTCAAAGGTTTTGAAAAGTATTTTGGAGAGAATGGGAAGCTCTAAACTCTTTTCGGTCGCTGGAAAATAATTCCGATGATGATCGCGACATCACCGGTGTTCATTTTCGGGTTTCCAAAAGGGGAATTGCTGCCAAATTTGTTTTAAATGGAAGTTGTTTTGAAAATTTGGGTTTGTTTTGGAATTCAAAGGATAATTTGAATTGTTTTCAAAATGGCTTTGAAATGTTGAAAAGACTCTGGAATACTATAAAAAAATATTTATGAAATATTATTAAGTTGATAACTTATACAAATTGGATTTTGATAGAATAAATTTAACTTAAAGGATGGAGTTAAATTAAATTAAGTATAAGTGAATCAATTAAATAAAGTGAAATGAATTAAAATTCATATGGAATTTGAAATCCAGTTTAATATGAGTGGTTATAAATCAAAATAGTGAATTGAAAATAAATTTTGGGAATGAACAAAAGAATAAAACCGGAATTAAAACTGAATGTTGAAAACAAATTTGAATAAATGAACTAGAATTTGTGATGAATTAGTAATTGGAACTAATTTAAAATAGTGCAGTTATGAATGAAAGATAATTGATAAATTCAATATTTCAGAATTGAAGATAAATTGAATTCAAATGAGATTAGAAATGTAAAATTGAATGGATATGAATATGTAACTTCAACAGTGAAGTAAGCTAAAGATATATAAGCAGTTGATATTGAAAATTTTGTAATAGAATTTGCAAAATGGTTTGAATGTGTAACTAGATATTACGGCTAGTAGGATATACAGGTAGTATAAAGGAATTGGATTTGATTTTCGAAGATAAATTTGAATTGCTCGACAAAAGGTAAGTATTTAAATTTCAATATGAGATTTGATGATTTCTTGTCTAGCCGCTTGGCTTTTTCTTTTTCTTTTTGAAATCTGAGAGTCCGTAGGGACGTTTTGTAGTCGTACCGTATTAGCCGCGCAAAGGAGACGCTGGCGAAATTTTTTGAAAATTTCGAGTGTTAGAAAATTTTTGAGAAAATTTTGAAAGTTAAAATTTGAAATTAAACTCGAATTTGAATTTAGAAGTAAAACAAGATTGTTCTGAAACTTATAATTAGAGTTGGAAAATTTAGTTGAATTAATAACGAATCTCTAGTAGAGAGATTTGTTTTGATAAATTTGATAAAACTATTGGATTGTGAAAAATGATAGACGAGTTAAGGACCATTTTTCCTAACTTGTAATTTCGAGGACGAAATTCTTTTAAGGGGGGAAGTTTGTAACGACCCAGAATTTTTGATAATTAAAATTCGAATATTTAATTGATTTTAAATATTAATAAATGAATTTAATAAGTCGAATAATTTATTTAAAGGATATTGGATTTAATTTGATAATTAAATCGATAAATTAATAATTGAAATTCCAGAAATAATTAAAAATCAAGTTAAAATGATTGAAAATGATTTGTAAAATTTTATTTGATCATACTGGAATTATAGAAAGGTTATAGAACTTTTAAAATTGAATTTGGAGTTAATCTGTGAAAATTGAATATTTTAATATTTAATTATCGACTGAAAAATAGCCAATTTTTGAATAGTCTCAGAATTGAACGAAACCAGTTCCATTGGGTCCGTAAAATTGGATTATTACCGGATTTCAAATTTCGTATTTATCGGAGCTGTTATGTGAACGTACGACACATAAACGCGTTGAATCTTTATCGAATTCAATTTGAATATAAAAGTATAAATTTTTATCATCAGCCACCCTAGATTTTTTTTTAGCAGACCTATTCCCTGAAACATCTGAACGCGCTGATCTCTTGTCCCCTTCGTTTTTCTTTTATCACGCAAGCCTGGCTCTTTCACGTTTTAAAAAAATCAAAGGAAAGAAAATACATCTCATTCAAAAGAATTAACTGCATACTCCTCTCCCTCTAAGAAATCGTAACTCCTCCTCTTTCCTTTTTCTCGTTTGAAATCACGAAAACCACCCCTCTCGTTCAAATTAATGGAGGCAACTCTGGCAAGGCATTCGCGACTTCATCGCGATGTGGGTTCTCGAGTTCAGCTTGAAGGCGACAATTTGGAGCGCGTCACGATGGCCGCGATTGGGGCAGAGTGGGTTCGAGAGCAAGGCACGCCGCGTCTTGGGGTTTCGCCATTATCTGAGGCACGTGCGCGAATAAGTGGTGGAACGAGGGCAACGGCGGCGCTGGGATTCATGACGACGAGATGGTCACGAGGTGGGTGGAGATGTGGGGGTTCGCGATGACGCGTGTTCGATCTCAAGGCGCGACAGTAGGCAAGTTCGAGGCGAGATGTTAGGGTTTGTGCTCGATTTGGGAATTCGTGACTGGTGGTGTGTGCTCGCGAGTTTGGGAGGGCGACTGCCGTGTTGGTAAGGCAGCGATTTTGGGTCGACGTGAGTTTTTTCTGGCCAGGCTCGATCTCGGGTTTAAGTTGAAGACACAGTGAAGGTATAATTTATTTTCAAATTTAAAATTTATACAGTTTTCAATTTCTGTGGGTAAGCAGAAAAAATAATATATAAGAAAATTGTTTGAAATTAAATTTATTAGGTAAAATAAATTTATTAGGTGAAACTGCTTTGTCGATTGTCTCTCATATTAATAAATCATAGGATTATAGCAAAGAATTTAAATAAAGATTATATATATATATATATATATAATTTTCAAAAGGAAGATGAATTTGTTTAATTTACTTATTCAATTTATTTTTTTAGGGATGATTAAAGAAGAAAATTTAGTTAAATAAATTTATTAAAGGAGAAATTTGTTGATCTAAAATAATTGAAAACGAAAATTAATTGTTCAGTTGATTCGAATATTAACAAATTATATAAATTATTTATACAAGGTCTAAAATCAAGAAACAAGCTGGAATTAAAATAGGATGGAAATGGAATGCGAAATTAAAGCTAAGGTGAGATCTTCTCACTCAAATTGAATGTGGAATTTTTGCAGTTATTGATTGTGTTGATTGCTATTGAATGTGATATTAGATATTATAGGATATATCTATATATATAGCAATATATACATATTGGCATATGTATATATTGGATTGATTGATTCCCGCCTCGTATAGCGGATGAGACCCTATTGCGCCAGTAGTAAGCGGATATTTTTATAAAACCCATATACCGCGATATTCCACCTCGAAGTGGAATTGGTATTGTGCTAACGTCTGTGGATGCAGGGAAACAGGTTGGAGGGATCCAACTGGATTCCTCACCAGTATTTATTTATTTACAGATATTGATGTATATTCTGTTATCATATTGATATATGATATTGACTGTTGTGATGGACTAATTGGTGTTGTTGCATCATCGGATTCAGTTTTGAAATGTAAAAATAACGACTGTTATTTTAAAAGGGTTTTTAAAGTGATTTTTGAAAATATACGTTTTATGGAATTTCTGGATCGGTTTATAAACGTAAAATTTTAAAGTTATAAAAGTTATAATTTTTAGTGAAATATAACCGAAGTGTCGTTTTTGAAATAAAAGTCGATTTATTTATAAAATGGTTTAGGTGGGATTTTTGAATAACTATAAATGATTTGTATAAAAAGATTTATAAAATTGATATTTTATAAATCAAAATATTGGACTTATAAAACGAATTTTATAAGTGTTAAAAAGAAGTATAAATGGATTTCATAAGTGAATGAAATTAATAGATTTACGTTGTGAAGTTAAAAATGAATGAAGTTGTAGAATAAAGGATTTATAAGTAATTTACTTATAAATTGGATTTTTGCCTTTAAATGGAATATTTATCGAATTGATTTATAAAGGAGATTTATAAATCAAAGTTATTATAAAATATAAAAATAGAATTTATAAACGTTGTTTTATAAATTCGAGATCAATTGAATTGGATAAACTAAATATAGAAGATTTTTAAAGAAGATATATTCGCGATTTTGGATAGCGAATCTCTATTGAAATTAAAATGCGTAGAAAGGATTGAAATTGGGTTAAGTGAATTATATTCACGATTTTGGACAGTGAATATATTGTTTAGTAAAATGGATTTATTTTTGAAGAAGTGATATTAAAAAAATGAAGTTAAACATTTTAAAAATGTTTTTAAAATGTATTATGAATCGAAAGCATAGATTTCAACACTTGTTATTGAAATAGACGTTTTCGAGAAATTTAAGGAAATGGTGGACTATAACACTGTTGTTATAGTAAATGATTTCCAAAAGGAAATGTTTTGATGTAGTATTGGGATTTATATATCTATCTTAATTCTGAATCCCTATACTAGTGATTTTGAGTCGTCGTAACGATGTTTTACGTAACATTCGTTTTGACTCAAATAAATGTTGTTATAGTAAATGTTTTCCTTAAAGAATGAATATATACTTAATTTGATTTAAGTATATCGAATATTTTCCAAGTGTTGAAAATAAATGATTTGTGAAATACTTGTTATTAAATAAGTATGGAATTGCTTTTCCAATATGAAATGAACGTTTTTGAGATTTATCTTCTTAAAGATAAATCGAAAGTGAATATTGACATCGATTCGAAAATCGTATATCAGTAGATATTTTTAAAATATAAATTCACTATGGAATTTATAAAAGAAAGGGAAACTGTTTAGAAGAATAAACGTTGGTTTATTTTTGAAGTGTGGAAATTTTATATCTAGTAAAGATATTTTGGAAGATAAAATAATTTGGAAAATTATTTGGAATCTGATGATGTTGCGCATCTTTATTGATAGTTAAATAACCGACTATCAATAATTACCTTTAGATAGGTATTTGTTGAGAATTGGATGAATTTGAATGCCACACTTGTTTTTAAATAAGCGCTCACTATTCGGGTTAGCCGGGAAAGGACCATGGGGTCGTATAACCCATTCCGAATATGTGATACGTCGTTATGAATTGCATTCGAAGACCGGTGTTGAAGACCGGATATTTTTGAAAACGGAAGGATTACCGTCGAGTTACTCTACATCGGCTGATCTCCGATTTAGAGGTTTTATCACCCTTAGTGACGGGAAGTCCGGACGTGATTAGAAATTTATCCGGAAATGCAAGGGCTTCGTGAGAAGTGCCTTCGGTTCTGTTCGATCCCGGAACAGACTTGTATGGATTGTGTGTCTGACGTTACAAATTGAGATATAAAGCTGATTTCTTTCAAATACATTTCTGTTGGTGGCAGAGAATTTATTCTCTTAGCTTAACACCCTTCTCTGAGACGTACGAGCTCAGAGGTTATGTAGTTGAAATTTATCAGCGATATACTCCCAATTTGGTAACGTGGCATACTGAGTGTTGCTGTGAAATGATCAGTGTTTGATCATTTGTGATATGATCATTTGTTTGATCTTATATCTTTGTGATCATAGGTTGATCATTTTGTTTGACCCGAAGCAGGGCTTTGTAGAAAGCGTAGCTTTGTGGACGAGACTTCGTCGAGCCTCACACCCCGGAAATGGTCGAAACAGGAAGGATGCGGCAAGGTTCTAGGGAGTAGCGCCCCTTAGTGTATGTCATTCCTTCTGGATAGAGGTGGTATCATGGTATGGAGCCCAGATACTTAACCTATGTGGTTGCTGCATTATTATCTATGTGGTTTGTTGGAAATCGGGGATCCTCGGGAAGATCGGTTATGATCGGGGGATGGCATACGCGTGTCAGTAGTTACCTATTTTTGCAGAGGTAACCCGGCCTTGTGTTGGCAGAGATCCGGTTAGGTTCTCGGGTCGTCTATTCCAGGGACGTACCCATCGTGGAAAAGGAAGTTCCTTAGCCTGACCATTTGTTGGAAATCCAAAGAAACAATACGTGACTTGTACGGTTTTAGTTGTATTACCTGCTATGGAATGTGGCGGTAACCTGCTATTGAACATATTAGCTATAGTAGGCATAAGTGCGGAATGCTTATGCTGGCTAAGATTAATATTATACTTTCGAAATGTTTTCTACACTGTGCACTAATAATAATATCAAGAAGAATTTGATTTTTGCGTAGTAAGCATCTTTGACTATCATAAGAAGAAATCTCCTCCAATTCTATGTTTGCATTGTGTGTGTGGTGGGAGGTCTTATGGTAGTTTCATTTTCCAAAAGCATTGCGAATTGACTTTAAAATTCTCTGCTGTTTATTTTTAAAGAATAACTGTTTTACGATCTCACACCAGTCACCATGACTGACTCGGAGTTTATTGTTCCCTTCTAAACTCTGGGTGCCCACCAATTTCCACACGGGCAGCCTAGAGTTATGTTATCAGGATATTCTGGATATTCTGGAGCTTGGAGATAAGCTGGATGACGAGACGTAGTATTTGTATCTGATATTATTTATTCCGCTGTGTATTCTGTATGAGGACAAGTTTATATAACTATCCATTGTTGTATATTGACTCTGATTGATGTATGTATAAAAACTGATATAATTCTTTGTTTTTAAAGACTAGTGTTTATCTATTATATATTGTTCCGCTGCGATATGTGAGATTCTGATATTGTTCTGTTTCTGTTCTGTGTGTTCTGTTGTTCTTCTTTCTTCTTCTTCTCTTTATTTTCTCTTCTTCTATCTTTTTCCTCTCTTCTTCTTCTTCTACCTTTTTCTTCTTTTTAAAACCCTCACTATTGGAGTTTCCGGCACTTGATTTCTCGGCAGTCGATAAAGTGAGTATCGATGTCGAATTTTCGAAAGTCGAAAAATCCGGTACGTGACAGAATATATTTGCTTTTATGGGTTATATATCTTTTTAATTTAAATTGGAAATTTTCTTTTAGTAAGCAAAGATATTCCAACCCGACAGCTTTCAACTTCAGCGTCAAAATATATCATTGATATTAGAATATAAGATGTACATACGTCATCATTTCGCAAAATCACATTTGATCGCTCGCTCGATCACACAAGTTCGCTTTCGAACTAGTATTGTCCATTCGACTTCCCTAATGCGGATTTCGATATGGTTTCTCGACTAGAAGCCATCAGTCTCCTTGCATAGCCATATACTATGATAGAAAATTCTAAAATCAAGCCCAAAATCCATATCAAATATTCGCCATCAAGAATCGAATGAAAAATCCTAACACGAAATGGTGTAATTCACCTCGAACTTATGTACTCAAACCTGGATCAAATTAATTATGCGAATAAAACAGCATACGTACAACTTATATATTTATTCCAACTTGTTAAATATATATTTTCATAAAGATGTTACTAAGTTAAAACATTAAACTAAACTTTATTCAAAATATTTTGAAGACCAAATTCTTTTCAAAACATTTCAAATCTAAATTTCATATTAGAAATTTTTTAAATTGCCTTATTCATTTACTTAACAAAACAGTTTCAACTTATTTAAATCATATTACTACATACTTTAACATACATACCAAACTTATATACTTTATACTTTTCAAAATTTCTTAGCTTTGAAAAGTTAACCTTGATTTGGAAGTGCTCGAACCTTCAAAATAGTTGAAGAAATCATTTTCAAATTCAAGAGTTGGAAATCAGCAACAAATCAGTAAATCAATTTTAATAAATGGGGTTATATCAAATCCAAAACTCAAGGACTGAACACCGGCTTACTTCAAATCATTTCAAATATATATACATATATCCTTCGAATATCAAATCTTACTTCGGAATTTGAAATCAAAATTGGTTTCGAAAAATCACTCGCGTAGCAATGCTACTAAAGTGGCCTCTCCCCCACTCTGAAACTCGAAAATCAATGTCGATGATGCGTGCACTCATCACCGAAATTATTTTCCAGCGACATAAGTGAGTTCTGGACTTCTATTTTCTCAAACTTCTTTGAATTTTTTTCGAAATCATTGGAACTCATTTGAAGTCATTTGAAATGTTTCTTATTCGGAAAATACTTTCAAATCGTATTATCATATATATTTCAAAATCTTAAAACCAATTTCAAAACACCGGGGTTCAATTCTCGAATTTCAAATTTAAAATCCTTCAGTTATAAATCATTTTTAGATAAATCAAATTTCTTATATAATTTTTCAAAATTACAAATCCTTTCGAAACCTCAAATTCTCATTTTAAAAAGGGTATATAATCTTCATCGAAACATTTTCTCTTTTATATATAGAATATAATCATACTTATCAAAATAATAATATTGGTTTATAAAGCAATTTCTAAAATACAAACAAACCCGATTTTTCAAAGGATAATTTAAGAATATATTTCAAAATGAAGATAGAGATTCAAATTAGAGGACCTCTAACCAAATAGAATTCTGATTCGAAGATAGGCTCGAACGAAGATGTGATAATTAAATTTCAAAATAGAAGATAGATATATTTTTATAAATCGCGGATGACCCTAGAGTCAACCGTGACTTCAAAAATATAATTGATGTGGAAATCTAAGACAAATCGACATTCGATCATGAGATAGCGGCATCTAAACCAAAGATATAGAAATCTCCGGTGAATCAATGCCAATTGTAAAGGAGTTCCACCCCTTTACAAATCATTCAAAGATTGGCGGGATCGCCTATTCTTATAGAGATCATTCGAAGTGGAGTTATGGGATACTCCGGAATCAAAAGAATACAAATAGGGAGAGACAAGAATGAATTTTGGAACCGCAAGAAACGTTCCAAAGCTCAAAGGAAATCGAGTCGAACGGAAGAGATTCAAACTCGAACGAAAGTGATTATGTAAATAAATTTACTATATATGCTAAGTTTCGCATAGAGCCAAACCTCTGATACCAACTGTAACGACCCACTATTTTGGACCATTCAAATCGACAATAAATCCACACATGTCGGACTTGAATAATTCAAAATATCATATTGTTATTTAAATTTGGCAAACTTATCATATACAGTAAATAAATCAATCACATAATCACAGACACAGAGTAATACAATAATACGCAGCGGAATAGATAAAATAGTAGTTCATGAAGCTACTATATAAACATCAGAGTTAGAAATAAAATACAACAGAATATCTCAAATGTAGTGAAGTCTCCAGTACAACAGATGACTTCTCTGGACAAATCAACCAGAAGAGCTGAAAGCTGAGGCGATAGTTGGATCTCCAAAGGAAGCTCCAAACTCCAAGGGTGAGTCTCAAATGTTGTATCACTCGGTCTGACCCGAGCGTAAAGCAAAACACAAAACACTCGAGTCAGGATTAACATTCTTATATCAATAAATCCAACTCAAGTGAAATATCAACTGAAATACAAGTAACTTGAAGGATGTTTGGGATAACCATCCTCTAAGGATCCATGGAACTATCTAAAATGTAGAAATATACACTCTAACACCGTGGTCATTTCAAATTTATTTATACTTCAAAACCAAAATATCATTTCCATTTCAAATACATCTATTTTCCAAAATAGTATATTTATATTATATAATTTATAAAGTAAAGTATTTGCAATTTCCTCAAATTTCACAAATCGATTCAAATCAACTCAATTCCAAATTCAAATTTATTCAAAGCTCAATTCATCAATTCAATTCAGTTCTAAATAGACCATTTAAATTTTCAATATATTTCAAAGCTTTAATATTCAACATTTTCAAAGTTAAATTTAGCAGTTTCATATAGCTCTTGATTTAACTTTATTATTATTTAATCAGGGAATATTCACTTAATAAATTCATTATCATTTAACTAGCCTTAAATTTCATTTTTACTAAATATTTCCTTAAATTTATTTAAATAAGAAATATTCATTAAATTATTTAAATTAAACCTAAGTTATAAATCATATCTTAAATCTCAATTTCAATCAGTTTTAAATCGGTTTAATTAAATAAATTCTTTACTAAATTCAAATTATCTTCCCAACCTTAACTTATTCAAATTATTACTGAAATCTATTTTGAAACATAAATTTAAATACTCAACCATATTATATGTATTTAAATCAATCTCAATTAAATCAAATATTATTATTAAATCTATATATATATCATTACCATTATATATAAAAATTTAAAAAAATCAACATTTATTAAAACCATATATTTCTTCCCAAATCCATAGAATTTGTTTTCAAAATATTTATATATATGGACCAACGTTGTCTGTATATATATCTATCATATGGTTAAGTGATACGGATATTTATCATTTCAATCCGAAATTTAAATATATACGGGTAGAGATCATTTCAACCCGTAATCCCAAATTTAATTCAAATGAAAATCGCTTGGGTTTATCATTTCAACCTATACCGATTTTCTCCTATTCTAAAGTCCGTTCGGGTATGTATCATTTCAACCCATAGTGAATTCTATACTAACAGGGAACTTGCAGAGTGATAATAGATAATATAAAATACAATAACAGGCATATATCATCAATAACAGTATAATATAGACAATAGGATATGGTGTCATATCCCACAGGTGAACAGTTACAGATAATAGCATTTATAACAATTTAAATAACTACAGCAGCATATTTCAATTGTCGTTTCAATTGAAATTAAATTTAATAAATATAAGAATGTTAAATCGTGAGTGATTACTCACCTTTCGAGGTTAGAGAGTTTGATAACAGAGCAAGCTACGAATTCCGAAGCAAAATGAGATAGCACGAATTTGATGGAGAAAGCAGGCACGATGAATCAAGAGCTGATAAATGGGAATCGATGAGAACCAAAATAATTTACATATTTTTATATTTTCAAATTCAAAATCATTGTTTAATCAAACACATATATAGAAATCATCATTATAATTTAACCATACATATAATAATATAAAATCTTTATATATCCCAAGATCACTTTATTAAACCAAACATATATTTAAAACATATACATTTATTTCAAATCAGTATTGAATCCCAATGTGTACAATATACAATTGAAAACTAAATACACATGTATGTTATAAATTAAAAATTAATATTGTATAACATACTTTAAAAAAAAAATACTATAACATATATACACTGCATGTTATATACTATATCATAGCTTTAGTATAAACAAACTTATCACAAATTATAATATTCAGCCTGTAAATCAATATATAAACTTCATTGTAAAATATTTCACTGCAAACACACGTATAACTACATATATAGCGAGTCTATTAACTATACAGTTATTGTATAAACTTTACATAAAAATAAAATGTAAAATATAACCTACCTTTATGAAATATTATAATATAGTAAGCAACCTATGCTGAAGCCATACGAAATATATTTACTCTTTGTTTACAACTTTATACATATAAAAAAAATGGGCATGGGTGCACGCATAAATATGCATACATGTAGACAACTCTCTAATGCAATCTTTTAACCGATTATAACTTTATAAATAGGCAAATAGAAATCAAAAGCTTTGTATTTTCATATTTCAAATAATATATTTGCAACCTGAAATATATTTTTATGCATACCACCAGAAAATCATATTCTTAAAGCCAATAACTATACATACTAATATATGACTTAGAATATATAAGTTTTACACAACACGCATGCCAAATATGAGCTTACGTATATTAAAATTTTACAACAAAAACCCATATGCAAGCTAAGCTTTAAGACGAATACAAACAAAAGAGTTTCATATACAAACTTACATACACTTTTAATTATATATATTGTGACATATGCTTACAATTGCATTGACATGTGATATAAAACAGAAATATATATATATACAACTGTTTTATGTACATAAGAACTTATAAGTCTAAAACTCACAAACCTCATATATATAATTGAATTTATACTTGTATAGTTTATCGACATATAAATTTATACAACAGAAAGAAAAAGACTGATATATATAAGACGTAAACAAACTAATATAAGCTTTTACAAACTACAGTTATTAAAACCAAGTATAAATATGTATATTAACTTATATGTAATAAGTTAAATATACAGAAACTAACATATATGGCTTATACTCATCTAAGCAACAGCAAAAGCAAACCATCAACTTCTATAATTATATATATATAAACTACTATTTTATTAAGACTATAACACATATATATAGACTAATATATATATTTACATATATAACAGTAAGATGTAAAACAAAGGTAAAACAGCTTCTAGTAAAATGAGTTTTAAAATATGAGAACTAGATCCACCTTTATGAAGTAATAAAAATAAAACTAACATGTAATATAAATGCGTGAGCCACAAAAACAAGAAGAGGAAGGCTCGGCTTGAAGGTGGTAGGTGTCATCGTGAGGGAGAAGGAGAGATAGTTTAGGTGGAGGTGGCGAGGCAAGTGGGGAAAGCAGTGTTGAATGAATGCTTGGTCAACTCGGTTTCTGGTGTTGGTGCAAGACATTGGCGGGAGGAGGAGCACTGGGGTTTGAGGAGGTGAGGCCATTCTCGGCGATGCTCAGGTGAGACGAGGAATGGACCAGTTTCAGGCGAATGAAAATTAAGAATGTATAAAATAATTTGAACGGGTATAAACGAACGTGCATTAAAAAATGAAGAGAGAAAAATTATGAGAGGAAGGGGAATAAGTGACAGCAAAGCTTTGCAAATAAAAATAAAAAAAGTTATAAAGGTGAATTAAATGACTATAACGACCCGTATTTTTACGGATCGACATGTTCGTCAAAATCTGGAATTTTAGCACTTTCATGTCATTTCAGATTTTTAGGCAGATTTGTCTAAGTCCTAGGTCGTACGCGACCTAAATGTTGTTGGCGACTTAGGAGATAAGTCGTGGGCGACTTAGAGAAGATCTGCGACCTAAGGGGATAGGCAAGTTAAGGGATAAGTCTGGGTGGAGTTGCCGACTTAAGAGTAGTAGGCGACCTAAGTATTCTGGGGTAGAGTTAGGTCGGCAACAACCTAAGGAAATGTTGTGAGCGACCTAAGTGTTTGGGTGTTAAGTATTAGGTCGGAACATTGGCATAAAAAAAGTAGGAATGGATAAATAACACATAAATCGAGGGCGATGTACGAGAATTTTTATGAAAGCGTTTCATTTGCTTCTCTTTCGAGTTAGCGACCTATGGGATTGACCGACCTAAGAAATAAGTTAGTTAACGACTTAATAGTTAAGTCGTAGATGACTTAGTAGTTAGGTCGCGTTGGAGTCTAAGGTATTAAGTCGTAACCTCGTTATGTCGTAGGTCGGCAAGGCAGTTAAGTGTTAGGTCGGCAACGACCTAAGTTAGGTCGTGGACTTCTATGATTGTTAAGTCGCGATGTGTTAGGTCGCTGAGGAGTTGAGTCGTAGCCTGTGTGTTAAGGCGCGCGTTGCGCTAAGTCGTAGGTCGAAGGAAAGCGCATTTCTTTAGGTCGCCAAGCGTTAAGTCGTAGGTCGCTGGGTGTTTGGATGCGCGGAAGGGTTAAGTCGGAGGCTCTGTTAAGTCGTGGGGGTTTTTAGGTCGTAGGTCGGCATAGTGTTAAGTCGGCAGCGACTTAAGGAGATAGCCGAGTTACGACTTAGGGTATTTTCTGCTATAAATAGGAGAGCTTCTCTTCATTTTTGGGATCCGGATTTTGAAGCGACGAAGTGCTGCCATTTTGAGAGCTCGACTTCTACACTTCTTCACTTCTTTTCTCCACTCTAATCTAGTGCTTCCATCCATCCAAATCGAAGATCAAGACCGAAGATCCAAGAGCTAAAGTTGAAGATCTTCATCTATCGAAGAGAGATTTCATCGTTTGAAGTGAGATCTTGTCGGATCTAGCTTAGTTCTTCGCTGTCCAGATCTGAAGTTGTTATCTTTTGGATTGTTTAGGTGATTTGGTGAGTGGTGATTATCTCTCACACGGATCCAAAGGAGTATATCGGATTGTTGGCTCGATTTGATGTTAAAATAGAGATTTCCATGCATTTTCTTCATCCTATGTGTAGATCCATATAGATCCATTGTTCATGATGATGTTACACCCATTTTATCATATGTTAACCTATGCAAGTTCATTCATCAAGTTTGTAGAGATATAATCCATGTTGCTTATTGGACTTTCAACTCTTTAATTACGAAAATGCCATTATTGTTATAATTGTCTACTTAGATCATTTAGAATACTTGATTGCTTGGATTGATGTTTGATTTGATTGATTGTTATGAACTAGATGATTGATGATTAGATTTAGATCGAAGGTGATTCAAAAGCTAAGGGAAAGGCTCTTGAATTGGAAAAGCTGCTCGTGGCATATGTAGCGGGATGATGAAGCTCTTATGCATAGATTTGATGATGTGATGTTGAGATGAGGCTTCGCGAGGATGTGATGAAGCGAGGCAATCATGTGGTGAAGACTTGGTCTAATCCAGACGGGATCATTCCAAGCATGTTGATAACTCGGTGATATGATTCGAGTTGAGGATAATGGATGCTCGAGAGGCGCTTGAGCTAGTATGGAAATAGTCGTCGAGGAGGATGACTAGGAGGTTGAGATCTCATCGTTGTTGAAGGTTCTAGCATGCTCTAAGCAAGAGTACATGGGGACGCCCAAAAGACTAAGTTGATGGTTAAGTACTCTGGGTAGATTCGATAATCCTAGGCACGGGTCACGATGACGTGCGGGAGTTATGTCTAGAACCGGGGTTAGCATTAGCCCTTGACGGACGGCTGAAAGAATGTGCCGGTCATTCAATTAACGGTGATATCGCAACAATGATAACAGTGATAGCCAGGGTCATGGATGTTTGGTTGTATCGTCATTCGGTTTTAAGAGCGGTATTTCCTGGGTGCTTATCTGACCTTGGTATAGACCTTGGAGTTGGTACTTGGAAAACATCGCCCTTAACTCGAATGATTATTATTTTACCTTAAATTGTATGCTCTGCTATGTTGCTTCTACTTAGTGTGTGTCTGGGGGCTACCACTGTAGAAAGAGGTGGAGTGGGAGGGTTGTATTTTCTATTCCTTTTCCTTTATGCTCTTTTGGTATGTTGTTAGTTAATTTACTGCTCACTAAGACTGTTGTCTGACTCAAGGCTTTATGTTTTAATTCTTATTGCCTTGGGTTGTTCGTCCATTTTGGGACGGGCAGACTAGGTAGCAGGTGACAGGTGCTGTTCTCTTCTCACGATGCTGATATCGAAGACGAGCTGGAGGGTTGCATATTATCTTCTTATTATATGTACTGGATATTCCGCTGTTTTGTATTCTCTGAGAGATATGTAGTGAGGCCGGATGTATTGACTATGTGGATGCTTGTATTCAACTATTATGGAGTTTTATATGATGTCATTTTGTTCTGTAAAGCTTCACTATACATATGTTCTATTGTATTTTGTCCATGCGCTGTGAGTAATACGATAGATTCCTTTGTTTTAAATCTTACCTTGACAATCGTCCATGGTCGCCTGGCACACTTTACAGCGCTCTATCTCTAGATTCGGTGCAGGGGTCATGGGCGGTCGTCACATTTGGTATCAGAGCCTTGGTTAATCGATTTTACCCAACGCTCGCTGAAGTAACTACGTATGAGAGACGTAATTGTATTTTGATGGATGATTACTATATATAATATAGTAGCTTAGTAGGGTTTGAGTCCTTTGTGCAGTTGTTTCTCTCGGTATGCTAATCATTCCTTTTTGTAGATATTGAGAATGAGTCAAAGAGGGAGACCAGCTGCTAGGGAAGGCCGTGCTACTGAAGGGGCTGCTGATTATGTTGCTATGTTCGAAACCATGATGACTTCGATCAGGAGAAGGATGTCAGCCCCGGGGCCATCAGTAGATGTTGGAGATCAAGTACAGGCTCCAAGATTGATGGATCACTTGGACGATTCATTTAGGAAGCTTGTGGAGGAAGCTCTCAGACATGAGAATCTGTTTCCTAAGGAAGGATCTGTTGTTGCTGTGACCAGGGAAGAGTCTAAACCCCAACAGGGTAGAAACAAGAAGAGGAAGCAGCAGCAGCAGAAGGGTAAGGATGGTCAGAAGAAGCCGAAAGGCGAAGTGACTTGCTACAACTGTCAGCAGAAAGGCCATCTCTCCAAGGATTGCAAGAATCCGAAGGCGCCGGCGAAGTGCCACAACTGTGACAAGCCAGGGCATTTCAGGAAGAATTGTCCAGAACCGAGTAGGGACAAGCAGATTGTGCAGGCTTATGCTTTGGGAGCTGTTCCGTCATCTTCAAAAGCTCCTACCGCAGAAGAGAAGGGAAAGAGTGTGGTGGTTCAAGGTACTCTTTTCCTATGTGGTGTTCCAGTTAGAGTTTTGTTTGATACCGGAGCGTCGCACTCGTTTGTTTGTAGTGAACTCGTAGGCCGGTTAGGTTTGGAACCGGGTATTGTTGATAGGCCATTGGTTGTGACTAATCCAGTTGGGGGTTCGTCTTGTTTGTATATGTTATGCTGTGGTCTGATTGTGTCGAGTCATGGTTGCTCTTTTGTTTGTGATTGCTTTGTTCTAAACTTTGCGGGGTTCGGAATTATTTTGGGTATAGACTGGCTTAGGAAGTATGCGGCAAAGGTTGATTGCGAGAGGTTGGAAGTGACAGTCGAGAATGTGGAGGGGCGGAAGGTTGTAATACGATGTAAGCATGAGGAAGGCGTCTTCATGAGCTTCATGTATTCGCTGGTTGTTCCACGGGATGGACTGTCATCGGTACCAATCGCTAATGGATTCGAGGATGTCTTTGACGAAGTCGAAGGGTTGCCGCCGCATAGAGAGATCGAGTTTCGTATAGATCTAGTTGAAGGAGCCAGACCTGTTGTGATGCCTCTTAGGCGGATGGCGCCTAGGGAACAGCAGGAGTTGAGGGTGCAAGTTGATGACCTTTTACAGAAAGGATTCATTCGGCGTAGTGTGTCCAAGTAGGGTGCACCAGTTGTGTTCGCGACCAAGGCAGATGGATCGTTGAGATTGTGTGTCGATTATCGTGAGCTGAATAAGGTGACTAAGAAGAACAAGTATCCATTGCCGAGAATAGATGACTTGTTTGATCAGCTTCACGAAGCTAAGGTGTTTTCTCAGATGGATTTGGCAACGGGATTTCACCAGTTGAGAGTGGCTAAGGATAGTGTACCGAAGACTGCTTTTAGAACACCATCCGGTTTCTTTGAGTGGCTGGTAATGCCGTTTGGATTGACTAACGCGCCAGCATATTTTGTGGATCTTATGAATAGAGTGTTCAGAGATCAGTTGAACAAGTTCGTACTTGTGTTCGTGGATGATATTCTGATTTATTCCAGAACGGAAGAAGAGCACAAGACGCACTTGCGTATTGTTTTGGAAATCTTACGGAAACATCGGCTGAAGGCTAAGTTTTCAAAGTGTCACTTCTGGAAGAGTGAAGTGAGGTTCTTAGGCCATGTAATTTCTGGAAGTGGAATAGCGGTTGATCTCGCTAAGGTGGCAGCAATCCAGGATTGGGTTAGACCTAAGAATGCATCTGATGTGAGAAGTTTTCTTGGATTAGCAGGATATTATCGACGGTTTATCAAAGACTTCTCCAAGGTAGCTGCTCCATTAACAGGATTGACGAAGAAGAACCAAGTGATCAGTTGGGATGCTAAGTGTGAGCAAGCTTTCGCAATCCTGAAAGAGAGATTGACGAGTGCTCCTGTTTTGACTATTCCAAGTGGGAATGATGAGATGGTGGTTTACACCGACGCATGTGGTACTGGACTTGGAGCAGTGCTGATGCAGAAGGATAAAGTTGTTGCATATGCCAGTCGAAAACTGAAGCCACATGAAAGGAATTACCCAACTCATGATTTGGAATTAGCCGCAATTGTATTTGCTCTGAAGATGTGGAGGCATTATCTGTTGGGAGTTCGATTCGAGTTGTTTACGGATCACAAGTCGTTGAAGTATCTTTTCTCCCAAAAGGGTTTGAATCTTCTTCAGCAACGTTGGCTAGAGTTTTTGGCATCATATGATTTTGGTATAGCCTATACTCCAGGAAAAGGTAACGCAGTGGCAGATGCGTTAAGTCGAAGACATGCAGGATTGGGAGCCATGTTTTCAGAATGGAAGAGTCTCAAGTATTTAGCTGGATTTGACTTCAGGCCTAGATGCGAATTGGAACCTGAGATGTTGGCAAACTTATCAATAAGACCCACTCTTGTGGAAAGGATTGGCGAGAGCCAAAAGCGGGATGATAAGCTTATCAGGATTATCCATGATTTGGAATCTGGATTGGATCCAGAAAAGGATAAAGGATTCGAGGTCGATCGAGAGGGTTGGCTTCGGAAGCAAGAACGGCTAGTTGTTCCCGATATAGATGAATTAAGGAGTGAAGTTCTGAAGGAAAGTCATCACTCGAAGTTGACAATTCATCCAGGTGGAAATAAGATGTATCGGGATATGAAGAGAACCTACTACTGGGAAGGCATGAAGAAAGATGTCGGAAATTTCATTTCCAAGTGTATGAACTGCCAGTTGGTAAAGGCTGAACGAAAGAAGCCAAGTGGATTGCTTCAGCCATTAGAAGTTCCTACATGGAAGTGGGAACAAGTGTCGATGGATTTTATTGATGGATTGCCTAGAACCAGAACGGGAAATGAAGGGATTTGGGTCATTGTGGATCGACTGACTAAGAGTGCACGATTCATTCCTGTTCGATCGACTAGGACTGCATCAAAGTTGGCTGAGTTGTATGTTAAGTGGATAGTTCGATTCCATGGTATTCCGAAGAGTATAGTGAGCAATCGAGATCCATTGTTCACTAGTGGATTTTGGAAGAGCTTCCAGGAAGTTTTGGGAACCGAGTTGTGTTTGAGTACAGCTTATCACCCTCAAACAGATGGTCAGACTGAGAGAGTCAACCGAGTTTTGGAAGATCTCCTCAGAGCTTGTGTTTTGGATTTCGGAGGATCATGGGAAGATCACCTTCATTTGGTGGAGTTTGCGTACAACAACAGTTACCAGTCAAGTATTGGTATGGCACCGTATGAGGCATTGTATGGAAGACCGTGTAACTCTCCGACATGTTGGTTGGAAACTGGAGAAAAGCTGATACTTGGGCCAGAGATGATTCGGCAGACTTCAGATTGTATAGAGATCATTCGGCAACGAATGAAGGCAGCCCAAGATCGTCAGAAGAGTTATGCCGATAAGCGTCGAAAGGATTTGGAATTCGATGTAGGAGATATGGTTTTTGTGAAGATTTCTCCACTGAAGAATGTTATCCGATTCGGGAAGAAAGGTAAATTGACTCCGAGATTTGTTGGACCATTCCCGATCATCGAGCGAATTGGAAAGCTCGCCTATAGGTTGGAGTTACCTGAGAAGATGTCGGGTGTGCACAATGTTTTTCATGTATCATGTCTACGAAAGTATGTGCACGACTCGAATACAGTGGTTTCTGCTGATAGCTATGAAGATTTCGAAGTCGATCCAGTCGATAGGAGACCTCGTAAGCCGCTTCGTGTTGTTGAAACTGACACGAAACAGCTCAGGAGGAAGGTAGTTAAGTTGCTCAAGGTACAATGGAGTGATGATGATAACGACTGTACGTGGGAGGTGGAAGAGAGGATGAAGGCAGCTCATCCTGAACTCTTCAAGGTATGGCCCTAAGGTGTCGTCTCATCTCGCGATATTGTAACTTGTTCTAAGTCTTAGAATTCTGTACGCTAAGCTAGAATTGGATGCATGGTTTGTTGATTGCTATGGATGGTAGGCGTACAGGATAGTTTTTGATTGCTTGGAATTTCGGGGGCGAAATTTCTAAGGGGGAGAGAATGTAACGACCCGTATTTTTACGGATCGACATGTTCGTCAAAATCTGGAATTTTAGCACTTTCATGTCATTTCAGATTTTTAGGCAGATTTGTCTAAGTCCTAGGTCGTACGCGACCTAAATGTTGTTGGCGACTTAGGAGATAAGTCGTGGGCGACTTAGAGAAGATCTGCGACCTAAGGGGATAGGCAAGTTAAGGGATAAGTCTGGGTCGAGTTGCCGACTTAAGAGTAGTAGGCGACCTAAGTATTCTGGGGTAGAGTTAGGTCGGCAACGACCTAAGGAAATGTTGTGAGCGACCTAAGTGTTTGGGTGTTAAGTATTAGGTCGGCAGTTCGAGTTAGCGACCTATGGGATTGACCGACCTAAGAAATAAGTTAGTTAACGACTTAATAGTTAAGTCGTAGATGACTTAGTAGTTAGGTCGCGTGGGAGTCTAAGGTATTAAGTCATAACCTCGTTATGTCGTAGGTCGGCAAGGCAGTTAAGTGTTAGGTCGGCAACGACCTAAGTTAGGTCGTGGACTTCTATGATTGTTAAGTCGCGATGTGTTAGGTCGCTGAGGAGTTGAGTCGTAGCCTGTGTGTTAAGGCGCGCGTTGCGCTAAGTCGTAGGTCGAAGGAAAGCGCATTTCTTTAGGTCGCCAAGCGTTAAGTCGTAGGTCGCTGGGTGTTTGGATGCGCGGAAGGGTTAGGTCGGAGGCTCTGTTAAGTCGTGGGGGTTTTTAGGTCGTAGGTCGGCATAGTGTTAAGTCGGCAGCGACTTAAGGAGATAGCCGAGTTACGACTTAGGGTATTTTCTGCTATAAATAGGAGAGCTTCTCTTCATTTTTGGGATCCGAATTTTGAAGCGACGAAGTGCTGCCATTTTGAGAGCTCGACTTCTACACTTCTTCACTTCTTTTCTCCACTCTAATCTAGTGCTTCCATCCATCCAAATCGAAGATCAAGACCGAAGATCCAAGAGCTAAAGTTGAAGATCTTCATCCATCGAAGAGAGATTTCATCGTTTGAAGTGAGATCTTGTCGGATCTAGCTTAGTTCTTCGCTGTCCAGATCTGAAGTTGTTATCTTTTGGATTGTTTAGGTGATTTGGTGAGTGGTGATTATCTCTCACACGGATCCAAAGGAGTATATCGGATTGTTGGCTCGATTTGATGTTAAAATAGAGATTTCCATGCATTTTCTTCATCCTATGTGTAGATCCATATAGATCCATTGTTCATGATGATGTTACACCCATTTTATCATATGTTAACCTATGCAAGTTCATTCATCAAGTTTGTAGAGATATAATCCATGTTTTCATGCTTATTGGACTTTCAACTCTTTAATTACGAAAATGCCATTATTGTTATAATTGTCTACTTAGATCATTTAGAATACTTGATTGCTTGGATTGATGTTTGATTTGATTGATTGTTATGAACCAGATGATTGATGATTAGATTTAGATCGAAGGTGATTCAAAAGCTAAGGGAAAGGCTCTTGAATTGGAAAAGCTGCTCGTGGCATATGTAGCGGGATGATGAAGCTCTTATGCATAGATTTGATGATGTGATGTTGAGATGAGGCTTCGCGAGGATGTGATGAAGCGAGGCAATCATGTGGTGAAGACTTGGTCTAATCCAGACGGGATCATTCCAAGCATGTTGATAACTCGGTGATATGATTCGAGTTGAGGATAATGGATGCTCGAGAGGCGCTTGAGCTAGTATGGAAATAGTCGTCGAGGAGGATGACTAGGAGGTTGAGATCTCATCGTTGTTGAAGGTTCTAGCATGCTCTAAGCAAGAGTACATGGGGACGCCCAAAAGACTAAGTTGATGGTTAAGTACTCTGGGTAGATTCGATAATCCTAGGCACGGGTCACGATGACGTGCGGGAGTTATGTCTAGAACCGGGGTTACCATTAGCCCTTGACGGATGGCTGAAAGAATGTGCCGGTCATTCAATTAACGGTGATATCGCAACAATGATAACAGTGATAGCCAGGGTCATGGATGTTTGGTTGTATCGTCATTCGGTTTTAAGAGCGGTATTTCCTGGGTGCTTATCTGACCTTGGTATAGACCTTGGAGTTGGTACTTGGAAAACATCGCCCTTAACTCGAATGATTATTATTTTACCTTAAATTGTATGCTCTGCTATGTTGCTTCTACTTAGTGTGTGTCTGGGGGCTACCACTGTAGAAAGAGGTGGAGTGGGAGGGTTGTATTTTCTATTCCTTTTCCTTTATGCTCTTTTGGTATGTTGTTAGTTAATTTACTGCTCACTAAGACTGTTGTCTGACTCAAGGCTTTATGTTTTAATTCTTATTGCCTTGGGCTGTTCGTCCATTTTGGGACGGGCAGACTAGGTAGCAGGTGACAGGTGCTGTTCTCTTCTCACGATGCTGATATCGAAGACGAGCTGGAGGGTTGCATATTATCTTCTTATTATATGTACTGGATATTCCGCTGTTTTGTATTCTCTGAGAGATATGTAGTGAGGCCGGATGTATTGACTATGTGGATGCTTGTATTCAACTATTATGGAGTTTTATATGATGTCATTTTGTTCTGTAAAGCTTCACTATACATATGTTCTATTGTATTTTGTCCATGCGCTGTGAGTAATACGATAGATTCCTTTGTTTTAAATCTTACCTTGACAATCGTCCATGGTCGCCTGGCACACTTTACAGCGCTCTATCTCTAGATTCGGTGCAGGGGTCATGGGCGGTCGTCACAATGACCCATTCAAATTAATGAAAAAAACATACATCAGTTTATACATTTAGACTTTCCAAACGGTGGGGGATGGGAACGGCTGAAATTTAGTAAAAAAATGAATGTTATAGTAAATGCTAGTAGCTATCAATTACTGTTTGAAATTTGAATGGACACCACTATTAAAACTGTAAAAGTGATACCGATACGGTTATCCATTTTCGCGGATTCCGCTGTGTACCGAACTTCAAAACACAGAATTGAATATACCGCAGATATCAACACGACGAGACGATCAAAACGGTATACAAATACCAGTGGTAAGATAGAGTTATCAAAAGTCGATAATCGGTACCAGAAATGCTGTTATTTTGCCAGAATTAAGATAAATGGATCAATAGAACTCCAAATTTGGAAAAACGAAAGATGACATCTCTCTCAGAAGATGATTTAGAAATTTATTGTGTAAAAATATTCAAGTTTGAAAGTTATTTTATTATCATCAATTCTAACTGATTTAAATTGAAATAAAATTTCACAAGAAAATAAACTTCAATATTATCAGATGAAAATTTACCAGTTGCTATGTTTTAAAAAGACGTATTCCAAATAATAAATTTTTAATTTCAAATTTTATTGTTTAAAATTTCACAAAATCTCAATTAATTAAATAAATAGAATCACTAAAATTTTGGGTCGTTACAAAACATCCATGTTATAAAACCAAGTTTTTTACGCAACCATCTACTCAACCAAAAGTGCAATTTGATTATGTGCTGCAGACATACTATATGTGAACTCAATCCTAACGTGAGTGTATGATCGTGACATGTAAGTATGTATGTGAACACCCTAAACATGCATAAAGATTTCCATATGTGTGCAAAGTGATGGTGAAAAGGGTAGCAACCATCTTCTACCATCCAATCTAGCAATCACGATGGAACCAAAAATCCTAATTTTGGAGAGAAAGTTTACTAGTGAAAAGCCCGGGATGAGAGATCCTCGTCTTTTATTCAGTTTCGAATGTGCTTTCCACCGGGTTGTCTCCCCATTGTGTTCGGACCAGCCTAATTTCTTTATCGTGGAGCTTCCTAGTTCCATGCTCCATAATGCGTGTGGCGGGATGTGATGCTATTGGCTTCATCTCAATATCCCCCAACTGATCAGGCTCTACCACAACGGCTATGCCATGAAGGAATTTCCTTAAATGTAAGATGTGAAAAACATCATGGACTCCTACCAATCTATCTGTTAGCTCCACGCGATAAGCAAGCCTTCCTATCCTTTTCAAAATTCGAAAAGGCCCAACAAATCTTGGTGCTAATTTCCTAGACTTACCAAACCTTATGAATTTTTAAAGAGGAAAGACTTTGATAAATACCGAGTCTCCAACCTCAAACCCTTTCCTTCTCTTATCTGCATATGATTTCTGGTGGTCTTGCGCCGCCTTCATACGTTACCTGCTCAGCTCTACTTTTTCTGAAGTATCATGAATCAAATCTGGTTCGAGCAGAATTTTAATGGTAATTTAATACCAACAATTTGAAGAATTGCATGGCCTCTCATAAAGCGCCTCAAAGGGGGCCATATCAATCGTTGCTTCGTAACTATTATTATACGCGAACCCAACCAATGATAGATGCTGCTCCCAGTGTCCTTCGAAGTCCACGTTGCAAGCTCTCAATAAGTCCTCAAAGATTCTATTCACCCTTTCAGTTTGACAATTGGTATGTAGGTGGTAAGCAGTGCAAAGATTCAACGAAGTTCCCAAAGCTACCTGCAAACTCCTCCAAAACTCATTATTGAATAAGAGGCCCCTATCACTAATAACACTCATCGAAACTCCATGTAGTCGAACTACCTCCTTAATATAAGTCTATGATAGAGATGTTGCGGTTCTATTATTCCTAACATGAATAAAGTGGGTACTCTTAATGAGTCTATCTACCACGATCCAAATAGCTTCATTGCCCCTCTGACTCCTAGGCAATCCTTTTATGAATTTCCATTGAAATGTGTTCCCGTTTCCAAGTCGGAATCTCCAATGGTAACAACAATCCTCTGAATTTCCATTGCTTAGCCTTTATCCGCTAACATATCAAACATCTAGCAACAAAATCAGCTGCTCTCTTCTTCATTCCCGACCAAAAGAAAATTCTTTTCATATCCCTATACATTTTATCTCCTTTGAGGTACATGGCCATCTTTAAGTGGTGACACTCTACCAGCACTTCCTCCAACACACTGTCAATCATTGGGACACAAAGGTGTCCATCCCTTCTTAAACATCCCATCTCATCAACTGCATATCTACTGACACGAAGAAAAAGTTCTCCTCTTCTCGACTTATCCAGAATCTCCAATGTCTTCTCATCCTTCTTTTGCTCAAGCCCAACACGGTCCATCAAAGCCGGTCTAACCTCCATCACTGCCAAAAAGCCTTGGATGAATTCTGTTGGCAGTTGGAAGTTGAAATTTGAGTGGAACTCCAATTGCTTCCATTTATATATAACACCTAATGTAGCATGCCTCCGGTTGAGGGCGTCGGCGACGATGTTTCCTTTTCTAGGGTTATAGCATATACCAAAGTCGAATGATACTATATACTCCATCCGCCTCTGCTGCTTAAGTTTTAAAACTTTTTTGGAAGATAAGCATTTTAGTGATTTATGGTCAGTGAACAACTCAAACCTTTCTTCTAAAAGATAGTGCCTCCATATCTTCAAGGAAAAAACAATAAATGCCGACTCTAAGTCAGGAATTTGGTATCTCTAATAGCATAAGCTACTACCCTTCCTTCTTGCATGAAAACTTCTCCCAATCCTATGCTGCATGCTTCCGTGAAAACTGTAAAAGGCTTTGTCCCATCAGGAATGGTAAGCACTTGTCAACAGTTCCTTAAGTTTCTTGAATGCTTCAGCGCATTATCATCCTAAGTGAAGACTGGATTCTTCTTAGTCAAGCGAGTTAAAGGAACTACTATTTTTGAAAAGTCCTTTATGAACTTCCTATAATAGCCTGCTAGCTCGAGAAAGATCCTAACTTCCATTGCGTTCTTTAGAACTCTCCACTCATGAATAGCTTTCACTTTTGCGGGATCCATCCCCAATCCATGTTCAGAAATGATGTGTCCAAGAAATCTTACCTCATTCTTCCAAAACTGGCATTTTGCAAATTTGGCTCTAAGTCGGGCCTCCTCAACGTCCCTAGTATCTCCCTTAAGTGATCATCATGCTCTCCTTTACTCTTGGCAGATATTAAGATATCATCAACAAACATCACGAAAAACTTATGAAGTTGTCCCTTAAATATTCTACTCATTAAATCCACAAAGTATGTGGGGCCATTCTTTAATTCAAAAGGCATTACCTCCCACTACTAGATTCCATCCGGTGTATGAAATGCAGCCTTCGACTTGCTGTCCTCTGCGATCGTTAAATGATGAAATCTAATTGCCAAGTCCAATTGGGAGAAAACTTTGGCTCCCACAAGTTGATCGAACAAGTCGTCTATCTTAGATAAGGGAACCTATTCTTCCTTTTCAACTTTATAAGTTCTTTATAGCCGATGCATAGTCTCAATGAGCCGTCTACCTTAGTGGCAAAAACAACATGGGCTCCCCATTCCGAAGTACTCCGTTGGATGAATCCTTTCTGCAATAATTCCGAGATTTTCTTGTCCAACTCAAGTCTTTCTTTGAGGTCCATTTGTCTTAATGGCAGAGTGACTGGTCTAGCATCCTTATCCAAATCAATTCTAAACTCGATTTCCCTTTGGGTGGGAGACATGAGACTTCCTCAAAGACATAGGGAAATTCTTGGACTATGGGTACGGATGAAAGCTCAATATGAGACAGGCTCAGCAAGTACAAATAACTTGACTCGACTGAGTCTGGAGTGTATAGTGGACTTTTAAGTCTTGCCCTCTATAGCTCTTTAATTGTACAATCCTCCTATCACAATCTAAAATTGCTCGGTAGTAAGATAACCAATCAATTCCCAAGATAAGTCCATACCCCTCAAAATTTAGAACATATGTATTACATATGAAATCAACATCACATATGTCTGCAACTAGGTCTTTTCAAATTAAGGAGAGATGTATCGACCCTCCAATAGGATTAGAGGCTACTATTGGCTGGTGACATATTAGGCTTGAATATTTAAGGAGTTAACTGATATAAAGGAATGCGAAATGCCCTAGAATCAAATAGGGTACGAATTGTAGCCCAAAAAATAAGAGTTATACCTTCCAATGCTGACTTCCCTTAGTCTCTAGAAGGTGGTCTACTCGAAATAGGGGCGGCCTCAATGGCGTAGGCTTGTCCATTCAGCCCTTCCTTTTCTAGCTTGGGACATTGGTTCATGAGGTGATGTAACGACCCGTAAATTTTAACTGATTTAATAACGTAATTAGTTGAAATTTTGTGAAATTTTAAACGATAAAATTTTGAAATAAAAATTTGATATTTGAAATGCATCTAATTAATCATAGCAACTGGTAAATTATTATCAGATAAGTTGGAAGTTTATTTTCTAGTGAAATTTTATTCTAATTTATATCAATTAAAATTGATGATAATAAAATGTTTTCCAAACCTGAATATTTTTACATAGAAAAATTCTAATTCATCTTCTGACTTAGACGCCATTTTTCGTTTTTCCAAATTTGGACTTCTTTAGCTCCGTCGATCTTATTTTTCTGCGTTTTGCTGCATTTTCCGCTAGTAGAAAATTTGAATTTTTATAATTCAATCATAACACTGATATTTGTATATCGTTTTGATCATCTTGTCGTGCTGATCGCTGCGGTATATCCGGTTGTGTATTTCGGAGTCCGGAAGACGACGAAATCTACGAAACGATTTGCTATATCGGTTCTGTATTTGAGTTTTTGGTCTACCGGGTCCTTTCAGTTATCTACCGTATACTATCAAAATCCATTTTTCTTTAATTACTTCTCGAATCAACCGTTGTCTCTTTCTATTCCCTATGTTGTCTCTTCTATTCCCTATATTCAATTTATTACATCTCTAGCGTTTCATGCCCTTCAAAAAAATTTCTATGCTTGCGAATATTAAAATATAACTTTGCTTTTATCTTGTTTGTGGCCCATGATTTTTCTTCCTCTATCATTTGCACCCACACTCGTCCCTTCGAAAATCCAATAGCCCAAACCTTCACTCCTCTTCCACGCCTTGCCACACCACCGCCCTTCCTCATCAACCACCGTGCCTCCGGAAACCCGAACCCACAATCGCGAGCCGAAACCCAGACCATCCACCAACCCGAGCACCTTAGCTCTTCATCGAACCCGGATCCTCCCCTTCATCCCGAACCTTCCTTCGCCCATCACCTCGCCGCTCCGCCAGGCATCCTTCCTCCCCACGAACGCAAGTCGTGACAACCTCGAACCTTGCAGCTACCCATCTTCTCCCATCGAGCAGCCGCTCGGCCTGTAGCCAATCACCTCGACCGCCTCCTCCGGGCCACTGCCTCCACATCGCCAGCGTCAACCGACCGAGCACCCGTGTTTTCCTGCCGCCATTCTTCACCTCACCGACCACTGTTCCTTCGTGCTTACCCTGCTCGCGTGGCCATGGAACTGAGTGTTTCTTCTTCTGTGTATGGTATAGTATATATATCATTAATATATATAGAATAGTTTATCAAATAGGTTAGCTTAAATTTATACATGGCTGCTCATATATATAGTTTATATATCCTCTGCATGCATTCGCTATACAGTTAGATGTATCAAGCTGTGATCTATTTTAAAGTTTTATAGTTTATATTTTTAAGTATATGAAGTTGATAAGAGCTGAGTATATATATAGTTATATTTTTATTTGTTTTGGTCTGCATACTATATGTTGTTTTCAAAAGTTGATAATTGTTTTATAAGTTTTGATTTTAAACCTGTATATATAGATTTGTTTTCTAAAAGTTTACAATGTATATATGTTAGCTTATATAATATTACAGCTAGCTTTATATACGTATGGGTATGACATTGTAACTTTGTTTGCTATTAGTACATTATAGGTCCTATATAGTTTCGTATATACTATAATAATGTCAGTGTAATGGCAGTTCGTGTATGTCCTATATATTAAAGTAACGTGTAGTATTTGTATATTTTGGTTGTTGGTTATTCACATATGTCTGTTATATTAATATACGTATGTTTATATAAACATATTTAATAAATATAAGTATACAATATAGTATTATATACATGTGTATATCAGGGCAGTATGTAGGCTTGCTGGGTACATTTGTTAAGTCTGTTTATCTATTTTGTTTTGTTCCATTATAGTCTGCATAGTATATTTGGTTCTTAATTTCTGATTTTTAAACTATTTACATATATGATTACTTAAATTTTTAAACGTATATAGACTTTAAGCTAAAATTTTGTATATATATATAAATTTATCTAAGTTGTACAAGTTATGAAAAGCAATGATTTTGATGTATATATAATTAGTTTAATATGTGTTTAAATTAATATTGCTTTGAAATTTAAAATAGATATATTCTATTTCTATCTAATTGATTTTTGATTGGTTCTCCTCGATTTTTGTTATCAGCTCTATTCGTCGAATTCGTGCCAACCTTGTCTTGAGATTTCATGCCTGGATTTTGTAACTCAACTTCATTGTCTCTCTCTCTAGCCTCAGAAGGTGAGCAATCACTCACGATTAATGTTCTTTTATTTATTAAATTTGATTTCAATTGAAACGACAATTGAAATATGTTGCTGTTAGTTATCTTCACTGTTATATATATGTTTTTACCTGTATCAGTTCACCTGTGACATCTGACACCATTATCTGTTATTTATACAATGATAATCCAGTTTGGTTGTTAAATGATTGATTGGTTGATGTTGACATTGGACGTTAAATTTTTAATGTTGTAAGTGATAAATAATTTGAAATTGAAATTGACGTAGGATAGTTAGATTTGATATATGTGTTAAATTTGATTTGATGACATTTGCATAATATGACCCCTTTAAATGTTTAATTACTTGACACGTAGTAATATGGTTAATTACACCTTGAACCATTTGAATGTATGTTGTATAAATTGATGTAGTATGAATTGAATAATAGATACCAAGTGAAGAACCACATAAAATATTACTGCAATTGTGACGCCCCACCTCAATACCCACGCTGGCCAAGGACACTACGATGTAGTGCTGTCAACTAGCACGGAGAATAAGGCTGTTGAGGAGCGACCATCCATGTAATTGATTATCACACGGTGGCTATAAAATAATCTTCGGAAACAAACATAGAAATAAACATATCACAAAGCAGTCACAGACATCCATATCACAAAGGCGGAAGAAGATATGAATATATAACTAACACATGAAAGTGTACATCAGAGTAGTGGTCAAAAAGTTCCACAATAATACAAAAGAATAGCAACCTGTGCTATACAAAAAGAATACAACTATGAGTCCATATCTCAAGTGTATACAACAAAAACTGCTAAACTAAATAGTCAGCCAAAAGTCAGAGTAGCAAATCCCGGAAGGAAGTCAAGCAGAAGCACCTGTAACATCTCGGTCTGACCCGAGTATTATTTAAGAAAATAATAAACGGATCAGTCTAACTATAAATATCAGATGACATGATATAGAATAAAAGATATGGCATAAACATATAATATCCATACTGACATACTACTATAAGTATGAAAATGATGATCAACAGGAGATCAACCGATGAGAAATGATCAATATCACGAGAATCTTCTCAAAGATCCAAAGAGGGCATCATACCCTAGACTTGTACTCATAACAAGTCAATGACATAAAAATCTAGAAATCAAAACAAGAAATCCAGAAATCATAAAAAGAGAAAGAGGCCTATCACATGATGGTCCGAAGACCATGGGGAGCTACCCCATATGTGTGAGTCGGAATCACACTGATTGAGGCCTAGGCTAACCAAAAAGCAGAAAGGTATGTGTGAATGGAATCACACAAGTGGTGTCTAGCCTAACCTCGCAAACATAAAGATATGTGTGAGTCGGAATCACACTACTGCGGCCTAGACTAACCTTGCGGACAAAGAGATGTGTGTGAGTCGGAATCACACTATTGCGGTCTAGTCTTACCTTGCAAACAAAGAGACATCGCACAATTGCTAGTCTAAATCATAAAATGATCATCATGATCAGCGAGAAGTGTCAATCACACCAAGCTAGTAAATATATGAGTTTAGCTTCATGTCCCATAACCACTTGCTTAACTTAAATATTTACGAACAAGCTGTAAATCTTCACTAGGAAATTGTCACGAAAAGGGTTCAATCGAACAAGTCCAAGAGCTAACCGACGAAGTGAACGCAAGCGTTTCATACCACTCGTTTTACTAAGTCGTTTAAGTCGATTTCTCGTTCGAGTGAAGTAAAGGCTTGTATATACTAGTAGATTGAAAATCGGTTTGAGAAAACGAGCTTTTGATATTTAAAATAGTGTTGAAATCGCTTTGATGAAAGAGTTTTGATATTTACTATTAGTATTGAAACCTTCATATATCTTTAAAGTGACAAGTCATAAAACGATTGTAGAACAAATCAATTCACGTTCGAAGACGTGAGTAAAGTCCAAAGAAGTCAATCCCAAAACCATCAAAGTACGACTTAGTGAAGACAAGCTGTCTCGAGGAGCCAAACCGGTCAAACGACCAAGTACTAACTCGCGAACGACTTACGACTTAAGGGATAAGGTCATACGACCTAAGTGGAGAATGCCACGCGAGCTAGCAGAAGAACAGGTCAAACGACCAAGTACTAATCTCGCGAACGACTTACGACTTAAGGGGGGAATGCCACACGACCTAGCAGATAACAGGTCATTCGACCTAAGGGTAAGGTCGGTGGCGACCTACGACTTAACAAAGTCGAGCAACCTACGACTTAATGATTTAAAGCCAACGACCTAGGAGAAGAACAGGTCGAACGACCTAGGGGAAAACAGGTCAAAACGACCAAGTGCTAACTCGCGAACGAGTTACGACTTAAGAGGGTTCTGCGACCTAAGTGGGATGCGCGACCTAAGAGTTTAAGGGTCTTCGACCTAACGAGTTAAGAAGGTCCAACGACCTAAGAAAAAGTAGTTCATACGACCTATGAGTTCACGCGACCTAACAAGGCTAAGGTCAAGGTCGGAGACGACCTACGACTTAAGGTTTTAAATCGCGAACGACTTAGTACTTGCTTATCTCGCGAACGACTTAAAGTCAATACGACTTAACGACTTAAGCTCAAATACGAGCTACGAGCTAAGGTCTATACGACCTAACGACTTATCTCAGTACGACCTAAGCCAGGACGAGATAGCAGAAGGCAACGACTTAAGTCTTAACTCGGGGACGACCTACGACTTAAGGTCATACGACTTAACAGTTTAAAAGCCAACGACCTAGGACTTAAGAGCCATACGAGCTACGACTTATCACTTAACTCGCAAAAGACCTAGCGAAGGCAGAACACCCAGAACGACTCAGGCCTTTAACTCGTGAACGACTCAAGGAGTTAACTCGCGAATGACTCAAGGAGTTAACTCGCGAACGACTCAGGCCAGGCGAACAGAAATGCACGCGCGCGACTAAAGCCCTTAACTCGTGAACGACTCACGACTTAGGCTTAACTCGTGGATGACTCAGCGAAGGCCAGAACGACTTAAGGCCAGAAAAATCACCAAAACGCTGAAAATTGAAGTTTTTCGCCAATCCAATCCAAACCAAATGCAAGTGTTGATGCAAATACAATAGGGGATCATTCCCAACAGTCCAAGATAGATATAGGCAAGATGTGAGATCAAAAATCTCACCTTTTCCACGAAATTGATGAAGATGGAGATTGAAAGCAAGGAGAAGCAACCCTAAACTTGAATCCACTATCTTCTACTTGAATTTGGAGTTGAATCACGGATTTGCAATGGAATTGGAGTTTGGAGTTTTAATTTCCACTTCCCACCACCATTTTTGATGAAGCTTGAATGTTAAAACAAAGGGTGAATGAAGTGAGGAAGGGGGTTGGGCTGAACTAAGGAAGTGCAGTCCAAACCAAAGTCTCAAGCGGGAAAAGTGACGAAAATTTCACTATCTCCAAACATATCGAAGTTTACACTCAAAAAGATCGCAAACGTCATTTTGAACTCAATGGGGGTGGTCTCGAGTCCTAATTTGACCGTATGCAAAAAGTAGCTTTTCGGACTAACATCCGACTAACGATAAAATGTTTAAATAAAATATTTAAATATAGAATCGATAGATATGCGGGTTGTTACAGACTCCCCTCCTTAAAGAAATTGCGTCCTCGCAATATATATGATGGAAATAAAAGTAACAACTATAAAAGCATACTAACACAAAAAGAAATTGGGATTAAGAAGTTTACCTTAAAGAGCATGAGAAAGTAATTCCGGATGTGTACGCTCGATGAACTCTCTAGTTTCCCAAGAGCAATCCTTAGGATTTGAGGACCATTGAACTTTAACAAGCGGAACATCTTTATTTCGAAGCCGTTTGATCTCCGAAGCAATAATTCGAACAGGATGCTGCTCATAAGTTAAATTAGGTGAAACTTCAATCTCTTCCACAACACCGGGCTCAAGTATTGAATCGGAATCCCGAAGGCACTTCCGTAATTGAGATACGTGGAACACGTCATGCATAGCAGAAAACTGAGCCGGTAAAGAAAGGCGATAAGCCATGGAACCAATACGTTCAGTGATAGGAAATGGCCCAATATATCGAGGCGCTAACTTTCCCGATCGACTGAAACGTACAACACCCTTCATTGGTGAAACACGAATAAATACAAGATCACCAACAGAAAATTCTAATTTCCTTCTTCGGTTATCGGCATAGGATTTTTGTCTACTCTGGGCTTCTTTCATCCTATGTCGAATAAGTTCAATCTTTTCTGTGGAATCTCGAATAAAGTCTGGTCCTAAAACCAGTTTCTCACCGGCCTCAAGCCAACAAGAAGGAGATCGGCATGGCCTCCCATAGAGTGCCTCGAAAGGAGCCATACCAATACTAGATTGGAAGCTGTTATTATAGGAAAATTCAACAAGTGAAATATGATCTTCCCAATTTCCACCGAAATCAAGCACACAAGAACGAAGAAGATCTTCAAGTGTTTGGTTCACACGCTCAGTTTGTCCATCGGACTGGGGGTGATAAGCGGTGCTAAAATTAAGCTTCGTTCCCAAAGCTTTTTGAAGACTCTTCCAGAATCCACTAGTAAACAATGGATCCCGATCACTAACAATGGAAGAAGGAACACCATGCAGTTTAACAATTTCTTTAATAAAAAGTTTGGCCAGAAGAGGAACGGTTCGGTTCGACCGAACAGGAATAAAATGGGCAGACTTAGTAAGTCTATCAACAATCACCCATAAGCTATTATGACCCGAACGAGAACGGGGAAGGCCATCTATAAAATCCATGGAAATTTGATCCCACTTCCATACTGGAATCTCCAATGGTTGCAATAACCCACCGGGCCTTTGATGTTCAGCCTTAACAAGTTGGCAAGTCATGCAACACTTAACAAAGTTAGCGATATCAGATTTCATTCCCTCCCAATAATAAATTCGCTTCATATCAGCGTACATTTTACTGCTACCGGGATGAATGGAATACTTGGAACGATGAGAATCTTCTAGAATGTCTCTACGAAGATCACTAATATTTGGTACGATAAGTCTACCAAATTTTCGAATGCCGCTACGAAAGTCGATATCAAAGTCTTTCAAACCTTCAATATCGGTTTTATCCCTAAGATTTTGGCCAAGCAAAGCCAATTCAGGATCTAGCTGTTGAGCTTCAAGAATGCGGTCTAATAAAGAAGGACGAGCCTCAAGGCTACACAAAACAAGAGATGAACACAAATCGGAAACGCGATCTCGAATTTCACAAGTGGATAAAAGTTCGAGATCGTTCCATTCAGATATCATCATGGAAACAACCGCTTGTTGTTTTCGACTAAGTGCGTCGGCAACACGATTCCCCTTTCCGGGAGTATAAAGAATGTCAAGATCATAAGAGGCAAGAAATTCGAGCCAACGCTGTTGACGCAAATTAAGTTCCTTTTGAGAAAATAAATATTTCAAAGACTTATGATCAGTATAAAGTATAAACTTTTCTCCCAAAAGATAATGTCGCCAAATTCGAAGGGCGAAAACGATAGCCGCGAGTTCTAAATCATGTGTGGCATATCTAGTCTCAGCCGGCTTCAATTGCCTAGAAGCATAAGCAATAACACGTTCTTTTTGCATAAGAACGGCACCCAAACCAACGCGACTAGCATCGGTGTAAACGACAAAGTCTTGATTCCCTTCGGGAATAATAAGAATAGGAGCATCAGAAAGGAGTTCTTTTAATTTCTGAAAAGAAGATTCACATTTGTCTGACCAAATGTATTTAACACCTTTCTTTGTTAAGCCAGTAAGAGGTACGGCAATCTTAGAAAAGTCTTTTATAAAACGGCGGTAATAACCTGCCAATCCGAGAAAGCTACGGATTTCAGTCACGCTCTCCGGTCTCTTCCAATTTTGAATCGCTTCAATCTTTGAAGGATCCACGGATATTCCGGATTCGGAAATGATATGACCGAGAAATTTCACACTAGATTGCCAAAAATGGCATTTGGAAAATTTTGCTTTTAGTTGATTGCTCCTAAGAGTTTCCAATACAATTCGAAGGTGCTTTTCGTGTTCCTCCTCGGTTTTAGAATAAACAAGAATATCATCAATAAAGATGAGAACAAACCGATCGAGAAAATCTTTGAAAACTCTATTCATAAGGTCAACGAAATAAGCCGGAGCATTCGTTAAACCGAATGGCATAACTAGCCATTCATAAGATCCATAACGCGTACGGAACGAAGTCAAAGGAATACTATCCTCTGCAATACGAAGCTGATGGAAACCGGTAGCCAAGTCCAGTTGTGAAAAGACTCTAGCCCCACTAAGTTGATCAAACAGATCATCAATCCGAGGCAATGGATATCTATTCTTAATAGTAAGATCATTAAGCTTGCGGTAGTCAACGCAAAGCCTAAGTGTACCATCGGACTTACTTACGAAAATAGCTGAAGCTCCCCAAGGCGAGGAACTAGAGCGAATAAGTTGCTTCGTCTCCAACTCGGATAGTTGTTTGCGCATCTCTTCGTTCTCCTTATTGGACATGCGATAAGGAGGACGGGTAACAGGCTGAGCTCCAGATATAAGATTAATTTTGAACTCAATTGCTCGCTTAGGTGGAAGTCCTAAAACGGGCTCAAAGATGTCGGAAAATTCACGAACGATGCTAATACGAGAAATGACATCCTCCTCATCATCATTGTCATCATCACGAGGATTTAAAGAATATAATGATGCAACTAAAGCGGAATCCGAATCTTTAAGAATAATAGAAATCTGATTAACAGATTGCGGATGACGGAGATAAATAGTCCGCTCAGGACATAGGATATGGGCTTCATAACGAGTAAGCCAATCCATACCCAAAATCATTCCAAAGCCTAAGTAACGCATGACATGCAAATCGGCTAGGAAAGAAAAATCACATAAAATAATCTCTACGTCTTTACAAAGTAAACTAAGAGTTGCGGATCCACCAACCGGATTCGCAATTCTTAATGAAGTCATTAAAGCAGTAACACATAAAGAAAAAGTATCGACAAGTTCCTTTGATATAAAAGAATGGGATGCACCCGTATCAAAGAGAACTCTAATAGGTTGATCATGAAATAATATAATGCCATCAAGAACAGAATGAGAAATACCTTGGCCACGAGATGTGTTGCCAGGGGCTTTAGCCACATTCAACTTTCCCTCCTTCTTGCCTTCACGTTTGAGGCATTGATGTATAAAATGATCCGGGCTTTTACAGTAGCGACAAGATTTGGGCTTTGAACATTTGTTCGCATAATGATCCCCAGATCCACAGTTGAAACATCTCGCGTTATTAGGAGAAGGAGCCTTTGCAGAAGGAATCGCTTGCTTACCCTTTTTGTTGGGGTAAGGACCTTTAAATTTGTTGGGCCTCTTTTTGTTGTTAAAGCTGGGTTTGGAAGCTACTACTTCAACATCACTTTCTTTATCAGCCTCTTCAAGGCGAAGAGCGATATCTACAATTTGGTCGAAAGAAACTTCTAACTTCAAAAGTAGTGGCTTCTTGAGGCTTTTGTTTAAGCCGTAAACGAACCTCTGGTTCTTCTTTAGTGGAGTATTTATATATTCGACCCCATATTTGGAAAGGGATTCGAATGATGCGACGTAGTCCGCCACAGAAGCCTGACCTTGAACAAGGTCAATAAATCGCCGAGCCAAAGTTACCTTTTCAGCCTCGGGTACGAATTTCGATTCGAAGCGTTCCCGGAAGTGCTCCCAGGAGAGGTCCGCTTCATTAATTTCGGATGTAAGGAGTTCATACCAATCCAATGCTCTCTCTTGGAGCATACTTGAAGCCACTTGAACTCGGTGCAGATCGACAAGGTTCATGCGAGAGAAGATTCGATCACATGATTTTAACCAAGCTTGAACCTCGATAATAGGCTCGGAACCTTTGAAGGGCTTCCCACCCAAATTGGTGTAATCACTGCACAACCGTGCAAATCCCGACTTTGGGTGAGTAGGTTCCGGGTTAGCTCCAGCTGCTTGTGCATTCGTTACTAATTCAAGAAGCTGTTGAGTTGTCATAAAAACTCCATCTCGAGGAGCAGCAGCAGATGTTCCAGCTCTGGGACGGCCTGGTCTTGACATCCTCTTCCTTTTTAAAGAAAGAAGAGAAAGAAGAAGGTTATTCACCAATGAACATCAAGCAATCTTGAATGATGAAATAAGGAATCATAAAGAAAACAGGATAAGTCGGTTCGAAGACTCGAACAAAATCCTGAAACACAACTCCTAAGGTGGACTTAGGACGATGATCCTTGTTAAGTTATTCTACATTGTTCCGAAGTTTGGCTCTGATACCAAGCTGTGACGCCCCACCTCAATACCCACGCTGGCCAAGGACACTACGATGTAGTGCTGTCAACTAGCACGGAGAATAAGGCTGTTGAGGAGCGACCATCCATGTAATTGATTATCACACGGTGGCTATAAAATAATCTTCGGAAACAAACATAGAAATAAACATATCACAAAGCAGTCACAGACATCCATATCACAAAGGCGGAAGAAGATATGAATATATAACTAACACATGAAAGTGTACATCAGAGTAGTGGTCAAAAAGTTCCACAATAATACAAAAGAATAGCAACCTGTGCTATACAAAAAGAATACAACTATGAGTCCATATCTCAAGTGTATACAACAAAAACTGCTAAACTAAATAGTCAGCCAAAAGTCAGAGTAGCAAATCCCGGAAGGAAGTCAAGCAGAAGCACCTGTAACATCTCGGTCTGACCCGAGTATTATTTAAGAAAATAATAAACGGATCAGTCTAACTATAAATATCAGATGACATGATATAGAATAAAAGATATGGCATAAACATATAATATCCATACTGACATACTACTATAAGTATGAAAATGATGATCAACAGGAGATCAACCGATGAGAAATGATCAATATCACGAGAATCTTCTCAAAGATCCAAAGAGGGCATCATACCCTAGACTTGTACTCATAACAAGTCAATGACATAAAAATCTAGAAATCAAAACAAGAAATCCAGAAATCATAAAAAGAGAAAGAGGCCTATCACATGATGGTCCGAAGACCATGGGGAGCTACCCCATATGTGTGAGTCGGAATCACACTGATTGAGGCCTAGGCTAACCAAAAAGCAGAAAGGTATGTGTGAATGGAATCACACAAGTGGTGTCTAGCCTAACCTCGCAAACATAAAGATATGTGTGAGTCGGAATCACACTACTGCGGCCTAGACTAACCTTGCGGACAAAGAGATGTGTGTGAGTCGGAATCACACTATTGCGGTCTAGTCTTACCTTGCAAACAAAGAGACATCGCACAATTGCTAGTCTAAATCATAAAATGATCATCATGATCAGCGAGAAGTGTCAATCACACCAAGCTAGTAAATATATGAGTTTAGCTTCATGTCCCATAACCACTTGCTTAACTTAAATATTTACGAACAAGCTGTAAATCTTCACTAGGAAATTGTCACGAAAAGGGTTCAATCGAACAAGTCCAAGAGCTAACCGACGAAGTGAACGCAAGCGTTTCATACCACTCGTTTTACTAAGTCGTTTAAGTCGATTTCTCGTTCGAGTGAAGTAAAGGCTTGTATATACTAGTAGATTGAAAATCGGTTTGAGAAAACGAGCTTTTGATATTTAAAATAGTGTTGAAATCGCTTTGATGAAAGAGTTTTGATATTTACTATTAGTATTGAAACCTTCATATATCTTTAAAGTGACAAGTCATAAAACGATTGTAGAACAAATCAATTCACGTTCGAAGACGTGAGTAAAGTCCAAAGAAGTCAATCCCAAAACCATCAAAGTATGACTTACTGAAGACAAGCTGTCTCGAGGAGCCAAACCGGTCAAACGACCAAGTACTAACTCGCGAACGACTTACGACTTAAGGGATAAGGTCATACGACCTAAGTGGAGAATGCCACGCGAGCTAGCAGAAGAACAGGTCAAACGACCAAGTACTAATCTCGCGAACGACTTACGACTTAAGGGGGGAATGCCACACGACCTAGCAGATAACAGGTCATTCGACCTAAGGGTAAGGTCGGTGGCGACCTACGACTTAACAAAGTCGAGCAACCTACGACTTAACGATTTAAAGCCAACGACCTAGGAGAAGAACAGGTCGAACGACCTAGGGGAAAACAGGTCAAAACGACCAAGTGCTAACTCGCGAACGAGTTACGACTTAAGAGGGTTCTGCGACCTAAGTGGGATGCGCGACCTAAGAGTTTAAGGGTCTTCGACCTAACGAGTTAAGAAGGTCCAACGACCTAAGAAAAAGTAGTTCATACGACCTATGAGTTCACGCGACCTAACAAGGCTAAGGTCAAGGTCGGAGACGACCTACGACTTAAGGTTTTAAATCGCGAACGACTTAGTACTTGCTTATCTCGCGAACGACTTAAAGTCAATACGACTTAACGACTTAAGCTCAAATACGAGCTACGAGCTAAGGTCTATACGACCTAACGACTTATCTCAGTACGACCTAAGCCAGGACGAGATAGCAGAAGGCAACGACTTAAGTCTTAACTCGGGGACGACCTACGACTTAAGGTCATACGACTTAACAGTTTAAAAGCCAACGACCTAGGACTTAAGAGCCATACGAGCTACGACTTATCACTTAACTCGCAAAAGACCTAGCGAAGGCAGAACACCCAGAACGACTCAGGCCTTTAACTCGTGAACGACTCAAGGAGTTAACTCGCGAATGACTCAAGGAGTTAACTCGCGAACGACTCAGGCCAGGCGAACAGAAATGCACGCGCGCGACTAAAGCCCTTAACTCGTGAACGACTCACGACTTAGGCTTAACTCGTGGATGACTCAGCGAAGGCCAGAACGACTTAAGGCCAGAAAAATCACCAAAACGCTGAAAATTGAAGTTTTTCGCCAATCCAATCCAAACCAAATGCAAGTGTTGATGCAAATACAATAGGGGATCATTCCCAACAGTCCAAGATAGATATAGGCAAGATGTGAGATCAAAAATCTCACCTTTTCCACGAAATTGATGAAGATGGAGATTGAAAGCAAGGAGAAGCAACCCTAAACTTGAATCCACTATCTTCTACTTGAATTTGGAGTTGAATCACGGATTTGCAATGGAATTGGAGTTTGGAGTTTTAATTTCCACTTCCCACCACCATTTTTGATGAAGCTTGAATGTTAAAACAAAGGGTGAATGAAGTGAGGAAGGGGGTTGGGCTGAACTAAGGAAGTGCAGTCCAAACCAAAGTCTCAAGCGGGAAAAGTGACGAAAATTTCACTATCTCCAAACATATCGAAGTTTACACTCAAAAAGATCGCAAACGTCATTTTGAACTCAATGGGGGTGGTCTCGAGTCCTAATTTGACCGTATGCAAAAAGTAGCTTTTCGGACTAACATCCGACTAACGATAAAATGTTTAAATAAAATATTTAAATATAGAATCGATAGATATGCGGGTTGTTACAGCAATAATCTTTAATCTACATGAAATGATAGTGTAGATTCTAGAAATAATTATATTAATTTGCACAAACAACAATGTAAATTAATACGATTATTTCGGGATTATTTGAATTAATTATTGGATTGTTATTGATAGTTGTTATTGCTTGTTTATTTACTTTGACACCATCCCAGTTATCACACTGCAAGTTCCCTTTGTTATGCTTTAATTTTTGAATTGAAATGGAATCGGGTTGAAATGATAAATACTCAAATTGAACTTTGACCTAGGATAGAGAATTAAATAAAAATCGATTGGTCAATAATTTGATATAAAAATAAAATGAAGATTTTATTTGAATAAATAATATGGTTTTGAAACGAAGTTAGAATTTGAATTTTAATGAAAGGAAATGTTAATATTTAATAATCTGAATCAAAATATTAACATAGTAGATGATGAATGAACGTTGTTTTAAAATTAATTATTTAATAATTAAATTTGGAATTATTAATAATGAAGTTTTGAAATTAGTTAATAATTAAGTTTTGAAATTATTTAATAATTAAATAAGATTGAATTATTTAATAATTAAATAAAATTGAATTCTTTATTAAGTAAAATAGAACTTCTTGAATAAGTGAAATTAAGTTTCTTTATTTATTGAGTTTTGAAATTGTAACTATGTAAATTAATAAGTGAAATTGAATTTCTCTAATAAGAAATAAAATGTGTTTTATTGAAATTGATGTAAGACTTGAAATGTAAAGAATTTGATTTGACGAATCTAATTAATTTAATTTGTAAGTATTGATATAATGAAGTTGAACTTAAGTAATTGATTTAATGAATTGGAAATTAAATAGAAATTGTTTTGAATGATAATTAACTTAACGAATATTGAGTGAAATCGATAAATGAGTTTAAATTGATTTGAACGTTAAATTAAATTTTATTTCGGAATGAAACTTATATTCGAACTTGAATCAATATTTGAATTGTTTTAAAATAAAAATTGAAATCGAATTATAAGATTTTGAAATGGTAATTTGGAAGTTTGAAACGTAAATTATGGAAATTGTTTTAGAAAGACAATTGAAATGTTGATTTATAAATTCTAATTGAAATTGAAATTGATTTGGTTTTTGAAATTTATTAAATGACCAATCGATGTAATAATCATGAAAGTTATTAAAGAGACCGGAATCGGTTAGGGACATACTCACTGTCTAAACCGAAAACCACTTTAATAACTATACGCGGAGTGTGATCCAGAATGAAGTGGTTGGAATGATGTACGTGATGACTGAAGAAAGAGAACAATAATGGATAGCCTTGACACTTGTGTCAAATTGGAAATGACTAAAACAGGAGCCGTGCCGGGCCAAATGGGGTTAGCTACCTCGAGCGAACACACTTCTTCGAAAACTACTCATTACTTGTTATCGATTGGTGCACCCTTGAATTTTGGGAGTGTTGTTTCGCGGTGTTGCGATCGTTGCGGCGATGTGTTCTCACTAGTACGGATCAGGCAAACGGTAGTTTCACTACCTTGTGTATTGCCTCATGTGCCTTGTCATACTTGTATCCCTATACGCGACCACTACGATTTGTTTTGTGTTATACCTATGGAGTACTCCCTGATATCCCACTAGTTTACGGTGGAGTTTACAATGCTGTATAGTCTATGACGCTTATATAAAAATGTGTTAAGGGGAATAATGGTAACGCCTTAACACTATTTTGATACTTTATATTACTGATAGGCATTATCTACTTAGCGTACACTACTACATAGTAGATAGTTTAACGGATCCTTAGAGGATGGTTATTCCAAACATCCTTTAAGTTACTTGTATTTCAGTTGCTATTTCACTTGAGTTGGATTTATTGATATAAGAATGTTAACCCTGACTCGAGTGTTTTGTGTTTTGCTTTACGCTCGGGTCAGACTGAGTGTGCCAGTATTCGAGACTCACCTTTGGAGTTGGAGCTTCGCTTGGAGATCCAGCTATCTATCCAGCTTTTAGATATCCAGTTGATTCCAGTGATTGTATTCTGATTCTTGTATTTGACTATTGTATTCGAGACATCTGTTGTACCTTATTTAAACTCTAATATGTATATAGTAGCTTCATGAACTATAATCTTTTGTTTCCGCTACATTTATTACTCTGTGTCCGTGATCTATGTTCTATTTATTTACTGTATATGCTCAGTTTTGCCAAATTTAAATTAACAATTCGGTATTTTGAATTATTCAAGTCCGACATGTGCGGATGCGAATGGTCCAAAATAGTGGGTCGTTACAGGTGCCCTTCCTTGTGGCAGTGATAACACTTTCTCAAAAAAGCTTCCTTCATCAGACTCACCCTACAATCTTTGGTTGTATGACCTTTCTTTTGGTATCTCTTACATACCTTACTCTCTTTTTTGAACTTTCTTTTTGACTTCTTATTGGCCTAAGAATTCCCTTTCTTGGTTTTGATTTTGAGTAGGTCTTGCCTTCTCCTTTTCCATCCATTTTCTTCCTCACTAGCCGTTTACAGTAAAGCCATCTAAACCAACGTCTCGTATGTAGCACTAGCGGACACTTGGATTAACAATAATTCTTAAGCGGGTAGTTTAGGCCCTTCGCAAATTTCATGGCCTTTTTCATAGGTGTATCGATCACTTTGTAAACTTACCAGTGTACTCCTTTAAAATGGAGTCTCCCTGCTTAAGCTGTATAAATTTCTCCACTTGTAAACTTACTTATGTCCTTTACATAAATCTTGACTCAAATTTGTCCTTGAATTCAACCCAAGTGAAAATCCTATCAAAATCCTCAGCCATAATATTCCACCAATCTTGGGCTTTTCCCTTGAGATGCCAAGCTACCATTCTCCTCTTCAACCGATCCTCCCAACCAAGCGCCCAGAATATCCTCCCGCAGTCATTTATCCAAGTCTTTGACTCCATAAAACTCTCTGTTCCAGAATATACTCTTCCTCCCATATTGAGAAAGTCCTTACACATCTTTGGAAAGTCAACCGGACGGGATGCTATGTCAATAGGCGAGGCAGTGGTGCTACCGATGCAGCTTGAGGAACATGGACTTCACCTACTTTCCTGAGGTATTATTTAAACCATTTGGGCATCCTTCGAATGGCGGGTCTTCCTTAGGCAGGGTTCCCAGCCTCAGAAGAAGAATGATTATTAGCCATATCAACTATCTGTAGGTTGAGCTTTTAGATAACTTCCTATGATTGTATTATATGCCGAAAGAAATATTTGCTCAGTGTATGTGCACATGTTCAAAAATAGTGTGTGTATATAGTAGAGGTTTTTGAAAAATATTTTCAAAAATAACAAATACGCCACTCATACATATACTTTTCCCCATTTATCTGGTAACCTAGGCTCTGATACCAAATATGACAACCTGCCCCGAAAAAGGCCTAAATCTCGACCCAGAACAGACCCATCAAAACTTAGACCCATTCCAAAGCTGGCTGTTGGTTGGTAAAAAGAACAATACAGAGCTATTTATCTATTCATTCAGAACTCACAACGGAAGGATAAAATATAATAGAATAAACAATACCCATTTTATTTCAAATTTTAAATATCACAAAACAAAACCATAAAACATTGTCAATAACAATCGTTACATCTTCTTATTCAATGATACATTTTTAACTTCAAATGGGTACATCAAAAAATAACATAAATAGATAAATAGACTACTGCCACAAGCTTCTCTCATCGTCATCTCCATCTTGATCATCGTCTCCTTCCCTAACTTGTGTTGTAATGAGGAGGGAGTCAGGATAACAATATCCGGTCAATAGAAAATCTTGAGCCTTTCTATATCAGTACCTGGGCAGTATACTTTAAAAAAGGATATGTCTTTCTCATTTCAAACTATATTCAAAACCATTTAATGCTTTATATAAGGAAAGAGGCGGGCCCTCAAACAACCACTTAATACCTTCAATACCCGAAGCAGGTTTTCCCATAATCAATAACTCATAAGTATTGTTATTAATGTCTACCAATGCAAGATGGAACCCAAGCCACTTAATACCTTTTAATGGAAGATAGGAAGACTCTAACCATTTAAGACCTCAATTGAGGTAGGCCCCCATCATTTAATGCCTCTTCCCAAAGAGTACTCCACACAGGTCTCTTTCTAGCTGACATTGCATGGAAATCTCTTTGGACATTTAATACTTTCTATTGAAGCAGACCTTTCCGATATATCCTCTATCGTGCCTAAACCCAAACCTAACCATTTAATAAAGGAAAGAGGTGGGCCCTCAAACAACCACTTAATACCTTCAATTCCCCAAAGAAGGTCCTTCATTTTATGACCCATACCTCACTGAGATGTCTCACTCTAGTCCGACTATTTGTAGGAACTAGTAGCCAGATTAGCTAGGCATATTTGCCCTACAAAATAGGGACTAACCTCGTGTCATCCGTGGTTACTTATTATAAGTGATGTCTCACATCGGCCCCAATGTCACACTACTGGTAGTCAGATTAGCTGGATAGACTTCTATGTGCTTTTGACTACCTATGTATATACTACCTAAGAGTATTACGAAGTAATACTGTTGAGTAATACATAGAATTAGGTGATATATGGTACACACGCGAATTTTTCCTTGGGCTAACACTAGTACGTATTTAAACATCGAATATAACTCACCAACAAACGTATACAGTGTCAACACAAAGCAACAAACACAAATCTTTAGGATAGAATAATACATAATAGTCAATATATAAACAAAGAGCACAGAGTCAGAATCGCAGTGATAATATATAATACATAAACATATATACATGGTACGTCCAATATACAACACCAGAATATACGTACATGAAATTATATAATACACAGATGATATACTACAATGCTACATTCGAGTCTCCTCTATGCCTACAGAACACATGATGGTCTCATCGTCCCTGTACCTACAAAGTTTTGGACTGGCCCGAGTATTGTATAAATACCACACAAGTCAGACTATGTCTCGACCATAGGGTTAATAAATATAAGTGAAACAATATATTCTAAGGATAATAATGTGAAACATAGCTTAACAACTCAAGTCATTGATCACAATGCAATATAGTGTGTGTGTGTGTGTGTGTATCTAAAGAGGGAGACATATCGGGCTAATATATAGCTATGCCCTAATATAATATCACAAAATCATATAAGCAATAGATAATGTGAGATAGCCCATCAAATCATCCGAATGGTACCCAATATCATACAAATCACAAAGATAATCAATCATAATCCAAATCATAGTCAATAAACAGAGGCTAGCTCTAGATTGTCAAACCAGAAGAGTATAAATATATGGGGACTGACTACACTTTACACTCATCCAGTCTCTAGTATAGCCAACTCATCAAAGGAACGAGACATATACTCCAATCCCTTATAGACACCTACCCAGAACTAGACGGGAGACTAATGACCGCCTATTGCAAGCCTTCTCCAAGGACCCAGGTCTACTCACCAACCACGAAGTAATCATCTATCCCTATAGTCTTCGGATACCTCGACGGACATCGTGACCCTATCCACCAATGACTCGTCTATGCATAGTCTCGGTCATAACCTTGCTTTGCCTCTGATGGTAACAGACTACTGGCCTATGCGACACAAAGTGCTACCAACTACCAATCTTGTTATGTGCATCGAATATAATAAACAACCATGGTGTCATGGATCTAGGGCGCAATCCCACGATCAGGCTGCTAAGGTGGATATTGGCTAATTTGGTTCACTCTAGAAACATAAAGGAAGCTGGACACAATGTGGATGATCATATAGTACTCATACCCTATAGCTACGTATATTTCTAATAGTACGTCGATACATGGCTCTCATAAGTCACCACCTGACTATACAATACTCCACACTGAGTATCACATATGCACATGCATGAACACCTGACTATACACTATGTCTCTCTGAGTATCACGTAGACATCCAAGTGTAATCCCCATTTGAGTGACATTTACTTATAATGAATAATCAAAAAAATAACATAACACCGTCCCATACCACCGCATGTTATTCGGATAATTATTCAAGGCTTATAAACTACATTGGATCCATACTAGATATCTCTATATGACAAGTCTGATGAATAACTGGAAAACAGTTACCGAAAGTCCTATACCAGACGGTATCATTAAACTTATTTATTCAAGTTTCTCGTCACATGGAAATGAAATCTCCCAAATAAAATAGAAGGATCTCATCATCGTATCATCTTAAAATATAACTCATATCAATATCAACGGTGAATCACTCATATAATCCAATTCAATATATAAGAGAAGAATGATCAGAAAAGTAATATAAAATAGATTATTCTAATAAATAAACATAACAACCAATAACTCAATATGTTTAATATTGATTCATTTATAACAAAAATAAATACTTGGAAGTAGATACGAATTATATATTAAACAATAAATTCACTTTATCTATTTTTATTTCAAAATATAGGTTACTATTTAAAACTTCACTTTATACTAAACTAGTTAGATTCAAACTATTTTTCCCTTAAATTATTCCATAATCAAAATTCTAATATTATAAAAGAGAGATTTTTATACATTCAATACATATCCCAAAATCAGTTAATTATTTCATAAAATAATATTATATTTTTTTTCAAGGTTTGAAAACTCCTTTAATAATAATTCAATAACGTTATAATAAAATTACTTAAAAAACATTATTCATGTTATATTTTATATAATAGCATTATATTATATTTTCTTTTAAAGTAGTTCCAAAAACTTGTAATATGTTAAAGTTATAAGTATAAAAATAGATAACCAAATAAAATTTAGTAAATTATTTATAAATACTTTTAAATAAATTATAAAAACCATAAATAGTTTTTTCCTAACTTTCCAAATGTCTCTTTTTAGAAAAGAAAATAAATAAATAAATAAATATATAGATTTATAAATTATGGAGTAAAATTACGCCACAATTAATCAAGCAAACATCACTATAAATAGATCATGTGATCCGAGTCGAGTTCCATCGAACTTCGATCATTCATAAAATACACCCATTAACAGCTAAAGAAATATTCAGTTCATTACACAAACGGACGGAGTTCCATTTGTAAATTAATACTTCCAACTAACACAAATAACCAACTCAACATCAACTAATTACAAAATCAATTTACAAACAACTATCAATCCCAACAAACAATCAAACTATTTAAGGATATGTCACTCTATTTCAATCAATAACATCCATGTCCCTCAATTTCATTCTGACTAGGAGATCAAGCAATTCATTCAACCGACAATTCAAGCAATAATTTGGGATAATTATATAAATAATGGGATATATAAATAGTTGTGACTTATAGAAATAACTCGCCGAAATTCCTACAAAGTCTTTACTATCCCTACCATGGATGCGACTTTCTTCTACATCGATGGAGTCGCCTAAGATTGCTGCCTGACCCACGAATGCACCATTACCATAGCCAAAACTCCTCATCATTACATCAATGCTACCCAAAAACCTTGCTTGTTGCCAATCTCCATATCATAGCCAGCATCGTGATTTCCCTCTCCATCATCATCAGCAACATAATTCACGAACCCCTAAATCACCGCCTGCCATCGCCTACCAATGCAATTACGTTTCCCAACACGTTAACCAAGTTGTGCTCTTCCCAACTACAGTCGTGCATAACATGGTCGCCCCTCCTAGGCCAGTTCGCCTCGTCCGCACACGATGTCAATCATTATTGCCGAATTCCAGTATCTTGCGCGATTTTTTCTTTTTTTAATGATTACCGTGATTTTAATTTTGGAAAGTTAAGGTTAAAGGGTATAGGCTCAGGCTATTTAATTTTTGTGCGAGGGAGCGAAATTTTTTGAAAAATATAGAGAAGGAAAAGTGATTAATAGGCTTGGGCCTAATTGAATTAGGGTTTCATTTATTTATCTATTTTATTTTCTTTCTAATAGCCTTTGTATTCATTTATAAATATATCTCAATCTATATTAAATTGATTTACACTTCGAAATGTTTTATATTCAATTTAAATTTTTTTACTCAATTCAATAGATTATTCAAAAGGAATTTATTAGTTTAATTCAATTTATTTAAACAAAATATTTTATTAAATAAACTTCGAATAAATAAGAATTTATTTTTAAAACAATAATTATCAAAATCAAATTCAAATTATTTTATTTTAATTAAATTTACGTATGATTACGATGTAGAAAGCAGGGTTGTTACACCTCGCATCCCTATAACTTAGTCATATTTCATAACACCCTCTAAGTGTACAATCACACATCTCACTGTATTCATTAATTAGGCCGTATAAGAAATCCTTCTTATTTCGCCTAACTAATTACTTTCCTAAGGGGGATTTAAATGAAAATTATTAACCTAATTAACTACGCAACTAATATGTTACAGTTGTACATTATTTACGCTAGTTTATATACATATAAGTACAAATTTATTAGGCGTGCGGAGATTACGCCCTAAACCAACGTTCAAACGTCAAATCTTCCAATATTATACAAGTCTCATTTCCACAATAGCATTAATAGCGTTTTTTTACCATAAATCCAATATTCCAAAATTAAATCAATAAACTTGTACTTAGAATCCAATTCCAACTATTTTATATTAAAATAATGGAATGAAACCATAAAATGGAAACTTACAATTTAATAGGTTTTATGCCATATTCAAATCCTTTACATAAAACTAGACAAGGGAATTTATATCCAATTTGCAGAATTAGACAGTGTAAGCTACGAGTGAGAATTTGTATCTTACACACCATTTTTAAATCAAATCCCTTGATCAAAATCAAAGAAAAGAAATAAAAATTGGAATAGAAGGTAAACACATATATTGTAAAATCCACAAAAACTCCATTATTTTTATACAAAACAATTAAGATTCTAACCTAAGAATTGACATTCCGCTTTGGGGGAATTTTGGGGATTCTTATTGTGATGTTTTCATAATTCAAAACTCCCCAAGGCATATATCAAATCGAAACTATGCTATTTCAATTAGTAAAATAGAAATACTAAGATTTTCACTCATAGAGGTCCTTAGCTTTGCCTTCTCTTGGATTTGACACGCTTTCTATGACCCCTTTCGGATCTCTTCTTTTTTATATATACAGCAAGGGATTTGTATATGCGTTAAATTCAAAAAAATAGAGGTTTGTAGGAGAATGTTAGTTCCTGATGATGATTTTGATGACAACAACCTTAGGACTTGTTATAAAATATATATACTAATATTCTTGTCTAGATATATATATATATATATGTATATATGTATATGCAGGATATATATATGTAACGACCCGTAAATTTTAACTGTTAAATAACGTAATTAGTTAAATTTTGTGAAATTTTAAACAATAAAATTTTGAAATTTAAATTTGATATTTGGAATGCGTCTAATTAAAAATAGCAACTGGTAAATTTTCGTCCGAAAATATGAAAATTTATTTCGCGCGTAAATTTACTTCAATTTAATCAGTTAAAATTGATGATAATAAAATGTTTTCCAAACCTGAATATTTTTACATAGAAAATTTGTAAATCATCTTCTGAGTGAGACGTCATCTTTCGTTTCGTCAAATTTGGATGTCTATTACTCCGTTTACCTTAATTCTGGCTGAATAGCAGCATTTTCGGTACCGATTATCGACTTTTGATCGGATGATCGTACCACCAATATTTGTATACCGTTTTGATCGTCTCGTCGTGCTGATCCCTGCGGTATATTTAACTCTATATTTTTAAGGTCCGGTACGCACCGAAAACTATAAAACGTTCGTTGTATCGTTAGCATAAATCGTGACTTTACTATTTCTTTGATTTCAAAATCTGATGGCGTGTTGTCCAAGCATCACAATTAATTGCTTTAAAAACTTTTGCTAAATCAATGGATAACTACACGTCCCTTTGGCTTTTGAATTTATATCTAAAATAACGGTGGAACGTTTCTTCTGCCCCTTTCTCTCTTTCATTCTATTTACTTTCCTTTTTGAACGGTTCAATCACTGTTCTCTACTTCATTTCTTTTTCCCTCTGCCAATTCTATTCCTTTCACTTTTCATCTTTACAGAAGCTCTAAAAATTTTCATACCATTTCACCTTGAAATTGAAGCAGTTTACACCTTTGCAATCACCACCACGTCACCAGAGCAAACCGCCACCCTTCGCCTTGCAGCCTACCGCCTTCGCCACTCCTCCCTCTGCCTGCTTTTGTTTGCCGAGACTATCTCCTCCGCCTACATGCTTCTCTTCCTCTACACGCAAGGCCACATCCCCGCCATCTTTGCTCCACGCAACCCCAGATCTGGCCGAAGTCGCCAAACGGCCTCCACCCTCATCTAGCCCATCACCACGTCATCAACCTACCCAAGTTCCTCCACCGGACCCAACCCATCTGCCACCAACACGACCCCAGCCCTACCACCAGATCGCCTCACGTAAGCTACCCAAATCTGCACCTACACCGAAGCAACCCCACGCCTATGAACCTCCTCTCTCGTCACCCGAGATCCACACGCCTCTCCTCATCAACGTTCCTCCCATCCTGTTCGTGGCAATACCAGCACGCACACGTTCTAGATCTCCAACCGCCCTGCATTCCGCACCTGCTTGGCAACTCAAGATCAGATCTCCACTCATGGCATCGCCACCACAAGCAACTCGCCTGAGCCACCTCCAAGCCCAACCGTGCCTCACGAAACCGAGCACACCCTCCATCATTTTCATGGCCGAGATCACCATGCTCTACCCACGCCAGCAACCCAAGGCACGACCAACACCCACCTAAACCGCAACCTTCCTCCGCCTTCCTCTTCCATCTTCCCATTCGAGCCCCACTTGCTTCCTCTGATGAAAGATGTATACTGAGGTATATACACACACGTGCATTTGCTATATAAATCTGTTTAAATATATTTATATACATTTCCTTTTTAACTAAGTTTGTATGCGTGTGTATGAGTATATATATATAACAGTTTTTCTACATTTTAGTCATATAGTCGGAGTTCATATATTTTATAATATATTACGTATATTATATGTTATGTGTGGGTTACAGTTGCAGCATACTTATTTGCGCATGTATGAAGTTTATATTAGTTTGGGTATATTATATATATAAGTTGTCTGCTATGTTTTATGCAAAGAATTATAATAGTTATATTGGTTTAGATATGTATATATTTATGAGAATTTTATATATATTATACTATTTGAGTTCTATTATATGAAACGGTATAGATATTCAACAAATTATATGTTGCAGCCATTGAATTTGAAAAGAGGGAAAGTGGACTTTGAGAAGATATATGTATATGTATATTAGCAGGCTGGTATTTCTTGTTTACAGTTTTATATATATAAAGGGAAGAATATTTTAATATATATACATAGAGATTTAAGCTGTATGTTTTGTTATAAAATTTGTTTTACTGGATATCGACTAAAAATATTTGTAAGTTGTATACTATATATATACTGAGCTTTATATATTCTGTTATATGCATTGTTTATAGTACCGTGATACGTATAGTTATACAACTGGTCACATTTACGTGTTTAGGTATTTTATATATTTTATCATGTTAGTTATATGTTATATATATAGGTTATAAAATATTTATAATATAAGTCTTACCGTATAATATAAAAATAAGTTTACGGTATAATGTAAGTTTAAAGGTATAACTGTTTATATTAGTTTTACGAAGTATTGATTCTACATGCGTACATAGTTTGTTGATTTTATATTTTAAGTTGTTAAATAATATATATATACAGTTTCTACTGTGCAGCTATGTACAGTTATATAAATAATATATTAGTTACTAGTACATATTCTGTTATATAAATAATATATATACTATACAATAAAGTGAATTTGGTTTTGCTATATATATATGTGTGTGTGTTGTGTTTTAAAGTAATATTGGTTTTATAATAAGAATGAATCTTTAAGTATAATATATTAAGTTATAAATATAGTTGAGTTTGGTATATAGTATGGGTTAATTTAATATGTGAGTATTTATTTCAATTTAATGTATATATGTTTGACTTGATATATGTGTTTAATTTAAAACAATGATTTTAATTTTGTACATGTTATTTTAATATTTTTTAAATTAAATATTGATTTCATGAAAATATTAATAATAAAATATATATATATATATATATCATTGTTGCTTATATCAACTGATTCTAATCGTTCTCATCGATTTTCCATTATCAGCTTTGTCCGTCGTGCCCGCTTTCTTCATCGAATCATGTTCATCTAGCGTTGCTTTGGGATTCGTAACCCATTCTTTGTCAAATCTCTCTAGCCTCGAAAGGTGAGCAATCACTCACGATTAATGTTCTTATATTTATTAAATTTGATTTCAATTGAAATGTCAATTGAAATATGCCGATGTTAGTTATTTACATTGTTATATATGTCATTATCTGTATCTGTTCACCTATGACATCTGACACCATTATCTGTTATTTATATTATTGATATATGCCTGTTACTGTTGTTATTTTATTAACATATCTGTTATCACTCTGCAAGTTCCCTGTTAGTATAGAATCACTATGGGTTGAAATGATACATACCCGAACGATCTGTAGAATAGGAGAAAATCGTTATGGGTTGAAATGATAAACCCAAGCGATTTTCATTGAATTGAATTTGGGATTTCGGGTTGAAAAGATATATACCCGAATATGTTTTAAATTGCGGATTGAAATGATAAATATCCGTATCACTTGACCATAGGATAGAAAATTATATACAGGCACCGTTGGTCTATATATAAACGTTTTGAAAATGATTTCTATGGTTTTGAAAAGAAATATATGGTTTTGATAAATATTGATTTTAAAGATTTATTAAAGTTGATTTAATAAAGTTGATAAATAATATGTTTAAGTATTTATTTAATATCTATATTTTCAAATATAGGATTTAAAATGATTTGAAATTGATTGCAATGGTATTTATTTAAGAATTATACTTAAATAAGTTTGATTTGAAATGTATAAAATTTGAAATTTAAAGAAGTGATTTACAACTTGAAATTTGAAAAGGTGACTTAAATGGATATTTCAAACTTATATATATATTTAAATGGGCTATTTTATTTATTTAAATTTGTGAATTGAAATTGTATTTAAATGTTATGGAAATGATTAAGTTAATATTTCAGAACTAAATAATTGTAAAAGGAATCTGATATGTATATAAACTTATCGAATTTAGTTTTGAAATGTTGAATATTTAAAGCTTTGAAATATATTCAAATTCAAATGGCTTATTTTATGGTTTAGATACGTATTTGAAATTGATAATTTGAAATGGTTTATTTAGAAGCTGAATCGAGTTGAAACGAATGATTTGAGATTTGATTAAATTAAATTTTGGAATTCGAGCTAATTTGAATCGATTTATGAAATTTGAGGAAACTAATTTATTTTATACGGAAAATTTAATATCTAAACTGTTTTGAAAGGAAAGTGCTATGATTTCCAAGATACTGTGATTTCCAGACTTTGATTTCGAAAGCATTATAACTTTTGAAAGGTAATATGATTTTGAAAATGGATATATTTGAAGTGAAATGATATCGTATTAAAGTGGGTTTTGAAATGATAATGATATTCTGGTTTTGAAGTATAAACTATTTTGAAATGACCACGGTGTTATAATAACGATTGGTTGGCAAAGAGACCGGGATCGGATATGGACATACTCTCTGTCGATACCGAAAACCACTTTGACAACCGTGTACGCGGTGGAGATTCCAGAATGAAGTAGGATGGTGGCGACGTTCTTAAGGTATGTTACGTGGACCCAACTCCCGTGAGTTGGCATAAGGTGGCTAAAACAGGAGCGATCTCGGACCAGTGAGGTAGCACCTCTTCTCGGACGCATTTCTTCGATATTATACTCTTACTTGTGATTTGACTAGATGGCCATCCTCCGATTGGGAATGTTGTTCGAGGTGGAACGGTAGTGGCTGCTATGCGTATCCATCAGTCCGTGTGCGTAATTGGTATATCTACCCTGGCATTGCCTAGTTGTGCCGTGTCACCTACCATATCGAGCTTTACTACGATTATGATTTTAAGATCCGACCGCGTTAAGGTTCTCCATCCCCTTAACGCTATTTTCCGATATGATTATACTTTACTTATTTAGACACTACTGTATATAGCGTATATTACTACATAGTAAATAGTTTAACGGATCCTTAGAGGATGGTTATCCCAAACATCCTTTAAGTTACTTGTATTTTAGTTGATATTTCACTTGAGTTGGATTTATTTATATAAGAATGTTAATCCTGACTCGAGTGTTTTGTGTTTTGCTTTACGCTCGGGTCAGACTGAGTGATACAGCATTTGAGACTCACCTTTGGAGTTGGAGCTTCGCTTGGAGATCCAGCTATCTATCGATCCTGCTTTCAGTTATTCCGTCGATCCAGTGATGTATTCAGATCTGGTATTTGATTATTGTATTGAGACATCTATTGTATTCGAGACCTCTGTTGTATCTTGTTTAACTCTGTTATATATATATATATAGTAGCTTCATGAACTACTATCCTTTTGTTTCCGCTGCATTATTGTTATATTACTGTGTCTGTGATCAGTAATGATTTTATTTACTGTATATGCTGAGTTTTGCCAAATTTTATTTACAACGTAGTATTTTGAGCAATTCAACTCCGGCATGAGTGTCTACCTATACACTTATAATGGATGCGAATGGCCAAAAATACTGGGTCGTTACATGTGGTATCGGAGCGAGGTTTTAGGCAAAACTCAACATATGTAGTAAATTCAATCACAGAATCACTTTCGTTCGAGCTTGAATTCCTTCTTCTTTGACTCGGTTCCTTTGAATTTTGGAACGTTCACTTCGGTTCCAAAGTCCATTCGTGTCTCCCCTATTCGTGTCTTTTGATTCTGGAGTATCCCATAACTCCACTTCGAATGATCTCTATAATAAATCAGCGGTCTCGTCAATCTTCGAATAATTTGTACTGGGGTGAAACTCCTTTACAATCGGTATTGATTCACCGGAGATTTCTGTATCCTCGGTTTACGATGCTGCTATCTTAAGCTATACCCGAAATTCTACCTCTGGTAATCGAATGTCGATTTGCTTCAGAATTCTATATCGATCTTATCTATGAAGTCACGGTTGACCCGGTTAAGGTTGCCCGCGATTTATACAACTTTATCCATCTTCCTGTTTGAAATGCAATCATCTAACTTTCGTTTTGAGCCTATCTATTTTTAGATTAGAATTCTCTTTGATAAGAGCCCTTCTATATTTGGATCTCTATCCATGTGTTGGAATCCAATTCTAAAATCATCGTGTGAGGGAGTGTATTTGTAATTAATATAAAAATAGTTTATGTTTATAGTGTGTTGTTTGAGTTGTTGATGTTGGTTTGGATTTTCGATCGATTCGTCTGATCAACGCTATCGATAGGATTTCCAAAACACTTGAACAGAGCAAACTGACACAATATAATTTTTAAATTTGATAAATGAAATAAATTTGTATGATTATATTATAAATATATAAGAAAATTTTCTAGAATTGAAAGTTAAAAAATTTGGTTGTTGAAATGATAACATTTGATTATCATTTTATTGTTTTGTAAGTCATTGACTATTGCAAAATGATAACTGTTTCGAATTTATTTGGAATTGAAATGAATTTAAATTGAGAATTTAAGAATTAAATTTCTGGTGATTTCAAACTTTGTTTTAAAGTCTTAAAATGTATATTATTTAAAGTATTTTCGAATAAAATGGTTTTCAAAGAATTTTAAAATGTTGAAATCCGTGCTCTTCTCTTTGTCGCTGGAAAATAATTTCGGTGATGGCGGCCGCATCATCGACATTCATTTTCGAGTTTCGAAGAGGAGAAACCATTCTGTAGCTTTGCTACGGTTTTGTTTTGGAAAAAAAAAACATATTCGATTTGAATTTCTTCAATATAATTTGATTTATATATATATAGGTATCTTATTTTAAAATTTAATTTGATTGATATAGATATATTATATATATCTCTAAAATTGTTTGAAGTAAATCGGAGATTTAAATTCTTAAATTTTAGATTAAAGATGATTTCAATTATAAACTAAAGTAAAAATTCTTGGATAAATAGTTAACTGGGAATAACTGAATTGTAAAATCTTATTTGTATAATACTCAATTACATCTTAACATAACTTACCTAAAAATTTCAGAAGTGGAAAATGTAATTGGATAATATACAATATAAAGAAATTTATAAGTAAAATTTGAGTGGTTATAATAAATGTTATATACTTAAATTTTATTATAAAGAAGTTAGTAGAGAGAAATAGAATAATAATTTAATTGAATAATAGATGAGACAAATAAAAATTGTTTGCAAGAACTAATAAATTGAAATTAGATCAACTTATGGGAATACCTTGAATTTAAAATCAATTATTAAATATAAATTAATTTAAATTGTAATTTATATGGTTTAAATTAATTTGTATGGTTTAAATATATGTGATAAGATATATTAAGTGGAATAAGGTTAATAATAATTTAGAATAAAAGAATTAAATTTGTTGAAAAAAAAATGAGGAAAATAAATGATTATACAAATTGATTGATTTAGAAATTGTTAATTCAGGATGACTAGACATAAGGTAATGAATTCAGAAATAGATGAATTAATTTAACTTAAGTGAACTCAGTGGATTAAATCAAATTATTAAATATTAATTAGTTTAATTTGAAATTATATGGTTTAAATTAATTGTCTTATCTAGTCTTTTAATCTATTTTTCTTTCTGGTTGTTTCTACTCTCCTACCTCCTTCCTTTTCGGGGACGAAAAGTTTTGAGTGGGGGAGAGTGTAACGACCCGTAAATTTTAACTGTTAAATAACGTAATTAGTTAAATTTTGTGAAATTTTAAACAATAAAATTTTGAAATTTAAATTTGATATTTGGAATGCGTCTAATTAAAAATAGCAACTGGTAAATTTTCGTCCGAAAATATGAAAATTTATTTCGCGCGTAAATTTACTTCAATTTAATCAGTTAAAATTGATGATAATAAAATGTTTTCCAAACCTGAATATTTTTACATAGAAAATTTGTAAATCATCTTCTGAGTGAGACGTCATCTTTCGTTTCGTCAAATTTGGATGTCTATTACTCCGTTTACCTTAATTCTGGCTGAATAGCAGCATTTTCGGTACCGATTATCGACTTTTGATCGGATGATCGTACCACCAATATTTGTATACCGTTTTGATCGTCTCGTCGTGCTGATCCCTGCGGTATATTTAACTCTATATTTTTAAGGTCCGGTACGCACCGAAAACTATAAAACGTTCGTTGTATCGTTAGCATAAATCGTGACTTTACTATTTCTTTGATTTCAAAATCTGATGGCGTGTTGTCCAAGCATCACAATTAATTGCTTTAAAAACTTTTGCTAAATCAATGGATAACTACACGTCCCTTTGGCTTTTGAATTTATATCTAAAATAACGGTGGAACGTTTCTTCTGCCCCTTTCTCTCTTTCATTCTATTTACTTTCCTTTTTGAACAGTTCAATCACTGTTCTCTACTTCATTTCTTTTTCCCTCTGCCAATTCTATTCCTTTCACTTTTCATCTTTACAGAAGCTCTAAAAATTTTCGTACCATTTCACCTTGAAATTGAAGCAGTTTACACCTTTGCAATCACCACCATGTCACCAGAGCAAACCGCCACCCTTCGCCTTGCAGCCTACCGCCTTCGCCACTCCTCCCTCTGCCTGCTTTTGTTTGCCGAGACTATCTCCTCCGCCTACATGCTTCTCTTCCTCTACACGCAAGGCCACATCCCCGCCATCTTTGCTCCACGCAACCCCAGATCTGGCCGAAGTCGCCAAACGGCCTCCACCCTCATCTAGCCCATCACCACGTCATCAACCTACCCACGTTCCTCCACCGGACCCAACCCATCTGCCACCAACACGACCCCAGCCCTACCACCAGATCGCCTCACGTAAGCTACCCAGATCTGCACCTACACCGAAGCAACCCCACGCCTGTGAACCTCCTCTCTCGTCACCCGAGATCCACACGCCTCTCCTCATCAACGTTCCTCCCATCCTGTTCGTGGCAATACCAGCACGCACACGTTCTAGATCTCCAACCGCCCTGCATTCCGCACCTGCTTGGCAACTCAAGATCAGATCTCCACTCATGGCATCGCCACCACAAGCAACTCGCCTGAGCCACCTCCAAGCCCAACCGTGCCTCACGAAACCGAGCACACCCTCCATCATTTTCATGGCTGAGATCACCATGCTCTACCCACGCCAGCAACCCAAGGCACGACCAACACCCACCTGAACCGCAACCTTCCTCCGCCTTCCTCTTCCATCTTCCCATTCGAGCCCCACTTGCTTCCTCTGATGAAAGATGTATACTGAGGTATATATACACACGTGCATTTGCTATATAAATCTGTTTAAATATATTTATATACATTTCCTTTTTAACTAAGTTTGTATGCGTGTGTATGAGTATATATATAGATAACAGTTTTTCTACATTTTAGTCATATAGTCGGAGTTCATATATTTTATAATATATTACGTATATTATATGTTATGTGTGGGTTACACTTGCAGCATACTTATTTGCGCATATATGAAGTTTATATTAGTTTGGGTATATTATATATATAAGTTGTCTGCTATGTTTTATGCAAAGAATTATAATAGTTATATTGGTTTAGATATGTATATATTTATGAGAATTTTATATATATTATACTATTTGAGTTCTATTATATGAAACGGTATAGATATTCAACAAATTATATGTTGCAGCCATTGAATTTGAAAAGAGGGAAAGTGGACTTTGAGAAGATATATGTATATGTATATTAGCAGGCTGGTATTTCTTGTTTACAGTTTTATATATATATAAAGGGAAGAATATTTTAATATATATACATAGAGATTTAAGCTGTATGTTTTGTTATAAAATTTGTTTTACTGGATATCGACTAAAAATATTTGTAAGTTGTATACTATATATATACTGAGCTTTATATATTCTGTTATATGCATTGTTTATAGTACCGTGATACGTATAGTTATACAACTGGTCACATTTACGTGTTTAGGTATTTTATATATTTTATCATGTTAGTTATATGTTATATATATATGTTATAAAATATTTATAATATAAGTCTTACCGTATAATATAAAAATAAGTTTACGGTATAATGTAAGTTTAAAGGTATAACTGTTTATATTAGTTTTACGAAGTATTGATTCTACATGCGTACATAGTTTGTTGATTTTATATTTTAAGTTGTTAAATAATATATATACACAGTTTCTACTGTGCAGCTATGTACAGTTATATAAATAATATATTAGTTACTAGTACATATTCTGTTATATAAATAATATATATACTATACAATAAAGTGAATATGGTTTTGCTATATATATATGTGTGTGTGTTGTGTTTTAAAGTAATATTGGTTTTATAATAAGAATGAATCTTTAAGTATAATATATTAAGTTATAAATATAGTTGAGTTTGGTATATAGTATGGGTTAATTTAATATGTGAGTATTTATTTCAATTTAATGTATATATGTTTGACTTGATATATGTGTTTAATTTAAAACAATGATTTTAATTTTGTACATGTTATTTTAATACTTGTTTTAAATTAAATATTGATTTCATGAAAATATTAATAATAATAAATATATATATATCATTGTTGCTTATATCAACTGATTCTAATCGTTCTCATCGATTTTCCATTATCAGCTTTGTCCGTCGTGCCCGCTTTCTTCATCGAATCATGTTCATCTAGCGTTGCTTTGGGATTCGTAACCCATTCTTTGTCAAATCTCTCTAGCCTCGAAAGGTGAGCAATCACTCACGATTAATGTTCTTATATTTATTAAATTTGATTTCAATTGAAATGTCAATTGAAATATGCCGATGTTAGTTATTTACATTGTTATATATGTCATTATCTGTATCTGTTCACCTGTGACATCTGACACCATTATCTGTTATTTATATTGTTGATATATGCCTGTTACTGTTGTTATTTTATTAACATATCTGTTATCACTCTGCAAGTTCCCTGTTAGTATAGAATCACTATGGGTTGAAATGATACATACCCGAACGATCTGTAGAATAGGAGAAAATCGTTATGGGTTGAAATGATAAACCCAAGCGATTTTCATTGAATTGAATTTGGGATTTCGGGTTGAAAAGATATATACCCGAATATGTTTTAAATTGCGGATTGAAATGATAAATATCCGTATCACTTGACCATAGGATAGAAAATTATATACAGGCACCGTTGGTCTATATATAAACGTTTTGAAAATGATTTCTATGGTTTTGAAAAGAAATATATGGTTTTGATAAATATTGATTTTAAAGATTTATTAAAGTTGATTTAATAAAGTTGATAAATAATATGTTTAAGTATTTATTTAATATCTATATTTTCAAATATAGGATTTAAAATGATTTGAAATTGATTGCAATGGTATTTATTTAAGAATTATACTTAAATAAGTTTGATTTGAAATGTATAAAATTTGAAATTTAAAGAAGTGATTTACAACTTGAAATTTGAAAAGGTGACTTAAATGGATATTTCAAACTTATATATATATTTAAATGGGCTATTTTATTTATTTAAATTTGTGAATTGAAATTGTATTTAAATGTTATGGAAATGATTAAGTTAATATTTCAAAAATTAATAATTGTAAAGGGAATCTGATATGTATATAAACTTATCGAATTTAGTTTTGAAATGTTGAATATTTAAAGCTTTGAAATATATTCAAATTGAAATGGCTTATTTTATGGTTTAGATACGTATTTGAAATTGATAATTTGAAATGGTTTATTTAGAAGCTGAATCGAGTTGAAACGAATGATTTGAGATTTGATTAAATTAAATTTTGGAATTCGAGCTAATTTGAATAGATTTATGAAATTTGAGGAAACTAATTTATTTTATACGGAAAATTTAATATCTAAACTGTTTTGAAAGGAAAGTGCTATGATTTCCAAGATACTGTGATTTCCAGACTTTGATTTCGAAAGCATTATAACTTTTGAAAGGTAATATGATTTTGAAAATGGATATATTTGAAGTGAAATGATATCGTATTAAAGTGGGTTTTGAAATGATAATGATATTCTGGTTTTGAAGTACAAACTATTTTGAAATGACCACGGTGTTATAATAACGATTGGTTGGCAAAGAGACCGGGATCGGATATGGACATACTCTCTGTCGATACCGAAAACCACTTTGACAACCGTGTACGCGGTGGAGATTCCAGAATGAAGTAGGATGGTGGCGACGTTCTTAAGGTATGTTACGTGGACCCAACTCCCGTGAGTTGGCATAAGGTGGCTAAAACAGGAGCGATCTCGGACCAGTGAGGTAGCACCTCTTCTCGGACGCATTTCTTCGATATTATACTCTTACTTGTGATTTGACTAGATGGCCATCCTCCGATTGGGAATGTTGTTCGAGGTGGAACGGTAGTGGCTGCTATGCGTATCCATCAGTCCGTGTGCGTAATTGGTATATCTACCCTGGCATTGCCTAGTTGTGCCATGTCACCTACCATATCGAGCTTTACTACGATTATGATTTTAAGATCCGACCGCGTTAAGGTTCTCCATCCCCTTAACGCTATTTTCCGATATGATTATACTTTACTTATTTAGACACTACTGTATATAGCGTATATTACTACATAGTAAATAGTTTAACGGATCCTTAGAGGATGGTTATCCCAAACATCCTTTAAGTTACTTGTATTTTAGTTGATATTTCACTTGAGTTGGATTTATTTATATAAGAATGTTAATCCTGACTCGAGTGTTTTGTGTTTTGCTTTACGCTCGGGTCAGACTGAGTGATACAGCATTTGAGACTCACCTTTGGAGTTGGAGCTTCGCTTGGAGATCCAGCTATCTATCGATCCTGCTTTCAGTTATTCCGTCGATCCAGTGATGTATTCAGATCTGGTATTTGATTATTGTATTGAGACATCTATTGTATTCGAGACCTCTGTTGTATCTTGTTTAACTCTGTTATATATATATATATATATAGTAGCTTCATGAACTACTATCCTTTTGTTTCCGCTGCATTATTGTTATATTACTCTGTGTCTGTGATCAGTAATGATTTTATTTACTGTATATGCTGAGTTTTGCCAAATTTTATTTACAACGTAGTATTTTGAGCAATTCAACTCCGGCATGAGTGTCTACCTATACACTTATAATGGATGCGAATGGCCAAAAATACTGGGTCGTTACAATATATATATATATATATATATATATATATATATGCAGGTACTTAGAATGAAGACTATACAGCATAAAGATTCAAGATTGAGTACAGAGATTCAAGACTGAATAAATCAAGACTGAAGACTCATGAGTATCAAGAGTTCAAGATATCAAGATTATCAAGAGTTCAAGATATCAAGATAAGTAATAGAGTCTAGATTTATGTTAAAACATCATAATAGCACTAAAATCTTTATTCGGATTTTAATTGTGGAATGGAATCCACCTTCTTGCTTTAATAGTGGGATGGAACCCACGACCTCTTTAGTGGGATGAAACCCACGACCTTCTCTAGTGGAATGAAATCCACGAAATTTTCAAAAAGATTTATTTTTAAGATTTATTTTTTCAAAACTATCATTTTAAAAGTTATCTCTCTAGGTTTAAATATTTTAGCCTTAACTATTTTTTAATTTCAAAATCATTTCTTGTTTTTAAACTATCTCCTGGTTTTAATGGTTTTAGCTTTAATCTCAAAATATTTATGTTGATCTTTTATTACTTTTATATTATAGATTATATGTTTTTAAGAATACATTTTAAATCTCTTTTATAAGTTTAAACTATATTCAAAATGGTTGACAAAAATTAGAAATTGTTTTGACAAGTTTTAGAATAAAAATCATTTTAAAGAAAAATTAATTTTCAAAATTCACATAGGCATGTCGACATCCCTCATCCCCCCATGTCGACATGGTGACCATAGAATTCAAATTTCAAATTTTAAAAATAAATGTCTATTCTTTATAACCTTTCGCGAATGGACATGGCAGTTGTTCTCCTATATATACCAGTTGTTTTCAATGAATTTTAAGTTAATTTTTATTCATTTCTTCACTCCTTGTAACGACCCACTATTTTGGACTATTCAAATCGACAATAAATCCACACATGTTAGACTTGAATAATTCAAAATACCGAATTGTAAATTTAAATTTGGCAAAACTCAGCATATATAGTAAATAAATCAATCACAGACACAGAGTAATACAATAATACGTAGCGGAATAGATAAAATAGTAGTTCATGAAGCTACTATATAAACATCAGAGTTAGAAATAAAATACAACAGAATATCTCAAATGCAGTGAAGTCTCCAGTACAACAGATGACTTCTCTGAACAAATCAACTAGAAGAGCTGAAAGCTGAGGCGATAGTTGGATCTCCAAAGGAAGCTCCAAACTCCAAGGATGAGTCTCAAATGCTGTATCACTCGGTCTGACCCGAGCATAAAGCAAAACACAAAACACTCGAGTCAGGATTAACATTCTTATATAAATAAATCCAACTCAAGTGAAATATCAACTGAAATACAAGTAACTTAAAGGATGTTTGGGATAACCATCCTCTAAGGATCTTCAGGACTATCTACAAGGTGGAAATATACATTATAACATCGTGGTCATTTCAATTTAATTTATACTTCAAAACCCAAATATCCTTTCATTTCAAATATAACTATTTTCCAAGATAGTATATATATTAATTAATTTATAAAGCAAAGTATTTAATTTCCTCAAGTTTCACAAATCGGTTCAATCAACTCAATTTCCAAATTTCAATTTAATTCAATCTAAATTTTCCCATTTTAATTCAATTCAGTTTCTAAATAACAAATTCAAATTATATTGATTTCAAATACAGATCTAAATCACAAAATAAACCATTTAAATTCCAATATATTTCAAAGCTTTAATATTCAACAATTTCAAAGTTAAATTTAACAGTTTCATATAGCTCTTGATTTAACTTCATTTATTATTTAATCCGGGAATATTCACTTAATAAATTCAATATCATTTAACTAGCCTTAAATTTCATTTTACTAAATATTTCCTTAAATTTATTTAAACAAGAAATATTCATTGAATTACTTAATCAAACCCAAGTTATAAACCATATCTTAAATCTCAATTTCAATAAGTTTAAAATTGGTTTAATTAAATAAAATTCTTTATCGACTACAATTTCAACTAAATTCAAATTATCTCCCTAACCTTAAATTATTCAAATTTTTACCACAAATCTATTTGAAATATAAATTTAAAACTTGAACATATTATATGTATTAAATCCATCTTAATTAAATTAAATATTATTATCAAATCTATATATCATTACCATTTATATATAATAATTTAAGAATCAACATTTATTAAAACCATATATTTCTTTCCAAAACCATAGAATTTATTTTCAAAATATTTATATATGGAGCAACGGTGTCTGTATATAATTTCCTATTTATGGTCAAGTGATACGGATATTTATCATTTCAATCCGTAAATTTAAATACATACGGGTAGATATCATTTCGATCCATAATCCCAAATTCAAATCAATTGAAAATCGCTTGGGTCTATCATTTCAACCCATAACGATTTTCTCCTATTCTAAAGTCCGTTCGGGTATGTATCATTTCAACCCATAGTGAATTCTATACTACAGGGAACTTGCAGAGTGATAACAGATAATATAAAATACACAACAGGCATATATCATAAATAACAATAAAATATAAACAACAGGATATGGTGTCATATCCCATAGGTGAACAGTTACAGGTAATAGCATATATAACAATTTAAATAACTACAGCAGCATATTTAAATTGTCGTTTCAATTGAAGTCAAATTTAATAAATATAAGAACGTAAATCGTGAGTGATTGCTCACCTTCCGAGGCTAGAGAGAGATTCGACGATAGAGTGAGTTACGATTCCAGGTACAGATTTTAAAGCAAAGCAAGATTGAACGCAAACTGGACGAACAAGGCTGATAATCAAGAATTGATAAAACGAATCAGAATTGGATCGATGAAGAAAATTGGTATAGGAGAACTTATATATAGCTATATATATATAAATCAAATTCTAAATTCAAATATATATTATATTAAATATATATACATTTTAAAATCCAATGTTTTAAACTAAACTCACATATTAAAGTAAAACATATATATATATATATATATAATATTTTTGAATCAATACATTTAAAACTTAATAGTTTAACCTATATATATATATTTATATAACTCATGTAATCAACCAACAAACCCAAAAGTTTAAGACTGATAAAATATAAACACTATATTTTATATTTAAACAGTATATATAAAGATTAGTATTTATAAAATCAACTTAAAACCAAATAGTATATATATAAACAAATACATGTAAGCTATTTATATGCAAATAACTACATGCACGTTACTCAAAATGAATGCAGATGCAATATATAAATATATATGCAGACCCATATTATATATGCATACAATTGTCTAAAATCTATGTCTTTTTTTTGAAGGGTAAATCGGGCCCAGCCCACAAATACAATCTAAGATCTTTATCAACAACAGTATCTTATATAAATGAACAGGTATGCAAACTAATATACACAACAAAATATGCGACCTATGTACCCTGTAGATACCAGACATATGTTTAACAAATGTATAGCAGATCCAAGAAATATGTGCAGACCAAATATACATATGCAGACACACTAAAATTAAATAAATGTATAACATATATAAGCTAATATATATACTAAATATATAACTTATTTTTGTAACCATAGACGATATACAACTTTATACAATTCTATATATACATATATGTATATATATATTCAACAGATAAATCTTCCATATAAACAGAACTTAACAAAATCAGGTACAACCTAATATAGTATATGTTGAAATCGATATATATACAAAGTATATAAAAAAAATTATATATTGCGGGACCAACGCATATACAATAGACAGACATATGATACAATATACTCAAAACCAAACTCAGGTGCCTTGTATGACTATAACTATATATATATACACACTGGGAGATATAAACAAATATATAAACGTGTATACAAGACTTACACAAATCTCTGTATAAACAAATATATAGTCAATATATAAACAAAATTCTTTAAATAAGGATTTGGGGCTTCTTTCAGATTTAAAATTTAAAATAAAACTAAAAAAATATGTGTGTGTAACAGCAAAGCATATATATATACATACACGGCAACATAAATCATACAGCAATCTCTTTATATATACAGAAAACTTATATACATTAACATAAAATATAGTTCTGGAAACATATTTTGTCAATTGATTATTGCCGATCGAACAAGTAAAAATAAAATATTACCGATACAAAGAGAAGGAGCAGCAGGCTGTGGCGTGAGGGACGCGAATGGACGGTTCATTGAGAAGGAGGAGAGGATGGATAGGCCGCATGCACGGTGATGGGAGGAGCCAGAAGAAGAGGGGCGGTTGTGGAGAAGCTTGGAACGGCTGTTGTTTTCTGCATATGCGGAGGGTTTTGTACATGGAGGACGAGTCCATGCGAGGGATGGTAGATGGGTGAAGAAATGAAGGAGGGTGAGGCGAGGCTCGGTTGAGTTGTGAAGATCGGCCAGGAAGAGGAGGCACGTGATAGAAAGGGGAAGACGAAGGTAAACTCAGATGGGAAGAGAAGAACAGAGGAATACAAGCTTGATAAATAATTTGATACATATATTTATTTCTTTTCAATTTGAACGGAAGGTTATGAAATGAAGAGCCAGCAAGATCAACGGAAAAAAATAAATAAAAGATAAGTGAATGTCGATGGTCACGAGCAGTAATTCAGCTGAAAGATTTTTGGCAATTAAATTTGTTTGGGCAATAACGTTTCATTTTGAAACAGATAGAAAATGTAAGGTGATAATTTATGGTACCGTTACAATAAACATTTTATTGTTTTCATCGCGTAACGGACCTAAAATACAGAAATAAATATACCGTGGAGATCAGCACGATGAGATGATCAAAACGGTATACGAATATCTATGGTACGATCATCCAATCAAAAGTCGATAATCGGTACCGAAAATGCTGCTATTTTGCCAGAATTAAGGTAAACGGAGCAATAGAAGTCCAAATTTGGAAAAACGAAAGATGACGCCTTGTTCAGAAGATGATTTACAATTTTTCTATAGGAAAATATTCAAGTTTGGAAAACATTTTATTACCATCAAATTCTAACTGGTTAAATTGAAATAAAATATACAATAAAATAAACCTTCATATTATCTGATGAAAATTTACCATTTGCTATGTTAAAATAGACGTATTCCAAATATAAAATTTTTATTTCAAAATTCAATTATTTAAAATTTCACAAAAAATCAGTTAAATACGTTATTAACCAATTAAATTTTATGGGTCGTTACACTCTCCCCCACTCAAAACTTTTCGTCTCCGAACAGGAAGGAGGTAGGAGAATAGAAACAACTAGACAGAAAAGATAGATTAAAACAAGGATAAATAATTCATTTAAACTATATAAATTTTACTTGTAATATTCATTTGATACTTCATTTTCAATTCAATTATCTTTAATATATTACTACCTTCGAAAACCCATTTGTAAAATTTCTTGCTTCCTTTATAAATACCACTTTTAAATAACACCTTTATAATTATATGAAAACTATTCGAAAACAATTATTTACATTATTGCTTATATTTACAAAGAAGCTATCTGAAAACATTAATCCATAATTCATAAATTTATTAATCTATCTCAAGATATTTTTCAATTATTATTAATAAATCAATAATCATTTACTTTAAAAATGTTTTATTTAATTAATAACTTTTAAAATATTTATAACACTAAAAAAAATTTCTATTAAACCATATAATATATAAATAAACAATATTTAAAAGGATATAGTCAACAAGGAACAGAAGGAGGATTTGGAAACAAATAAGTGAATAAATAAGCTGAGCAGATAAGATAGATTCAAAACAATAGTATTGGGCACGAATAGTTAATTAGAACCATAAGAATTTCAATTTCAAATATTAATACAAAATTTCTTTATTGGAAATACTTTTATAATAAAATACCTTTATATCGAAACAAATTTCCTTTCAAAAATACTTTTATAACTCGATGTTTCAACAAGTTTATCCTCGTTCCTGCAGACTCTGGTAGTGCGTTGATCAGGCGCAAAACTAGAATTCTCCAAGTACTTAGTAGACTTGTTTCAACACCCAGTGAAAATACTGGAAAAACTTTTAAAAACAGATATGGAAAGTACAATCCAAACAAAAAACAAACAAACTTTTGTCTAACCATGGTTCGCAGATACACAATGGTTACGCCTGGTTCCCCCATGAAACAATCCATATCCGTAAGCTTTCTCAGCCCTGCGAGTTACGCCATGATGACTAGTAGAATGCAGGATACACAATGGTTACGCCTGGATCCCCCAGGAAACAATCCGTACCCCTAGGCAAGACTCAGCCAGGTAGTTGTGCTATGCAGTCACGATCATAAGACCATGGGTAACGCCATGGAATTCGAAGGACACTCGAGTATCATATCCGGAAAACCAAAAATCAGAGAGAATAATATCGATAGAATGAATCCAAGATGTGGCCACAAATCGGATATCAAGCAGAAGGTACTTTCCATATCTTTACTTCGAAAATATGTATCATATAGTACCTTTTCAAATCACTTTCAAATATCATACTTATATAAAATCCATTATATATAAGATTTAATTTTCAAATCAAATACTTTTCCAAAATCAAAAGTATATCAAATCACACTTATATAGACTTTAATTATATAAGATTTCACTTTTCAAATTGAGTACCCTTTTCAAATCCATAGTTTTCGAATCAATTTCATACTCATACAAATCAATTTTATATAAGTTCGACAACTCCCAAATCAAGTATTTAGTAACACAAGGTTCTCAAATTTCAATTTGTTTCAATATCAGTTCAATTTCAAAATCATATACAATTTCACCAAATTATTTCTTCTCAAATTAAATATCTTTAGTTTCAAAGTTTCCAAAATAATATATTTAGAAAATAAATCCAAATTTCCAAATCAATATAATTTAAGTCAACCAATTCATTTCAAAAATCAAAGGTTTTCAAAATCAATCTTATATTTACATAAGGTCCATCTTATATCAGGATCAAATTTTACAAAATAAATTTTCGCTGTATGAAGAGCCATATGGGATTGAATATCTTTGCTTTTATGGGTTATATATCTTTGTAATTTAAATTGGAAATTTTCTTTTTAGTAAGCAAAGATATTCTAACCCGACAGCTTTCAATTTCAGCGTCAAAATATATCAATGATATTAGAATATAAGATGTACATACGTCATCATTTCGCAGAATCACATTTGATCGCTCGCTCGATCACACAAGTTCGCTTTCGAACTAGTATTGTCCATTCGACTTCCCTAATGCGGACTTCGATATGGTTTCTCGACTAGAAGCCATCAGTCTCCTTGCATAGCCATATACTATGATAGAGAATTCTAGAATCGAGCCCAAAATCCATATCAAATATTCGCCATCAAGAATCGAATTAAAAATCCTAACACGAAATGGTGTAATCCACCTCGAAATTGTGTACTCAAACTAGGATCAAATTAATTATGCGAATAAAACAACATACGTACAACTTATATATTTATTCCAACTTGTTAAATATATAGTTTCATAAAGATGTTACTAAGTTAAAACATTTAAACTAAATTTTATTCCAAATATTTTGAAGACCAAATTCTTTTCAAAGCATTTCGAATCTAAATTTCATATTAGAAAAATTCAAAATAGCCTTATTCATTTACTTAACAAAACAGTTTCAGCTTATTTAAATCATATTACTACATACTTTAAACATACATACCCAACTTATATATGTAACGACCCGATATTTTGGACCATTCGCATCCATTATAAGTGTATAGGTAGACACTCATGCCGGATTTGAATTGCTCAAAATACCGCGTTGTTAATTTAAATTTGGCAAAACTGAACATATACAGTAAATAAATAATCACAGATCACAGACACAGAGTAATAAGTGCAGCGGAAATAAAAGAAATAGTAGTTCATGAAGCTACTATATGAATATATAAGATACATCAGAGTTTACAACAGAAGAGTAATACGATACATCAGAGTTAAACCAGATACAATGGAAGAGTAACACGATACATCAGATACAAATCAGAATACATCACTGGAATCATCGAATACTGAAAGCAGAATAGATGGCTGGATCTTCAAGCAAAGCTCCAACTCCAAAGGTGAGTCTCGATGTGACGCCCCACCTCTATACCCACGCTAACCAAGAACACTACGATGTAGTGCTGTCAATTAGCGCGGAGAATAAGGCTGTGGAGGAGCGACCATCCATGTAACTTCTTTGTGCGAGCATCGATACGTCAGATAGAATAGAATGCATATCTTTTAAGGAGGAAATCCGACATACCGATACAAACACAAAGCTATCACACGGTGGCTATATATAATCTTCGGAAACAAACATAGAAATAATCATAACGACAATCAGTCACAGACATCCATATCACAAAGGCGGAAGAAGATATGAATAAATATATAACACATGAAAGTGTACATCAGAGTAGTGGTCAGAAAGATCCACGATAATACAAAAGAATAGCATCACGTGCTATACAAAAGAATAAGTACACAACATAGAGTCTATATCTCAAAGGTGTACATCCAAAAACTACAAATCTAAGTAGTTAGCCAAAAGTCAGAATAATCCTGAAGAGAAGTCAAGCAGAAGCACCTGTAACATCTCGGTCTGACCCGAGTATTATTTATAAGAAAACAATAAACGGGTCAGTCTAACTATAAATATCAGATGATATGGTATACAGTAAAAGGCATGACATGAACATGTAATAACCATAGCGACATACTACTATAAGTATGTAAATGATAATCAACAAAAGATTAATCAATATCACAAGAATCTTCTCAAAGATCCAAACACATAAAAAGGTAATGACACACGAATTCACCAATACACAAAAACCTGATATCATATCAGGGAAAATCACAAAAGTTGGTGAAGCACTAAATCCAGAAATCAACACACGAAATCCAGAACAAATCCCAGAAATCAACACACGAAATCCAGAAATCACTAAAAGGGGGAAGTCCGACACACGGACGAGAAGTTATCTCATGGAAGCTATCCATTTAAATTTTCCGAACACACGGATGGCCCGAAGGCAAGTCCGACACACGGACGAAGAGACATCGCACATTGCTAGTCTAAATCACAAAAATGATCGTCATGATCATAATGAAGTGTCAATCACACCAAGCCAGTAAATATATGAGTTTAGCTTCATGTCCCATAACCACTTGCTTAACTTAAATATTTACGAACAAGCTGTAAATCTTCACTAGGAAATTGTCACAAAAAGGGTTCAATCGAACAAGTCCAAGAGCTAACCGACGAAGTGAACGCAAGCGTTTCATACCACTCGTTTTACTAAGTCGTTTAAGTCGATTTCTCATTCGAGTGAAGTAAAGGCTTGTATATACTAGTAGATTGAAAATCGGTTTGAGAAAACGAACTTTTGATACTTAAATTAGTGTTGAAATCGCTTTGATGAAAGAGTTTTGATATTTACTATTAGTATTGAAACCTTCATATATCTTTAAAGTGACAAGTCATAAAACGATGGTAGAACAAATCAATTCACGTTCGAAGACGTGAGTAAAGTGCAAAGAAGTCAATCCCAAAACCATCAAAGTAGAAATTCTGATAAACGTTTTTCAGAAGAGATTGCTTACGACTTAGTGAAGGCAAGCTGGTCCAACGACCTAAGGAGAAGTAGGTCATACGACCTAAGGGAAGACTGCCGTGCAACCTAGCTGAAGAACAGGTAAAATGACTAAGTACAAACTCGCGAACGACTTACGACTTAGGGGATAAGGTCATACGACCTAAGTGGAGAATGCCACGCGAGCTAGCAGAAGAACAGGTCAAACGACCAAGTACTAACTCGCGAACGACTTACGACTTAGGGGATAAGCGACTTAAGAGAAGCAGCGACCTACGACTTAACGATTTAAAGCCAACGACCTAGGACTTAAGAGTCATACGACCTAGGACTTAAGGGAGGCAAGAGACTTACGACTTAAGGGAGGCAAGCGACTTACGACTTAAGGGATAAGGTCATACGACCTAAGTCTTGAACGACTTAACGACTTAAGCCTTTAACGACTTAACGACTTAACGACTTAAGCCAGGGCGAGCGAGCTAACTGCAAAACGACCTACGACTTAAGGCCTTTAACTCCTGAACGACTTATGCCTTTAGCTCCTGAACGACTCAAGCCAGTAACTCGTGAACGACTTAGCACACCCAGAACGACTCAACGCCTGGAACGACTTAACACTTTAACTCGAGAACGACTCAGGCCAGACGAACAGAAATACACGCGCGCGACCTAAGCCCTTAACTCGTGAACGACTCACGACTTAGGCTTAACTCGTGGACGACTCAGCGAAGGCAGAAACGACTTAACGCCAGAAAAATCACCAAAACGCTGAAAATCGAAGTTTTTCGCCAATCCAATCCAAACCAAATGCAAATGTTGATGCAAATACAATAGGGGATCATTCCCAACAGTCCAAGATAGATATAGGCAAGATGTGAGATCAAAAATCTCACCTTTTCACGGAATTTGATGAAGATGGAGATTTGAGAGCAAAGCAAGAACACCAACAAGCTTGAATCAATGGTCTAAACGTGAATTTGATGTTGAATCTCGGATTTGCAATGGAATTTGTGTTTGGGAGTTTTAATTTCTCTTTCCCTCCACCATTTTTGAAGAAGCTTGAAGTGATGAAGAGAAGAGGGGGTGGGCTGAGTTAAGAAGGTGCAGTCCAAACCAAAGTCTCAAGCGGGAAAAGTGACGAAAATTTCACTATCTCCAAACATATCGAAGTTTACACTCAAAAAGATCGCAAACGTCATTTTGAACTCAATGGGGGTGGTCTCGAGTCCTAATTTGACCGTATGCAAAAAGTAGCTTTTCGGACTAACATCCGACTAACGATAAAATATTTAAATAAAATATTTAAATATAGAATTGATAGATATGCGGGTTGTTACACTCGAATACTGGTACACTCAGTCTGACCCGAGCGTAAAGCAAAAATACAAGACACTCGAGTTAGGATTAACATTCTTATATTAATAAATCCAACTCAAGTGAAATAGCAATTGAAATACAAGTAACTCAAAGGATGTTTGGAATAACCATCCTTTAAGGATCCGTCAAACTATCTACTATGTTGTAATGTACGATAAGTAGATAATGTCTATCAGTAATAATAAGATATCAAAATAGCGTTAAGTCATGGCCCATTCCACCCTTAACACATTTTTATTCCCAAAAGCATATACAAGACCGTAGTTTCCCCAAAACTGGAAGTCACCAGAGGGCAATCCATATACTAAAGGTACAAATCAAAATCGTAGTGGTCGCGCATAAATGGAATACAAGTATGACAAGGCACATGAGGCAATACCCAAGGTAGTGATACTACCGTTCGCCTGATCCGGACTGGTGAGAACGCAACGCCGCAGCGCCCGCAACACCGTGAAACAACACTCCCAAAATCAAGGGTGCACCAATCGACAACAAGTATAAGTAGTTCGAAGAAGTGTGTCCACTTGAGGTAGCTAATCCTCCATTGGCCCGGCACAACTCCTGTTTTAGTCATTTCCAATTTGACACAAGTGTCAAGGCTATCCATCATCGTTCTCTTTCTTCAGTCATCCCGTACATCAATCCAACCACTTCATTCTGGATCATCACTCCGCATATAGTTATTAAAGTGGTTTCGGTTCAGATAGAGAGTATATCCATTACCGATCCTGGTCTCTTTAATAACTTTCGTAATTATTACACCGATTGGTCGTTTATATATTTCAAAAACCAAATCAATTCAATTTCAATCAGAGTTTATAAATCAACATTTCGTTTATCTTTCTAAATCGATTTCCATAATTTACGTTTCAAAACTTCAAATTTACCGTTTCCAAATCTTATAGTTCAATTTCAATCTTTATATTGAAAACAATTCAAATATTGATTCAAGTTCGCAAACAAGTTTCCTTCCAAATCATTTGAATTAATATACTTTAACATTCAAATCAATTTCAAATTCATTTATCGATTTCATTCAATATCGTTAAATTAATTTATCATTCAAAACAATTTCTATTCGAACTTCTCATTCATTAAATTAATTACTTAAGTTCAACTCCGTTATCTCAAAACTTACAAATTTGAATTAAATTAAATTCATCAAATCAATTTCTTTAAATTTCAAGTCTTACATTAATTTCAATAAATCGCATTTTTATTTCTTGTTAAAGAAATTCAATTTCACTTATTTACTTACTTAAATAATTTTCCAAAACTTAATTAATAAAGAACTCAATTTCAATTATTTACGAAGTAAAATTCACTTATTCAAAAGTTCAATTTTACTTATTAAAGAGTTCAATTCAATTTAATCATTAAATAATCCAATCTTATGTAATTATTAACTAATTCAAAACTTAATTATTAAATAATTTCAAAGTTTAATAATTTCAAACTTAATTATAATTCCAAACTTAATTATTAAATCATTTCAAAGTTTAATAATTTCAAACTTAATTATAATTTCAAACTTAATTATTAAATCATTTCCAAGTTTAATAATTTCAAACTTAATTCAATAATTTCTCAAATTAAACAACATTCTTTCATCAATTACATTGTTAATATTTTGTTTCATATTATTAAATATTAACGTTTTCCTTTCATTAAAATTCAAATTTCAACTTCATTTCAAAACCAAATTATTTATTCAAATAAAATCTTCATTTTTATTTTAAATCAAATTATTGACCAATCGGGTTTTATTTAATTCTCTATATCCTAGGTCAAAGTTCAATTTGGGTATTTATCATTTCAACCCGATTCCAATTCAATTCAAAAATCAAAGCATAACAAAGGGAACTTGCAGTGTGATAACTGGGATGGTGTCAAAGTAAATAAACAAGCAATAACAACAATCAATAACAATCCAATAATCAATTCAAATAATCCTGAAATAATCGTATTAATTCGCATTGTTATTTGTACGAATTAATATAATTATCTCTAGAATCTACACTATCATTTCATGTAGATTAAAGATTATTACATTACGGTTTTCACTTGTCATTCAATTCAATTTCATACATCATCAATTTAACAACATACATTCAGTGGTTCAAGTTGTAATTAAACAAATCCTACGTGTCAATAAATTCAACAGTTAAAGGGGTCATATTATACAAATGTCATTTAATCAAATTTAACATTTAACTATTCTATATCAATTTCAATTGCATACTATTTATCATTTTAACATTAACAATTTAACATCCAATATAAACATTAACAATCAATCAATTATCAGCCAAACTGTATTATCATCGCATAAATAATTAACAGATAATGGTGTCAGATGTCACAAGTGAACTGATACAGGTAATAGCAAATAAAACAGTGTAATTAACTAACAGCAGCATATTTCAATTGTCGTTTCAATTGAAATCAAATCTAATAAATAAAAGAACGTTAATCGTGAGTGAGTGCTCACCTTTCGAAGCTAGGAAGAGAGATTTGGCGATAGAGAGAGTTACGGTTCCAGGCACAGATTTCAAAGCAAAGCAAGATTGAACGCGAATTGGACGAACAAGGCTGATAATCAAAAATTGATAAAACGAATCAGAACTGGATCGATGAAGAAATTTGGTATATGTGAACTATATATGTCTAACTATATATAACTATTTATATAAAAATCATACGACCTAAGCTTGGTCTTCGATTAGAATCCAAGACCCCATTCTTCCGATCTTCTCTTTCATTTGGGATTCTCGTATTCCACCCAAGGTCTCTATTTTGATGTGGCGAATTCTCCATAATGGTTTGCCACTTGACGAGAACCTCCAAAAAATCGGCATCCCTTTGGTTTCTCGCTGTAGGTGCTGCGACAATGGGGACTCGGAATCCCTGAATCATTTGTTCTTTGGTGGTTTCTCGGCCAGATCGTGCTGGAACTACTTTGGGAACCTTCTCGGTATTCGTTGGGTTGCCAGCTCGCCTTCTGATCTCCGTAACTCTTGGTGGTCGGGGAATGCTGGTAAGTCTCTTCGTTCTATTGTTCTCCGCTTGATTCCCTGCCTTCTCTGTTGGCACCTGTGGTGCGCGCGGAACAAGGCAATCTTCGAAAATGCTCGTATGGACCCTCCATCTATTATTCGGTGTGTTCGGAATGACGTATTCCTTGCCTTCCGCGGTAGACCTTTCAGGGGCCGTATGAGCACCCGCTCGGAAAATCTTGTTGGTCTTCTCTCTATTTCGTGTGCTTTGCCTCCCGCTAGATTGGGAGTTGATTGAACTCCGTGAGTGAGCGCTGACCTTCACCCGACGCTCACTTCCCCTCCCCCCCTTTTGTTGGTGTTTAATGTTCTTGTTAGTTTTTCAGATTCAGTTTCTATGGCTCCTACTTTGGTCCTGTTTGGTCTATGGTGGTCTACTATCGGGGCCCGACCTTCAAACATGTGCTGATTCTTTGGTGACTTTACTTTGGTTGGTCGGCATCTTAGGATTGTCTTGTTCTTACTCAGCTGGATTTTCGATGGTGGCATCTTTGTTACTCTACTTACCACCTGCCCCTGAGGACTTCTTCAGTGGCTCCTATTTGGGCGTTTTCTCTTCGACGCCTCATGCTGCCTATCCAGGAGTGACTATTCCCTGGTTTTGCGGGACTTGAGTTTTTTAGTTTGCTGTATTGGTTGGTATGGCTTGGTGGTCTGGCCTTTTCCTATGGGTTAAGGCGGGTTTGTGACTGTCGGTGGATCGACTGCCTCTTCTCCCACTCTATCTTTGGGCGAATTTGTTTCGGACAGCTGTAGTTTATTCCTACTGTCTTTTGGTTGTATTTCTTTTCTGCTGTTTTTTGGGGTGTTCATTTTGGAAGGCCGTTGTCCTTCTTGTTTTGTATTATTCTGTGAGCCCTCGGAGAAAGGCGTTTTTTCTCCTTTTTTATATATATACATTGGTTTTAAAAAAAGTAAGCTTCTAAATATTGTAACCTACTAGTAAAACAAAATATAAACATATATAAACCGACGTTAATACAACATAATATATATATTATACTAAACAACATAGAATACTTAAAATATACTACATTTAAACATATATACACATCCGATATAAACTTGAAAGCAAGCACATATATATAAAATGTCTAGTATACAAACATTATATAGTATAAATTATATAAAACACTAATTAATCAAAGCTTAAATAACATGAAAACAAAATGTATTCAACCCATATCTACATACCCTGTAACGCATATAGATTAGACTATAATCCACTTATAAACTTATTGCGTACAATATATATATTCTCATTTAAATATATACGTAAACTTTTGAAACCAACCGACATGCTTTTCAATATAACTAGCATCTCTACAGGCTGGCCAAAGCTTGGTGATATTGTGTACTTGCATGAACTCATATATAAACAATTAGCTTTTTATACATATATATCAAACTCACATATACATAACAGGGAGGGAGAGCACGCAAGGAGGGTTGTCGGCTAGCTTTGGTGGAGGAGCTCAGAGGCTGGAGGGGATGATTAGCGGAGCAAGAGGAGGCGGTCACGCTATGTCGTGGCCAGATGGAAATCTCGAGAGGTATGGGCTCGGTCACGCATAGAGACATGCTGGTGGGATCTCGGCATGAAGTTAAGGCGAATAAAGGCCAGAGAGAAGAAGGAGGATGTGCGGGTCTCGGGTTGGCGTGAGCATGGCTTTATGGGTGGAAGAAACAGAGGAGAGAAGATTGGTGAGGCGGAGCTTCTCTTTTATTTTTTCAAGGCAGCAGGCGAAAGAAAATGAAGAATGAAGAAGAAGAGTCGGCAAGAAATGAGCAATGAAGAGAAACAGCTGTCAAGAGATATACAAGTGCATGAAATAGTTTTAACTATTTCCAAGGCACAATAAATAAAAATAAATCAACGTGCTACATACTAGTCCCCAAAAATATAGAGAGCCAGTAGCTAATAGTTTTTCAAACGCTGAGAAAATCAATAGTCAATAAAATCCAATGCAGAATTTACATAACCGATACGAAAATCGTTTTACTGATTTCATGGAATTTTAGGGTTCGAAAAAAGAAATAAATATACCGTTGAGATCAACACGACGAGACGATCAAAACGGTATATGGATCTCAGCGATACGATTGAATTTTAAAAATTCGAATTTTCTAATAGCGGAAAATGCAAGAAAAACACTGAAAAATAAGATCGACGGAGCCAAAGATGTCCGAATTTGGAAAAATGACAAACTGACATCTTGCTCAGAAGATGGTTTAGAATTTTTCTATGTAAAAATATTTAAGTTTCGGAAACATTTTATTTTCATTGCTTTTTAACTGATTAAAATGAAGTGAATTTACGCGCGAAATAAACTTTCATATTTCCGGACGAAAATTTACCAGTTGCTATGTTTAATTAGACGCATTCCAAATATCAAATTTTTATTTCAAAATTTTATCGATTAAAATTTCGCAAAATTTCAACTAATTACGTTATTAAAACAGTTGAAATTTTACGGGTCGTTACAATATACTTTATACTTTTCGAAATTTCTTAGCTTTGAAAAGTTAACCTTGATTTGGAAGTGCTCGAACCTTCAAAATAGTTGAAGAAATCATTTTCAAATTCAGGAGTTGGAAATCAACAACAAATCAGTAAGTCAATTTCAAAAGATAGGTTTATATCAAATTCGGAACACGAGGACTGAACACCGACTTACTCCAAATCATTTCAAGTATATATATACATATATCTTTCGAATATCAAATCATACTTTGGAATTTGAAATCAAAATCGGTTTCGCAAAAAAAAAATCACTCGCGTAGCAATGCTACTAAAGTGGCCTTTCCCTCACTCTGAAACTCGAAAATCAATGTCGATGATGCGTGCACTCATCACCGAAATTATTTTCCAGCGACATAAGTGAGTTCTGGACTTCTATTTTCTCAAACTTCTTTTGGAATTTCTTCGAAATCATTCGAAACTCATTAAAATCATTGGAACATTTCTTATTCGAAAAAAATACTTTTAAATCATACTATTATTATATATTTCAAAATCTAAAAACCAATTTCAAAATACCGGAGTTCAATTCTCGAATTTCAAATTTAAAATCCGTTAGTTACAAATCATTTTTTTTATAAATTAATTTCTTATATAACTTCAAATTTTCAAATCCTTTCAAAAATTCAAATTCTTATTTTTAAAAGGTATATATAATCCTTATCGAAAACATTTTCACTTTTATATATAGAATATAATCATACTTATAAAATTTCGATATATAAAACAATTTCCAAAATACGAATAAACCCGATTTTCAAAGGATGATTTAGGAATGGATTTCAACAAAGATAGAGATTCAAATTAGAGGAACTCTTAATCAAATAGAATTGTGATTCGAAGATAAGCTCGAACGAAGATGAGATAATTAAATTTCAAAATAGAAGATGAATATACTTATATAAATCGCGGATGACCCTAGGGTCAACCGTGACTTCAGGAACAAGATCGATGCAGAATTCCAAGAAAAATCAACATTCGATCGCAAGAGATAGCGGCATCTAAACAAAAGATATAGAAATCTCCGATGAATCAATGCCAATTGTGAAGGAGTTTCACCCCTTCACAAATCATTCAAAGATTGGTGGGATCCTATTCTCATAGAGATCATTCGAAGTGGAGTCGTGGGATACTCCAGAATCAAAAGAATAGAAATAGGGAGAGACAAGAATGAATTTTTTGGAACCGCAAGAAACGTTCCAAAGTTCAATGGAAATCGAGTCAAAAGGAAGTGATTAAACTCGAACGAAAGTGATTCTGTAAATAAATTTACAATATATGCTAAGTTTCGCCTAGAGCCAAAGCTCTGATACCAACTGTAACGACCCGCTATTTTGGACTATTCAAATCGACAATAAATCCACACATGTCGGACTTGAATAATTCAAAATACCGAATTGTAAATTTAAATTTGGCAAACTCAGCATATACAGTAAATAAATCAATCACAGAATCACAGACACAGAGTAATACAATAATACGCAGCGGAATAGATAAAATAGTAGTTCATGAAGCTACTATATAAACATCAGAGTTAGAAATAAAATACAACAGAATATCTCAAATGCAGTGAAGTCTCCAGTACAACAGATTACTTCTCTGAACAAATCAACTAGAAGAGCTAAAAGCTAAGGCGATAGTTGGATCTCCAAAGGAAGCTCCAAACTCCAAGGATGAGTCTCAAATGCTGTATCACTCGGTCTGACCCGAGCGTAAAGCAAAACACAAAACACTCGAGTCAGGATTAACATTCTTATATAAATAAATCCAACTCAAGTGAAATATCAACTGAAATACAAGTAACTTAAAGGATGTTTGGGATAACCATCCTCTAAGGATCTTCAGGACTATCTACAAGGTGGAAATATACATTATAACATCGTGGTCATTTCAATTTAATTTATACTTCAAAACCCAAATATCTTTTCATTTCAAATATAACTATTTTCCAAGATAGTATATATATTAATTAATTTATAAAGCAAAGTATTTAATTTCCTCAAGTTTCACAAATCGGTTCAATCAACTCAATTTCCAAATTTCAATTTAATTCAATCTAAATTTTCCCATTTTAATTCAATTCAGTTTCTAAATAACAAATTCAAATTATATTGATTTCAAATACAGATCTAAATCACAAAATAAACCATTTAAATTCCAATATATTTCAAAGCTTTAATATTCAACAATTTCAAAGTTAAATTTAACAGTTTCATATAGCTCTTGATTTAACTTCATTTATTATTTAATCAGGGAATATTCACTTAATAAATTCAATATCATTTAACTAGCCTTAAATTTCATTTTACTAAATATTTCCTTAAATTTATTTAAACAAGAAATATTCATTGAATTACTTAATCAAACCCAAGTTATAAACCATATCTAAAATCTCAATTTCAATAAGTTTAAAATTGGTTTAATTAAATAAAATTCTTTATCGACTACAATTTCAACTAAATTCAAATTATCTCCCTAACCTTAAATTATTCAAATTTTTACCACAAATCTATTTGAAATATAAATTTAAAACTTGAACATATTATATGTATTAAATCCATCTTAATTAAATTAAATATTATTATCAAATCTATATATCATTACCATTTATATATAATAATTTAAGAATCAACATTTATTAAAACCATATATTTCTTTCCAAAACCATAGAATTTATTTTCAAAATATTTATATATGGAGCAACGGTGTCTGTATATAATTTCCTATTTATGGTCTAGTGATACGGATATTTATCATTTCAATCCGTAAATTTAAATACACACGGGTAGATATCATTTCGATCCGTAATCCCAAATTCAAATCAATTGAAAATCGCTTGGGTCTATCATTTCAACCCATAACGATTTTCTCCTATTCTAAAGTCCGTTCGGGTATGTATCATTTTAACCCATAGTGAATTCTATACTACAGGGAACTTGCAGAGTGATAACAGATAATATAAAATACACAACAGGCATATATCATAAATAACAATAAAATATAAACAAAAGGATATGGTGTCATATCCCACAGGTGAACAGTTACAGGTAATAGCATATATAACAATTTAAATAACTACAGCAGCATATTTCAATTGTCGTTTCAATTGAAGTCAAATTTAATAAATATAAGAACGTAAATCGTGAGTGATTGCTCACCTTCCGAGGCTAGAGAGAGATTCAACGATAGAGTAAGTTACGATTCCAGGCACAGATTTTAAAGCAAAGCAAGATTGAACGCAAACTGGACGAACAAGGCTGATAATCAAGAATTGATAAAACGAATCAGAATTGGATCGATGAAGAAAATTGGTATAGGAGAACTTATATATAGCTATATATATATATATATAAATCAAATTCTAAATTCAAATATATATTATATTAAATATATATGCATTTTAAAATCCAATGTTTTAAACTAAACTCACATATTAAAGTAAAACATATATATATATATATATAAATAAAATATTTTTGAATCAATACATTTAAAACTTAATAGTTTAACCTATATATATATTTATATAACTCATGTTATCAACCAACAAACCCAAAAGTTTAAGACTGATAAAATATAAACACTATATTTTATATTTAAATAGTATATATAAAGATTAGTATTTATAAAATCAACTTAAAACCAAATAGTATATATATAAACAAATACATGTAAGCTATTTATATGCAAACAACTACATGCACGTTACTCAAAATGAATGCAGATGCAATATATAAATATATATGCAGACCCATATATATATGCATACAATTGTCTAAAATCTATGTCTTTTTTTTTGAAGGGTAAATCGGGCCCAGCCCACAAATACAATCTAAGATCTTTATCAACAACAGTATCTTATATAAATGAACAGGTATGCAAACTAATATACACAACAAAATATGCGACCTATGTACCCTGTAGATACCAGACATATGTTTAACAAATGTATAGCAGATCCAAGAAATATGTGCAGACCAAATATACATATGCAGACACACTAAAATTAAATAAATGTATAACATATATAAGCTAATATATATACTAAATATATAACTTATTTTTGTAACCATAGACGGTATACAACTTTATACAATTCTATATATACATATATGTATATATATATTCAACAGATAAATCTTCCATATAAACAGAACTTAACAAAATCAGGTACAACCTAATATAGTATATGTTGAAATCGATATATATACAAAGTATATAAAAAAATTATATATTGCGGGACCAACGCATATACAATAGACAGACATATGATACAATATACTCAAAACCAAACTCAGGTGCCTTGTATGACTATAACTATATATATACACACTGGGAGATATAAACAAATATATAAACGTGTATACAAGACTTACACAAATCTCTGTATAAACAAATATATAGTCAATATATAAACAAAATTCTTTAAACAAGGATTTGGGGCTCAAAGGCTTTCAGATTTAAAATTTAAAATAAAACTAAAAAAATATATGTGTGTAACAGCAAAGCATATATATATATGCATACACGGTAACATAAATCATACAGCAATCTCTTTATATATACAGAAAACTTATATACATTAACATAAAATATAGTTTTGGAAACGTATTTTGTCAATTGATTATTGCCGATCGAACAAGTAAAAATAAAATATTACCGATACAAAGAGAAGGAGCAACAGGCTGTGGCATGAGGGACGCGAATGGACGGTTCAGTGAGAAGGAGGAGAGGATGGATAGGCCGCATGCACGGTGATGGGAGGAGCCAGAAGAAGAGGGGCGGTTGTGGAGAAGCTTGGAACGGCTGTTGTTTTCTGCATATGCGGAGGGTTTTGTACATGGAGGACGAGTCCATGCGAGGGCTGGTAGATGGGTGAAGAAATGAAGGAGGGTGAGGCGAGGCTCGGTTGAGTTGTGAAGATCGGCCAGGAAGAGGAGGCACGTGATAGAGAGGGGAAGACGAAGGTAAACTCAGATGGGAAGAGAAGAACAGAGGAATACAAGCTTGATAAATAATTTGATACATATATTTATTTCTTTTCAATTTGAACGGAAGGTTATGAAATGAAGAGCCAGCAAGATCAACGGAAAAAAAAATATAAAAGATAAGTGAATGTCGATGGTCACGAGCAGTAATTCAGCTGAAAGATTTATGGCAATTAAATTTGTTTGGGCAATAACGTTTCATTTTGAAACAGATAGAAAATGTAAGGTGATAATTTATGGTACCGTTACAATAAACATTTTATTTTTTTCGTCGCGTAACGGACCTAAAATACAGAAATAAATATACCATGGAGATCAGCACGATGAGATGATCAAAACGGTATACGGATATCTGTGGTATGATCATCCAATCAAAAGTCGATAATCGGTACCGAAAATGCTGCTATTTTTCCAGAATTAAGGTAAACGGAGCAATAGAAGTCCAAATTTGGAAAAACGAAAGATGACGCCTTGTTCAGAAGATGATTTACAATTTTTCTATAGGAAAATATTCAAGTTTGGAAAACATTTTATTACCATCAAATTCTAACTGATTAAATTGAAATAAAATATACAATAAAATAAACCTTCATATTATCTGATGAAAATTTACCATTTGCTATGTTAAAATAGACGTATTCCAAATATAAAATTTTTATTTCAAAATTCAATTATTTAAAATTTCACAAAAAATCAGTTAAATACGTTATTAACCAATTAAATTTTATGGGTCGTTACACTCCTTCTCCACTCAAATATTCTCTTATATTTTAACAAAACTCTGCCGAAATTCTAAGTGAATCAAACTCGATTGTCTCTAGTTTGATTCTCTGCCATTCTCTCTCAAAGATCTCGGTGCTATTTAGAGTTATAGGATCATTTGTAATCAAAGATCGAAGTGTATCGAGTCTCTCTCTATCAAAGTGTGATTGGAAATGGTGTGATTATAGCCCGTAAATCAATTGGGTGTAATTGTAGCCCATAAATCAATTAGGTGATCTTGTAGCCTGGTTAAATCAAGAGAGTTTGCCATGCACTCGGAGATAGGAGGGTGTATCTCATGGCCTTGAAATCGAGGTTGTAATATCGACATTATATTTGAAAAGAAATCTGCACAAGAAATTGTGTGGGACTGGATGTAGGGTAACTCCGAACTAGTATAAAATTCTGGTGTGTTCTTTCCTTTACTGCTTTTATTTACTATTTGCATCTATGTCTGATTCTGCGATTGTCTCTGTGTTAGTAGAATTGCATCTGTATGTGTTTAATTTGAAAAAATTTCAAAATTTCCATAAAATTCATTAAACACTATTCACCCCTTCTAGTGTTAATCCAGCCTTAAGATCTGTAATCCGCATTTCCAACAGAGAAGAGATTGTGAAACTAAACAATAAACAAAGATATATATATATATATATAGGATTTCTCACCTGAAATCCTACTGGAGTTTTCTAAATCTATAAAGAGAGAACTGACAGAGCTTCGCTGATATTTCCAAAATATTATGTAAATAAAAGTGAAGGGGCTAGGCTCTTATTTATAGTGGTTGAAATGCACCAGAACCGCTGGATGAAGGTCGGTTAAAAAATAATAAAATCTGTTAGATTAAAATAGCTAAAACACTAGCTGCCATCAACAAGCAACGGTCGGCCTCTAGCGGTCGATCGGTCATGGGTAAGGGCTCAACTGCTCCTCCTATTCTGGGAATATTTTAATTGTCATTGATTTGTTTTTATTTAATTTCCTAATTATAATTTAATGTTAATTTTAATCTTAATGTTTACTTAACCCCTATTATAATTACTGTTAACTTTTGAATTTTAAATTTGAGAATTAAATATTTATTTGAATTTGAATTCTATTTAAATTATTTTAAGTTTGAAAACTTTGAACGCTCATAGTTTCTTTGTTTGAGCTCCGTTTTCAGTGTATTATATATGGAAATTGATCAGAATTTTGCCACGAACGCAACGACGTAGCTTTCATGGTCAAATTCCAACTTTTTCAAAATTCCCATTTTACCCCTATTTTATTTTAATCAAGTTATATAATTTATGTATTTATGGTTGATTTTAGGGGATGTTACAAGGATTATGGAGAAGTAGCAGATAACTGCCTGAAAATGTCTTTTACTGGTAGTCCTCTTACAAGCTACTGTGCAAAATTAAAATTGCTAAACATGCCTTAAAAACATAGCATAAAGGGAAAAATAATAATTTAAAAAACTGAAACATTAAGGCATGAAAATAAAACTATATATAATTAACTGGTTCGTGGCCTACATGATGAAGGTACCATTCAAAAGTACAAAGACAGTATAGATTCTACGCACAACCTAGTTGAAATGGCTACTACAGATAATACTCAAAGAGTTAAATATAGATGGCTTACGGAAGAGGAAAGACCCACCAAATATTTTCATAATAAAATGTTATACATAACTCAATAACCTGGCAGAGATGTACTCTAGATGATAGGAAAATCTTATTTCAACATTAGAAATATTAGAAAAATCAAGCAATACAGTTCTATTCTAAGTTATTCAATGATAATTCAATGAAAAAGCAATTTATGCATAACTTGTAAAATGATATTGACAGAAAATCCCCAAAAATCACTTGAAAAACCATTTGAATTGGAGGAATTAAAGAATTATCTTTTACAAATGGATGACAATAGCTCACCAGGCCCTGATGGGTTTGATCCAAATTCTACAAATTTCATTGGAACATTCTAAAGAAGGATCTGTTGGAGGCTATGTTAGGGATTCAAGCAACAGGTAAAATCATAAAGGAAATTAACCATGCTTTTATACGTCTCATACCAAAAAAAAGCCATGCATGAGGAGGTAACATAATATAGCCTAATTTCTATTTGTAATGTTCTTTACAAGATCTAGACAAAACTATTGTGCAATCGAATGAAAGAGTATATGAATGACCTAATTTCATTTAATCAAAATGCTTTCATTCCGGGAAAAACAATTACTAAATTCTTTGTTGACTTTTGAGATGGTAAGAGGTTTTAATAAAAACAAATAACAACCTGTGCATGAAAATTGAATTACACAAAGCCTATGACAAGCTAAATAGGAATTTTATTCATCATTTGCTATTAAAAATGGGGTTTCCACCAAAATTCACTGACTTAATCTATGAGTGCAACTCTACCCCCTCCTTTATTGTACTTACTAATGGAACTGCATATGGTTTTGATAGAGTTAGGGGTATGCCCTATGAGCAATTCTATAATTTATTATAAATTATTAACCCGATAAACAATTCCCGTTCGCAATAAAGGTGTTTTTCTTCTATTATATATTTGTGATAATGTGTTATGAAAAATTAAAATATATTTAACAAAAAATCCATAAATGGTGTGTTTGCGATAGTAATTACAAATAGTTGTAATCGTGTGTATTGTATCACAATAAAATAAAACGCATCATTTTAAAATATTCCTAGCCGAGATGCATCGAGATTAGATATCGATGCATTTATTGAGACTAGAGTACGTAACGCTCTCCAAATACTGAGCGAAGTATAACTCATGACTGCTAGGGGAACCAATGGGTTACGTACTGATAGTTATTAGATAAATATGGAATAATTTACTCAATTTTCTGATTGTTAAAACAACTAAGGTAAAACGGAAAATATTGATATGTCTAATTTACACAGTTCTCTTGACTTGAGAATACTATCGATCTTCAATATGAAAGATCTTCTTTGATTATAGTCAAATCATGGCACAACATCCATTGAATGACTATAGTTGGATCAAGTGGAAGTATTGGAAGTTAAACACGATTCAAGAGAGGATTCGTCTTCTTAGTTATATGGGGTTAGTATCACGGTCAACTGAATTCAACTTAAGTCAAAATCTTTGGCCAGAGTAGTTAGGTTGATAATAATTGTTAATATTGAACCAAAGACTTTATGTTTGGACAATAGAGTTGAATATGGATAATATTGGAATATTGACCATTACCAAATTCCGTAAGTTCAAAGTGTTATAGTTTAGACCAAGAGAATTGGTGTAAAATAATTATCACTATCGGGTAATGCTTAATAAAGTGAAATTGGATTTTACCAAAACCAAGTAGGTGATAAATTTGGTTATAATGTCACACCACCTACTAAGTGAAGTATGAACGTTAATATTTAAAATGTTCATATTAAGTGCTAACCAAATTTACACCTAAGATTCACATAACCAAAACATTGAATATTCCTTGCACCACTTGATTTAATTAATTTATAAATTATTATAAATTAATTAAAGTAATTGATATTTATGAAATATTAATTATAGAATTTTATTTGATGTATATTGAACAATATTAAATAGTGTGTTTATAATAGTTATAAATGTAGCGACCCGGAGTTTTCGACCCTCGAAAATCGACATCAATACGTTCACTGTATTACATGCCGAGCAATCGAACGCCGAAAATACCAGATTGTTAGGGAAAAAGAAGAAAGAGGTAGAAGAAGAAAACAGAAACAACAACATAGAATGTCACAATCGCAGCGGAACAATATATAATAGATAATAACATGCCTTTATACAAAGAGCTATAAAACATTACTTATACATTACATCATGAGAGTACAATAAATTCATCAAAGTATAATAAATCAATAACTCAATACTGGACAGTTATAATAACTTGTCCTCCCAAGTGCTAAATATACAGCCTACAATACACAGCGGAATAAAATCAAATACATGTAATACGTCTTCGTCATCCAGCTCATCATCAATTTCAAACAATAATTTAAACATGCACCTTTTTAGTCGGGCAATCCAAATTTTCTTTTGATATCAAAGACATCAATTTAGTTCTTGCTTCTATATTCTTGCATCTAATTTACTAATGATATCCAATCATATAATTCAAAATCATTCCATTCAGCATTTTCAATTTCCAATATTTATTTCACCAAAACCCTTACGATGTACATATATCATCTGTATGCAATATCAACTCTGATCGCTCACTCGATCACATAATTTCACTTCCGAACTAGTATCGTTCACACAACCCTCTAGTGTGGACTCATATCTGGTTCCTTGATCAGAAACCGTCATTCTCCTTGCATAGCCATATACTATGATAGATAATTTCAGAATCAATCAAAAATCCATATCCAGTGTTCGCCGTCGAGAATCGAATGAAAAATCCTAACTCGGGTCGATATAAATTATCTCTAAATTTTGTGCTCGAATCTGGATCAAATCGTCATGCGAATAAACAATATACATATAACTTATGTATTTATTTCCAATTGATTCTTAGCTATATCAAATCCTTTTTTATTCACATTTACCTTCATTTCCATTCAATTTTCCCATTTATCACTCACACTTATAATTCACATTCACTTAGTGTATCCTTTTAATATCAATTTCACTTAAGAATTTCACCATCAATTTTCCTAAGTCTATTATAAACATTTTATACAACTTTTATTACCACTTCACAACCAAATTCCTTACTCATTTTAATCAAATTCAATTTCAATTTTCCATTTTCCATTTTCACATTTGATTATTATCAATCAACATTCCAAACCATATTCAATTAACTAATTATTTTAATTAGTTCATTTATTCCAAACCTCAATAGATTCCATTTCCAATTAAATTTTCATTTAGCCTACTTGGGCTAAATTTTCAAAATTCACTTTATCTAACTTAATTCAAGTTTAATTCCATTCCAAAATCAAATTTCAAATTTTACAATTTATCAAACTTATTCATATTCCATTCACTAATTTTCTTCCAATTCACTTCATTTAATTAGTTTACAAATTTATTCCATTATCACACTCACTTTCATTTAACTCCTCTTAAGTTAAATTTCATTCTCCATTTTCAACATTTAATTTTATCCAATCTATTTAACTTACCTTAAGGTAAGATTCATTTAAATTTTGCTTTCCACATTTTATAAGTTCGATCTTATTTTCTCCTATTTCCAATTAAACATTTCAACCAGAATTCCAGAGTTTACACACTTTGTTGCAAGTGTTTCAAGTCATTTTTGAAATCATATATATACATATATATCTCACTTATATATATATATATCAAATCCAAAAAATTTAAGCTTCTTAAAATCAAATTTTTTTTTATCAAAACAAGTCTCCAACGACAAATCATTATGGTAGCAATCCATCACTCAGAAACTCGAAAATGAACACTAATGATGTCGCGATCATCATCGGAATTATTTTCCAGCGATCGAAGTGAGTTCAATGTTTTTATTTCCTTTAAAAACCATTTTTAAAAATATATAAATTCACAAATATTTCCCAAATAATATCACTATTATTTTCCAAGACTTCGAAAATCATTTTCAAAACCAACAGGATTTAAAATTCCCAAATTTCCAACTTTAAAATCTTTTATAAAATTGTTTTTACTTCCCAAATAATTGTTTTTACTCCAGAACACCGCCGCTGCTTTAGATTGAGACTTAGCATATAAATTCAGTTGTATTACATTATAAACTACTGTAATCTTCAAGTATCGAGCAATAAAATCATCAAACTTCATAGTGGACGTAGGCAAAACGCCGAACCACTCTAAATCGCTTGTCTTTGCAACTTATTTTCTGTTATTTGGAGTTTTTGTTAGATAATCCACAGTTTTAATTTTCATTCTTCACTTTTATCTCTTCAAAAACTTCCGAAGAGTGTTGTGCCCATTTTTGGTACAAACACTTTTATAAAATTGTTTTTACAAACCATATCAATTTACAAATCACATTTTAAAAATCACATTTTGTTATATGAATTACTTCTAAACTTTTGATTATAATATCAACTTTTATTCAATCACCACAACAACAATGATAATAGTTTAATATTATCATTTCCTAACAACCAAGCAAACCATATATAATAATTTTCTGAAAATTTATTTCTCTATATATAAAAATAATCTGGGTAAAATTATTTCATTTACCCATTTCAAAACAATACCATGTCGAATTGCTATTGTTCAAGTGTTTAGAGATTCCTATCAATAACGTTAATTACTCGTATTGACCAGAATCCATAAGCCACTCAATAGATCAATCAACACAATATAAAATAATTTTTATATTCACTAACAAATATGCGCTCATATCTATTAATACACTCAAACTCATTTTAGGGTGCTACTGAACCAATATCTAATGAGTTAACCCATCAAAGCTAAGGTTCTCACTTAACCTTCAGCTCTGATACCAAATGTAGCGACCCGAAGTTTTTGACTCTCGAAAATCGACATCAATACGTTCACTGTATTACATGCTGAGCAATCGAACGCCGAAAATACCAGATCGTTAGGGAAAAAGAAGAAAGTGGTAGAAGAAGAAAATAGAAACAACAACATAGAATCTCACAATCGCAGCGGAACAATATATAATAGATAATAACATGTCTTTATACAAAGAGCTATAAAACATTACTTATATATTACATCATCAGAGTACAATAAATTCATCAGAGTACAATAAATCAATAACTCGATACTGGAAAATTATAATAACTTGTCCTCCCAAGTGTTGAATATACAGCCTACAATACACAGCGGAATAAAATCAAATACGTGTAATATGTCTTCATATTCCAGCTTGTCTCCAAAGCTCCATAGCATCCTATCTTGTATATATAATACTCGGTCTGACCCGAGCATTATAATAAAATAACACCCGAGTCAGTCTGGAAAACCAGCGTGAGAAAACACACTCAATTTGAATTATTAAAGTTATTAAAATCCTTTGAAAAACAAAGGTATCTCGTAAGACCACACCACACATAAACACGATGGGTTTTTACCTTACGATAACCAAAACATTTTACATAAAAATCATCTGATATTATAATAGTATCTAGGTACAAATACTTATTCAAATAGCTGAAATTGTTACATTAATTAAATTCCAGCATACTAGTCTCTACAACCAAAACCGTAAAGGCACGTATTGGGGAATGGATTCCATACGAATGACTAGGCACTGGGGTACCACCTATCACAGTTCACATCTAGAAAAATGTACCGAGGACCTCGCTGGGATCCCCTGCAATACAAGACCAGACTACCCCTAACCTGGATAGACCGAATATGCTTTCACCTTGGGTGTTACCACCCTTTTCGAGTTCTTCCATGCACCTTAGTAATAATATCCGAGGGTATCTAGAAAGGTGATAAAGATACCCTAATTGGGTGCGACTCACTTAGTCTTGCTGCATCTCCCCTGATTTTCAGTCATTATTGGTTGATAAGGCTAGAGGATACGTTACTTTTAAAGGAATTTTCACTTAGAATGCTCAATGTCCTCCAATGACAATGTACTGATAGCATTCATCCATACAAGTTCATTCTGGGTCTGAACGAAACCGAAAGCACTATTCCTACTACATCCATTTTGGAATCATCCTTAGGATTAGTAGCGATTAGCCCTTGCACTTCACTGTTCCATCTTTGACTCCATGCTCTTGTCTTCACTACGAAAATGTATTCGTTGGATCGAAGTGGTTTTCGGATAACTTATCTGATCCTGGTCTCCTCGAAACAACGTTCGATATTTCCGGTAAACTCAACCCCGATTCTTTAGGAAATAAACAGATGAAAATATGATCGTAGATCTTCTTCTAACCATTAGTGGACGGATTTCCTTATCATCGTCCTAGAAGAACGAGATGAGTTTATACGTACAGTATAGCACCTTCCGACGGTAACTGTACCATATAATTCCCGTGTTTCTCCTAGATATTCCCAAAGTTATATTTTCGATCCAAATTTGATAGTCGGTTATTTAATTATCAAATAAACAATCATTCAACCAAATATTTCATTTTCCACTGAAAACACTAAGTCTCGTTTTATTTAATTTTAAATAAATTAAATCTCTTTTTAAAACGTATGTACTTATCTTATCGGAGTAAGTATGTTCACTAACCATTCTTTTCAAAAATATTTGAAAACTTATTAAAATAAATATGGAAAGCACCACGCGGTATCCACTATGGATTCACGGCTCAATGATTACATCTCTATCCCAAAGAAATCCAAAACTTAACTGCAGGCAATCCCTGCCTCCGATTTCGCCATGAAAGTATACCATTACTTTCCGAAAACTCAATTTAAAAATTTTCTCAAAATAATACTTATAAAATTCCTATATAATTTTTCCAAGTTTAATTTCGAAAATACCCTTCTATAAAAGTTATTATGTAAAATAATATTAAAATTGAATAATTTATCTTTTAAAATAATGATACTGATTAATTCTTAAATGATAATAAACTTAATATCCACTCATTATAAACTAACCTAATTAATAATTTAAATATACTTTAAAAAATATAAAATAATTACACAACTTTGAAACAACAATTAATTTTGATTTATTAATTAGATTCTAGTCGATTTACATGACTTGTTAATAAAACTTATAATTCATTTTGACAATTTAAAAATATTTAACTAACTAACTTTCTGAATATTTTTATGCACTTTTAAATTAGCTAGTTTAATAATTTAAAATCCTCTTTATAAAACAAACTTAACTTCTCGATAAAATATATTTCTCAATTCCAATACAACCAGTCTAACATTTTTAAATCTCTCTCGATTTATCACCAAATTGATTTATGTCCCAATCCCATAAATCCCCTTTTCACATTTACAAAACTAAAATCTATCATTTCCTTTTAGACCAATTTACCCATCTCATTATAAATCCTCACCGTGAATTTATAACTTCAATTATCAACTGATACTCATTCCACTTTATTTATAAACATTTTTTATGAATCCCAAGTTTTCAATTCTAGTTTATAACGGTTTCACATCACTTAAATCCATTATAAATTGATTTCTAAATTAATTTCCCTTTTATAATCAATTTCTGAAATAATCCAAACTATAATTCCAAACCCAACCCAATTTCGATTACATTTCCTTTTGTGATTAAGAAATCTTATTTAAGATCCGATATATTCAATTTCACATTTATTTCCGAATGCACTTCTTTTCCAATCTATTTAAATCTTGGTTTAAAAACCTTTTATATTTAAACAAATATCACTAAGGAATTATTATGTAAAATCCTTATTCCAAATCTCTATTTTCCATATTCCGAAATTGTTAAGTACAAATTAAAAGTCAAACTATTTATTTTACCCAAATTCATTTCTTTAATTAATCCAAAATTCACTATAAATATTTCAGTTTCAAAATTCTTTTTAATTCCTTTCAAATTCAAAACATATATTATCGGTATTTAAAAATACCAAAATCTAGGCCAAAACTACCAAAACATCCAATAAATTCCAATCACACTATAATCTACCACAGATTATTCAAACAGATCATATATCAATATATATATGAAATTAAATTCAACATTTTTCAGGAATCCAGTTGGATATCTCCAACTTGTTTTCCTGCAACCACCGATGTTAATACAACATAAAAATACCAATCCCACTTCAAAGGGGATATCGCGGTATATAGGGTCATCCGCTATTATGTGGGGCACATAGGGTCTCATTTGCAAAATATGCGGGAATAATCAATCCAACTACCAATATATATACTACTATATATAATATCACATTCAATTGATAATAATATATCAATTCAACTAATCATTCAATAATTAATTTTAACTATTTCAAATTAAAAACAACAGTCCAAAAAGAGTGTGATTTACTCACATTTATTTTCTATCACTTTCGCGTTCTGGTTCTGATTAAATCCGAATGGGTTTGAATTTATCGGAAAATTTTGCAAGCTCATATCTCGACCAATCCAATTCCTATGCGTAGGTGATGACAATACGATCCTAACGCAACTTGAATCGTCTGAATCGAACCTCGTGGGAGAGATATACATTTTTATAAGATGTCGACGATTTAATTTAAATTAAACACTGACTTAATTTATTAAAACCCGCTACCTTAACCATCTCATCCTGGTCCAAGCTAACACCCCCTTCCCCAAACATGACCGCAGCCTCAAGTCTACCTTCTATTTTTTTTCTTTTTTTTCTTCTTCTTTCTTTCCTTTTTTTTCTTTTTTTTAAACACTCGGCCCAAAGCCCACTCCACAAAAACAAAACTCACCTTGCTTCTTCTTCCTCTTTTAACGCCTATGCACGAAAATGTAGCAATGTTGCGTGCACACTTTTAAGTGATACGGAGCATCAGTCCACGAAACAACGTTTCGACCTCGCTGTTCAATCACCCTACTTCTAAGTAACCGATCACCCTCCATCATTGTGCCTTCACCATCCCCCTTCCTAGTTCGCCAGAAACCCATTTCGCAGCCCCAAATGTCACGAGCCCAAATAGCGACCGAGCCCTACCAAATTCTGGCCACGTGCTCCGCTTTCCTCCATGAACCCATTGCCGAGCTCCAAAACTTCAAACGACGCTCAAATACTCGAGAAACCTAAACCGTAGCTTCGACTTTCCTCACATCGATCCCCTAACAAGTGCCGCACCTATCGACGAGTACATCAGATTAAAGAGGAGGATGAAAAAGGATTTTTAAAACTTGTTTGAGATTTTTTAGTTGTATAATTTGTGAGAAAGGAATTTTTGAAGTTGATTTTTTTTCTTTTTTCTACTGTAATGGTTGCGAGCGTTTAAAAAGATGAAGGGAGGGAAATGTATTTTGCACGGCAAGATGATTTCACATCATAGGGTGGCTTGGAATTGAAAGAAAAGAAGGTGATGTGAAAGATTGACTATTTATATAATTTAATTTTCAAATCGTCTCGATTACGTAACTCAAAATCTCAAACCCCTATCGAGGCATGCCGCTATGTGTTTATAATGTTATACCCCTATTTTGAACGCAATGGAAAAGGTTTCGAGTCCTAATTCGATCTTATGAAGAAGATAGCTTTTTGGACCCAATTATTATATTGAATTTTCGACATTAATTTCAACGCGTTTATACCTCGTACGATCAAACGATAATTTCAAACGCTATGAAATTTGAAATCCGATAACAATACACTATTATGGATCCAATGGAATTGGTTTCGTCGAAATCCGAGACCGTGCCCCAAAAGGCTATTTTTACTCGTCAATTCAAACGAGATAATTTTTAAAGTTGAACAAATCACTTTTAAATTCAATATAAAAAGTTTTATTATCTTCATTATTGTTAATATAAATTTTTTAAGCCTTTAAATTATTTTTATCAAGCTAAAAGCTCAAAATTTCACTATTTAACACATTTTCAATTATCAAATTCAATAGTTAAATTATCCAATAAATCGTTATATTTGAAATTCAAGTTAAAAATTAACTTTTAAATATTTAAAATCAATTAAATATTCTAATTTCAAATAATCATAATTCCGGGTCGTTGCATTCCTCCCCCTTTAAAAGAATTTCGTCCCCGAAATTTCCAAGGTAAGAAAAATGGTCCAAACCCATTTACTTTTTCCAAAACCCAGTCAGTTTAAACAACTTCCCAAGATCAATTTATTGAAAACACAACATCACTTTTACTAATTTCCAGATTCATCCATAGATTCCAAATAATATTATCAATTCAATCATTTTAGATTCTAACTCAAATCCAACTTTAGTTACTAAAAATTTTCTTCAAAATTTTCTAACTCCTTAAATTTTCGAAAAATTTCGCCAACGTCTCCTTTGCACGGCTAGATCCGAACAACTACAAATCGCCTCTACGGGCCCAAATCATCAAAATAAAACAAAAGCAAGTGGCTGAATCAAAAAATAATCGATTTCAAACAATAATTTAAACATGCACTTTTTTAGTTGGGCAATCCAAATTTCCTTTTGATATCGAAGACATCAATTTAGTTCTTGCTTCTATATTCCTGCATCTAATTTACTAATGATATCCAATCATATAATTCAAAATCATTCCATTCAGCATTTTCAATTTCCAATATTTATTTCACCATAACCCTTACAATGTACATATATCATCCTTAAGCAATATCAACTCTGATCGCTCACTCGATCACACAATTTCACTTCCGAACTAGTATCGTTCATACGACCCTCTAGTGTGGACTCAGATCTGGTTCTTTGATCAGAAACCATCATTCTCCTTGCATAGCCATATACTATGATAGAGAATTTCAGAATCAATCAAAAATCCATATCCAATGTTCGCCGTCGAGAATCGAGTGAAAAATCCTAACTTGGGTCGATATAAATTATCTCAAAATTATGTGCTCGAATCTGGATCAAATCGTCATGCGAATAAACAATATACGTATAACTTACGTATTTATTTCCAATTGATTCTTAGCTATATCAAATCGTTTTTATTCACATTTACCTTCATTTCCATTCAATTTTCTCATTTATCACTCACACTTATAATTCACATTCACTTAGTGTATCCATTTAATATCAATTTCACTTAAGAATTTCACCATCAATTTTCCTAAGTCTATTATAAACATTTTATACAACTTTTATTACCACTTCATAACCAAATTCCTTACTCATTTTAATCAAATTCAATTTCAATTTTCCATTTTCACATTTGATTATTATCAATCAACATTCCAAACCATATCCAATTAACTAATTATTTTAATTAGTTCATTTATTCCGAACCTCAATAGATTCCATTTCCAATAAATTTTTCATTTAGCCTACTTGGGCTAAATTTTCAAAATTCACTTTATCTAACTTAATTCAAGTTTAATTCCATTCCAAAATCAAATTTCAAATTTTATAATTTATCAAACTTATTCATATTCCATTCACTAATTTTCTTCCAATTCACTTTATTTAATTAGTTTATTGATTTATTCCATTATCACACTCACTTTCATTTAACTCTTCTTAAGTTAAATTTCATTCTCCATTTTCAACATTTAATTTTATCCACCCTATTTAACTTACCTTAAGGTAAGATTCATTTAAATTTTGCTTTCCAGATTTTATAAGTTCGATCTTATTTTCTCCTATTTCCAATTAAACATTTCAATCAGAATTTAATAGTTTACACATTTTGTTCTAAGTGTTTCAAGTCATTTTTCAAATCATATATATCTCATTTATATATATCAAATCCAAAAAATTTAAGCTTCTTAAAATAAAAAATTTGTTTATCAAAACAAGTCTCCAACAGCAAATCATTATGGTAGCAATCCATCACTCAGAAACTTGAAAATGAACACGGATGATGTCGCGATCATCATCGGAATTATTTTCCAGAGACCGATGTGAGTTCAGTGCTTTTATTTTCTTTAAAAACCATTTTTAAAAATATATAAATTCACAAATATTTCCCAAATAATATCACTATAATTTTCCAAGACTTCGAAAATCATTTTCAAAACCAACAGGATTTAAAATTCCCAAATTTCCAACTTTTAAATCTTTTATAAAATTGTTTTTATAAACCATATCAATTTACAAATCACATTTATTAATACACTCAAACTCATTCTAGGGTGCTACTGACCCTATCTCTAATGAGTTAACCCATCAAAGCCAAGGTTCTCACTTAACCTTCAGCTTTGATACCAAATGTAGCGACTCGGAGTTTTCGACTCTCGACAATCGACATCAATACGTTTATTGTATTACATGTTGAGCAATCGAACGCCGAAAATACCAGATCGTTAGGGAAAAAGAAGAAAGTGGTAGAAGAAAAAAACAGAAACAACAACACAGAATCTCACAATCGCATCAGAACAATATATAATAGATAATAACATGTCTTTATACAAAGAGCTATAAAACATTACTTATACATTACATCATTAGAGTACAATAAATTCATCAGAGTACAATAAATCAATAACTCAATACTGGATAGTTATAATAACTTGTCCTCCCATGTGTTGAATATACAGCATACAATACACAACAGAATAAAATCAAATATGTGTAATATGTCTTCATCTTCCAGCTCATCTCTTGAGCTCCATAGCATCCTATCTTGTATCTATAATACTCGGTCTGACCCGAGCATTATAATAAAATAACACCCGAGTCAGTCTGGAAAACCAGCGTGAGAAAACACACTCAATATGAATTATTGAAGTTATCAAAATCCTTTAAAAAACAAAGGTATCTCGTAAGACCAAGCCACACATAAACACGACAGGTTTTTACCTTACGATAACCAAAACATTTTACATCAGAATCATCTGATATTATAATAGTGTCTAGGTACAAATACTTATTCAAATAGCTGAAATTACTACATTAAATAAATTCCAGCATACTAGGCTCTACAACCAAAACCGTAATGGCACGTATTGGGGAATGGATTCCATACGAATGACTAGGCACTGGGGTACCACCTATCACGGTACACATCTAGAAATATGTATTGAGGACCTCGCCGGGATCCCCTGTAACACAAGACCAGACTACCCCTAACCTGGATAGACCGAATATGATATCACCTTGGGTGTTACCACACTTTCCGAGTTCTTCCACGCACCTTAGTAATAAAATTCGTGGGTGTCTAGAAAGGTGATAAACATAACCTAATTGGGTGCGACCCACTTAGCCTTGCTGCATCTCCCCTGATTTTCAGTCATTCCCGGTTGATGAGGCTAGAGGCTACGATTATTTTAAAGGAATTTTCACTTAGAATGCTCAATGTCCTCCAATGACAATGTACTGATAGCATTCATCCATACAAGTTCATTCTAGGTTAGAACGAAACCGAAAGCATTATTCCTACTACATCCATTTTGGAATCATCCTCAAGATTAGTAGCGAGTAGCCCTTGCACTTCACTGCTCCATCTTCGACTCCATGCTCTTGTCTTCACTTTGAAAACGTATTCGTTGGATCGAAGTGGTTTTCGGATAACTTATCCGATCCTGGTCTCCTTGAAACAACGTTCGATATTTCCGGTAAACTCAACCCCGGTTCTTTAGGAAATAAACAGATGAAAATAAGATCGAAGATCATCTCCTAACCGCTAGTAGACGAATTTCCTTATCATCGTCCTAGAAGAACGAGACAAGTTTATACGTACAGTATAGCACCTTCCAACGGTAACTGTACCATATAATTCCCGTGTTTCTCCTAGATATTCCCAAAGTTATATTTTGGGTCCAAATTTGATAGTCGGTTATTTAATTATCAAATAAACAATCATTCAACCAAATATTTCATTTTCCACTGAAAACACTAAGTCTCGTTTTATTTAATTTTAAATAAATTAAATCTTTTTATAAAACGTATGTACTTATCTTATCGGAGTAAGTACGTACACTAACCATTCTTTTCAAAAAAATTTGAAAACATTTTAAAATAAATATGGAAAGCACCACGCGGTATCCACCACAGCTCAATGATTACATCTCTATCCCAGAGAAATCCAAAACTTAACTGTAGGCAATCCCTGCCTCCGATTTCGCCATGAAAGTATACCATTACTTTCTGAAATCTCTATTTAAAAATTTTCTCAAAATAATACTTATAAAATTCCTATATACTTTTTCCAAATTTAATTTGGAAAATACCCTTCTATAAAAGTTATTATATAAAATAATGTTAAAATTGAATAATTTATCTTTTAAAATAATAATGATGATTAATTCTTAAATAATAATAAACTTAATATCCACTCATTATAAACTAACCTAATTAATAATTTAAATATACTTTAAACAATATAAAATAATTACATAACTTTGAAACAATAATTAATTCCGATTTATTAATAAGATTCTAGTTGATTTACATGACTTGTTTATAAAACTTATAATTCATTTTGAAAATTTTAAAATATTTAACTAACTAACTTTCTGAAATATTTTTAAGCACTTTTAAATTATCTAGTTTAATAATTTAAAATCCTCTTTTTAAAACAAACTTAACTTCTCGATAAAATATATTTCTCAATTCCAATATAACCAGTCTAACATTTTTAAATCTCTCTCGATTTATCACCAAATTGATTTATGTCCCAATCCCATAAATCCCCTTTTCACATTTACAAAAGTAAAATCTATCATTTTCTTTTAGACCAATTTACCCATCTCATTATAAATCCTCACCTTGAATTTATAACTTCAATTTATCAACTGATACTCATTCCACTTTATTTATAAACATTTTTTATGAATCCCATAGTTTTCAATTCTAGTTTATAATGGTTTCACATCACTTAAATCCATTATAAATTTATTTCTAAATTAATTTCCCTTTTATAATCAATTTCTTAAATAATCCAAACTATAATTCCAAACCCAACCCAATCTCGATTACATTTCCATTTGTGATTAAGAAATCTTATTTAAGATCCGATATATTCAATTTCACATTTATTTCCGAATGCATTTCTTTTCCAATCTATTTAAATCTTGGTTTAAAAACCTTTTATATTTAAAAAAATATCACTAAGGAATTATTATGTAAAATCCTTATTCCAAATCTCTATTTTCCATATTCTGAAATAGTTAAGTACATATTAGAAGTCAAACTATTTTTTTTACCCAAATTCGTTTCTTTAATTAATCCAAAATTCACTATAAATATTTCAGTTCCAAAATTCCTTTTAATTTCTTTCAAATTCAAAACATATATTATCGGTATTTAAAAATACCAAAATCTATGCCAAAACTACCACAACATCCAATAAATTCCAATCACACTATAATCTACCACAGATTATTCAAACAGATCATACATCAATATATATGAAATTAAATTCAACATTTTTGATGAATCCAGTTGGATCCCTCCAACCTGTTTCTCTGCAACCACATATGTTAATACAACATAAAAATACCAATCCCACTTCGAGGGGGATATCGCGGTATATAGGGTCATCCGCCATTATGCTGGGCGCATAGGGTCTCATCCACTAAATATGCGGGAACAACCAATCCAACTACCAATATATATAGTGCTATATATAATATCACATTCAATTGATAATAGTATATCAATTCAGCTAATCATTCAATAATTAATTTTAACTATTTCAAATTAAAACCAGCAGTCCAAAAAGAGTGAGATTTACTCACATTTATTTTCTTTCGCTTTCGCGTTCTGGTTCTGATTAAATCCAAAAGTGTTTGAATTTATCTAAAAATTTTGCAAGCTCGGATCTCGACCAATCCAATTCTTATGCGTAGGTGATGACAGTACGATCCCAACGCAACTTGAATTGTTCGAATCGAACCTCGTGAGATAGATATACATTTTTATAAGATGCCGACGATTTAATTTAAATTAAACACTAACTTAATTTATTAAAACTCATAACCTTAACCATCTCAGCCCGGTCCAAGCTAACACCCCCTTCCCCAAACATGACCGCAACCTCAAGTCTCCCTACTATTTCTTTTTTTATTCTTCATTCTTTCCTTTTTTTTCTTTTTTTTAAACACTCGGCCCAAAGCCCACTCCGCAAAACCCAAACCCACCTTGCTTCTTCTTCCTCCATTAATGCCTGTGCATGAAAATGTAGCAATGTCACATGCACACTTTTTAGTGATACGGAGCATCACTCCACGAAACAACGTTTCAACCTCGCTGTTCAATCACCCTACTTCTAAACAATCGATCCCCCTCCATCACTGTGCCTCCGCTGTCCCCCTTCCTAGTTCGCCTTAAACCCATTTCGCATCCCCAAATGTCACGAGGCCAAAGAACGACCGAGCCCTACCAAATTCTGGCCACGTGCCCCGCTTTCCTCCACGAACCCATTGCCGAGCTCCAAAACTTCAAACGACGCTCGAATACTCGGGAAACCTAAACCCTAGCTTCTATTGTCCCCACATCGATCGCCCAACAAGTGCCGCACCTATCGACGAGTACATCAGATTGAAGAGGAGGATGAAATAGGATTTTTAAAACTTGTTTGATATTTTTTTAGTTGTATAATTTGTGAGAAAGGATTTTTTAAAGTTGATTTTTTTCTTTACTTTTTTCTATTGTAATGGTTGCATGCGTTTAAAAAGAATAAGGGAGGGAAATGTATTTTAAATGGCAAGATGATTTCACATCATAGGGTGGCTTGGAATTGAAAGAAAAGAAGGTGATGTGAAAGATTGACTATTTAATATATAATTTAATTTTCAAATCGTCTCGATTATGTAACTCAAAATCTCGAACTCCTATTGAGGTGTGTCGTTGGGCTTTTATAATGTTATACCCCTATTCTGAACACAATGGAAAAGGTTTCGAGTCCTAATTTGATCGTATGAAGAAGATAGCTTTTTGGACCCAATTATTATATTGAATTTTCGATATAAATTTCAATACGTTTATACCCCGTACGATCAAACGATAACTCCAAACGCTATGAAATTTGAAATCCAATAATAATACACTATTATGGATCCAATGGAACTGGTTTCGTCGAAATCCGAGACTATACCCCAGAAGGCTATCTTTACTTGTCAATTTAAACGAGATATTTTTTAAAATTGAACAAATCACTATTAAATTCAATTTAAAAGGTTTTATTATCTTCATTATTATTAATATAAATTTTATAAGCCTTATATTATTTTTATCAAGCTAAAAACTCAAAATTTCACTATTTAACAAATTTTCAATTATTAAATTCAATAATTAAATAATCCAATAAATCGTTATATTTGAAATTCAAGTTAAAAATTAACTTTTAAATATTTAAAATAAATTAAATATTCTAATTTCAAATAACCAAAATTCTGGTCGTTACATATAAATATATTGATCGATATACGATATTGGCATGCGATTAAATAAGATTTAAGATTGCATTGAGTAATGTTCGGACTTAGACTAGATTTGAGGTCCATGTTGGTGTAACACCCCGTAAAATGAACAAAAATAAATGAAATAAAATTTAATTAAATATAATAAGGTGGAATATGGAAGTTTTATAAAAGTTGTAATTTGACCATGGAAGTTATTCCATTGCATTCGTGGCGAAATTCAGATCTATTTCCATATATAATATGTTGAAAAAGAAGCTCTAACGTAGAAGATATAAGCGTTTGAAGCTTTCAGATTTAAATTAATTTAGTTTGAATTCAAATTCAAATGCGAATTTAAATTTCAAAATTATCTTGGGGGATAAGTAAACATTTTAATTAACATTTAGCGTTAAGAATAAATAGGGTAAGAAATTAATTAAAATCAAAACGCAAATGAAAGGAATCATTATTGCCCAAAATAAGGCGGAGGGTTGACATACATGGGTCAACCGGTCGACTGTAGCAGTCGACCGGTCGAGCTTAGGCAGTTGACCGTGTCCTAATGGTGGCGGCTAGGGTTTTCCATTGTTTAACGCTCCAGATTTATCCGTTTCTCTTCCAATTTGTTCCTACAGTTCTGGTGTGTTTCAATCCCTATAAATAGAACACCACCCTCTGTAACGACCCAGAATTTTGAACGAATTAAATTGAGAATATTTAATTTATTTTAAATATTTGAACGATAATCTAATTCGAATCCCGAATTTAAATATTGAAATCGGCGATTAAATTATAAAATTTAATCGATTGAAGTTGAATAAAAATTTGTATCTTCAATTTAAAGCTAAAGAAAAATATTTCGAACGCTTGTAAAAATTATATTGATAACACTGAAGATAACAGCAGCTTCAGAATTGAAATTTAAACGGTTTCGTTCAGTTTTGAAATTAAATCGTTCGAATCAATAATTAAAAATAGTCATTTTTCTAACAGTCTCGGAATTCGACGAAACCGGTTCCATTGGGTCCGTAATATTGAATTATTACCGGATTTCAAATTTCGTATTTTTCGGAGTTGTTATGTGACCGTACGGCGGTTAAACGTATTGAAATTTAAATTGAATTCGAATTTAAATTTAAAATTTATAAACTTGGTCAAACTCAGCATGATTCTCTTCCTTCAATTAAGCCTTGAATCGCGCCTAATATCACGAGAGAAATCGTGCAAAACCCTACCTCTTTCGTTTTTAAATAATCACGACCTCTCCCTCTTCCAGCAGTTCAAAAAGAAAATCGAAATCATCTCGTTCTTTTCCTCTATTTCTTTCAATTCAAATTGAAACCGAACAAAGAAAGATGAATATGTCAATAAACGAACTCGTCTTCCCCTTTTTCATTCATTTAAAACGAGACTCTCTCTCTCCCTTTCCTCTTAAAATTCAAGAGGGCGCCTTTCTTCGATCAATCCACAGAAGGAAAAAAAAAATTTCACGGAATCAACCGCGAGCTCGAGGTCGCGTGCTCGAACAGTGCAGCAGCTCGACAGAGAGAGGATCGCGAGTTCGATCTCGAGTGGAAGGTGGCAGGCGATTCGCGATGGCGACTCGTTCAATTCGGTGAAGGCGTTCGCGAATTCGATGGGGAGGTGTGGCCGCGATGTCGAGTGGTTCTGGTAGGCGAGACAGATCGCGATTTTGGGTAGGGCTTCCGTGATGGGGAGACGTTCTCTTGAGGTGGAGTTCGCGAGGCAGAGACAGGAGTCGCGAGTTGGGTGAAGTGCGTGCGCGCGTAGGCCGAGGTTGGCGGCGACGATCTGGAGCATGTGCGTTTGGGATAGGGTTTCGTTGGGTTGTATTCGAGCTTAGCAGGGTGGTCGTGATGCTCGATATAGCAAGGTATATTGCTAACTCCATCTAATCTTAATTTAATTTAATATGTGTATAGATGTTAGGGATTATAATAGCAGTAAATTATAGGTTTCAGTTTAAATTTAATCAGATTTTTAAAATGTTACAAATAAATATATACAGATGGAAATATTTATATAAAACGTTAAAACAGAAATAAACAATATATACATAGAGATAAAAATGTGAAAGTTATACAAATTTGATTTAAACAGTTCGTAATATTAATAGATATGATTTTGGAGAAAAGAAAAATAGAGATTTGTTTAAAAATTTAATTCTTTGTTTAAAAATAAAATCACGGGTTAAAAGGATTTTTCTATTTTGAATTTAATGTGTACGTTAAAACCAGAAAATTTATTTACTGGAAACTATGTAGGGTTGAAACAGGAATTTCGGTTTATATAGCTTATCTTATAACTAATAGGAAATTAATTATTAGATTAGTTAAAATTTAAAGTGTTAACCAATTTAATCCATTGAAAAGAAATTGTTGTTCGATTTATTCGAATATTGATAAATTGTATAAATTATTTATACAAGGTTAAAATCGAGAAAACAAAACTGGATGGAAAATGGATCGCAAATTAAAAGATAAGGTGAGATTTTCTCACTCGATTTAAAAGTGGAATTTTTGCAGTTATTGATTGATTTGTTTGATTGCTATGTGGATGTGATATTAGATATAATAGGATATATCTATATATATAGCAATATATACATATTGGCATATGTATATATTGGATTGATGATTTCCCGCCTCGTATAGCGGATGAGACCCTATTGCGCCGTTAGTAAGCGGATTTTTATAAAAACCCATATACCGCGATATTCCACCTCGAAGTGGAATTGGTATTGTGCTAACGTCTGTGGATGCAGGGAAACAGGTTGGAGGGATCCAACTGGATTCCTCGCCAGTAGTTATTTATTTACAGATATTGTGATGTATTCTGTTATCATATGTTGAGATATGATATTGACTGTTGTGATTGACTAATTGATGCGTTGCATCATCGGATTCAAATTTTGAAGTTTAAAAATAACGATTTTTAACTTTAAAAAGAGATTTTAAAAGTGATTATTTGAAAGTATACGTTTTATTTGAATCTTTGAATTGGTTTACTTTAAATAAATAAATGTTATAAATTTAAAGTTATGGAGATTTTAATGTTTGTGCAATATAACCAAAAGATGATTTTTGAAGTAAATAGTTAAGTAATTTATAAGATAGTTCAAATTTGAATTTTTGAATTATTAAAATCGATGTATATAAAAGATGTACGAAATTGATATTTAACAATTAAAATTATTGGAATTTTAAACGAGTTTTTATAAGTGTTAAATTTGTAAAGATATGAAACTTATAGAATTTTAAGTTGTAAAGATAGGAAATTTATAGAATTATAAATTGTGAAGATTTGAAGTTTATAGATTTATAAAATTTGAAGTTTATAGATTTATAAAGTAGGAAGTTATAAAATGAATGGAATTGTAGAATAAAAGATTATAAGAAATTTACTTATAAATTGGGTTTTTGCCTTAAAATGGAATATTTATCGAATTGATTTATAAAAGAGATTTATAAATCAAAGTTGTTAGAAAATAGAAATAGAATTTATAAACGGTGTTTTATAAATTCGAAAATCAATCAAATTTGATGAATCGAATCTAGAAGGTTATTAAGGAAATTTTATCCACGATTTTGGATAGTGGATAAATTCTTGAAAATAAATGTGTAGAAAAGACTGAAATGTGGTTAGTGAAGTATATTCACGATTTTGGACAGTGAATATATTTTTAAGTAAAATGGATAGGGTTTTGGGAAAGCGATATTATGAAATGAAGTTAATTGTTTTAAAAGATGTTTTAAAACGTGTGAACTATCAAAATCATAGATTTCAACATTCATTGTTGAAATAGACGTTTCGAGAAATATAAGGAAATGATGGACTATAACACTGTTGTTATAGTAAATGATTTTCGAAAAGAAAATGTTTTATGTAGTATTGGGATTTATATATCTATCTAAATTTCGAATCCCTATACTAGTGATTTTGAGTTGTTGTAACGATGTTTTACGTAACATTCGTTTTGACTCAAATAGATGTTAAAAAATATGATTTCCTTAAAGAATGAATATGTACTTAATATTGATTTAAGTATATTGAATATTTTCAAATGTTGAAAATAAAAGATTTGTGAAACACTTATTATTAAATAAGTATGGAATGTTTTCCAAAATGAAATGAAACGTTTTGAGATTTTATCTTCTTAAAGATAAATCGAAAATGAATATTTGAAAACGATTGAAAAGCGAATATTAGTAGATATTCGAAAAATGTAAATTCACTATGGAATTTATAAAGGAAATGGAAACTGTTTAGAAAAATAAACGTTGTTTTATTTTTAAAGTGTGGAAATTTTATATCTAGTTAAGATATTTTTGGAAGATGAAATAATTTGGAAAATTATTTGGAATCTGATGATGTTGCGCATCTTTATTGATAGTTAAATAACCGACTATCAATAATTACCTTGAATTTGTATTTGTTGTGAATTGGATGAATTTGAATGCCACACTTATTTTTGAATAATCGCTCACTATTCGGGTTAGCCGGGAAAGGACCATGGGGTCGTATAACCCATTCCGAATATGTGATACGTCGTTATGAATTGCATTCGAAGACCGGTGTTGAAGACTGGATATTTTTGAAAACGGAAGGATTACCGTCAAGTTACTCTACATCGGCTGATCTCCGGTTTAGAGGTTTTTATCACCCTTAGTGACGGGAAGTCCTGACGTGATTGAAAATTATCCGGATATGCAAGGGCTTCGTGAGAAGTGCCTTCGGTTCTGTTCGATCCCGGAACAGACTTGTATGGATTGTGTGTCTGACGTTACAATTTGAGATATAAAGCTGATTTCTTTCAAATACATTTCTGTTGGTGGCGGAGAATTTATTCTCTTAGCTTAACACCCTTCTCTGAGACGTACGAGCTCAGAGGTTAGTAGTTGAAATTTATCAGCTATATATCCCAATTGGGTAACGTGGCATACTGAGTGTTGTTGTGAAATGATCAGTGTTTGATCATTTGTGATATGATCATTTGTTTGATCTTATATCTTTGTGATCATAGGTTGATCATTTTGTTTGACCCGAAGCAGGGCTTTTTGTAGAAAGCGTAGCTTTGTGGACGAGACTTCATCGAGCCTCACACCCCGGAAATGGTCGAAACAGGAAGGATGCGGCAAGGTTCTAGGGAGTAGCGCCCCTTAGTGTATGTCATTCCTTCTGGATAAAGGTGGTATCATGGTATGGAGCCCAGATACTTAACCTCTGTGGTTGCTGCAAAATTTATTTCTTTGTGGTTTGTTGCGAATCGGGGATCCTCGGGAAGATCGGTGACGATCGGGGGATGGCATACGCGTGTCAGTAGTTACCTATTTTTGCAGAGGTAACCCGGCCTTGTGTTGCAGAGATCCGGTTAGGTTCTCGGGTCGTCTATTCCAGGGACGTACCCATCGTGGAAAAGGAAGTTCCTTAGCCTGACCATTTGTTGGAAATCCAAAGAAACAATACGAGCCTTTACGATTTCAATTGTATAACCTGTCTCCTCAGGAGGCAACTATAGCAGGCATAATATAACGGTACCTATGCTGGCTAAGATTTATATTCTACTTTCGAAATGTTTTCCACTATGCACTAATAATAATATCAAAAAGAATTTGATTTTTGCGTAGTAAGCATCTTTGACTATCATAAGAAGAAATCTCCTCCAAGTCTGCGTTTGCATTGTGTGTGTGGTGGGAGGTCTTATGGTAGTTTCATTTTCCAAAAGCATTGCGAATTGACATTAAAATTCTCTGCTATTTATTTTAAAGAATAACTGTTTTACGATCTCACACCAGTCACCATGACTGACTCGGAGTTTATTGTTCCCTTCTAAACTCTGGGTGCCCACAAATTTTTCCACACGGGCAGCCTAGAGTTATGTTATCAGGATATTCTGGATATTCTGGAGCTTTGGAGATAAGCTGGAGGACGAGACGTAGTATTTGTATTTGATAGTATTTATTCCGCTGTGTATTCTGTATGAGGACAAGTTATATAACTGTCCATTGTTGTATTGAGTTGTATATTGACTCTGTTGATGTATGTATAAAACTGATATAGTTCTTTGTTTTAAAAGACTAGTGTTATCTATTATATATTGTTCCGCTGCGATATGTGAGATTCTGATATTGTTTCTGTATCTGATGTTGTTCTGTTGTTCTTCTCTTCTTCTTCTACCTTTTTCTTCTATCTTTTCGTCTATTTCTCTTTCTTAAACCCTCACTATTGGAGTTTCCGGCACTCGATTGCTCGACAGTCGATAAAGTGAGTATCGATGTTGAATTTTCGAAAGTCGAAAATTTCGGTACGTGACAAAGTGGTATCAGAGCATATGGTTAAGCGACAACACTTTGTCACATCCTGAAATTTTTGACTTTCGAAAATTCGACATCGATACTCACTTTATCGACTGTCGAGCAATCGAATGCCGGAAACTCCAATGGTGAGGGTTTTGAAAGAAAAAGTAGAAGAAAAGATAGAAGAGAAAGAAAGAAAAACAAGAGAACAACATCAGAACAGAAAACAATATCAGAGTCTCACATATCGCAGCGGAACAATATACAATAGATAACACTAGTCTTTTAAAACAAAGAACTATATCAGTTTATACATACATCCATCATCAGAGTCAATATACAAAAATGGACAGTTATATAAACTTGTCCTCATACAGAATATACAGCTGAATAAATACTATCAGATACAATTACTACGTCTCGCCATCCAGCTTATCTCCAAAGCTCCAGAATATCCAGAATATCCTGATAATCTAACTCTAGGCTGCCCGTGTGGAAATTGGTGGGCACCCAGAGTTTAGAAGGGAACAATAAACTCCGAGTCAGTCATGGTGACTGGTGTGAGATCGTAAAACAGTTATTTATCTTTAAAATAAACAACAGAAAAATTTTAAAGTCAATTCGCAATGCTTTTTGGAAAATGAGACTACCATAAGACCTCCCACCACACACACAATGCAAACACAGAATTGGAGGAGATTTCTTCTTATGATAGTCAAAGATGCTTACTACGCAAAAAATCAAATCATTTTTGATATTATTATTAGTGCATAGTGTAGAAATCATTTCGAAAGTATAATATTAATCTTAGCCAGCATAGGCATTCCGCACTTATGCCTACTATAGCTACATCCAAACAGTGGTGACCACCATAAGTGAATGATAGGTTCTACAACTAAAACCGTACAAGATCGTATTGTTTCTTTGGATTTCCAACAAATGGTCAGGCTAAGGAACTTCCTATCCACGATGGGTACGTCCCTGGAATAGACGACCCGAGAACCTAACCGGATCTCTGCCAACACAAGGCCGGGTTACTTCCGCTTACTTCGGTATGTGACAAAGTGGTATCAGAGCATATGGTTAAGCGACAACCCTGCTCTGTTGGGTGTTACTCATTAGAGATAGAGTCAGCAGTACTCTAGAATGAGTTGAGTGTAATAATAGATACGAGTGCGTATTTGTTAGTGAATATAAAATTGTTTTATATTGTGATGGTTGGTTTATTGAGTGGTATATGAACCTTCGTCGGCACAGTCTTGCAAAACTGTATCGAAGGGGTTTCTAAACACTTGAATAGAACAATTCGGCACAGTATTGTTTTAAATAGGGTAAATGAGATAATTTTACCCAAAACTATTTTTGGATATAAAAGAAATGTTTTTCTATGAATTACTATAATATATGGTTGCATGGTTGTTAGAAGTGATAATATTAATCTATTATCATTGAAATTGAATAAGAAATTCAAATCGTAACTCCAAAGTTAAGAAATTAATTCACATACAAATGAAATTGAAGAATGTAAATTTTAAATGTGAATTGTAATTTAAAAAGGAACTCCAGAGAAGTTTTTGGAAAAGTTTTGAAAAGAATTTGAAAATCTTGGAGATTTGGAAAGTTAAATCATTTTTGATTTGAAAATGAATTTCAAAGGATTTTGGAAAAGTGTTTTGAAGGAATGAAAAGCTCTAAACTCTTTTCGGTCGCTGGAAAATAACTTCGATGATGACCGCGGCATCGTTGGTGTTCATTTTCGGGTTTCCAAAAGAGGAATTGCTGCCAAATTGTTTTAAATGGAAGTTGTTTGGAAAATTGGGTTTGGTTTTTGAAATTCAAAGAATGATTTGAATTGTCTTCAAAAATGGCTTTGAAATGATGGTAAGACTCTGGAATACTATATAAAAATATTTATGAAATATTATGAAATTGATAACTTGTAAAGTTTAAAGTTTAAATAAAAATCCATTTAACGAATGAAATTTTAAATATGAATTGGAAGCATAAGGAAATGAATTCATATATGAATTAAAAGTGTAAATATAAATTGTGAACGAATTTATAACTTGGAATGGGATTCCAAGAAAATGATCGAAATTAAAATTTATTAGTGGAATGGAATTAGTAATATGAATGTAGAAGCGATTTGTATAAATCAAGATGTAAATAAGTTGATAACTTATGAAATATTTGAAATCTGATAGAAATGAGATTCAAAATGAAAACGAATGAATTAGTGAATGAGTAAATAAAAATTTGATATTGTAAGTGCAAGGAAATGAAGTTGAATGTTAAAATTCATTTTGAATTTGTAAGTAAGTAAAACTGAATATTGAAAACGAATTTGAATTGTGTAAAATAAAATGAAGTTTTGAGATTAGTTTGAAGCGAACTAAAGTTAATTGACAAAAAAATTCAATATTCAGAAGTTGAATTGAATCCAAATTAGATTTGAATTGCGAATTGAATTCAAATGAATGTGAAATGTAAAATTGAATGATGTAACTTCAATAGTGAAGTAAAAATGTATAAGCAGTTATATTGAAAATTTTGTAATTGAATGTACGAAATGGTTTGAATATATGCAACTAGATATTATGGCTAGTAGGATATACAGGTATAAAGGAATTGGAATTTAATTTCGAAGATAAATTTGAATGGCTCGACAAAAGGTAAGTATTTGAATTCGAATATGAGATTTGATGACTTATTTCTCTAGCCGCTTGGCTTTTTATTTTTCCTTTTGAAATCTGAGGGTCCGTAGGGACGTTTTATAGTCGTACCGTATTAGCCGCGCAAAGGAGACGCTGGCGAAATTTTTCGGAAATTTAGGGCGTTAGAAAATTTTTGAGAAAATTTTGGAAGTTTAAATTTGAATTTAAGTTTAAATTTGAATTTTGAAGTAAACAATGTTGTTTGAAAACTATGAAAGGTTTAGAAAGTTAATTGAAATGATAACAAATCTTTAGTAGAAAGATTTGATTTGAAAATTTGATAAATTTGATAAAACTATTTGAAATTGAGAAAATAGTAGACGAGTTAAGGACTTTTTCTTCCTGACTTGTAATTTCAGGACGAAATTCTTTTAAGGAGGGAAGTTTGTAACGACCCAGAATTTTGAACGAATTAAATTGAGAATATTTAATTTATTTTAAATATTTGAACGATAATCTAATTCGAATCCCGAATTTAAATATTGAAATCGGCGATTAAATTATAAAATTTAATCGATTGAAGTTGAATAAAAATTTGTATCTTCAATTTAAAGCTAAAGAAAAATATTTTGAACGCTTGTAAAAATTATATTGATAACACTGAAGATAACAGCAGCTTCAGAATTGAAATTTAAACGGTTTCGTTCAGTTTTGAAATTAAATCGTTCGAATCAATAATTAAAAATAGTCATTTTTCAAACAGTCTCGGAATTCGACGAAACCGGTTCCATTGGGTCCGTAATATTGAATTATTACCGGATTTCAAATTTCGTATTTTTCGGAGTTGTTATGTGACCGTACGGCGGTTAAACGTATTGAAATTTAAATTGAATTCGAATTTAAATTTAAAATTTATAAACTTGGTCAAACTCAGCATGATTCTCTTCCTTCAATTAAGCCTTGAATCGCGCCTAATATCACGAGAGAAATCGTGCAAAACCCTACCTCTTTCGTTTTTAAATAATCACGACCTCTCCCTCTTCCAGCAGTTCAAAAAGAAAATCGAAATCATCTCGTTCTTTTCCTCTATTTCTTTCAATTCAAATTGAAACCGAACAAAGAAAGATGAATATGTCAATAAACGAACTCGTCTTCCCCTTTTTCATTCATTTAAAACGAGACTCTCTCTCTCCCTTTCCTCTTAAAATTCAAGAGGGCGTCTTTCTTCGATCAATCCACAGAAGGAAAAAAAATTCACGGAATCAACCGCGAGCTCGAGGTCGCGTGCTCGAACAGTGCAGCAGCTCGACAGAGAGAGGATCGCGAGTTCGATCTCGAGTGGAAGGTGGCAGGCGATTCGCGATGGCGACTCGTTCAATTCGGTGAAGGCGTTCGCGAATTCGATGGGGAGGTGTGGCCGCGATGTCGAGTGGTTCTGGTAGGCGAGACAGATCGCGATTTTGGGTAGGGCTTCCGTGATGGGGAGACGTTCTCTTGAGGTGGAGTTCGCGAGGCAGAGACAGGAGTCGCGAGTTGGGTGAAGTGCGTGCGCGCGTAGGCCGAGGTTGGCGGCGACGATCTGGAGCATGTGCGTTTGGGATAGGGTTTCGTTGGGTTGTATTCGAGCTTAGCAGGGTGGTCGTGATGCTCGATATAGCAAGGTATATTGCTAACTCCATCTAATCTTAATTTAATTTAATATGTGTATAGATGTTAGGGATTATAATAGCAGTAAATTATAGGTTTCAGTTTAAATTTAATCAGATTTTTAAAATGTTACAAATAAATATATACAGATGGAAATATTTATATAAAACGTTAAAACAGAAATAAACAATATATACATAGAGATAAAAATGTGAAAGTTATACAAATTTGATTTAAACAGTTCGTAATATTAATAGATATGATTTTGGAGAAAAGAAAAATAGAGATTTGTTTAAAAATTTAATTCTTTGTTTAAAAATAAAATCACGGGTTAAAAGGATTTTTCTATTTTGAATTTAATGTGTACGTTAAAACCAGAAAATTTATTTACTGGAAACTATGTAGGGTTGAAACAGGAATTTCGGTTTATATAGCTTATCTTATAACTAATAGGAAATTAATTATTAGATTAGTTAAAATTTAAAGTGTTAACCAATTTAATCCATTGAAAAGAAATTGTTGTTCGATTTATTCGAATATTGATAAATTGTATAAATTATTTATACAAGGTTAAAATCGAGAAAACAAAACTGGATGGAAAATGGATCGCAAATTAAAAGCTAAGGTGAGATTTTCTCACTCGATTTAAAAGTGGAATTTTTGCAGTTATTGATTGATTTGTTTGATTGCTATGTGGATGTGATATTAGATATAATAGGATATATCTATATATATAGCAATATATACATATTGGCATATGTATATATTGGATTGATGATTTCCCGCCTCGTATAGCGGATGAGACCCTATTGCGCCGTTAGTAAGCGGATTTTTATAAAAACCCATATACCGCGATATTCCACCTCGAAGTGGAATTGGTATTGTGCTAACGTCTGTGGATGCAGGGAAACAGGTTGGAGGGATCCAACTGGATTCCTCGCCAGTAGTTATTTATTTACAGATATTGTGATGTATTCTGTTATCATATGTTGAGATATGATATTGACTGTTGTGATTGACTAATTGATGCGTTGCATCATCGGATTCAAATTTTGAAGTTTAAAAATAACGATTTTTAACTTTAAAAAGAGATTTTAAAAGTGATTATTTGAAAGTATACGTTTTATTTGAATCTTTGAATTGGTTTACTTTAAATAAATAAATGTTATAAATTTAAAGTTATGGAGATTTTAATGTTTGTGCAATATAACCAAAAGATGATTTTTGAAGTAAATAGTTAAGTAATTTATAAGATAGTTCAAATTTGAATTTTTGAATTATTAAAATCGATGTATATAAAAGATGTACGAAATTGATATTTAACAATTAAAATTATTGGAATTTTAAACGAGTTTTTATAAGTGTTAAATTTGTAAAGATATGAAACTTATAGAATTTTAAGTTGTAAAGATAGGAAATTTATAGAATTATAAATTGTGAAGATTTGAAGTTTATAGATTTATAAAATTTGAAGTTTATAGATTTATAAAGTAGGAAGTTATAAAATGAATGGAATTGTAGAATAAAAGATTATAAGAAATTTACTTATAAATTGGGTTTTTGCCTTAAAATGGAATATTTATCGAATTGATTTATAAAAGAGATTTATAAATCAAAGTTGTTAGAAAATAGAAATAGAATTTATAAACGGTGTTTTATAAATTCGAAAATCAATCAAATTTGATGAATCGAATCTAGAAGGTTATTAAGGAAATTTTATCCACGATTTTGGATAGTGGATAAATTCTTGAAAATAAATGTGTAGAAAAGACTGAAATGTGGTTAGTGAAGTATATTCACGATTTTGGACAGTGAATATATTTTTAAGTAAAATGGATAGGGTTTTGGGAAAGCGATATTATGAAATGAAGTTAATTGTTTTAAAAGATGTTTTAAAACGTGTGAACTATCGAAATCATAGATTTCAACATTCATTGTTGAAATAGACGTTTCGAGAAATATAAGGAAATGATGGACTATAACACTGTTGTTATAGTAAATGATTTTCGAAAAGAAAATGTTTTATGTAGTATTGGGATTTATATATCTATCTAAATTTCGAATCCCTATACTAGTGATTTTGAGTTGTTGTAACGATGTTTTACGTAACATTCGTTTTGACTCAAATAGATGTTAAAAAAAATGATTTCCTTAAAGAATGAATATGTACTTAATATTGATTTAAGTATATTGAATATTTTCAAATGTTGAAAATAAAAGATTTGTGAAACACTTATTATTAAATAAGTATGGAATGTTTTCCAAAATGAAATGAAACGTTTTGAGATTTTATCTTCTTAAAGATAAATCGAAAATGAATATTTGAAAACGATTGAAAAGCGAATATTAGTAGATATTCGAAAAATGTAAATTCACTATGGAATTTATAAAGGAAATGGAAACTGTTTAGAAAAATAAACGTTGTTTTATTTTTAAAGTGTGGAAATTTTATATCTAGTTAAGATATTTTTGGAAGATGAAATAATTTGGAAAATTATTTGGAATCTGATGATGTTGCGCATCTTTATTGATAGTTAAATAACCGACTATCAATAATTACCTTGAATTTGTATTTGTTGTGAATTGGATGAATTTGAATGCCACACTTATTTTTGAATAATCGCTCACTATTCGGGTTAGCCGGGAAAGGACCATGGGGTCGTATAACCCATTCCGAATATGTGATACGTCGTTATGAATTGCATTCGAAGACCGGTGTTGAAGACCGGATATTTTTGAAAACGGAAGGATTACCGTCAAGTTACTCTACATCGGCTGATCTCCGGTTTAGAGGTTTTTATCACCCTTAGTGACGGGAAGTCCTGACGTGATTGAAAATTATCCGGATATGCAAGGGCTTCGTGAGAAGTGCCTTCGGTTCTGTTCGATCCCAGAACAGACTTGTATGGATTGTGTGTCTGACGTTACAATTTGAGATATAAAGCTGATTTCTTTCAAATACATTTCTGTTGGTGGCGGAGAATTTATTCTCTTAGCTTAACACCCTTCTCTGAGACGTACGAGCTCAGAGGTTATGTAGTTGAAATTTATCAGCGATATATCCCAATTTGGTAACGTGGCATATTGAGTGTTGCTGTGAAATGATCAGTGTTTGATCATTTGTGATATGATCATTTGTTTGATCTTATATCTTTGTGATCATAGGTTGATCATTTTGTTTGACCCGAAGCAGGGCTTTTTGTAGAAAGCGTAGCTTTGTGGACGAGACTTCATCGAGCCTCACACCCCGGAAATGGTCGAAACAGGAAGGATGCGGCAAGGTTCTAGGGAGTAGCGCCCCTTAGTGTATGTCATTCCTTCTGGATAAAGGTGGTATCATGGTATGGAGCCCAGATACTTGACCTCTGTGGTTGCTGCAAAATTTATTTCTTTGTGGTTTGTTGCGAATCGGGGATCCTCGGGAAGATCGGTGACGATCGGGGGATGGCATACGCGTGTCAGTAGTTACCTATTTTTGCAGAGGTAACCCGGCCTTGTGTTGGCAGAGATCCGGTTAGGTTCTCGGGTCGTCTATTCCAGGGACGTACCCATCGTGGAAAAGGAAGTTCCTTAGCCTGACCATTTGTTGGAAATCCAAAGAAACAATACGAGCCTTTACGATTTCAATTGTATAACCTGTCTCCTCAGGAGGCAGCTATAGCAGGCATAATATAATGGTACCTATGCTGGCTAAGATTTATATTCTACTTTCGAAATGTTTTCCACTATGCACTAATAATAATATCAAAAAGAATTTGATTTTTGCGTAGTAAGCATCTTTGACTATCATAAGAAGAAATCTCCTCCAAGTCTGCGTTTGCATTGTGTGTGTGGTGGGAGGTCTTATGGTAGTTTCATTTTCCAAAAGCATTGCGAATTGACATTAAAATTCTCTGCTATTTATTTTAAAGAATAACTGTTTTACGATCTCACACCAATCACCATGACTGACTCGGAGTTTATTGTTCCCTTCTAAACTCTGGGTGCACACAAATTTTTCCACACGGGCAGCCTAGAGTTATGTTATCAGGATATTCTGGAGCTTTAGAGATAAGCTGGAGGACGAGACGTGGTATTTGTATTTGATAGTATTTATTCCGCTGTGTATTCTGTATGAGGACAAGTGTGACGCCCCACCTCTAAACCCACGCTAGCCAAGAACACTACGGTGTAGTGCTGTCAACTAGCACGGAGAATAAGGCTGTTGAGGAGCGACCATCTATGTAATTGCCTTGTGCGAGCACCGATATGTCAGATAATAAAACATTGCATTTCATTTTTTAGAGGAATACCGACATACCTATACAAACTCAAAGCTACTACACAGTGGCTATAATAGTTTAGGACAATAGATATAAAAATAACACAGATAACATAAATGCGGAATAAAGATGGAACGAAAAGTCTCATATATACAATAACTGATATCAGTTACAATACATTTGACACAATACAAATGATACAACTACAATTGTCGACTCAAGAAGTTATATATACAAGTACATTATCGACTAATATACATGAATACATTATCATCTTAAAACAGACACACAGACTACTACAACAAGACGAAGACCACTTCAAATGATATAAAAAAAAGTCTTCATAGCTCTAGCAGCAACCCAAAGCTAAAAATCTACAACCTGTAAATACTCGGTCTGACCCGAGTAATACATTCAAAAGAAAATAATACTCGGATCAGTCTAATTCAAACTCAGTTATTAGTGCATAGAAGCAATATTAATCAATCTCAATATAGATGATAGTCACAGAAATCTCGTATATCCAACTCTCGATACGAGAATTGGATAACGGCAGAAATAACACTAAACAATGTTAATCCACAAAACAGAAATCCAAAGCAGTTTAAGCAATTGAAATGTCAAATTAAAAATATCAATGCTAATTGGCTGCAGTACACGCTAACGTGTACTGCCTCGCCAATACAGCCTACGAATTACGCAACAGGTCGATGAATTAAGGATAAAAGAAATATCGATTAAAATCTGTCCATTCTGGGTGGCTGCAGTGCACGCACGCGTGCACTGCCTCGCCACCACCGAATATAAAGTCACCACCACAATGAAACTGCAGTGGCAAACAGGTATAAGGACGAAGGCAGGCTGCAACTAAACTGCAGAAAAGTCATCAACAGTTCAAGCATACACAACAATAGAGACGAATTCGAGTACATCGTGAAGCAGAACCAAGTGCAGTTCAACTGAGATGGACAACTCGAGAATAAACATTTACAAATGAACGAGTATGTGCACCCAAATAAGGCCACAGCAACGACTAAATCATTTAAGCATAAGAATGCAAGAGGAATGTCACTGAGAAGGAATGTTTAGTATACATATAAATAAATTTCATATGTACAACAAACATAAAAGACTACTCAGCAATGCAAGTGGATGACAGTCTCAAGCAACATCAACTATACATGTTCGAACAGAGCAAATGCTCTAATAGAGCAAAGAAATGGCAAAGTGACAGTGGATCCAGGAGACAACTCAAGTGCAGCTATAGCGAACAAGTACAAGACAAGTTAGCAAAGTGCAGATACAAGTAAAGTGCACAGTGTTCCAGATCCAAACAACATGAAAGTACAAGGGCAGTTGAACAAGGGCAAGTGCATCTCTCCTAAATGTACATAAATATTTGCAACAAAATGGTGCAACATGAACCAACAGTATGAAAGAGGTTCGAACTCATGTCAGTGCACAAATTACTACACTAACATGCAAAATGAAACCGAGATTTGGCTGTCTAAACCAATCCAAAGAAATGAACTGGTAGGAGCAAAGACAGTACGCAAGTCAAGGATTAGAGACCAGTGCACCAGACCTCAAACAGGCCAGAGTCAATTCAACATGCAAATGAAACTGTCCAAGGAACATACACCAGTCAGATGTATGCACTGGGAAATCAAAAGCACAACATGCACAAGTACCAGAAATGAAATGCAGACACATGAATGCACCAAACTCAACAAGACCAATATCACAGAAGCATCAACATGAAAACAGTGCTCAAGATGAATCAACAAACATGACTCAAGTGTACAAAGACCAGATCAAAGAAATATCAGACTTCAGTGAGACTACAATCAAATGCATCAAAGTTCAAGCAAATGAAGTTCACCAATGCTCAGTGCTACTACAAAACAAGTACGGGTGATACTATTGACAAATACACCAAGTAAATGAAAGCTGCAGCAAAACCCAAACAATAATTCGAATGTGCTACAAGAGTGAACACATAAACAATACCCAATGAACAAGGAATCATGATATAGCAGTACACACAGGTGAAAGCAACTGAAATGTCAAGACTCAACCAAGATCACAAGCAATGCAACCAGAGTTAACTGCAAGCTTCAACATGAATAACGCATATATACATACAATGGCAACTGACTCAACAAGGCAAAGGTTATGGAGGCCAGAGCATAGGAATGTGCAGACTCAAGCTACAAGTTCAAATGTCAACAAAGCACATCAGTATGGCAACACGACAGCATGCACATATATGATGACTGCACAACTTCAAATGCAATGCAAACATGATCAAAGATCAAAGAAACGACTGCGGGGTGAAGAATAGAGCAAAGCAAGAACTATCGAGTTCAAGCATGAATCAAAGGAAAAGCAACAGAACACTAATCAGAGAAACCCCAAAATCACGAAAATCGAACAGAGCTTCGAACTCTAATAACTCAAAGCATGAATTAGATGTGAGCGGGGGAGAATCCACTCACCTTGTCCGAAGTGAAGAGCACACTTGATCGGAGGAGCAAGCAACAAGGATCATCTCGAAATCGATCGAACCAATCACGCGCTTCGACTTTCAAAGCCCACAAACCAGAGCGCAAGAGGAACGAAAGCCCTAGCAAGCATCGAAAGAACGAACGAGGCCAAGACCTAGTCTGATCGAGAAAACGAAGAGGAGATCGTCGCCATTTTTCGTTTGCTTTGTTTTCGGTTAGGGTTTGAAACGCGATTGAACGAAGAGGGGAATGGGGATGGGTTTTCTTTTGGTGAATACGGCACCAAGAAAGAATGGACCCAGATGATTTGTTAAGCCCACAATCCTTTTAACAAAAATCTTATAATTGAATTTCAATCCAATTTGAAAAGAATTCAAACCGGCGAAGAAGAGAATTTCAATTCGATCAAAATGCCAATAGCTTATTAGCAACCAGATTAGATCGTCAAGAGGCGATAATTAAATGGGTACGAAATGTCGGGTTGTTACAGACTCCCCTCCTTAAAGAAATTGCGTCCTCGCAATCCTAAGAGATAAGTGGGAAAGAGGTAACAACCATAAGAACATAACAATGTCGAATGCATAAGCAAAGCAAAGATCAACAGGGAAGTGTAGGAATTATGGAAGTATCAGTCATAGAATCAAAAGGTTCGACTGATTCAAATCAAAAGAATCAACATCGTGGGGATCAAGGAGTCAAAATCAGACTACTATCGAAAGCAAGAATCAATCGAGTTCTAGCAATTGAAAGAAAAGGAATCAGAGCAGAAATCACGTACTGCACGAATTGAATGCGAGTAAATCAAATTACTCACCTGAATCGACAGAGAAAAAGACGAAGCTCAAATCTCAAAATCGCAAATATTCAATCATCAAAAATGATAATCGAATTTCACGAATATCTAAATATCAAAAACGATAATCAGAAACATAAACATTCGATTAATCAAATCAAAAAATATTTAATTATCTCAGACGATAATTAAATTTCACAAATATCTGATTATCAAAAACGATAATCAGAAATCACAAATATTCGATTATCAAATCGAAAAATATTTGATTATCTCAAACGATAATCAAATTTTACAAATATCTGATTATCAAAAACGATAATCAGAACCACAAATATTCGATTAATCAAATCGAAAAATATTTAATTATCTCAGACGATAATTAAATTGGAAAATATTTATTTATCACAAAGGAAAATCAAATTTCACAAATATCTGATTATCAAAAACGATAATCAGAAACACAAATATTCGATTATCAAATCGAAAAATATTTGATTATCTCAAACGATAATCAAATTTCACAAATATCTGATCATCAAAAACGATAATCAGAAAATCAGAAATATCCGATTATCAAAAACGATAATCAGAAACACAAACATCTGATTATCAAAATGATAATCAGAAGTCATAAATATTCAATTAACGAGTCCGGAATTAACCGAAGTAGTAAAAGTATGGTTCCATACTCCTTACTTTTGCTAAATCGTTTAAATCTCTTTATCGTTTCTTTGAAAGTGCAGAATTGTGTGTTTTTAAAAAAAATAACATTTCACATTCTCAAACGGACAAGTCCGGAATTAAGCGAATCAGTAAAAGAAAGGGGTCATAGTCCTCGATTTTTCTGAAACGTTTAAATCGCTTCCTCGTTCTTTTGAAAATGTAAACTGTAAAAAATTTTGAAAACAATTTTAAATTTATATTTTTGAAACAACTTTTAAAAATAAAGAATTTTGAAAACACGTGATTAAATTAGCAATATCAGTATTGCGGGAGAACCGCTTGTAAATCCATTTCAAAATTGACGGTTACTGAAGTTAACACGTCAAAATTTCATCAAAATAACTGGCATCAAAGTATAATACCAATGAATTTTCATTTATAAGAAAATGTCACAAGAATCTTCTCAAAGATAGAAAGGGATATCATACCCTAAACTTGTATTCATAACAAGTCAATAACACATGAATTCACCAATGCACAAAAATTGATAAACATATCAATAGAAATCACGAAAATTGGTGAAGCACAAAATTTCAGAAATCATCACAAGAAATTCAGAAATCACAAGTTCTAGAAATCTACACACGAAATCCAGAAAACACAAATTCTAGAAATCTACACACGAAATCCAGAAAACACAAATTCTAGAAATCTACACACGAAATCCAGAAATCACAAATTCTAGAAATCTACACACGAAATCCAGAAAACACAAAGAAGGGGAAGTCCGAGCACACGGACGAGAAACTATCCATTTAATTTTTCCGAACACACGGATGGGAAGCTATTCATTTAATTTTTTCCGAACACACGGATGGAAAGCTATTCATTTAATTTTTTTTCCGAACACACGGATGGAAAGCTATCCATTTAATTTTTCCGAACACACGGATGGAAAGCTATCCATTTAATTTTTCCGAACACACGGATGGAAAGCTATCCATTTAATTTTCCGAACACACGGATGGCCCGAAGGCAAGTCCGACACACGGACGAAGAGACATCGCACAATCGCTAGTCTAAATCACAAAAATGATCGTCATGATCATAAGGAAGTGTCAATCACACCAAGCTAGTAAATATATGAGTTTAGCTTCATGTCCCATAACCACTTGCTTAACTTAAATATTTACGAACAAGCTGTAAATCTTCACTAGGAAATTGTCACAAAAAGGGTTCAATCGAACAAGTCCAAGAGCTAACCGACGAAGTAAACGCAAGCGTTTCATACCACTTGTTTTACTAGGCCGTTTAATTCAATTTCTCATACGAGTGAAATAAAGGCTTGTATATACTAATAGATTGGAAAACGGTTCAAGAAAAAGAACTTTGTAGTAAAATAGTTTTGAAATCGTTTGGAAAAAAGGGATTTTAATATTTACTACTAGTATAGAAAACCTTTATATTTTTAAAGTGACAAATCACAAAAATGATTGTAGAAACAATCAATCACAAGAATTCACATACGAAGATGTGAATGGAATCCAGAGAAATCGATACTGAATCCATCAGAAAGTATGTTCACAAAAATCCCGAAGAAAATGTCATCAAAGTTGCTAATAAATGATAGCAACAAATCGGGGAAATAATCAAGAGTCGATTAAATTTGGAAACAAAGTCAATTCACTAAAATTTCACATTTGAAGACGTGAATAAAATCCAAAGAATCCGATTCCAAATTCATCAAAGTAGGAATACCAAAAATTCCAGAAATAGAAGTTATCAAAATCGACAAAGGTGATAACAACTAATTAGAAAAGAAGAATCGATTATCAACTGGAAAAACAAAGCAAAACGAGCAGAAATGCATAAATGACTTCAACAAAAGTAAGAATCAAGTCAATGTCGAAGCCAACGATTAATGGCCGCAGCCGAGTGCAAAATGAATCAATCATTATCATCAAAGAATCCAACAGCAAACAAAGTCAGAGTCTTGAAAATCAAGAAATTAGCAATTTCTCATAAACAAAATGACCGAAGTCGAATGGAATTCAAGACGAGGAAAAACACAAAATATCAAGTTCAAAATTGCTGAGATCCAAACAAAATCCACATCGGCTAAATCAATTCAAAGCCGAAAACAAAAGAACAAAAATCCTCATCATCGAAAACCCAACTTAAGTTCGCAAAGTAAACGGAGGCAGAAGCCAAAAATACTTTCATGAAATCAAAACCAAATACACATGAATAAGCGTTAGGAATTCATACCTAACAGTCAAAAATAATCATATGTAAAGATGAGAGATAAAACGTCGACAAATAGTTGTAACACATGCTCCATCTAAGTTATGTTTTATAATTGTCCTAAACCCCAGGCTCTGATACCAAGCTATGACGCCCCACCTCTAAACCCACGCTAGCCAAGAACACTACGGTGTAGTGCTATCAACTAGCACGGAGAATAAGGCTGTTGAGGAGCGACCATCTATGTAATTGCCTTGTGCGAGCACCGATATGTCAAATAATAAAACATTGCATTTCATTTTTTAGAGGAATACCGACATACCGATACAAACTCAAAGCTACTACACAGTGGCTATAATAGTTTAGGACAATAGATATAAAAATAACACAGATAACATAAATGCGGAATAAAGATGGAACGAAAAGTCTCATATATACAATAACTGATATCAGTTACAATACATTTGACACAATACAAATGATACAACTACAATTGTCGACTCAAGAAGTTATATATACAAGTACATTATCGACTAATATACATGAATACATTATCATCTTAAAACAGACACACAGACTACTACAACAAGACGAAGACCACTTCAAATGATATAAAAAAAAGTCTTCATAGCTCTAGCAGCAACCCAAAGCTAAAAATCTACAACCTGTAAATACTCGGTCTGACCCGAGTATTACATTCAAAAGAAAATAATACTCGGATCAGTCTAATTCAAACTCAGTTATTAGTGCATAGAAGCAATATTAATCAATCTCAATATAGATGACAGTCACAGAAATCTCGTATATCCAACTCTCGATACGAGAATTGGATAACGGCAGAAATAACACTAAACAGTGTTAATCCACAAAACAGAAATCCAAAGCAGTTTAAGCAATTGAAATGTCAATTTAAAAATATCAATGCTAATTGGCTGCAGTACACGCTAACGTGTACTGCCTCGCCAATACAGCCTACGAATTACGCAACAGGTCGATGAATTAAGGATAAAAGAAATATCGATTAAAATCTATCCATTCTGGGTGGCTGCAGTGCACGCACGCGTGCACTGCCTCGCCACCACCGAATATAAAGTCACCACCACAATGAAACTGCAGTGGCAAACATGTATAAGGACGAAGGCAGGCTGCAACTAAACTGCAGAAAAGTCATCAACAGTTCAAGCATACACAACAATAGAGACGAATTCGAGTACATCGTGAAGCAGAACCAAGTGCAGTTCAACTGAGATGGACAACTCGAGAATAAACATTTACAAATGAACGAGTATGTGCACCCAAATAAGGCCACAGCAACGACTAAATCATTTAAGCATAAGAATGCAAGAGGAATGTCACTGAGAAGGAATGTTTAGTATACATATAAATAAATTTCATATGTACAACAAACATAAAAGACTACTCAGCAATGCAAGTGGATGACAGTCTCAAGCAACATCAACTATACATGTTCGAACAGAGCAAATGCTCTAATAGAGCAAAGAAATGGCAAAGTGACAGTGGATCCAGGAGACAACTCAAGTGCAGCTATAGCGAACAAGTACAAGACAAGTTAGCAAAGTGCAGATACAAGTAAAGTGCACAGTGTTCCAGATCCAAACAACATGAAAGTACAAGGGCAGTTGAACAAGGGCAAGTGCATCTCTCCTAAATGTACATAAATATTTGCAACAAAATGGTGCAACATGAACCAACAGTATGAAAGAGGTTCGAACTCATGTCAGTGCACAAATTACTACACTAACATGCAAAATGAAACCGAGATTTGGCTGTCTAAACCAATCCAAAGAAATGAACTGGTAGGAGCAAAGACAGTACGCAAGTCAAAGATTAGAGACCAGTGCACCAGACCTCAAACAGGCCAGAGTCAATTCAACATGCAAATGAAACTGTCCAAGGAACATACACCAGTCAGATGTATGCACTGGGAAATCAAAAGCACAACATGCACAAGTACCAGAAATGAAATGCAGACACATGAATGCACCAAACTCAACAAGACCAATATCACAGAAGCATCAACATGAAAACAGTGCTCAAGATGAATCAACAAACATGACTCAAGTGTACAAAGACCAGATCAAAGAAATATCAGACTTCAGTGAGACTACAATCAAATGCATCAAAGTTCAAGAAAATGAAGTTCACCAATGCTCAGTGCTACTACAAAACAAGTACGGGTGATACTATTGACAAATACACCAAGTAAATGAAAGCTGTAGCAAAACCCAAACAATAATTCGAATGTGCTACAAGAGTGAACACATAAACAATACCCAATGAACAAGGAATCATGATATAGCAGTACACACAGGTGAAAGCAACTGAAATGTCAAGACTCAACCAAGATCACAAGCAATGCAACCAGAGTTAACTGCAAGCTTCAACATGAATAACGCATATATACATACAATGGCAACTGACTCAACAAGGCAAAGGTTATGGAGGCCAGAGCATAGGAATGTGCAGACTCAAGCTACAAGTTCAAATGTCAACAAAGCACATCAGTATGGCAACACGACAGCATGCACATATATGATGACTGCACAACTTCAAATGCAATGCAAACATGATCAAAGATCAAAGAAACGACTGCGGGGTGAAGAATAGAGCAAAGCAAGAACTATCGAGTTCAAGCATGAATCAAAGGAAAAGCAACAGAACACTAATCAGAGAAACCCCAAAATCACGAAAATCGAACAGAGCTTCGAACTCTAATAACTCAAAGCATGAATTAGATGTGAGCGGGGGAGAAACCACTCACCTTGTCCGAAGTGAAGAGCACGCTTGATCGGAGGAGCAAGCAACAAGGATCATCTCGAAATCGATCGAACCAATCACGCGCTTCGACTTTCAAAGCCCACAAACCAGAGCGCAAGAGGAACGAAAGCCCTAGCAAGCATCGAAAGAACGAACGAGGCCAAGACCTAGTCTGATCGAGAAAACGAAGAGGAGATCGTCGCCATTTTTCGTTTGCTTTGTTTTCGGTTAGGGTTTGAAACGCGATTGAACGAAGAGGGGAATGGGGATGGGTTTTCTTTTGGTGAATACGGCACCAAGAAAGAATGGACCCAGATGATTTGTTAAGCCCACAATCCTTTTAACAAAAATCTTATAATTGAATTTCAATCCAATTTGAAAAGAATTCAAACCGGCGAAGAAGAGAATTTCAATTCGATCAAAATGCCAATAGCTTATTAGCAACCAGATTAGATCGTCAAGAGGCGATAATTAAATGGGTACGAAATGTCGGGTTGTTACAACAAGTTATATAACTGTCCATTGTTGTATTGAGTTGTATATTGACTCTGTTGATGTATGTATAAAACTGATATAGTTCTTTGTTTTAAAAGACTAGTGTTATCTATTATATATTGTTCCGCTGCGATATGTGAGATTCTGATATTGTTTCTGTATCTGATGTTGTTCTGTTGTTCTTCTCTTCTTCTTCTACCTTTTTCTTCTATCTTTTCGTCTATTTCTCTTTCTTAAACCCTCACTATTGGAGTTTCCGGCACTCGATTGCTCGACAGTCGATAAAGTGAGTATCGATGTTGAATTTTCGAAAGTCGAAAATTTCGGTACGTGACACCCTCTCCACTTTTTATCCATATTATTTTGGGGAATTCAGCAAAACTCTGCCATTGTTATCCCTCCAAATTATATTCAGAAACACCATATAGAATTCAGGTAAGAATCCAATCTATTTTCTATTTATTTCTTCCTCCTCCAACCTATTCTTATTCTATTCCTCTCTAACTATTCGGAATCTAAATATACCTCTTCCATATTGTGTGTGCGTGTGTGTGTCTATATATATATATATATATATATATCAAAAGAGAGAGAGATCCTAGAAGAGATGTGTGACATGCAAATCTAAGGAATGTGAAGCTAAGACTATTCTGTGAGTGGAAACCTTAATATTTCTTTTTTAGTAATTGTTTAGTATATCTCTATGGATTTAAATATGCCTTAGGGGTTTTGGGATTGTGATAATACAATAGATAAAATCCTCCAAAATTCCTTTTTATTTCGAAATGTTAATTCTATGTTGAAATTCTCAATTATTTATATGAATTTTATGGAATTTGTTTTGTTTATGCAATTTTTGATAATTTCATTGTCTATTCCACTTCTCCATCTTCTTTAGTTCAATTTGTGATTATTCAATGAGATAAGGGTTTTAGATTATGAATTTCATTTGTAGTTTACACCACTTATTATACACAAATTTCCTTCTTATCTATTTCTTTGTAAATGAGGAGGTGAAACGAATATGGAGTTTAGACTGCAATTCCTATTGTTTAGGATATTCCATTGAATTGGTGTAATAAACTGAGTTTCTATTTTATTTACAAATCTGTTATTGTAGTTTTGGTTATGAATATTTATTCCCTATTTTGGATATTAGAATCCCTTATTTTGGTATGTTGAAATCTTGGGAATTTGTAGAAAAAGGACCTATAATAGTATTTGGTTCGGGAATAGACATTTAACGCTAGTTTAGGGCGTAAAATCCGTACATTTAGAATTTATTAGGCGTGAATATTTATTTACCTCTATTAGTGTAATTAACGTATAATTATTGTGTATATGGCATAGTTAATTAGGTATTTATTTTCATTTATTTCCCCCACTAGGAATGTAATTGATTGTTAGGCGAAAATAAAAGGAAACTATATAGCCTAATTATTATTCTAAGGCATAATAAGGAAGATTTCTTATAAGGCCTTATTTATGAAACAGTAAGATGAGTATTATTATATATATGGACTTTATTTAATATATGGCTAAGTCATAAGGATGCGAGGTCAATATAGTTACATGACAGAAGTTTACCCTTTACTTTGAGGCTACCAACAGTTGTGTATACTTCCTATGGATGTGAGATATCCTTATAATAAATATTTATAATGACGCGAGGTTAGTCCAAAATTCTATAGGGGAAATCTGCCCAGCTAATATGGCTACCAGTTTCTACAAATAGTCGGACTAATGTGAGACGTCATTATGAGTATGGGCCATAGTATGAGGGGCCTGCTTGGAGGTCTTGAAGTATTAAGTGGTTGTTTGAGGGCCCGCCTCTTTTCCTTAAATAAAGTATAAATGGCCTAGGGGACACGTTAGGTGGTATCTCTACAAGGGTCCGCTTTTGGATAAGATATTATGTGACTGATTGAGGGTTTGCCTTTCCAAATAAAGAAGTATTAAGTGACTTGAAATTCCATATGATGTCAGCTAGGTAGTACCATTGAGGAGCATGCCTAGAGAATAGGTATTAAATGATGCGGTCTGTCTTTATTATTAAACGACTAGAGTCTACCTATTCTCCTATAAATGGTATTAAGTGGTTTGGGTATTATCTCTTGCATCGCTAGTTAATTATAAGGTGGGATTTGGGTTATGGGATTTGGAGACCTGCTTCTTTCCTTAAAAAGAAGTATTAAATGATTTTAATGGTTTTATGTTCGTAGACATATTCTCATTTTGTAATATACTGCCCAAGTACTGAAGTTGTAAGACTCGAGTTTTTTATTCACAGACACTTGTTGTTCACTCCTTCCTTATTACAACACGAGTTAAAGGACGTTGATGGCGAAGATGATGCTTAGAGATAGAGGTGGTTTTCTTGTGGCAGTATTTATCATTTTCACTTGCTTTTGTGTGTACTCATGTATCTAGACTATTTTTGTAACTAATTTATGATATGTTTTGATGGTACTTTGTATTTTGATATATTTATGATTTTGAAATAAATGGATACACTTTGCTATTATATTTTGTTCCATCCGCTGTGAGTTTTGAAAGTATAGTTATGGCTCTATACTATTATATTTTTAGTTCTACTAACAGCTTACCTTAGAATGGATCTAAGTTTCGATGGGCCTTATCTGGTTTGAAATTTAGGCATGTTTCAAGGTGGGTTTTTACATTTGGTATCAAAGCCTAGGTTACCTAATCAATGGGGAAAAGTATATGTATGAGTGGCGTACTTGTTATTTTTGAAAAGGTTACTCAAAAGGTTTTTCTAAAACTCATACTATATATATATTCACACTTATTTTGAATTTACGCTTAACTCTATAAATTCTGACTATAGAAGTAGTTGCTACCATATTCCGAAAGGGTGTGCAAGGCAACTATGAGTTGGAAAAATTAATAGAGTTAACTTTTACTTCTTTATTGGACCTAGACTTCCTTATCATTGTACACCCTATAAGTATTAAAGTAATAGGGATAGGAATCGTAGAAGGAAAGGTAGTAACTCTAAAATTTAATAGGTAATAAATAGGCAATATGTGAGAAGTTATAAGAAATTAAATAGATTAATGAGACCATTAAGGTAATTATGGGAAGATAAGGAAGAAGTTATATAGGTAAAGTTGAATAAGCAAATAAATGTCTTTAGAAACGTTCATTAAGGCAAAAACATTTAATACAAATAAAGTGGCATTTATGAGAATAGTAAGTATGAATGCTCGGTAATAGTCAGATATTATAAGGCATAGTATTCATATGAAGGTAAGGAATATAGTAGTAAAACAAGCTTTTGTAAGAAGGTGAACATTAATCACCACAAGAAGATAATTAGATTAGATGATTAGGGAGTTCAAAGAGAAGAACAATCAAAGCCAATTTTTATATCCTATCCCTTGAGAAAGGAAGTGGCAAAAAGGTTTTTTTTAGAACTCCTTGAATGTTTTGAAAGAGATTTTCAAAAGATTATTAAGTGAAAATCTTATGTATTGTAAGTTGAAAATTATTGATAGAAAGTGATTTTTGACAGCTTTGGAAATATACCACCATTTGTAAAAAGTTTAGAAAGAAGTGGTGAAACATTTTAGAAACTAAATGGTGGATGATTTTTAATTACTTGAAAACTTGAAAAAAAAGGTTCTCAATTGTTAACTTCTCAATTTAAAGTTTGTTGAATTAAAAGTTTTCAACTTTTGGGTTCTTCATTTTTGGATTCTTCTATTTTTATGATTTCTGCTACTTTATGGATTTGAAAGTTTTTATTTCGAAAAAAAACAAGGAAATTTGGAGATTTATAATTTCTAAGTAGTTGAGTTAGAAAGTTCCAACTTAAAAGTATTTTGCATTCTTAAATTTCTTAGTTTAAATTTATTAAGCCAAAATTTTATGGTCCGAAGATTTTTAATATGTAACGACCCACTATTTTGGACCATCCAAATCGATAATAATCCACACATGTCTGACTTGAATAATTCAAAATAACAGATTGTAATAAAATTTGGAGCAAATAAAATCAAATACAGAATCACAAAGACAGAAATATCAGAATAACTCGCAGTGGAAATTAAAATACCATTGTAGTTTATGAAGCTACTATAACAAACTCTCAAAACAAAATACATAATATCAGTCTGAAAACATATACAATAGAAATCTCAAATACATAAAAGTTTATAATACCAGAGCTGAAATAGAACAACTGCAACTGAAATGGATAGATAACTAGATAAGCAGAATCTCCAATGATTCCTAGCTCCAGAAAGAGATCCAAATCTAAGCTGTAAATACTCAGGCTGACCCGAGCATAAAGCAAAATACAAAACACTCGAGTCAGGACAATATATACTTATATAATGTAAACCAACTCAAGTGAACTGTAGCAGTTATGCATAATAACTTAAAGGATGCTTGGGATCGCCCATCCTCTAAGGATCAATTAAACCATAAATTAAATACATCCCGTGGTTAAAATTTCAAAATTGGTATTTTATACTTATAAATCAAATATCATTTCAAAATTCAATATCATTTCAAATCCATTTCAAAATATCCAAATATTTTCAAATCAAAATATTCCAATTAAACCATTTCAAAATTGAAATTATTATATTTAATATATTCAATTCTCAAAATTTTAGTCTTTTCACAATTCATTTATTCACTTAAATTTATTAGAACAGTGAAATTTCAACTTTCGCAGCACTTAGAAAATGCTACGGAAAGTTATGTTTAAAAACAATTCAGTTAGCAAAAGAAAGCATTTAAAATGCTGTAATAGGTTTAGATTTCAAATAAAACTTTAGTTAAATTCAACAACTACAGCACTTACATAGTGTAGTAATAGCCCTAAGTTCATTTAAGCCATTTAGTTCATTTATATCAATTACAACATTTACAAAATGCTGTAATATCCTTTATATTAGAAATGATAGCATTTCAAAAAGGCTGCCAATTAAAATTCAAGAATTTAAATACAATTTAATAACCAATTAAATTTTAATTTAAATCATTTTAACTTATAAAATCATATAATTTCACACTTTAAAACAATCATTGAAATACCGTTATATTTACGATTTTATAAAGTTAAATTTGCATTCAAAATCAAATTTAATAATAATTTTACTTATTAAATTCCAGCATTAATTTCTTTTCTTTATAATTAAATATTTTAACTTAACAGTTAAGTTTATATTTCAAAATATAACCTATTTTCATTTTATTTACTTAATTAAAAATTCACATTTTTACAAAATTCACAAATTTCCAATTTAAGTTATATTTCAAAATTCAACTTAAATATCCATTTATTTCATATTTTATTTATACAAAAATCATTAACACTTTATAAAAATCATTTAATTTCATTTTAAATCAAAATTGTCATATTTTCTTACTTTACATAAATTCTATTTATAAACAAAATCATAAATTCCAAATTAACTTATATTTCAAATTCCACTTCACCATTTACTTAATTCACTTATTTAATTTATAGAAAATCACTAATATTTTATAAAAATAATTTTTAATTAAATTTAAATCAAAATATCATAATATTTACATTTTTTTATATACTTTAAAATTTAGAAAAATGTTTTAACCATAATCTGTATAAAAATTTCTAACTTAAATAAAATGATACGGATAATATATCATTTCAATCCGTAATTTTCAAAGGAAAAATCCGGGTTTTATCATTTCAAACCCGCAATCCCAAGTTAAATGAAATTAATAAAAATCGTTCAGGCCTATCATTTCAGCCCATAACGATTTTTCCCTATTCTAAAGTCCGTTCGGGTATGTATCATTTCAACCCAAAGTGATTTTATTCTACATGGAACTTGTAGTGTGATAAAGTGATATAAATAAACAGAATAGCATCGTATCATAGTAACTGATAATATAACATGTGTAATAGCCGGGGTGAGCATCATATGATCATAAAATAAGCAGTTATAACATGATGATATAGTTTTACAGATTCAAATGGTGTCATTTACTAGTTATATAAGTACAAATTGTCTGGTGAGAATTTCTCACTTGTTTAAGCTGGAGATGACAACCACAAACACATAACAAAGATTTCCAGAGGAACAAAAGCACGACAATGATTTGAGTGTGAGAGAGACAAGGTTAATTGCCTTGAACAAATTCAAACAAAACAAGCATAAACAACATAAGTTTCAAACCAAAATAAAGTTAAACAATGTTAGGAATAAATGCATAAAACAAAACCAAAGTCTTTGCACTTGCTTTCTACCACCAATGCTTCAGCTATAGATCTGAAATACATGGCTAAGGAGTGGCTTAGGATTTGGTTTTGGATTGGTAAGGGTCGGCCAAACATGGATCAAATGATGGTAGAGAGATATGCATGAACACACAACTATACAAGGCAATACAACAATGGTTTCTATGCAAATATAGGCTCGGGCAAAGCAAGGGCAGGCACGGCCAGGGCTTCAGGTGGGGTAGGGATGACATGGCAGGGGATCTCAGGTAATCTATGGCAGGTGGTGGTAGTGCAAGTGGCAGCCAAGGAGGAGTTTGAGGTGGTGGACATTGGTTATGCTCGGCTAGGTGCATTTAGGTGATGTTTGTTCATTTTTAGGTGGATTTTCTTCAAGGAAGGCCACAGCTATGGCATGGAGATGGGATGGAGGAGGTTTTGACCAGATGTGGTGGTGGTGGAGGTGATGGAGGAGGGCAGGCCGATCCAAAGAAGTTGAAGAAAGCAAGTGCAAAACTATATAAACAAAAGGAAAAACATGAAAAAGAAAAGAGAAATTTTTACCCCTTCTTGCTCAGATTTGGCCGTGATTTTTTTTTGTGATGAGAAGCTTTGATTGTACGTGAAAAATGAAGAAAAAGATGCGGCTGAAGAATGAGAGGAAGTCGGCCAAAAATTGAATGAAAAAGGTTGGAAATCGAAGAGGTGGAAAACAAAGAGTCTCAAGCAACTAAAGAGTCACAAAACTCTTCGAATTTCCATTATTTCTTTTTTTGCAAATTTAAATACGTGTAAAATACTGATAAATAAAGATAAAACTCAGAAATAAAAATAAATGTATAAAATAAATAATTAAATTAAGAAAATAGCTTAAAAAATGCAAACTAGGCTTTAAAAATTTTGAAATAAATTCCATAAGCTTTGGAAAAAAATTTATAATCACTTTAAAAATATTTTAAAGGCAAAATAAATATAATATAACATACATATACAAATTAGAATAAGATATGTCAAATAAAATATCATTTATATATATAAAAAAATAATATTGTTAAATAACTCAATATACACACAATATTGAAAACAGTATAACTTTCACAATTTAAATCCAATTTCAATGAAATGAAAAGCAATATTCATGATATTAAGTCTATTTTCATAATAAAAGATAAAATTCAAGAATTCAAATATTCAAATTTAAAATTTAAAAGTCAAAGTTTGACCAAATTGACCAAAATCCACTTTTTCTGGAAATATTCAATTTATTCAGGTTTGAAATTATAATTCTCATAAAAATCAACATTTATATTTAAAATAACATAATTTATTCATTTTAATAAATAAAATAAAGTTTTTAAATCAAAATTCAAATAAAATAATCAAAATAAACAATTAAAATAAATCACAAAAATACAGAGTTGTTACACTCTCCCCCTCTCAAAACTTTTCGTCCCCGAAAAGGAATGAGGTACGGAAAACACAGAAAAGATAGAATGGAATAGGATTAAGGCAAGATGACAAGAAGATTAAAATTATACCTAATAACTGTTGTTATAGGTAAGTTAACAAGGTGGAGAATAGGAATAGCTAGAAGGGAAAATAGGACAAAAGACAAGGATGAGCCATTAATTTAACCATATAAATTTCAATTGGAATTCTTTAATACTTAATAATTTGGTTAAATCCATTTTATTATATCCATAAAAGTCATTTAATTCAAATTGTTAGTTAAGAAGTAAACAATATTTAAAACACTTTAAAATCTTTAGAAAGGAAAATAATTGACCAAAATATCCTTTATATAATATTTTATCAAAATACTTTTATAACTCGATGTCTTAACAAGTTTATCCTTGTTCCTGTAGACTCTGGCAGTGCGTTGATCAGGCGCAAAGCTAGAATTCTCCAGGTACTTAGTAGACTTGTTTCAACACCCAGTGAAAATACTGGAAAAACTTTTAAAAACAGATATGGAAACAACAATCCAAACAAAACAACCAAAACCTTTGTCTAACCATGGTTCGCAGATACACAATGGTTACGCCTGAGTCTCCCAGGAAACAATCCATATCCGTAAGCTTTCTCAGCCCTACGAGTTACGCCATGATGACTAGTAGAATGCAGGATACACAATGGTTACGCCTGGATCCCCCAGGAAACAATCTGTACCCCTAGGCCATCTCAGCCAGGTGGTTTCGCTACTAATGCGACCTACATAGATGCAGGATACACAATGGTTACGCCTGGATCCCCCAGGAAACAATCTGTACCCCTAGGCCATCTCAGCCAAGCAGTTGCGCTATGAAGTCGCGCTCGTAAGACCATGGGTAACGCCATGGAATTCGATGGAAACTCGAGTATCATATCCGGAAAACAAAAAATCAGAGAAATATCGATAGAATGAATCCACAATGTGGCCACAAAGCGGATATCAAGCAGAAGGCACTTTCCATATCTTTACTTTGAAAATATGTATCACATAGTACCTTTTCAAATCACTTTCAAATATCATACTTATATAAAGTCCATTATATATAAAATTTCATTTTCAAATCAAATACTTTCCAAAATCAATAGTATATCAAATCCCACTTATATAGACTTCAATTATATAAGATTTCACTTTTCAAATTGAGTACCTTTTCAAATCCATAGTTTTCGAATCAACATCATACATATACAAATCAATTTTATATAAGTTCGATAACTCCCAAATCAAGTATTTAGTAACACAAGGTTCTCAAATTTCAATTTGTTTCAATATCAGTTCAGTTTCAAAATCATATACAATTCCACCAAATTATTTCTTCTCAATTTAAATATCTTCAGTTTCAAAGTTTCCAAAATAATAGTTTTGGAGAATAATCCAAGTTTCTAAATCAATATAATTTAAGTCAAACAATTCATTTCCAAAATCAATGGTTTTCAAAATCATCTTATACTTACATAAAGTTCATCTTATATAAGGACCAAAAATTTTCAAAAATAATAAATTTCGCTGCATGAAGAGCCATATGGGATTGAACATCTTTGCTTTATAAAAGATTTTTAATTTAGAATAGTTTTGTATATAAAATAGTTTGTAAAATAGTTTGTATGTAAAATAGAATAAAATAGTTTGTTTAAGAAGAACAAAAGAAAAATAGTTTTGAAAAATGGTTTTAAATTAATAGTAGTTTTTCATAAAAGAAAATTTCCAATTAAATTACAAAGATATCCAACCCAACAACTTCCAATTTCAGCGTCAAGTGTATCAATGATATTAGAATATAAGAGTACATATGTCATCGTTTCGCAACATTACATTCGATCGCTCGCTCGATCACACAAGTTCGCTTTCAAACTAGTATTGTCCATTCGACTTCCCTAATGCGGACTTCAATATGGTTTCTCGACTAGAAGCCATCAGTCTCCTTGCATAGCCATATACTATGATAGAGAAATCTAGAATCAAGCCCAAAATCCATATCAAATATTCGCCATTAAGAATCAAATGAAAAATCCTAACACGAAATGGTGTAATTAACCTCGAACTTGTGTACTCAAACTTGGATCAATTTAATTATGTGAAAAAACAGCATACGTACAACTTATGTATCAATTCCAACTTGTTCAATATATAGTTTTATAAAGATGTTACCCAGTTAAAACATTTAAACTAAATTTTATTCAAAATATTTTGAAGACAAAATTCTTTTCAAAACATTTAAAATCTAAATTTCATATTAGAAAAATTAAAAATAGCCTTATTCATTTACTTAACAAAGCAGTTTCAACTTATTTAAATCATATTACTACATACTTTAACATACATACCAAACTTATATACTTTATACTTTTCAAAATTTATTAGCTTTGAAAAGTTAACCTTGATTTGGAAGTGCTCGAACCTTCAAAATAGTCGAAGAAATCATATTTCAATCCAAGAGTTGGAAATCACAAATAAATAAGTAAATCAATTCCAAAAATAGGTACTTCGATTTGATCAAAATGATCTTTGAAAAGAATTTATACTTTTAAAGCAAGAAAATTTATATCAAAATGATCTTTGAAAATTCTTTAAAAATCATTTGAAAATCTTTTTATACTTCGAAAATACGTTCTCTCACAAAGAAATGATTCTGAGATTGATTTCACTCATTCTAGGGTATTTCTATCCTATCTCTAATGAGTTTTTGCTCTGCATGCTAAGATTTGCCTAAAACCAAAGCTCTGATACCAAATGTAACGACCCACTATTTTGGACCATTCAAATCGACAATAATCCACACATGTCTGGCTTGAATAATTCAAAATAACAGATTGTAATAAAATTTGGAGTAAATAAAATCAAATACAGAATCACAGAGACAGAAATATCAGAATAACTCGCAGCGGAAATTAAAATACCATAGTAGTTCATGAAGCTACTATAACAAACTCTCAAAACAAAATACATAATATCAGTCTGAAATCATATACAATAGAAATATCAAATACATAGAATTTTATAATACCAGAGCTAAAAAAGAACAACTGCAACTGAAATGGATAGATAACTAGATAAGCAGAATCTCCAATGATTCCTAGCTCTAGAAAGAGATCCAAAACTAAACTGTAAATACTCAGGCTGACCCGAGCGTAAAGCAAAATACAAAACACTCTAGTCAGGACAATATATACGTATATAATGTAAACCAACTCAAGTGAACTTTAGCAGTAATGCATAATAACTTAAAGGATGCTTGGGATCGCCCATCCTCTAAGGATCAGTTAAACCATAAATTAAATACATCCCGTGGTTAAAATTTCAAAATTGGTATTTTATACTTATAAACCAAATATCATTTCGAAATTCAATATCATTTCAAATCCATTTCAAAATATCCAAATATTTTCAAATCAAAATATTCCAATTAAACCATTTCAAAAATGAAATTATTATATTTAATATATTCAAATATTCAATTCTCAAAATTTTAGTCTTTTCACAATTCATTTATTCACTTAAATTTATTAGAACGGTGAAATTTCAACTTTCGCAGCACTTAGAAAATGCTATGGAAAGTTATGTTTAAAAACAATTCAGTTAGCAAAAGACAGCATTTAAAATGCTGTAATAGGTTTAGATTTCAAAAAAACTTTAGTTAAATTCAACAACTACAGCACTTACAAAGTGTAGTAACAGCCCTAAGTTCATTTTAGCCATTTAGTTCATTTATATCAATTACAGCATTTACAAAATGTTGTAATATCCTTTATATTAGAAATGATAGCATTTCAAAAAAGCTGCCAATTAAAATTCAAGAATTTAAATACAATTTAATAACCAATTAAATTTTAATTAAATCATTTTAACTTATAAAATCATATAATTTCACACTTTAAAACAATCATTGAAATACCGTTATATTTATGATTTTATAAAGTTAAATTTGCATTCAAAATCAAATTTAATAATAATTTTACTTATTAAATTCCAGCATTAATTTCTTTTCTTTATAATTAAATATTTTAACTTACCATTTAAGTTTATATTTCAAAATATAACCTATTTTTATTTTATTTACTTAATTAAAAATTCGCATTTTTACAAAATTCACAAATTTCCAATTTAAGTTATATTTCAAAATTCAACTTAAATATCCATTTATTTCATATTTTATTTATACAAAAATCATTAACACTTTATAAAAATCATTTAATTTCATTTTAAATCAAAATTATCATATTTTTTTACTTTACATAAATTCTATTTATAAACAAAATCATAAATTCCAAAATTAACTTATATTTCAAATTCCACTTCACCATTTACTTAATTCACTTATTTAATTTATAGAAAATCACTAATATTTTATAAAAATAATTTTTAATTAAATTTAAATCAAAATATCATAATATTTACATTTTTTTATATATTTTAAAATTTAGAAAAATGTTTTAACCACAGTCTGTATAAAAATTTCTAACTTAAATAAAATGGTACGGATAATATATCATTTCAATCCGTAATTTTCAAAGGAAAAATCCGGGTTTTATCATTTCAAACCCGCAATCCCAAGTTAAATGAAATTAATAAAAATCGTTCAGGCCTATCATTTCAGCCCATAACGATTTTTCCCTATTCTAAAGTCCGTTCGGGTATGTATCGTTTCAACCCATAGTGATTTTATTCTACAGGGAACTTGCAGTGTGATAAACTGATATAAATAAACAAAATAGCATCGCATCAAAGTAACTGATAATATAACATGTGTAATAATAGGGGTGAGCATCATATGATCATAACATAAGCAGTTATAACATGATCATATAGTTTTACAGATTCAAATGGTGTCAGTTTACTAGTTATATAAGTACAAATTGTCTGGTGAGAATTTTTGATAAATCCTCCAAATTCCTTTTTATTTCGAAATGTTAATTCTATGTTGAGATTCTCAATTATTCATATTAATTTGATGGAATTTGTTTTGTTTATGCAATTTTTGATAATTTCATTGTCTATTCCACTTCTCCTTCTTCTTTAGTTCAATTTGTGATTCTTCAATAAGATAAGGGGTTTAGATTATGAATTTCATTTGTAGTTTACACCACTTATTCCACACAAACTTCCTTCTTATCTATTTCTTTGTAAATGAGGAGGTGAAACGAATATGGAGTTTAGACTGCAATTCCTATTGTTTAGGATATTCCATTGAATTGGTGTAATAAACTGAGTTTCTATTTTATTTACAAATCTGTTATTGTAGTTTTGGTTATGAATATTTATTCCCTATTTTGGATATTAGAATCCCTTATTTTGGTATGTAGAAATCTTAGGAATTTGTAGAAAAAGGACCTATAATAGTATTTGGTTCGGGAATTGACATTTAACGCTAGTTTAGGGCGTAAAATCCGTACATTTAGAATTTATTAGGCGTGAATACTTATTTACATCTATTAGCGTAATTAACGTATAATTATAGTGTATATGGCATAGTTAATTAGGTATTTATTTTCATTTATTTCCCCCACTAGGAATGTAATTGATTGTTAGGCGAAAAAAAAGGAAACTATATAGCCTAATTATTATTATAAGGCATAATAAGGAAGATTGCTTATAAGGCCTTATTTATGAAACGGTAAGATGAGTATTATTATATATATGGAGTTTATTTAATATATGGCTAAGTCATAAGGATGCAAGGTCAATATAGTTACATGACAGAAGTTTACCCTTTACTTTGAGGCTACCAACAGTTGTGTATACTTCCTATGGATGTGAGATATCCTTATAATAAATATTTATAATGACGCGAGGTTAGTCCAAAATTCTATAGGGGAAATCTGCCCAGCTAATATGACTACCAGTTTCTACAAATAGTCGGACTAATGTGAGATGTTATTATGAGTATGGGCCATAGTATGAGGGGCCTGCTTGGAGGTCTTGAAGTATTAAGTGGTTGTTTGAGGGCCCGCCTCTTTTCCTTAAATAAAGTATAAATGGCCTAGGGGACACGTTAGGTGGTATCTCTACAAGGGTCCGCTTTGGGATAAGATATTATGTGACTGATTGAGGGTTCGCCTTTCCAAATAAAGAAGTATTAAGTGACTTGAAATTCCATATGATGTCAGCTAGGTAGTACCATTGAGGAGCATGCCTAGGGAATAGGTATTAAATGATGCGGTTTGTCTTTATTATTAAACGACTAGAGTATACCTATTCTCCTATAAATGGTATTAAGTGGTTTGGGTATTATCTCTTGCATCGCTAGTTAATTATAAGGTGGGATTTGGGTTATTGGATTTGGAGACCTGCTTCTTTCCTTAAAAAGAAGTATTAAATGATTTTAATGGTTTTATGTTCGTAGACATATTCTCATTTTGTAATATACTGCCCAAGTACTAAAGTTGTAAGACTCGAGTTTTTTATTTGTAACAACCCTGAGGTTGCATTACCGAATAATAAATTAAAATTATGATTTTAAGTTGAAAAGGGAGCTAAACAAAATTTTGGGAATTTAAATTTTGCAATTGGTTTGTAAATTAAAGTATTTTGGGTTGAAATGGGGAATTTTTAAATAAAAAGTGATTATGGGTTAATGGGCCAAATGAGACAATTACATGGGTTTAATTAAAAACTAGGATGCTTATTAGGATTTTTGTTTACATGATAACATTGGAAAATAAACAAAGTCCTAATGGGTTTTAAAACCCCTTATCATGACCCATTAGCCTAACCCACTCCTTTATAATATCTCAAACCCATTTCATAACCCTAACCCTCCTCCTCTTCATAAATTCCTAAACCTAAATCTAAGCAAAACTAATGGCCTCCCTTTAGAAGACCCATCTCCATCTCTTCATAATTAGACTTGTTTAATCCTAGCAAGGTAATGCAATCCTAGGCCTAATCACCTTCTAATCTTTATTTTAATCTTTGAAATCTCTTTGTAATCCTTGGTTTTGTTCTCTTTTTAATTTTGAAGCTCTCTAATCCACATCCTCTTTGCTTTGGAAAGTTGCACTTGAAGTGTTTGCTTATTTGCTTGATTGGTAGAGGTAATTACTATTGATTAGTAATTAATGCTAGTTGTAATATTGGTAATTACTATTGATTAGTGATTATTGCTAGTTAAAATTTTAGTGAAAATTTGTTGCCAAAAACTGAAAAAAACACCCCAAATCGCCTAAAAACACAAAAAAATAGTTGGCTGGAAATTGCTTCAGTCTGAAACAGGCTGAATTAGTGATCTGGGTGCACCAGAACAGGTCTGGGTTGCACCCAGACTGATGCAGGCTAGCCCAGTTGGGCTAGCCAAGAGCAGGCCAGCCCTTTAGGGGGCTGGTGCATGTTATTCCACCCAGCCCGCGCGGGTTGGGCATGGAATCTACCCCCAGCCCGCCTGGGCTGGGGCATATGGGCGCGGGCCCTGGCCCGCGTCCCACATCCCCAGCCCAGGCGGGCTGGGGCAGGACATAAGTCCCCAGCCCGCCTGGGCTGGGGCATATGGGCGCGGGCCTAGGCCCGCGTCCCACATCCCTAGCCAAGGCGGGCTGGGGCATGTCATTAGTCCCCAGCCCGCTTGGGCTGGGGCATACGGGCGCGGGCCTTGGCCCACGTCCTATATCCCCAGCCCAGGCGGGCTGGGGCATGTATTATCTCCCAGCCCAGGCGGGCTGGGGCAGGCTGACGCGGGCCGGGCCCGCGTCCAAAAAAAAAAAACCAAAATCAAATATCATCTCTGTTTCCAGTTTTTGAGCGCCACTTCGCGATGCCGTCACGTTCGCATCGGAAGTCGTAATTCGACGTTTTTGGTCTCGTTGGAAAGGTGGAGTTTCGAACTCCATCTCTGTAAAATTTGGGCATCATCGGCATTCGTTTGGTACTTCGAATTTCGTGTCGAAGTTGAACTCTGGTCGCTGTTGGTAAACAGTGTGAATCTTGTTCTGGGTCCAACTTTGAGACGTCGCTGCCGTTTCGTCTCAACTCGGAATCCAGAAATTCTTTTTGCATCTTAAAGTAGGGATGTTGGACTACATGCCTGCAAATTTTCATGACATTTGGACACAGTTTGCTGGTCCAAATAAATTGCTGAACTTGGGTTCGCAGCTGTTTTTGAATGTTTACAAACACTTAGAATATTTTTGATGATTTTCTTGTTTTCATTGATTTCTTTGAGATTTGTCTCTAGATTTCGTACACGGGTTTTATGAATCATTTTCAAAAGATTTTTCACTCCTAAATGGCTTTTGAAAATTATTATATAATATTATTTTAATTATTAAATTAATTACTCCATAATAGGAGACCTTTCAAAAGACCGTTTTAAAAGTGATTTCGAAAATCAATTATAAATCCGTTTTACACCATTATTTTCTATAATAAAAATCTCACACTCACTTTTAGCACGTCGAGCGAAGTGGAAAGGTGCTTAAACGGTTAGGAAATCTCCGGCCTATGGAAACCGTGTGTATTTTCTTTCCGGTTAATCCCCGACCTATTCGATTGATCGTTTTGACCTTTGGGTCTAGTTTACCGATGATATGAGGTAGACTTTTTATTGTTTGGAGTGTGAGCTTGCTATTGGTTAGGAAACCGTTTAGTGCGAACGTGGGGTATGGGACTCATTGTTAACACTTTGCGGGTTCCTCTCCAAGAAGTTAGTGACACATTAGCCTCTGGGTGGCCAGTACTGGACCTCTGGGTCACCACGCCTCTGGGCAACCGTCTCTGGACACCTGCTCTATGGAGCAGTTTACTTTTCGGCGTGTGCCTCTGGGCCTTTATCCTTCTGGGAAGGATTTCGCCGTTTCGCGCGTTCCGCATCTGTGCGAGTGATCGATCACAACTTTACAGTACTTGGCAACAACGACTCTGGTCGGTGCACGTGCAAAACTTGTATTATCTGATGATTTTTATATCCATTCGAGTACCGCCATTTGGCGTTGGTTCTATGGAACCATACGATGTAAGTGCGATTACCTTATGGATTCACAGTGTCTCTGGACACTGCTTTTCAGTGTTTGATTTCATTGATTTTTCAGTATATCCCCATTGCTCTTTGGAGCATCGATCTTTGCTTGGGCATTGATTACAGACTCTGGTCACTCTTGGGATTATTGCCTATGGGCATTTTTTTATAGCTTTGGCTACACCGATGATATGAGGCGATTTTATTTATTCTACACTTTGGTGTTGATTTCTCTTTGGAGATTTTTATTGTTTATTGATGATTAGGGATCGTCATTACATTCATGTGGTTCATAATATACTTCTCTTTGGATAAGTATTGTTTTATTTATGTACCGCATTATTATATATCTCAGTTATTACTGATTGTTTAGCTAGCCTGACCCGAGTGTTTTCGCTCGGGTCAGACCGAGTTGTTTCAGGTTAGGTCTCTGGACTTAGCTTCTGTGCTTCCGCTTGGACATTATCTGCTATGCTGATAGATAGCGCTTTTATTTGTCCACTATTCCGCTACTCTGTTATTATTCAGACTTTGATATGTACATATTTTTGAATCACATGTGTGAGCAGTGGCTTTGTACCCACTTATAGTATTTGGATCTGTATTGATGATGTATTGTTCTGGGATTTTATATCTGTTATGTGATTCTGTTCTGTGATGTTTTATCATTTTATTACTATGCTTATCCTGATAGATCTTTAGCCATTTGTAATTTCGTTATAAGTATTTACCGAATATGTCGAACCACCTGATTGAGAAAAATTTAAATAGATTCCACCTTTCGACGTATTCGGTAGATAGTTATAGCTTGATTATAAATGGTCGCTTCCACCATACTCTATTCTCCGCTTTAACAGATAGTATTACTCCCGTAATACTCTTTGTTACAGTGGGTCTCGGAGTGGGGCGTTACATTATTCACAGACACTTGTTGTTCTGACTCCTTCCTTATTACAACACGAGTTAAAGGACGTTGATGGCGAAGATGATACTTAGAGATAGAGGTTGTTTGCTTGTGGCAGTATTTTTCATTTTCACTTGCTTTTGTGTGTACCCATGTATCTAGACTATTGTTGTAACTGATTTATGATACGTTTTGATGGTACTTTGTATTTTGATATATTTATGATTTTGAAATAAATGGATACACTTTGCTATTATATTTTGTTTGATCCGCTGTGAGTTTTGAAAGTATAGTTATGGCTCTATACTATTATATTTTTAGTTCTACTAACAGCTTACCTTATAATGGATATAAGTTTCGATGGGCCTTATCTGGGTTGAAATTTAGGCATGTTTCGAGGTAGGTTTTTACATTTGGTATCAAAGCCTAGGTTACCTAATCAATGGGGAAAAGTATATGTATGAGTGGCGTACTTGTTATTTTTGAAAAGGATACTCAAAAGGTTTTTCTAAAACTCATACTATATATATATATATATATTCACGCTTATTTTGAATTTACGCTTAACTCTAAAAATTCCGACTATAGAAGTAGTTGCTACCATATTCTGAAAGGGTGTGCGAGGCACTATGAGTTGGAAAAATTAATAGAGTTAACTTTTACTTCTTTATTGGACCTAGACTTCCTTATCATTGTAGACCCTATAAGTATTAAAGTAATAAGGATAGGAATCGTAGAAGGAAAGGTAGTAACTCTAAATTTTAATAGGTAATAAATAGGCAATATGTGAGAAGTTATAAGAAATTAAATAGATTAATGAGACCATTAAGGTAATTATGGGAAGATAAGGAAGAAGTTATATAGGTAAAGTTGAATAAGCAAATAAATGTCTTTAGAAACGTTCATTAAGGCAATAACCATTTAATACAAATAAAGTGGCATCTATGAGAATAGTAAGTATGAATGCTAGGTAATAGTCATATATTATAAGGCATAGTATTCATACGAAGGTAAGGAATATAGTAGTAAAACAAGATTTTGTAAGAAGGTGAACATTAATCACCATAAGAAGATAATTAGATTAGATGATTAGGGAGTTCAAAGAGAAGAACAATCAAAGCCAATTTTTATATCCTATCCCTTGAGAAAGGAAGTAAAAAGGTTTTTTTAGAACTCCTTGAATGTTTTGAAAGAGATTTTCAAAAGATTATTTAGTGAAAATCTAATGTATTGTAAGTTGAAAATTATTGATAGAAAGTGATTTTTGACAGCTTCGGAAATATACCACCATTTGTAAAAAGTTTAGAAAGAAGTGGTGAAACATTTTAGAAACTAAATGGTGGATAATTTTTAATTACTTGAAAACTTGAAAAAAAAAGTTCTCAATTGTTAACTTCTCAATTTAAAGTTTGTTGAATTAAAAGTTTTCAATTTTTGGGTTCTTCATTTTTGGATTCTTCTATTTTTATGATTTCTGCTACTTTATAGATTTAAAAGTTTTTATTTCAAAAAAAACAAAGAAATTTGGAGATTTATAATTTCTAAGTAGTTGAGTTAGAAAGTTCCAACTGAAAAGTATTTTGCATTCTTAAATTTCTTAGTTTAAATTTATTAAGCCAAAATTTTATGGTCCGAAGATTTTTAATTTGTAACGACCCACTATTTTGGACCATTCAAATCGACAATAATCCACACATGTCTGACTTGAATAATTCAAAATAATAGATTGTAATAAAATTTGGAGCAAATAAAATCAAATACATAATCATAGAGACAGAAACATCAGAATAACTCGCAGCGGAAATTAAAATACCATAGTAGTTCATGAAGCTACTATAACAAACTCTCAAAACAAAATACATAATATCAGTCTGAAAACGTATACAATAGAAATCTCAAATACATATAAGTTTATAATACCAGAGCTGAAATAGAACAACTGCAACTGAAATGGATAGATAACTAGATAAGCAGAATCTCCAACGATTCCTAGCTCCAGAAAGAGATCCAAAACTAACCTGTAAATACTCAAGCTGACCCGAGCGTAAAGAAAAATACAAAACACTCGAGTCAGGACAATATATACTTATATAATGTAAACCAACTCAAGTGAACTGTAGCAGTAATGCATAATAACTTAAAGGATGCTTGGGATCGCCAATCCTCTAAGGATCGGTTAAACCATAAATTAAATACATCTCGTGGTTAAAATTTCAAAATTGGTATTTTATACTTATAAATCAAATATCATTTCAAAATTCAATATCATTTCAAATCCATTTCAAAATATCCAAATATTTTTAAATCAAAATATTCCAATTAAACCATTTAAAAAATGAAATTATTATATTTAATATATTCAAATATTCAATTCTCAAAATTTTAGTCTTTTCACAATTCATTTATTCACTTAAATTTATTAGAATAGTGAAATTTCAACTTTCGCAGCACTTAGAAAATGCTACGGAAAGTTATGTTTAAAAACAATTCAGTTAGCAAAAGAAAGCATTTAAAATGCTGTAATAGGTTTAGATTTCAAATAAAACTTTAGTTAAATTCAACAACTACAGCACTTACAAAGTGCAGTAACAGCCCTAAGTTTATTTTAGCCATTTAGTTCATTTATATCAATTACAACATTTACAAAATGTTGTAATATCCTTTATATTAGAAATGATAGCATTTCAAAAAGGCTGCCAATTAAAATTCAAGAATTTAAATACAATTTAATAACCAATTAAATTTTAATTTAAATCATTTTAACTTATAAAATCATATAATTTCACACTTTAAAAAATCATTGAAATACCGTTATATTTATGATTTTATAAAGTTAAATTTGCATTCAAAATCAAATTTAATAATAATTTTACTTATTAAACTCCAGCATTAATTTCTTTTCTTTATAATTAAATATTTTAACTTAACATTTAAGTTTATATTTCAAAATATAACCTATTTTCATTTTATTTACTTAATTAAAAATTCGCATTTTTATAAAATTCACAAATTTCCAATTTAAGTTATATTTCAAAATTCAACTTAAATATCCATTTATTTCATATTTTATTTATAAAAAAATAATTAACACTTCATAAAAATCATTTAATTTCATTTTAAATCAAAATTGTCATATTTTCTTACTTTACATAAATTCTATTTATAAACAAAATCATAAATTCCAAAATTAACTTATATTTCAAATTCCACTTCACCATTTACTTAATTCACTTATTTAATTTATAGAAAATCACTAATATTTTATAAAAATAATTTTTAATTAAATTTAAATCAAAATATCATAATATTTACATTTTTTTTATTTACTTTAAAATTTAGAAAAATGTTTTAACCACAATCTGTATAAAAATTTCTAACTTAAATAAAATGATACGGATAATATATTATTTCAATCCGTAATTTTCAAAGGAAAAATTCGGGTTTTATCATTTCAAACCCGCAATCCCAAGTTAAATGAAATTAATAAAAATCGTTCAGGCCTATCATTTCAGCCCATAACGATTTTTCCCTATTCTAAAGTCCGTTCGGGTATGTATCGTTTCAACCCATAGTGATTTTATTCTACAGGGAACTTGCAGTGTGATAAACTGATATAAATAAACAGAATAGCATCGCATCACAGTAACTGATAATATAACATGTGTAATAACAGGGGTGAGCATCATATGATCATAACATAAGCAGTTATAACATGATGATATAGTTTTACAGATTCAAATGGTGTCAGTTTACTAGTTATATAAGTACAAATTGTCTGGTGAGAATTTCTCACTTGTTTAAGCTGGAGATGACAACCACAAACACACAACAAAGATTTCCAGAGGCACGAAAGCACGACAATGATTTGAGTGTGAGAGAGACAAGGTTAATTGCCTTGAACAAATTCAAACAAAACAAGCATAAACAACATAAGTTTAAAACCAAAATAAAGTTAAACAATGTTAGGAATAAATGCATAAAACAAAACCAAAGTCTTTGCACTTGCTTTCTACCACCAATGCTTCAGCTATAGATCTGAAATACATGGCTAAGGGGTGGCTTAGGATCTGGTTTTGGATTGGTAAGGGTCGGCCAAACATGGATCAAACGATGGTAGAGAGATATGCATGAACACACAACTATACAACGCAATACAACAATGGTTTCTATGCAAATATAAGCTCGGCCAAAGCAAGGGCAGGCACGGCCAAGGCTTCAGGTGGGGTAGGGATGACGTGGCAGGGGATGTTAGGTCATCTATGGCAGGTGGTGGTGGTGCAAGTGGCGGCCAAGGAGGAGTTTGAGGTGGTGAACATTGGTGATGCTCGGCTAGGTGCATTTAGGTGATGTTTGTTCATTTTTAGGTGGATTTTCTTCAAGGAAGGCCACGGCTATGGCATGGGGATGGGCTGGAGGAGGTGTTGACCAGATGTGGTGGTGGTGGAGGTGGCCAAGGTGATGGAGGAGGGTAGGCCGATCCAAAGAAGTTGAAGAAAGCAAGTGCAAAACTATATAAACAAAAGGAAAAACATGAAAAAGAAAAGAGAAATTTTTACCCCTTCTTGCTCAGATTTGGCCGTGATTTTTTTTTTGTGATGAGAAGCTTTGATTGTACGTGAAAAATGAAGAAAAAGATGCGGCTGATGAATGAGAGGAAGTCGGCCTAAAATTGAATGAAAAAGGTTGGAAAACGAAGAGGTGGAAAACAAAGAGTCTCAAGCAACTAAAGAGTCACAAAACTCTTCGAATTTCCATTATTTCTTTTTTTGAAAATTTAAATACATGTAAAATACTGATAAATAAAGATAAAACTCAGAAATAAAAATAAATGTATAAAATAAATAATTAAATTTTAATTAAATAGAATTAAATTAAGAAAATAGCTTAAAAATGCAAACTAGGCTTTAAAAAATTTGAAATAAATTCCATAAGCTTTGGAAAAAAATTTATAATCACTTTAAAAATATTTAAAAGGCAAAATAAATATAATATAACATACATATACAAATTAGAATAAGATATGTCAAATAAAATATCATTTATATAAATTAAAATAAATAATATTGTTAAATAACTCAATATACACACAATATTGAAAATAGTATAACTTTCACAATTTAAATCCAATTTCAATAAACGAAAAGCAGTATTCATGATATTAAGTCTATTTTCATGATAAATGATAAAATCGAAGAATTCAAATATTTAAATTTAAAATTAAAAAGTCAAAGTTTGACCAAATTGACCAAAATCCACTTTTTCTGGAAATATTCAATTTATTCAGGTTTGAAATTATAGTTCTCATAAAAATCAACATTTATATTTAAAATAACATAATTTATTCATTTTAATAAATAAAATAAAGTTTTTAAATCAAAATTCAAATAAAATAATCAAAATAAACAATTAAAATAAATCACAAAAATACAGGGTTATTACAATAACGGATTTCTTTTGAAATGCATGATTTCTCCTACCTTATAAAATTAGTGATTATTTTCCTTAAATTTCTTTTGAAAGGGTCTACAAATGGGAAAGACACTTGATTATCATGGGATAGAAAGAATAAGAGGATAATAATATCCGATATGATTCCCATATAAGGAAATGCGGGGAATGATAGCTGAATTTAGGTAGCGATAGAATTGGAAATTATTATCCAGTAATAAATGACATAGGAGAGGAGTATTAGGAATAAGATATGAGATATCTTTATATGCTCCATTTTTCCATCATTTGATGTTATAAATAGTATCTTTGATAATTGAAAAGGATTTGAATGAAGATTAAAGAGTTGGATATTTTTGGATAAGCATTTATGAAATGATGGTAATTTTGAACATACATTTTTCTTATTTATTTTGAATGAGAATATTATGGAATAAATAAGAAAAGGATTGCAAGAGATTTTAAGAGTTTTGGGCAATATTATAAAAAGTATTTTATCAAATAACGGTATATCTTCAGCAATAAAGCAATAGATATTAATCTATATTTTTGAATGATATACTGTTATTTTGAAATAGTAATTGAGGAAATCTATTATTTTGGAAATATTATTCGTGTAACTAGAAAACTCTTTGGAATAATAAAGGTCCAATTTATTATTTTGAAATGATAATTGAGTTTTGAATGTTTTGTGTTAAAGAACCTATTTTCAAAAGGGGCAAGTCATTATTTTAGTAAGTCATCGAAAAGGAAAGTATTCACAGTTTCTTTTTTTTGAAAACCAAGCAGTCTTTTAGTTCTATAAGTTGAAAGTCTAACCTTTAGAAGTTAAATCTTTGATGAAGAAAGTTTTAAAAAGAAGAATTATATTGCTCCTATTTGAAACTAAGAAATTTTGAATTTTTGGTAAAGGATTCTAAGTTTATATTTTCAAAGATAGAAATTTGGAGTTTGGTACTTCTTGTTTGTGAAACTTTAAGTTTTACAAGAAATGAGGTAATAAATGCTGATTTTGAATTTGATGAAAATAGTTTACTTAAGACTATTTTGTATAATTATTAAAATTCTAGTTTTATAATAAATAGTTTTTACGGAGTAGATAGGGATCACAACTTAGGTAGGACAAGCTAAGGTTTTTATGATATGAATAAAATAGAAATAGAGTGTACAACCTGATTTGGAATTTGAAATCAGTCTCAAACCTCTATTTGAAGAAGTGGGCAAAGTGTAAAGGTATTCCAAATTTGTAATTAGGTTCTAAATTAGTTTGCCCATAGAATATGAATTTCAATATAATATTGGAGTAGTTTCCATGTAATTTCCATAAATTATCCAATTCCAAATACGTATAAAAGTGCGTTGTTTGAAGTAACAAGGAAAACTCTAGAAAGGGAAGAGATGTGTAAGAGATGGATGTTCTATTCGATAGTTTACACTATCCATTTCGATAAAAAAAGAAATAATTCCTTGTAATTTCAAATAAAGAAAAAATATCATTATCGTTAATTTATGAGGAATTATGACGGTGATCTTTTTAGAAGGATAGCTTCGATAAATTAAATATGAAAGTGAGTATTCTAGTTGCAGAAATTAGTAGTTAAATATATACCCATATGGCCACACTCAACGACTAGAATATATATATAGCATAGATTATAACTATATGTGTATTAGTTAGTAATTGACGGATTAGGATTTATGGACATTAATTACGAAATTAAAGGGCAATAAATTTTTAATTAATGAGAGGAAAAAGGAATCTAATGGGGACTGATTAAGGAAACATGATATGGCATTTATGAAAGAAATTTTAGCGATGAATGGATTTTGGAAACCTAGAGAAGGTTAAAGAAGGATTAATAGGGAATGGTCCAATTTTGACAGTAATGATCAACTGCTACGGATATATTAATTGAGGAAATGGATGGACCATATTTATTAGAGACCGAAAAGGGAAATTAAGGAAAATAGGTAATAATGAATGACATTTTAGAAATACCTATCTTAATTTAGAAAGGAGTGTTAGGATCTCAACACCATTTATATAAGTTGATAATAAGTGGTATGAATGGGATTTAAACCACTTGATATATGATGGAAAGCAAAGTAAATAAGGAAATTTTATGGGAATACTTAACTAACGATAAACCATATGTAAAACTGGAAGTTAATTAGGAAATTAGGTTGGCAGCCTAAAGTGAATAAATGTTTCAATCCCAAACCTTAGAATTTTGGGAAACATATATTTAGCTCACGGAATGCCACCATTCAAGGAAAAGATAAAATGTATATGAATATAAATGGAATTTCCTATTGAATAAGGATAAAGGAGAAGGCAGTAGAATTTTTCATCAGAAGCAGTGGAACCGCAACATCTCTAACACAGCTTCATTGAGTTGCGGTTAGCATCATTAGTGATAGGGACCCTTAATTTACTAGCAAATTTTGGGAGGAGTTTGCTAGTAGCTTTAGGAACTTCCTTAAATCTGAGCATCGCTTACCAGTTGAAGACCGATGGACATACTGAAGGAATGAATAATAGCTTGGAGGATTTGTTGAGAGCTTTCACCATGGACTTTGGAGGACATTAGAAGTAGCTCTTACTATTAGTAGAATTCGTGTATAGTAGCAGTCATCAATAGACGATTGGTATGTCACCCTTGTAACACTTTTTGGGAGGCCATGTAAATCGCCAAATTGTGGATGGAAAACAACCGATAAATTCTACTCAGACCAGATTTGTATTGCGAGACTTTGAAAAGTGAGAGTTGATTAGGTAGTGCGTGAAGATCATAAAATTAAGATAATTGGAAAATTTGGCACCTGATTTATTGGGCCTTTTCCAATATGGGGAAAAACAAGAAAACTTTTACGTTGGTTGGAGTCCATGACATTTTTGCATTTAAGAAAATATCTTCTTGGCATAGAAATTATGGTAGAGCCTAATTGTGACGCCCCACTCCGAGACCCACATTAGCAAAGAGTATTACAAGGTAACACCGTCTGCTAATGCAGAGAATAGAGCTGGTTATGAGCGACCATCTATAGCCTTGTCTTAATTATCTATTGAATATGCCGACAATGCCACTTCTTACTTAAATGGATCGACATATCCAATAAATACTTAATACAAAGCCATAGGTGGCTGAGGATCTATCAGAATAAAATATAACAACTCAAATGTAATACACATCACAGAACAGTAAATCATCACTTACATTTGTACATACACAGATACATTACAGAGTTTACAAATTGAGACATGTCAAGTGGTAAAGCAAACCACAATATACAAACGAGTCAATAGAATACATATCAGAGATACAGACAAAAAGGACTACACAAAAAGCTATGACAAAAAGGAGCTAGCAGAGTAGTCCATGCGGAAGCAAAATAGGCTAAGTCCAAAGTACCTAACCTGAAACATCTCGGTCTGACCCGAGTATAAAATACACGGGTCAATCTAGCTAAACAAATCAGTTAGGCAAACTAAATGATAATGAACATACAAGATCATAAAGTACCACATATATCTCCACAAGAGATATCCAAATCATCTAACATAAGATGAATCAAAACAAGCCTCATATCATCGGCAATCCCAATAGACAAAGGATATCATATCCCAAAACACGCCAAAAGGCAATTAACAAATACCAACAAAGGTAACATAAGTTTCCATAAGGTAATCGCTATATATCGTGTGGTTCAAAGGACCTATACCGAAGGCGATACACTAGGGAAATATAAATGTCAAAGAAGCAAAAGATGCTCGAGCTCAGTACTGTAACAAGGATCCACACGCCCGAAGGCAACAAACCCGAATATCACTCGAGCGGTGACAAATGACTAACTCCAAAAGCGATACTATATCTCTCGAGCGATGACAAATGACCAACTCCAAAAGCGATACTATATCTCTCGAGCGGTGACAAATGACCAACTCCAAAAGCGATATTAAAGGCAACAAGCCAGAAGGAGACAGTCCGAAGACACTATCCCAAAGGCAGCATGTGTCACAAACTCCCGAAAAGGAACCCGAAAAGTGTTAACGTGAGTCCCATAACCACCCGTTCGCACTAAACGGTTTACTATCCGTTAGTCAATTTCACACTCAAAGCAGTACAAAGTTTACCTCATCTCATCGGTAAACCAAACCCCAAAGGTCAAAACATTTAAATGAATAGATTGGGAATTAACTGAAAAGATGAACGCACGTGTTCATTTCACGCGTTTTATCTAATCATTTAATTATCCTCCCACTTCGCACGGAGTGCGAAATTGTGTGTGTGTTTTAAATAGAATTTATAAATTGGAGACGCGGGTTTTTAATACGATTTGAAGAGAACATTTATAAAAACCCGTGAATGGAGTCAAGAATAAGTCATCAAAGCCAAATATGCAATAACAACTACTTAGAATCATCACGAATCGATTCAAATTGGAAATTCAATCCCAAAAGGCAAAGTGGGCTGAAACAGCAAATTTAGTTGACTGAACAGAGATTTCAGTTGACTGAATCATGCCTGGAAACTTTTTGTTTCCAGGTTCAGTCGACTGAACAGAGATTTCAATCGGCTGAATCATGCCTGGAAACTTTCTGTTTCCAGGTTCAGTCGAGGTTGTCGAACAGAGATTTCAGTCGACTGAATCATGCCTGGAAACTTTCTGTTTCCAGGTTCAATCGACTGAACAGAGATTTCAGTCGACTGAATCATGCCTGGAAACTTTCGGGTTCCAGGTTCAGTCGACTGAATAGAGATTTCAGTCGACTGAACTGGGATGTCCAGTATTTTCAGCCTAAAAATGAAGATGCAATCTCTTTGCAAATGCAACTGGACGAGCAATGGGCCCTAAGGGTTTATGCCAATAGACGACCCGACCCTATAAGCTCTTTGATGCATCACCAAAAACATGATCAAACATCCATAAAAGGATTTTCACACAAATTTGACTTCAAAAACCAAAAAATTGGAACATTCACAAAACCAATCCAAATCAAGGGCAAATGCACATGAAGAAGTGTTAGGAATTCATACCCAACAGTCAAAGATAAATATAGACATAGATGTGAGATAAAATCTCACCTTTAAACTCAAAAACAAAGATGAGAAGCACAAACACAAGGAGAAGATCAATCACTCTTCTCTTCAATTCTACAAGCTTCAATCTAAGATCAAAACAAGTATTTTCCTAAGTTAGGGTTTAGGAATTTTCTGAAATTAAAGAGAGAAAGAGTTGGAGAAGATGAAGAGGAGGCTTACCAATAGCTGCTCTTTGACTTTGGAGCAAGAATTCAAGTTTGAAAGAAGAAATAGGGCTTGGAATTTCTAATTCCTCTTCCATTCCCCCATTTTCAGTTTTAGCTTAAGTTTGAGGGGTGGGAATGAGTGAATGGAGAGGAGAAGGCTGAGTTAGGGGGTTAAGTTAGCTAGTGGGCTGAACCCAAACCCAAAACCCAATAGAAAAAGTAGCAAAATTCGATTTACTCCAAACATACCGAAGCTTATACTCAAAAAGATCGCAAATGACATTTTGAACTCAATGGAAGTGGTCTTGAGTCCCAATTCGACCGTTTGCAGAAAGTAGCTTTTCGTACTATAATCCGACGAACGATGTTATATTTAAATATAAAATCGTAAAATATGCGGGTTGTTACACTAATCAACTGGGGGATTTGAGATGGAGCCACTGACGTCTCTTGCCACCACAGGCATTGTGGAGCATGGAACTAGGAAGCTAGGCAACAAAGAATTAGATTGGGTTGGGTATAATAGAGGGAAAGTCTGATGGAAGGCATAAGGACTTCTCATCCTAAATCTTTCTCTGGTACATTTTCTCTTCAAAATTAAAATTTTAGTTACATCATGGTTGCTAGATCAGATGGTAGGAGATGGTTGCTACTCTTTTTCACCATCAGTTTACACTCATATAGCAGTTTTATGCATGTTTATAGTATTTGCATACATATTTGCATGACAAATTACACACCCACGTTAGGATTGAGCTCATTTTAGTAAGTCTGTAGTACAAAATCATATTGCACTATTGGTTGAGTAGATGGTTGTGTATATAACTTGGTTGTATAACATGAATGTTATTGCGCGTTACGTTGTTCGCCCCTTAAAAGGATTCGGGACGAAATCCTTTTTAAGGGGAGGAGAATGTAACACCCCATAAAATAAGCCATAAATAAATGAAATAAAATTTAACTAAATATAATAAGGCAGAATATCGAAATTTCACAAAAGCTGAAATTTAACCACGGAGGTTATTCAATTGCGTTCGTAGCGAAATTCTAATTTGTTTCCATATATAATATGCTGAAAACGGAACTCAAACGAAGAAGATATGAGCGTTAGAAGTTTTCATATTTAAATTAATTTGATTTGAATTCAAATTCAAATGAGAACTTAAATTTAGGGTTTAAATTTCAAAATTAGCTTGGGGCTAAGTAAACATTTTAATTAACGTTAAGAATAAATAGGGTAAGAAATTAATTAAAATCAAAACGCAACAGAAACGAATCATTGTTGCCCAAAATAAGGCGGAGCGGTCAACCTACATGGGTCAACTGATCGACCGTAGTGATCGACCGGTCGAGCTTAGGCGGTCGACCGTCTCCTAATGGTGGCGGCTCGGGTTTTGTGTTGTTTAATCCTCCAAATTTGTTCGTTTCTCTTCCAATTTGATCCTACGGTTCTGGTGCATTTCAAGCCTTATAAATAGAACCCTACCCTCTCCACTTTTGATTCATATTATTTTACGGAATTCAATGAAACTCTGCCATTGTTATCTCTCCAAATTAGATTCAAAAACTCCATAGAGAATTCAGGTAAGAATCCAATCTATTTTCTATTTATTTCTTCTTCCTCCAACCTATTCTTTTTCTATTACTCTCCAACTATTCTGAATCTAATAAATATATATACCTCTTCCCTATTGTGTATGCATATATGTGTGTACACATATCAAAAGAGAGAGATTTTAGAAGATATTGTGAGGCGTGCAAATCTAAGAAAGGCGAAGCTAAGGCTATTCTGTGAGTGGAAACTTTAGTATTTCTTTTTTAGTAATTGTTTAGTATATCTCTACGGATTTGAATATGCCTTATGGATTTTGGGATTGCGATGATATGATAGATAGAATCCTCTAAACTTTATTTTTATTTTGAAATGTCAATTCTACGTTGAGATTCTCAATTATTTACATTAATTTGATGTAATTTGTTTTGTTTATGCAATTTTTGACAAGTTCATAGTCTATTCCACTTCTCCTTCTTCTTTGGTTCAATTTGTGATTCTTCAATGAAATAAGGGGTTTAGATTATGGATTTTATTCATAGTTTACACCACTTATTCCACACAAATTTCCTTCTTATCCATTTCTTTGTAAAAGAGAAGATGAATAGAATATGGAGTTTAGAATGCAATTCCTATGTTTAGGATATTTCGTTGAATTGGTGTAATAAATTAAGTTTCTATTTTATTTACAAGTATGTTATTGTAGTTTTGGTTATGAATATTTATTCCCTGTTTTGGATATTAGAATCCCTTATTTTGGTATGTTGAAATATTTTGAATTTGAAGAAAAAGGACTTATAATACTATTTGGTTAGGGAATTGACATTTAACGCTAGTTTAGAGCGTAAAATCCATGCATTTATAATCTATTAAGCGCAGATATTTATTTATCTCTATTAGCATAATGAACATATAATTATTGCACGCATGGCATAGTTAATTAGGTGTTTGTTTTCATTTTGTTTCCCCTTAGGAATGTAATTGATTGTTAGGCGAAAATAAGCGGAAACTCTTATATAATTTAATTATTATTCTATGGTGTAATAAGGAAGATTCCTTATAAGGTCTTATTTATGAAACGGTAAGATGAGTACTATTATATATATGGAGTGTATTTAATTTATGGCTAAGTCACAAGAATGCGAGGTACTAGAGTTATATGACAGAAGTGTACCCTTCACTTTGAGGTTACCAATAGTTGTGTACACTTCCTAGAGAAGTAAGATACCCTTACGATAAATATTTATAATGACACGAGGTTGTTCCCAAATTCTGTAGGGGAAATCTACCCAGCTAATCTGGCTACCAGTTCCTACGAATAGGCAGAATAATGTGAGACATCATAATGAGTATGGGCCATAATACGAGGGGCATGCTTTAGGGTCTTAAGGTATTAAGTGGTTGTTTAAGAGCCTGCCTCTTTTCCCCAAACGAAGTATTAAATGGTCTAGGGGACACGTTAGATGGTATCTCTACAGTGGTCCGCTTTTGGAATAAGATATTAAGTGACCGATTGAGGGTCTACCTTTCCGAATAAAAAAGTATTAAGTGACTTGAGATTCTATATGATGCCAGCTAGATAGTACCATTAAGGAGCACGCTATGTGAATATGTATTTAATGACGCAGTCTACCTTTATTAAGGTATTAAACGACCGGAGTCTACCTATTCTCCAATAAATGGTATTATGTGGCTTGGGTACTATCTCTTGTATCGCTAGTTAATTATAACGTGGGATTTGGGTTATGGATTTTGGAGTCCTGCATCTTTCCTTAAAAAGAAGTATTAAATGATTTTAATGGTTTTATGTTCGTAGTCATATTCTTATTTTGAAATATACCACCCAAGTTCTAAAGAGGTAAGACTCGAGGTTTTAATTCACCAGAAACTTGTTGTTTCGACTCTCTCCTTATTACAACACAGGTTAAAGAACGTTGATGGTGCAGAGGACGCTTAGAGACGGAGGTGGTCTGCTTGTGGCAGTATTTATCATTTTCACTTGCTTTTATGTGTACCAATTTATCTAGACTATTGTTGTAAAGGATTTAGGATACGATTTGATGGTACTTTGTATTTTGACATATTTATGATTTTCAAATAAATAGGTATATTTTTCCATTATATTTTGTTCTATCCGCTGTGAGTTCTGAAAGTATAGTTATGGCTCTATACTGTAACGCCCCACCTCTATGCTCATAATAACAAAGAGTATTAAAAGAAATACTGTCTATTATTACGAAGAATAAGGCTGGATAGGAGCGACCATCCGTAGTTGGCCTTACACTAATATTGGTTACCTCGATAGGAGTGGTATATACTTTTTATTTTTCATCTCTTATTTGTTTACTCCCATCGACATACCCAATTCTAGTACAAAACGAACTACGACGGTTCATAACAGTTTAGGACAATAAGTATAATAATAACACAGATAATATAATGCGGAACACAGATTAAACAAAAAGTCTCATATATATAACTGATGTCAGTTACAATACAGTTGACACAATACATATGATACAACTACAACCGTCGACTCAAGAAGTTATATATACAAGTACATTATCGACTAATATACATGAATACATATCACTTAAAACAGACACACTGACTACTACGACACGACGAAGCCCACTTCAAAAGATGTGAAAAGTCTTCTTAGCTCAATAGCAACTCAAAACAGTAAATCTACAACCTGAAATAACTCGGGTCTGACCCGAGTATTAAATTCAAAAGAAAATAATACACGGGTCAGTCTAATTCAAACTTAGTTATTAATGCACAGAAGCAATAATAATCAAATATCAAATAGACGACAGTCATAGAAATCTCGTATATCCAACTTCTCGATAAGAGAGTCGGATAACGGCAAATATAACACTAAACAGTGTTAAACAACAATCAGTAAATTCAAACCATCAACAAGATAAATAAAAAGATTATCAATGAAGATAATTTAGAAAACAGCAGAATTGTCTAAACGACAATTAACACAAAATATAATTATTAAATAAATAATTAGAAACTCAGAATCTAATTATCAAATAGATAACTAGACAAATCTCAAAATGATCAATCAAATCAAAGTTCTGTGTGGCTGCAGTACACGCACGCGTGCACTGCCTCGCCACTACAATGAGTCAAAACTGCAAAGGTCAAGTCATGCTACCATGACTCAACACAATTGCAACAAAGTGAACTCAAGAATTAGACTCAAATCCAAATGCACAATGAAACAGTGGGACAACACTAGTGCAACAATGATAAAGTCAGTGCCAACAGTAGATGACAGCAACTCAATCAATCTGATATGCAATGCACAGCATACGTGAGGTTTGAGTTCAAAAATATCAAGAGGAGAAATAGTGGTACAGTAGACCAGCTGAACCCAACCCAATATGCATATACAACAGCAACAATAACAGTGCACAACTGTATAATGAAAATTTACAACTCACACAAGGTCAAACCCAAAGTGTTTTCGCAAAATCCAAGTGACCGAAGTCAAAGTACCAGAGAATTCAAATCCGTTAAATCATGAAATTGCAAGATCAAAATCAAGATAAATGTCGGGTCAATAGCATATAGAACAATCACAAAATCAACAGCCAAAATGACCAAAGGCAATGTCGACCAAGTCAAAGCCAAAAGATCAACAGCGGGTTTCAAGCGACAAAAATCAAAATCGTCAAAATCAAGTCAATCCATAAATGAACTAGCATGAGTAAGTGAATGCAAGAGTTGACCAAACAACACAATGCCATCCCAATGAAATATCAGCAATAAGATGGCTGTAAACAAAATATACGAAACTGCTTCAAAGGGTGACAACATGTATGCTACAGATTTAAAACCCAAAGTAATCCCAAATCCCAACTAAAGTTCCAAAGTACACCTGACGTACCTAAGCAGATAGCAAAATGACCTAACAAGTTATACAAGTTATGTATAAAGGTGCTGTAAACCTAACAGTGCAAAATGGCATATGTATATGCACATGCAATCTGGTCAAAATTGTTTTGGGTTGAACCAGATTACAAGACAATAAGTAAATCTAGCCAAACAAAACTACAGACTTATCTCAAAAACAGCTCACCAGTCCACAATCAGAAGTTAACAAAGTAGAAGTGACGCAAAAATGCAACTGCACTAACCCCAACAACATAAAGGGGCAGCTTAGTGACTAGCAGGCGACACACGGTAGTGAACAAAATAGTGCAGCAGTTCAAAACACTACAACACTACAGAATGCGCAGTAAAGTCTAATGATCTCATGAGGATAATGTAGCCAAGATCGAGCGCGCTACAGCAAGTATAAGAGGCTATGCAAACAGTGTAAGCTGATATCAAAGTAAGAGAGTTCGAATCGAAATGTAGTTGCAAGTTCGAACAGAGAAACTGTTATTAACCGCAGACACTAAAATAGTGTAACAAATTCACATGAAGTCACAATCATGAATCAACCAAAGCTTTCCCAGGGGACTTACATATACAGGGATGCAGTGTTCAAGGCTGGGATAAAATCAAGCATAGTAGCAGTTTAAAGCAAGTCAAAATATCATCATAAATTATCAACTGGCCAAAGTCATGTAAAGTTTCAAACTAATGATAATTAGCAAGTTCGAACAAACACACACCAATGCCGTAATAGTCAAGGAATTCGAACCAAACAAAAAACCCCACAAGTTCAATAGTTATGGAACGACAATCGAACAATCAGAAATCACTAAAATTCAACGCAACAATTTCCAACCGAAATCAAAACTCATGAAAACCAAGAACAAAAGATCAATGACTCTGAATTAGATGTGAGTAATAATAATTACTCACCTTAGCCTAAAGCTGCCGTGAGCGAAGTGAAGGAAACGTCGATCGACAAGGCAAGCTCGAACCTTCGATCGAGCTTCAGAAGTCGTCTTCTTCGATTCGTCTAAAGCCCTAGTTTTCAATTTGGGACGAAGAGGAATGAACGAGCTTGAAGCCGCCACCATTTTTTTTTCTTTGTCGCTCGATTTCTTAGGGTTAAGAAAAATGAATCAAGGGAACGGGTTTGCCAATCAATAAGAATAGAGGAATGGGTACAATAATCTTCACGGCAACAAAGAAAGGCTTGGGCCAAACAAATTTTCTTTAAAACCCACGTAAAATTTTACAAATTCAAAAAGGATCTCAATTTGATTAAAATTCATATTGCAACTAGATAGCAATTAGCTAACTGATTAAAATTCCAATAATAATTAACAACCGGTATAATCATCATTTTGACGACAATTAACTGTTCTAAAACTCCGGGTTGTTACAGACTCCCCTCCTTATAAAAATTGCATCCCCGCAATTATCATACTTAAATTTGTCTATAACAATTATTTTTCTACCATAAACTGGTTATGCTAGAAAAGTAAGAATCAAGAACACAAATACCAATGAAATCTTTTAGTTTCAATAAAAGAAGTTTACAAATTCTCAACAAAACCTAATTATCAAGTAGATAATCAAAAACAGTCAAAACTGAATAAATGCAATCATCAGCGATATTCAATTATTAACTAGATAATTAAAATACAAAAAAATCACAAAGCAGCAATATCTAGTTATCGATATGATAATTTAGAAAACAGCAAAATCTAATCATCAACAAAGATAATTAGAAAACAAAATTCGCAAATCGCAAAACTGCAAACATCTAGTTATCTAACAGATAAATAGAAAACACGAACTTCAAAATCAGCAAACTCTAACTATCAACAGAGATAGATAGAAAACAGCAATTCAATACAATCAACGTAGTCTAGAATCAATAAGAAACTAGAAAATCTTATATCAATAAAATCAACAAACATCTAATTATCCAAACTATAGTCAGAAAACAATCAACAAATATTTAATTACCACAAACGGTAATCAAATTTCAAATCAACAAACATTCGATTATCCAAAACAATAATCAAATTTCAAATCAACAAATATTCGGTTATCAAAAACAATAATCAAATATTCGATTATCAAAAACGATAATCAAATTTCAAATCAACAAATATTCGATTATCAAAAACGATAATCAAATTTCAAATCAAGAAATATTCGATTATCAAAAACGATAATCAAATCTCAAATCAACAAATATTCGATTATCAAAAACGATAATCAAATTTCAAATCAAGAAATATTCGATTATCAAAAACGATAATCAAATTTCAAATCAAGAAATATTCGATTATCAAAAACGATAATCAAATCTCAAATCAACAAATATTCGATTATCAAAAACGATAATCAAATTTCAAATCAAGAAATATTCGATTATCAAAAACGATAATCAAATTTCAAATCAACAAATATTCGATTATCAAAAATGATAATCAAATTTCAAATCAAGAAATATTCGATTATCAAAAATGATAATCAAATCTCAAATCAACAAATATTTGATTATCAAAAACGATAATCAGATTTCAAATCAAGAAATATTCGATTATCAAAAACGATAATCAAATTTCAATCAACAAATATTCGATTATCAAAAATGATAATCAAATTTCAATCAACAATTATTCGATTATCAAAAACGATAATCAAATCTCAAATCAACAAATATTTGGTTATCAAAAGCAATAATTAAATCTCAAATCAACAAATATTTAATTATCTAAAGCGATAACTAAATCTCAAATCAACAAATATTTAATTATCTAAAGCGATAATTAAATCTCAAATCGGCAAATATTTAATTATCAAAAGCGATAATTAAACCTCAAATCAGCAAATATTTAATTATCAAAAGCGATAATTAAATCTAAAATCAGCAAATATTTAATTATCAAAAGCAATAATTAAAAGCAACAAATATCCGATTATCAAAAACGATAATCAGAACTCATATCAACAAATATCTAATTATCACAAGCGATAATTAGAAACAACAAATATCCGATTATCAAAAACGATAATCAGAATCTCAAATGTTTAATTATCGATACGATAATTAAACCTCATAACATCAGATATCTAATTACCTGCAGATAATTAGAAACAACAAATATCTAGAATCAGTTAAGAAGACTAGAAAATCAACATAAAAGCTTGGATCGATCCCATCAGATGGCGAGTTTTTAATTCGCCGCACGTGCATCAACAAATGGCCGAAGCCTACCAAGTACTCAACATAATTTTGGCGCCCAACAAATGACCCGAAGGTCTAGTACTGGTATTTGACCCGAAGGTCCATCATATGACCCGAAGGTCCAACATAGTGGCTCGAAAGCACACGAAAGCATCAAATATATCAATTAACGAGTCCGGAATTAACCGAAATAGCAAATGCACATGTCCCATACCACGTGTTTTACTAAATCGTTTGATTCTCTTCATCGTTTCCTTGAAAGTGCAAAATTCATCAAAATCATCAAAACAACAGATATTCAATTAACGAGTCCGGAATTAACCGAAATAGTAAAAGTGTGGTTCCATACTCCGCACTTTTGCTAAATCGTTTAAATCTCTTCATCGTTTCCTTGAAAGTGCAAAATTGTGTATTTTGTAAAAATACACTTTACATTCTCAAACGGACAAGTCCGGAATTAAGCGAATCAGTAAAAGAAAGGGGTCATAGTCCTTGATTTTGCTGAAACGTTTAAATTGCTTCCTCATTCTTTTGAAATCGCAAACTGTAAAATTTCTGAAAACAATTTTTATTTATTTTATGAAAATAACAATTTACATTCTCAACAGGACAAGTCCGGAGTTAAGCGAATCAGTAAAAGAAAGGGGTCATAGTCCTCGATTTTACTGAATCGTTTAAGTCGCTTCCTCATTCTATTGAAAGCGCAAACTGAAAAATTTTGTAAAACAATTTACATTTTTAAAACGATTTCCAATCACGTGATTAAAGCAGCAATATTAGCAGCAATTTCGAAAAGGAAATTGTACTTCTCAAAACAGCGTAAAACGAATCTCAGAATCAGCATTGCGGAATAACCGCTTGAAAATCCCATTATAAGAATAACGGCAACAAAATACGTTTCATAACCAAGCATCGGTTCAACGTAAAATTAATGCAGTAACGGGAAACTTAAATTTGCACGTACCACGAAATAAACAAAGAAATCATTCAAATATATCTTCAATGAAGATAATCCCAAACAGCAAAAATCTAATCATTATATGATTAGCATAAAAGAATACCAGCAAAGATCTCAATAAAAATCACATAACTGCAACTGGTTCGAATCCTCAATTCGGATTCGAAATTCTCAAAGAAACAAAATAAACACAGCTATGTAAACAACAAATGAAATTCAATTTCATACTTTGATTTTTAAATCAAAAAGATTATCAGTTGTACCCAACGAAGACAGTTTCACTGTTTCTGCTGCGCACTCTGATAAACAGAACACAAATCAATCAAATCATCAGAACACAATTTCACTATTATTTTTAAATAAAGGTATTTAAAAATTTCATCCAAATTTCAAAACTTTAGTTTTGACTCAAAGCACAAATAAAACATCGACTAATAGTTGTAACATATGTTCCATCTAAGTTATGCTTTATATTATGTCCATAAACCCCAAGCTTTGATACCAACTGTAATGCCCCACCTCTATGCTCATAATAACAAAGAGTATTAAAAGAAATACTGTCTATTATTACGAAGAATAAGGCTGGATAGGAGCGACCATCCGTAGTTGGCCTTACACTAATATTGGTTACCTCGATAGGAGTGGTATATACTTTTTATTTTTCATCTCTTATTTGTTTACTCCCATCGACATACCCAATTCTAGTACAAAACGAACTACGATGGTTCATAACAGTTTAGGACAATAAATATAATAATAACATAGATAATATAATGCGGAACACAGATTAAACAAAAAGTCTCATATATATAACTGATGTCAGTTACAATACAGTTGACACAATACATATGATACAACTACAACTGTCGACTCAAGAAGTTATATATACAAGTACATTATCGACTAATATACATGAATACATATCAACTTAAAACAGACACACTGACTGCTACGACACGACGAAGCCCACTTCAAAAGATGTGAAAAGTCTTCTTAGCTCAACAGCAACTCAAAACAGTAAATCTACAACCTGAAATAACTCGGGTCTGACCCGAGTATTAAATTCAAAAGAAAATAATACACGGGTCAGTCTAATTCAAACTCAGTTATTAATGCACAGAAGCAATAATAATCAAATATCAAATAGACGACAGTCACAGAAATCTCATATATCCAACTTCTCGATAAGAGAGTCGGATAACGGCAAATATAACACTAAACAGTGTTAAACAATAATCAGTATATTCAAACCATCAACAAGATAAATAAAAAGATTATCAATGAAGATAATTTAGAAAACAGCAGAATTGTCTAAACGACAATTAACACAAAATCTAATTATTAAATAAATAATTAGAAACTCATAATCTAATTATCAAATAGATAATTAGACAAATCTCAAAATGATCAATCAAATCAAAGTACTGTGTGGCTGCAGTACACGCACGCGTGCACTGCCTCGCCACTACAATGAGTCAAAACTGCAAAGGTCAAGTCATGCTAGCATGACTCAACACAATTGCAACAAAGTGAACTCAAGAATTAGACTCAAATCCAAATGCACAATGAAACAGTGGGACAACACTGGTGCAACAATGATAAAGTCAGTGCCAACAGTAGATGACAGCAACTCAATCAATTTGATATGCAATGCACAGCATACGTGAGGTTTGAGTTCAAAAATATCAAGAGGAGAAATAGTGGTACAGTAGACCAGCTGAACCCAACCCAATATGCATATACAACAGCAACAATAACAGTGCACAACTGTATAATGAAAATTTACAACTCACACAAGGTCAAACCCAAAGTGTTTTCGCAAAATCCAAGTGACCGAAGTCAAAGTACCAGAGAATTCAAATCCGTTAAATCATGAAATTGCAAGATCAAAATCAAGATAAATGTCGGGTCAATAGCATATAGAACAATCACAAAATCAACAGCCAAAATGACCAAAGGCAATGTCGACCAAGTCAAAGCCAAAAGATCAACAGCGGGTTTCAAGCGACAAAAATCAAAATCGTCAAAATCAAGTCAATCCATAAATGAACTAGCATGAGTAAGTGAATGCAAGAGTTGACCAAACAACACAATGCCATCCCAATGAAATATCAGCAATAAGATGGCTGTAAACAAAATATACGAAACTGCTTCAAAGGGTGACAACATGTATGCTACAGATTTAAAACCCAAAGTAATCCCAAATCCCAACTAAAGTTCCAAAGTACACCTGACGTACCTAAGCAGATAGCAAAATGACCTAACAAGTTATACAAGTTATGTATAAAGGTGCTGTAAACCTAACAGTGCAAAATGGCATATGTATATGCACATGCAATCTAGTCAAAATTGTTTTGGGTTGAACCAGATTACAAGACAATAAGTAAATCTAGCCAAACAAAACTACAGACTTATCTCAAAAACAGCTCACCAGTCCACAATCAGAAGTTAACAAAGTAGAAGTGACGCAAAAATGCAACTGCACTAACCCCAACAACATGAAGGGGCAGCTTAGTGACTAGCAGGCGACACACGGTAGTGAACAAAATAGTGCAGCAGTTCAAAACACTACAACACTACAGAATGCGCAGTAAAGTCTAATGATCTCATGAGGATAATGTAGCCAAGATCGAGCGCGCTACAGCAAGTATAAGAGGCTATGCAAACAGTGTAAGCTGATATCAAAGTAAGAGAGTTCGAATCGAAATGTAGTTGCAAGTTCGAACAGAGAAACTGTTATTAACCGCAGACACTAAAATAGTGTAACAAATTCACATGAAGTCACAATCATGAATCAACCAAAGCTTTCCCAGGGGACTTACATATACAGGGATGCAGTGTTCAAGGCTGGGATAAAATCAAGCATAGTAGCAGTTTAAAGCAAGTCAAAATATCATCATAAATTATCAACTGGCCAAAGTCATGTAAAGTTTCAAACTAATGATAATTAGCAAGTTCGAACAAACACACACCAATGCCGTAATAGTCAAGGAATTCGAACCAAACCAAAAACCCCACAAGTTCAAAAGTTATGGAACGGCAATCGAACAATCAGAAATCACTAAAATTCAATGCAACAATTTCCAACCGAAATCAAAACTCATGAAAACCAAGAACAAAAGATCAATGACTCTGAATTAGATGTGAGTAATAATAATTACTCACCTTAGCCTAAAGCTGCCGTGAGCGAAGTGAAGGAAACGTCGATCTACAAGGCAAGCTCGAACCTTCGATCGAGCTTCAGAAGTCTTCTTCTTCGATTCGTCTAAAGCCCTAGTTTTCAATTTGGGACGAAGAGGAATGAACGAGCTTGAAGCCGCCACCATTTTTTTTCTTTGTCGCTCGATTTCTTAGGGTTAAGAAAAATGAATCAAGGGAACGGGTTTGCCAATCAATAAGAAGAGGAATGGGTACAATAATCTTCACGGCAACAAAGAAAGGCTTGGGCCAAACAAATTTTCTTTAAAACCCACGTAAAATTTTACAAATTCAAAAAGGATCTCAATTTGATTAAAATTCCTATTGCAACTAGATAGCAATTAGCTAACTGATTAAAATTCCAATAATAATTAACAACCGGTATAATCGTCATTTTGACGACAATTAACTGTTCTAAAACTCCGGGTTGTTACATATACTGTTATTTTCTTAGTTTTACCAATAGCTTACCTTAGAATGGATCTAAGATTCGATGGGTCTTTTTTGGGTTGAAATTTAGGCCTATTCCGAGGTGGATTGTTACAGTTGGCATGATATTTTCGACTATAGGAGGCTTGATTTGGGCAGCCAAATGATGGCAATTAAAGAGGTTTTGAATAATTAAAAGAGTGGAAATAGGAAGAGAGAGATATGAGGATGAGATCCACTTTTCACTCTCTTGACTTCCTATTTATATGACACCTCTTTACGTCATTTCTTTTAAAACTTTGATTCTCCTCTCTCTCTCTCTATCATTTCGACCAGCAATCATCTTCCCTAAACCCCAAAAACTTACAAAATTACATCAAAACTCTTCGATTCGATCGTCGATGGTAAACCAGTTCGGGGGCTAGCAACTTCTGATTTGTGAACGGATTTAAGTGTATCAATTCGATGTTTCAACATGTACGCAAGGGCTTTGGTGAAAGATAATTCTCTGTTTTATTTTGTTATATCATATTTATATATATTATTTATATAATAGGATGTTAGAATTGTATTACGAATTTTGTATACCAATATGTTGTGACAAATTGGTTGGTTGGGTATATTATTATATCTATATAAAATAAAAAATTATTTTTGTATGCCAGCTTATTTGATGCTCGCGGCCTGTAAATAAAAAATGTTTTTATATATAAATAATATTATATATGATTAATTAATTAAAATCCATGTTTAAAAGATTAATATTATGTATCATATATTTAAAATAAAAAAATAAAAAAATTTGTTCATGCATAAAATGTATATATATTTACTACAAATAATTAAAAATTATAAAATATTACATAATATATATTATACATTACACTTCCGAAAATAATATTTTTATATTTTTAAATTTTGCATGGATTTTTTAATTTTAAAATGATTTAAAATGCAAAACTGAAAATAAATTTAATTTTTTTATATGTATGGCCAAGAGCAAACTTTGCAGAAGTATAAAATATTTAATTTTATTATTTATATTAATATACGTGCGTATGTATCTAATTACATATATTATATGCATTGTATAAATTAATTTAAAATAAAATAAAATCTTATTTTACCAAAATTTTCATGGCTTTCATATTAAATCATATATATATATATATGTTAACAATTATTTTATAAACTAGTTTAGTGATTTAATTATTTTTTTATGCATTTACATATTTATATATAAATATAATTTTTAAATGTTTTATATATAAAAAAATTTAACTGACGTTTAAAATATATACATATACATGTATATTTATATTATATACTTACTTGTATATATTATTATGATGCAAACATATACATATTTAGACAACAAATTGAATACAAGAAGGGCTAACATATCCGTTATAGTGTAAATCCCAATATCTATACATAGGCATATCAAACCATATATGCATTATTTTGTTGTACGTGCACGCACACGAATATGTGTACATGATACACACATATATAATATAATACAAATTATATAATATAAAACTTTATTTATAAATTTGAATAAAATATTAATTTATTTAACAAAAAATTTAGAAAAGTTCTAAATAAATTAGACTACATAGGCCCATTAAAGATTTAAATCGGTAAATTTTTTTGAAATTTACACAATTACTCTGTTGTGAGCTAGCCCAGTTCGAACAATGATATAAGAGCCCAATAGCCTATGCGGTCTACATTTATCATGTTAGAGTTAACTAAAAAGCTCACAGACCAAATGGTACGGTGTCTAGAAAGACCCAATGTGAATTCGGCCTTAGGCTTATTTTCAAAATTGTTTGAAAATTAAAAATATAAGTTTTAAGTTTAAAATAAAATACATGTATATATATATATTATAAAAGTTATGTTATAATGACAATTTTCAAAATGTCTGAAAATAAGTATAAGTTAATTTCAAAATTAATTTTTATTGATAAGATTAATTAAAGAATTAAATTAATCAAATAAGTTAATTAAATAATCTACATATATGCATGTATAATATAAAACAATATATGTTATGTTGTCTTGAAATATTTAGAACAAAATAAGTATACATGTATGTATATAAAATAATTTTTTCAAAATTAATAAAATTTAATTAAAGTTTTTTTATTTTGAATAAATCAATTAAAGGTTGATTAATAAATTAAAATATACATATACATATACATATACATATATATATATATATATATCTGTGTGTGTGTGTATTACTATAAAAGTTATAGTATATAAACATTCAATATAATATGTTAAAACTGAATAATAAACAATTAATTCAAGAGTTAATTAATTAAAAATTTGATTACATGATTAGTACAGTTAGGTTTAAACTATTTTAATTGATTTAGGGTGCTAGAAACTAAATTTAAAACATATAAACTCTAAATTGAAACATGTAAACTAGATTAGAGTTGAACCACTGTAAATTGTCAAACCTGATTTAATGTTAGTATACCTCTCTCATGATTATATTGCAAACCCTAATTTGATAAACCTTAAATTTATAAAATCCTAAATTGGACAATTTGACATTTAAATTTGAATATATACCGGTCAATTAGTAATTAGGGTTTAACAAAAATAGAAAATGAGATGAATCAAATTAAACTCAACAATCGACAACAAAAATAACACAAACCCAAATTTTTGCCTATGACCGGTCGACCCTTGGACCTTAGCGGTCTATCGGTAGCGGTTGACCACTCAAGATGAAAAATGTAGGATTTGAACCTCAGCCTAAGGCCCAAGTTAGTAATAAAAATTATATAAATTAGATAAAAATTATATAAATGATAGTTGCTTGTTTGAGCCTACTTAGGGACTAAATGTGTATTTTAGAAATAGTAGGGAAGCTAGTTCCCTATCAAAAGACGCTTGGTCGTTGCGGTGTTTGGTAAACGTTGCTTACCCAAATCGAGGGTTGATTATTCGACAGTGGGTGATTCTTACCGCAAATGACACTCATAGAAGGTTCCATGGTTGACGCGTAGCACTGACATGAATGCCTTATGGAATATGGTCCGGCATAACGGGAATCCTAGTATGCACGATATCTGACATGACGTGATACCATTTTGATGGAGGATCCCTACAATAAGTGGCCAACACTATGATCGAGAGGTGGATACAAATGCCGACAATGAGACACTTTGATGAGTCAGTATTGAGTGTTCCCTCTCAATGCATAGTTGGGATTAAGCGTAGTAGTTCGGGTAAAATCATTTTCCCAATAGTCTAGGGGGTAGTGTTTCCTTATTGGGTAGCTCTAGGAGCAATGGCTGATCGTTAGTTGTGAGCTTCGATACATAGCTTGATCCTTGTAGTAACCTATACAAGTTGTAGTGTAGGTATGTAATGAATAAGAACTCTTAAGTAATGAACCTTAGGAATTCACGGACACTTGTAGCACACCCTATGTCATCTAGAATAGTATTAAAGTTAGCTCCATATGATCATCACACATTAAACTTGTAATCATTCACCAGACTTTTGTCTGACCCACTCTTTTTCTTCTTTTTCCCTACCACAGGTGGACATGGCAGTAGGTGATTAGCCCATTCTTGATACTTGGAGGGCGAACTTATCTTTGGAGACTATTTTTCATCATATTTGCTCTCCATGTATTTATCTATCTTATCAGTACATTCTGTTTCTTTTGTCAGACTTGAAGTGATATTTCCTATGTACCCTGCACTGGTCCACGTAATGATTTTCTGAGACTGTGATTTGGATATTTTTTGAGATGGGCATTTTTTGTGTTATATGTTGTATTCCTTTCGGTGTGAGTTTTGGAAGCTTATTATATCTTATATTATATCTACTTATATTAGTCTCTGTAATATTATAAAAATCTCGATGATCTGTATTTCTCGGCACGACACGAGTCCGAACGTCACCCTAGGCTTTGGACCAATGTGTCGGGAGGTATGGGTTATCGCGGTTAGAGAAAGAAGAATGGTTTCTACGGCTCCATTAGGTACATTTACGATTCAAAATTGTATTGTAACCAATAAAATGTCTTAGGTTTTAGATGTTGGATCTAAAACTCATATACGTAATTCATTATAGGAGCTTAGGAACTTGCATCATGTGGAAAAAGGAGATATGAGACTCTAATTTGCTAATGGATATATCATAGAAGCAACGGCAGTAGGAGATTAACATTTATGTTTTTCTAGTGGAGTATTATTGGTATTAAATAATTGCTATTTTGTAAAAGACTTTATTTGTTGAATTGTGTTTGTTTCTAGATTGTTTGAGACTATATATATATATATATATATATCATTATGTGAATAATGGTATGAACATTGGTCTGAATGGAAATAAAATCTACGGTGGTGTTCTTGAAAATGGAATTTATGCAATCAATGCCATTTATGTGTGTTTGTGAATAGTTCTTCTAACAATATAAGTGATAGTTATCTTTGGCATTGTAAGTTGGGTCATATTATTGAGAAATGACTACACAAACTGAAAACCAAAGGTTTTCTCCCATCACTTGATTCCGAATCATTTGAAACATATGAGTCGTGTCTCAAAGGTAAAATGACCAAGCACCCCTGTTAGTAGGAGCAATGAAAGAGTTGATAAACTCTTAGGTTAGTATATAGTGATGTATGTGGCCTGATGCCAATAATCACCAAGGATAATAGTTCTTACTTTGTTATCATATGAAGAACAAATCCAATGTCTATGAGAAATTTATTGAGTATAAGAATGCAACAGAAAACCAAACGAATCGTAAGTATAAGATTCTTCAATCTGATTGAGGAGGTGAGTACGTTGGACAAGAACTCCAATAGCACTTAAAAGATAACATGATTATCTCTTAGACTACTCCACCATGTACACTACAACTCAACAGGAGCGAAGGAACCGAACCCTATTAGATATAGTTCGTGTTGGAACCTCCATTCTATGGTTTCAATGACAACAACTATACAATATTATATATATACATATATATTAACATATGCATGTATTCAAGATATTCATCACGTCAAAGAGCTATGATTTGAAGTTTACAAGGAGATTATTATGTAAACAAATGTGTAAGTAGTATATAGAATTATTGTACAATCTCCAATGAAGTGACATGCACAACACATTATAAATTTTGGAAATAACATACTCCAAACGTCTGCAGTATATACTCAGACGTCTGCAGTAAGTTTCAGGAAATTCTCTGAAACAAACTCCAGACGTCTGAGCTTTCCTACAGACGTCTGGTGACGAACATTTTTTTAATAAACGGCTATATTCTGAAAGGTTGCGAAACTTTAAACAAATGTTCTTCTTCTTCAAACAGTTGCAACCTTTCACCAATGGTTTCCAGTCACTTCTCTTTAATCATAACTCTTTAAATTCTATAGATACTATCAAATTGATTTGAGATTTACTCACTCAACTTACTGATTTCTACTCTCTTGAATTATTATTATCAAGTTGATTTCTGAAACCTAATTTTTAATATTCTCAAATCAAAACTATAACCACTATTTATATTGGTTATATTCTTCCTCAAATCTGTGCTCACACTTACACAATCACTCAAAGGAGATTATAGGAAGATTTGTATTATCAGTCAATATCAGTGTTGATCAGAACACAAGATTGTCAAAGAAAACTCTATTGTAAAAAGACCTGTTCCTCCGGGTGAAGCGAGGGTATTTGATTAGTGAAATACCGAAGGGGAGCTTTGGGACTGGACGTAGGACGGGAGGTCCGAACCAGTATAAAAACTCTGGTGTGATCATTTTTATTTCTACTTACATTTACATATCTACTTATATCTTTGCTATACTGTTAGTACACTTGCACATTAGTAACATATATAAGATCTGCAAGACTTTCATTTGGTATCGGAGCTTAGTTCAATTCAAGTTACAGTAACACGTAATTGAATTATCACTAATATGGCAAGTACTTTTCAAGAAGGTCAATCTACTGCACGTCCTCCACTATTCACTGGTTCAAATTATGCATATTGGTCTACACGTATGCGTATTTTTATGGAGTCTAATAGTCTAGATGTTTAGGAAACAACTCAAACTAGATTTGAAGCACCAACCACTGCTAGAAACACATGGACAGACGCACAAAAACTCTTAGCTGGAAATAATGCAAAAGCTATGAATCTTTTATTTTGCTCTCTTGATAAAAATGAATTTTCTAGAGTTATGTTATGCACCACTTCATATGATATATGGCATACACTTCAAGTTACTCATGAAGGAACTACAAAAGTTAAACAAACAAAGATTTCAATTCAACAAAATCAGTTTTCATCATTCAAAATGAAAACCAATGAGACTATAAGTGATATGTACATGAGATTTCAAACTATACAACATGATCTTATGGCTCTAGGAGTAAAATTTACTCAATTTGAACTAGTTACTCGAATTTTAAATTCTTTGACTACTGAATGGGAAAGAAAAGTTTTGGTTATCGAAGAAGCTAATAATCTTTCCGAACTCAAAGTTGAAGAATTAATAAGAAATTTGATGTCATACGAAGCTAACTTGCAGGCACGAAAAGAAGCAAATCAAGAAAAGAAAAATATTGTTTTTCAAGCTAATGATGAAAATTCAGATCTCGAAGAAGATGAAATTGTATTCATAGCAAAGAACTACAACAAATTCAAGAAATTCAAGCAAATGACAAAGTTTCGAAACGGAGGAAATTCAAATTCAAAAACAACTGATCTAACTTCAATCAAATGCTTTGGATGTGATAAGTTCGGACATATGAAGAAGGATTGTCCTCAAGGTAACAATGATAAAAGAAAGAACAAATTCGATTTCAAGAAAAAGAAGAGAGCATTTCAAGTAACATGGGACGATTCTGACTCATCATCATCAAATAGTGAGAGTGATTCTGAACAAGCAAATGTTTGCTTTATGGCTAACACTGATGAGGTACTTTCCGATTTATCTTATAACGAACTACTTGAAATAAGTATGGAATTAGACGATAAATTTAGAGAATCAAAAAAATTGATCAAAGAATATAAAGGAAATTTTGCTCGATTAGAATTAGAAATCGGAATGTTAAAAGATGAGAAAACAATTCTAGAAGAAGAATTAGAATTAGCTCAAGATGAATGTAAAAAATTGTCTACAATTAATTCTGATTTAAATCATGAGTTGCAAAAAGAAGTAATTACAAAGGATGTTATTCTAAAAGAAAATATTGATTTAAAAAAAAGATAGAATCTGACAATATTGAAATATCTAACATGAAAAATAGTTTAGAAAAAATAACAAATAATGTTTCAAAATTTAATAAAGGGAAACAAAATTTAGAAAGTTTAATTAAAAATTCTAAACCATCAGGAAATAAAAATGGATTAGGATTTGTTAAAAATCAAGTCAAAACCAAGAAACAAAATTTGAATGTTGTAACTAAGTATAGTTCTCTCTACACTAACTTTAAGAAATCAAGGGTATTTCATAAAAGCGACGAATCTAAAAATATTAAAATCTGGATTCCAAAAACAAATAATAATTTGATTAGAAAGAAATTTATAAATGAATTTTTGTAAAAAGTAGTTCATAACAATAATTATTTGTTTGAAGGTCCCAAACCATCATGGGTATGGCTACCTTCCCCTACTAACCCTTAGGACCCTAACGGAGGAAGTGGGTACCAATTAAATTATTATTTATTTATTGCAGGTACTCAAAAATAAGAGTAAGGGAAAAGAGAAGTGGATACTAGATAGTGGATGCTCCAAGCACATGACGGGAAATAAAGCCATGCTTACAAATATCAAAAATATAGATGGCGAAACAGTAACATTCAGAGATAATTCCAAAGGATTTGTCATTGGAATTGGGGAAGTCATCAATCTAGGTATATCTACATCTCCTATGATTACAAATGTTTTACTAGTAGAAAATTTAAAACATAACCTTCTTAGTATTAGTCAATTATGTGATAAAGGTTTTAAAATTGATTTTGAAAAAGATAAGTGCAACATCTATGATCAAAATAAAAGTTTAATATTTGAAGGATTTAGAAAATGAAATATTTATGTTCTAAATATGAATATTAATCATAAAAATGATGTATGCTTAGCAGCTAATCATGATGATCCATGGTTATGGCATAGAAGCTTTTGTCATGTAAACTTTAAAAATATCAATAAATTAGCTAAACATGAATTAGTTAGAGGTTTACCTAAGATCAATTTTAAAGTTAAAAATCTTTGTGACGCATGTCAATTTGGCAAATTAACTAAAAGCTCTTTTAAATCTAAAAAGGAAATTTCCACTAAACAACCACTTGAATTACTTCATTTAGACTTATTTGGACCAACTCAAGTACGATCTATAACTCATAGTAAATACGTTTTTGTTATTGTGGATGATTATTCAAGATATACTTGGACTTTATTCTTAAAACATAAAAGTGATACTTTTGAAATGTTTAAAAATTTTGCTAAAAGAATTAAAACCTCAACGGATTTAAAATTTAAAAATATACGAAGTGATCATGGTGGAGAATTTGAAAATGAATTATTTATAATTTTTTGTAATAAAAAGGGTATTAGTCATAATTTTTCCTTTCCCCGAACACCACAGCAAAATGGTGTTGTTGAAAGAAAAAATCGTACTTTACAAGAATGTGCACAAACACTTTTAAATAGTAGCGATTTACCAAAGAATTTTTGGGCAGAAGCAGTCGCAACGGCATGCTATGTCTTAAATCGTGTAACTTTAAGACCTATGACTAAACACACATGTCATGAAATGTTTTATAAATGAAAACCAAAAATAACATATTTTAGAGTATTTGGTTCGAAATGTTTTATACTAAACACAAAAGATAATCTTGGAAAATTCGATGCAAAAGCAGATGAAGGAATATTTATTGGATATTCTGATAGAAGTAAAGCATATCGAATCTTTAATAAACGAACAAATATAATAGAAGAAAGTTTACATGTATCCTTCGATGAAGAATTTTCTATTAAATCGAAAAATGACGATGAAGAAATTCCAACTTTATCACAAAATCAAGATATAAACTCAGAACAAATTTCAAATGAAAATAACGATATTAATACATTAAAATCACCGCCACGAATTTTAAAAGATCATCCTACAGATAATATTATAGGAAATTTAGATTCTAAAGTAACGACAAGAAATCAACTAAATCAAATGAGTCAAGTAGCGTTTATATCTAACTTTGAACCTAGAAACTATAAAGAAACATCTAATGATGATTCTTGGATTTTAGCAATGCAAGAGGAATTAAATCAATTTGAACGAAATAATGTTTGGGAACTTACACCCCGACCAAGTGATCAATCTGTAATAGGTACAAAATGGGTTTTCAAAAATAAAGCAGATGAACACGGTAATATCGTTCGAAATAAGGCAAGACTAGTCGCACAAGGTTACAACCAAGAAGAAGGAATTGATTATGAAGAAACCTTTGCACCAGTAGCTCGTCTCGAAGCAATACGAATCTTACTTGCTTTTGCTTGTCATAATAATATTAAGCTTTTTCAAATGGATGTTAAAAGCGCTTTCTTAAATGGTTTTATAAAAGAAAATGTTTATGTTGAACAACCCCCGTTGTTTGTTCATGAAAAATTCCCGGATCATGTTTTTAAACTTAATAAAGCACTATATGGTTTAAAACAAGCACCTCGAGCTTGGTATGATCGCTTAAAATCTCATTTATTAAAATCCAGTTTTCAAATTGGTAAAATTGACACAACATTGTTTATTAAGAAAAAGCAAAATGATACTTTAATAGTACAAATTTATGTTGATGATATAATTTTTGGATCAACAAATGAACTTTTATGTAAAGAATTTTCTCGAATAATGACTAACGAATTTGAAATGTCACATATGGGAGAATTAAATTTTTTTCTTAGGATTATAAATAAAACAACTAGAAAATGGAATTTTTCTAAATCAAGAAAAATACTGTAAAGATTTATTAAATCGTTTTGGTATGAGTAAAACTTCTAGTAAACCAACACCAATGAGTACCACTACTCACTTGGATAAAGATGAAAATGGTAAAGATTTTGATCAAAAACTTTTTAGAAGTATGATAGGATCTCTTCTTTATTTAACTGCCAGTCGACCCGATATAATGATTAGTGTATGTTTATGTGCATGCTTTCAAGCACAACCAAAAGAATCACATCATCGTGCAATAAAACGTATTCTTCGCTATTTAACAAATACAACGGATTATGGCTTGTTCTATCCGAAAAATAATCCATTCGAACTCGTATCCTATAGTGATGCAGACTTTGGTGGATGCAAAACGGATAGAAAAAGTACTAGTGGTACATGTCATTTTTTAGGTCAATCACTAGTTTCATGGTTTAGCAAGAAACAAAATTGCGTGTCTTTGTCTACTTGTGAAGCTGAGTACATTTCTGCCGCTTTAGCATGTTCTCAAGTAATATACATGCAACAGACATTACAAGACTACGGTAGTCAATTAAATAATTCTATAATTTATTGTGATAATACAAGTGCAATTAATTTATCTAAATATCCAATAAATCATTCTAGAACAAAACATATTGATATAAGACATCAATTCTTAAGAGATAATGTCGAAAAAGGAACAATCAACTTAGAATATGTAAGTACCGAAAATCAAATTGCAGACATTTTTACTAAACCATTGAATGAAATGACTTTTATTAAACTAAGAAGAAACTTAGGAATTTGCTCATTATCCGAACTAGAATAGAATTTAGATTAAATTTATTCTTATGTATATCTTTTCGTTTAAATAGATTAAATAAAATATACCTGTTGTTTTAATAAACTACCTTGTATATATAAACATTCTTTTAAAAACTTAAACTTTTTCTATTTATAGAAAAATAGTTTTTATATTATTGGTTGAAATTTTCTCAAATGTAATTCTAACAAATGGTTGGTTTCATTGCTTAAAATAATGCATGGCTCAAAAACTTTTTATATATTACTATTTTTATATCTTAAGCATATATAAATTCAAGAGTCATTCGTATATTTAAATTCATAGTTTCATTTAACTAGTATATCTTCCTTAAACTACAATGTCTTCTCAAGAAGAAATTTACAATTCTGCCTCATCTCCAAATGAACACTCATCGATCAATCATTCTTCATCCGCCTATACCGTTCCATCACCACCATCTAACTTTCCTAATGTTGATCACCTGGAACGCTATATTATTCCACCCGGATTCACTATTCAATATCCGGATTATGCTCCGCCTCTTCGCTACAAAGGTTCTCTACGAATCTCGACTCCTCCAAAAGATACTACAACTGGATATTCACCTAAAGGAAAGAAGGTTAAATCTGCGATTGAATTTCAAGGAACAATCATGCAAACCGATGACTATCGAATTAATGATTTACATCATTTTCAAATGGAGAGCCTAGGCCTTCAAAAGGAAATGGCCTGGGAACAGCGACGCCAAGGAGAACAACTGAATTTCTTAATTCGTCACATTGCAAAAATATGTGGTCGTTCTCCAAAGAAAGATACAGTTAATTGCATTCAACGTACTCCTTCTCCGTTTCACCCCAATCGTTGGTCGCCCATTCGACCAATGTATGATCCTTTCATCAAGGATGAACCAAACTCATGGGAGCAAGGAGGTCCTTCTGGAAACAACTAACTCTTTCTTTTATATAATTTTTGAATAATTTGTGTGTACATCATCTTGTTTCAAAAGTTTTGATGTATATTTATATATATATTTGAATAAATTATTTTTTTCTTACATTAAACTAAGAAGAATAGTATAACAAATTCAACAGATGATCAAAATACACAAATAAACAGTAAAAAATAAAAGTCTGTTACCTCAGACGTCTGGACCCCTATTCCAGACGTCTGCATGAACATTCGGGCCAAAAATTAACAGCTCGAAAAACACTAGTTTTTGCCTCCCTATGTAACATATTTTACCTACCTATCTCATTTTTTACCAGCCCCCAATATTTACCAAAACACTAGCTCTCTAAATTTCTTCAAATCCTAATCAATGCCACCAAAGAAAGTAGCTTCCAAGAGACAAAAGCAAGGTCAGTCATCATCTTCAGCAAACCTAGTCTCCGAAACACAAATTCTTCAATGGATGAGACATGAAGAAGCAACAATCAAAAGATTTGAAACCATCAAGAAGAAAAAGATTCACAATGGTCCTTTTTACAACATTCATCATCCTTTGGAATACCATCTTTATCAACTAACTCAAACTTCCGGTTGCTCTTCCTTGATTGACATTGAAGTGAATTCGGTAAATATAGATCCTCTAGCTATCTATCTATTTTATGCAAATCTTTCAATTGCCGGTTTATCACAAGAAGAAGAGAGTAATAATACTCTTTGGACATCCGTCTATGGAAAATTTATAGACTTGATATTCCAACAATTGGGGCAATTCTAGGTTGTAGTTATGAAGGTATGATGTTTGATGATATACCCGATATGCTAGGAAAACCTAGAAATAGAATTACTCACCTTATATGGGAAGACAATATGAAATGGTGCTCAAACTTTCTACGACCCCGAGCTAGGTTACTAAATCGAATGATAATCAACACTATTATTCCTAGACTTTGTAGCCATGAGATGGTCTACGAAAATGATCATAAGGCATTGTATGCCATCTTTGGCAATGTCTCGGTTAATTGGGCACAATTTATCTTGACTCAAATAAAAGATTATTGGACTAATCCCAAACCAACCATTCCATATGCCGCATACATTATGCGGATTTTAACGGCATTGGAAATACCTTCATATCTATCTTCTTTTGAAGAAATTCCAACAAAAGACGGAGGAAACGGTTTATTTCATTAATGCAAATCCCGAGAACACCACCTCCTATCATGTCTTTCCAACAATGGGAAAACCGACCGCAATCTTCTCAACCTCAACAATTACCAGCCTCTTCATCACAACCAACCCCACAATACTATTCTTACTCAGAAATCTTGGAAATCCAACCAACACTTGCTTCAAATAGTCAATTAATGATGTGTTATTACGCAACCAATCCATTTTAGCAAGAAACCAAAAGAAGCTTGAAAGGTCTTTTTCTACACGAATGACCAAAGTGGAGAAAAATCTTGACAAAGTGGTTTCAAGCTTAGGAAAAATGATGAAGAAGTTTAGAGGTCGGTCTAGTTCAAGTTCATCATCGTCGCCGTCTCTTACTCCTCATGCTCCTACTCAAGGACAAGGATCCCGTCATCCTTCTTCAACCAATAGAGGTAAAATGGTTATCTAAGAAGAAGAAAAAGAAGAGTACGATGACTCAACCGAAGAGGATAACGATGACAATGATGAGCCTACGGAATCATATCTATCATATGAGGCTATGCAAGGGCTTTCAATTCAAGAGGAACCTCCATATCAATATCAACAATGGGATTCTTCTTCATATGATCCTTATTCATCCTATGGTTCTTCTTATAGAGGCTATGGAGGGGCATTCTTCTATGAAGGAGAATAATATGTTTCTATATTTCTTTCATTTTTCTACATCTCATATGTATTAACTTTGAAACTTGTCTACATCTATGTTATTTAAACTATTTGTTTTAGGTCATATTTGTGTGCATTCATTCTGTTTTGATTCTGACAAAGGGGGAGAAAATATATTTGCACATATTCAGGGGGAGATAACATATTTAGGGGGAGTAAATATGTTCATATCTCTAACAAAGTATTGTATAGTTGTCATCATCAAAAAGGGGGAGAATGTTGGAACCTCCATTCTATGGTTTCAATGACAACAACTATACAATATTATATATATACATATATATTAACATATGCAGGTATTCAAGATATTCATCACGTCAAAGAGCTATGATTTGAAGTTTACAAGGAGATTATTCTATAAACAAATGTGTAAGTAGTATATAGAATTATTGTACAATCTCCAATGAAGTGACACGCACAACACATTATAAATTCTGGAAATAACATACTCCAAACGTCTGCAGTATATACTCAAACGTCTGCAGTAAGTTTCAAGAAATTCTCTAAAACAAACTCCAGACGTCTGAGCTTTCTGCAGACGTCTGGTGACGAACATTTTTTTAATAAACGGCTATATTCTAAAAGGTTGCGAAACTTTAAACAAACGTTCTTCTTCAAACAGTTGCAACCTTTCACCAATGGTTTCCAGTCACTTCTCTTTATTCATAACTCTTCAAATTCTATAAATACTATCAAATTGATTTGAGATTTACTCACTCAACTTACTGATTTCTACTCTCTTGAATTATTATTATCAAGTTGATTTCTAAAACCTAATTTCTAATATTCTCAAATCAAAACTATAACCACTATTTATATTGGTTATATTCTTCCTCAAATCTGTGCTCATACTTACACAATCACTCAAAGGAGATTATAGGAAGATTTGTATTATCAGTCAATATCAGTGTTGATCAGAACACAAGATTGTCAAAGAAAACTCTATTGTAAAAAGACCTGTTCCTCCGGGTGAAGCGAGGGTATTTGATTAGTGAAATACCGAAGGGGAGCTTCGGGACTGGACGTAGGACGGGAGGTCCAAACCAGTATAAAAGCTCTGGTGTGATCGTTTTTATTTCTACTTACATTTACATATCTGCTTATATCTTTGCTATACTGTTAGTACACTTGCACATTAGTAACATATATACGATCCGCAATACTTTCAGTTTGTTCCATGATGAGTACGGCTGAGTTACCGCTGTCCTATTGAGGATATGCACTAGAAACTGCAACTCGTATGATAAACTTGCCACTAGAACTGTGCCTAAAACACCATATAAGATTGCGTATGGTAAGAAACTCCAACTCAAGTATTTGAAAGTGCATGGTTGTCTGACCTACGTTAAGAACTGTAACGATCCGTCTTTCTTACTCTGAAAGACAAGCCATTAAGAGTAAAAGAAAAAGAAAAATAAGAAGAGAAGAAACTAAACAACATAGAATCTCACAATGCAACGAAACAATATATATTACTCAACATAATATATTACAAAGTCATTTCAAAATATTACATCAAACTCGTATTAATACAAATTCGAGCCTAGGACAGTTATATTGTCCCTTACCTAACCAATACAATATACATATAATACAGTGAAAAACAAGGTAATAACAAGCTATCCATGAAGCCACCGGCTCCAAGCTTCTCCAAGATGAATTTGTGGAAAACCTGAACTACTTAGCTGCCCATTCAAATTTGAGCACCTAAGAGTTTAGGAAAAGAAAATAAACTCTGGGTCAAACATGGGTCTGGTGTGAGTAAAGCATATATTTTAACTTTATAAAAAAATTAAAATCAAAGGCATCTCGTAAGACCATGCTGCACATAAACACGGACGGGTTTTTACCTTACGATAACCAAAAAAATTTCTATAGAAAATCCATTGATATTATAATAATGTCTAGGGGTCAAAGTAAAATATGAATATAGTTGAAATGCTTGCATCTCACATTTCAACATAGTTGGGCACAACTAAGTCCGTATGGCGCTTATTGGAGAATGGATTCCATACAATGATTGGGCTACTGGGGTATCTTCTATCATGGGGCATCTCTAGATAAAATAACATCAAGGTTGAACCTATCAACCCTTGCCAACACAGAACCGACCTACCCCTTATTGGATAGTACTGAATATGATAACCCCTTAGTTAATGGGGCTGAAGCATACAAATGATAGATAATATCGACTCTAGATAGGGATGACCATACCCTAATAGGAGCAACCCACCTAGACCTGCTACATCTCCCATGTTTTAGTCATTCCCGGTTGAGGAGGCTCGAGGCTACGTTTAACATTTATATAGCACTTTCCACTTGGAATGCTTACACTGCCCTTCAGGCAGCAATGCAATGTCAGCATTCATCATACAAGTTGTCCAGGAGATGGACAAACCGAAGGCACTACATCTGCTACATCCATTTTAGAATCATCCTTAGGATTAGCAGCAAGCAGCCCTTGCACTTAAAAGAGCTCAGCCTTCAATTCCATCATCTACAAGATGTCTTCACTTCGAAACGCTTGAGTTGGATCGAAGTGGTTTCGGATAACATATCTGATCCCGGTCTCCTTAAAACAACATTCAATGGTTTCTGGTAAACTCAACCCCGGTTCTTTAGGAAATAAATAGTCAAAGATAAGAGCTGAGATCACCTCCTAACCGTTAGTGGACAGATTTCCTTATCATTTGCCCTAGGAGAATGAAACGAGATTTATACACACAGCACATCATCATCGAAGATGACTGTGCCATATAACTCACATGTTTCTCCTAGATATTTCCAAAGTTATGTTTTGGGTCCATATTTGATAGTCGGTTATTCAACTATCAAATAAACAAACAACAACCAATTCCACTTGAGATTTATTTCCATCGCAACCACTAAGCCTCAAAACAAATCTTTATTTCATAAATCTCTTTTCAAAACGTTTGTCTAAAACACTCATATACTTATCTCTTTGACATAAGTATACTCACAAAACATTTGCGAATAACTTCTTACTTCCAAATCTTGTTAAAAAGGAGTAAATAAATTTTGTTTAAATTGGAGGTAAGGATAACCCTAAATACTATTCCCTCGGTGTTAAGTGTGGAACAGATGTTCCATACCACCATTTTTAAAAGTTCAGTTTAGAGAAACCCAGATCTCAAATTCTTTTTATATTTCTTTCAATAAATCCATTATAATCAAATCTATTTCATTCATAAAATCTCTTTTACTTGAAATCCAAATTCATTTCAGAACACTTTCCAACTTCCCAAATTCATTTATAAAACCCTGTTATAAATACTCAAAATCATTTATATAAATCGCTTTTATAAATATCCAACATTTTATATAAATTTCTTATAAATAACCAAACCTTTTTATAAACGCACTTTATGAATATTTAAATCATTTTCTAAAACTTCTTTCATAAATACCCTAAAATCATTTATAAGACTTCTTTATAAACCTTTCTTGTTTAAACAACTTCCTAAATAACCTTAAATCAAATTTGTTTCCTATGATAAGCAAATCCATTTTATAGATCTTCTTTATTTATGAAAGTTTCTTGCTTAAAAATTCAAATCCATTTATCCAAAACACCTTATAATTTCCAAATTCCTTTATAAAACTCCTAATAAAACTTCTTTTTATAACATGGAAAATCATTCCCATTAGTTAAAAACATCTTTAGTAAAACCATTTGCCAAATCACTCTTTAAATATCTTGTTTAAAATGCAACAACTTTGAAACCATTTCAAAAAGAAAATGGAATATTTATCCTTACAAATTCAAATGGAGGCTTAATGACCACAATGGTGCTTTTAATTTGGTTTTACTTATCCAGTCTAACATGGCATCACATAACAACTGGTATATAAGGGATGAACACATAACAATCAATCAACTTAAGTAAATGTTCAAGCTAATTGTAATAGCAGAATGGTGTTTTGTTCTACTAATAGATATCATTTAGTTTTCCTAATCATATGGGGTTACCTAAGGGTAAGCGACACAGAAATCTCTTGTTTTAATACAAAATTTGAAAAGTAAACAGTTTAAAACAAAACTGATTACTTAAACTCAAAGCGATTTTAAAATAAATTAAAACCCTTAGAAATGAGAATCAAATCCTTGTTAAATAGTAATTAAAGTCTAACTAAAAGTAATTAAACCTTATCAAAATAATTAACTTAAATCAAAGATTAATTAAACCAAACCCCTATTTAAATAATAATTAATTAATAATTATCTAAAATAAATAATTATATAATAATTTATTAATCCTTAATTAATAATTAAATAATAATTGACTTTAATTAAGTAACAAATCATGATTAACTTAATTGATTAACATTTAAGTATAAATACCTTTATTAACAATGATTAAGTACTAATTACCTTAATTAATTAATTAATCAATTAAATAAAAATTAAATAAATAAATAATTGTTCTCTAATTACATATTTAAAGTTAGAAAATATTTTCTACAAATTTTTTAAGTGTACACTTAAGATTTAGAAAATTTAGTTCGTTTTTCACGAATTGCGCGTATAGCGACTATCGCTATACAGACTCGTAATTTCAAAAACATGAAACTTCCTTTTCTAACTTTTAAAACTTCCCTTTTTGAAATCTTATCTTCTTTGAAACATGAAAATAAACTTTTGAAAACTAATCAAAGTTTTAAACTTGAAAACTTTTCACTTTGAAACAAAAATCAAATTTTCGACAAAAAGCGGATTTCTACGTCGCTTTTGGTTAGCGAATCGCTACCTTTGTGTCATGAACCCACATATAACAAATACAACATTCAATCACAGTACCACATCATAACATTATAGCACCATCATAAATAAAGTATTACTTCACAATACTAAATTTTCAATATTCAAGGTATAATCTTTATCGCCTACTCAAACTTCGGCACAAGCAATCAATACCAAATCAACATATATGCATGCACAACATATATCATTACTACATACATAATCAACATTTTAACTCATAGATTTTACAACTTTAAAAAGTTAGTAACTTGACTTTTAAAAACATGGACTTTACTCACCAAACTTTCACTAAATCATGGCAAACTTCTACCGAACTTGAATACAAGCTAGTACTTTGCAAAAATGAAGTCATTGGATACCTACACACCCAAAATGGGCTTGGCCTTGGACAATTTGGGCTCAGTCTTGGATGTTTGTAGAGGGTGTGGACTTGTACTTTGGAAGAAAGGTGTTGTAGCGTTTATAGAACTGTTCTAGTGAGATAAGGAAGTGATTTAAGCTATGTTTTGAGATATTTTTTCTAACTTTATCTCTTAGGAATTTAGTGAGGAGGCCATGAGAGTATGAAGGAGCTTAAGAAGAAGACGTAAAGAAAATGAAGAAAAGAATTTGCAAAGGGAAAAACATGAAATGGTAGTGGTATTTATAGGCTTAGTAAAGTAATAAAATATATAAAGTGGTTATAATTAAATATATACACAAGCATGCACCCATACCTCCCTCCCATCACTTGTACACGTTCTCCCCCCTTTCATTCCTTAAGTCATGCTGAGCTTCCATGTGTGTGTACTAAGGATATGGAGGTGATTTGTATACATATAAGTGTGTTTATATGTATATATATGTCTTTTATAACATAATTTGTCACGTCCATGCTTATGCATAAATATATATATAAGTTAATATACATAAATATGCTTAATTTATACTAATCCTAACATATATAAATGTGTGCATGTTTCACCAAGTGTGCATGATGTTCCCAACGACTTTCGAGTGTCGAAAAGTCGAAATTTCGGAAAACGTTCTTCGGTCATATTTTCTGTTTTTATTTGAACTATCTATACTGGTAAACTAATTTCGAAAACTATTTTATCATCATTATTAAATAATTAAAATAGGTTTATTTGCTAATAAAAATCCATTTATTGACATATTTTTTTAAAAACATATTTTTTTCTCACCTCTGTTTCTTCTCATGGGGACCGTTTCTTCTCCATCCCTTCCCGTCCTTTCTTCTGTCCCACCCTCTGAATTTACCATACCTTCTACTGTTCCCTCGTCTGCCACTCCCTTTCCTCCATTGTCAGTTCAACAATCTGTCCCTGTTTCAGCAACCACACCCATTCTTCCTCCACCGACTCCTGATCCCCCTCCTCTGGCTGTCGCTGGACAGTATCCTCCAACCTTGTCTCCTTCTCTTGACCATTGTCTAATTCCACCTTTGAACCAATCTTCTACGCTTGACTCGGTGCCTTGGACTTCTCTCTTCAAAACAAAACCACGAAATGTTGGCTCGTATATCGCCCAGGAAATCCCGCTCTTCTCTGGTGACGTGCTTGTGCCATCCAGTGATATAATAAAGGCAGGCACTGATGTTTGGAAGGACTACCTCGTAGGGTTTTTCCTTGATAAACCTCTACCTTATGTCTCTGTTGTGTATCATCTGAAGAAAGTTTGGAAGCTGAAAGGTGAAGTTAAAGTAAAGTCTGATGGTTTCCTGTTTCTTTTTAGCTTTTCTTCTTCTGAGGATAAGCATAGAATCTCTGAAGCAGTTCCAATTATAATGAAAAATAAGCTGTTCATCATAAAGCCTTGGGATGTTACTGTGGGAAATAGTTGTGGGACAATACGTTCTGTTCCTGTTTGGATCAAATTATATAACATACCTCTGTATGCCTGGTCGCATTATGGAGTAAATTGGTTGGCCTCGAGGGTTGGGAAGTTTCTGTGCATGGATCAGTCTACTGAGCGATTGGAGAGGATAACATATGCTAAATGCCTTGTTGAGGTTACTCCTGACAAGGAATTAGTTGATAATTTCCTTGTTAAACTGATGGATGGCAGCGACCAGATTGTTTCAGTTGAATACTTATGGAAACCAGAGGTGTGTGTAACTTGTAGAAAATTTGGTCACGCTGAACATAACTGCTCTTTTGCTTCAAAAGTTGCTAAAGTCACAAATCATGAAGTAGAAGTTGCTCATAGTATCAAGGAGTCAGTTAAAGTCAAGAATGGGATGTCAAGCATGAATAGAAACCAGAAACAAGTTTGGATAAAAGTTAATAATAATAAAAGCAAGAACAAGGATGCTAGTATTTTAGAAGTTGATGAAAACCTATCTGACTTTGTTGTCACCAAGACTTTGCAGTGTTCCACTGCAAGTGTGGAGGGAGTTTCCAAGGTTAGAGCTCTAAAAAATAAAAATATACCCCTGTCCTTTCATGGTAATGATAATAGTATGGTGAATAGCTTTCAAGTCCTTGCTGACGAAATTCTAGGAGAAACTGATGTAGCAGCGCAGGTAGTTAAGGAAATAGCAATAGTTGATGTTTTAGGCAGTGAGGAGGGAGAATTACTCGAAGTTGGCATGGAAGTTCCAGCTTACTGTCACCAAGTAACTGAAACTGGGAATACACAAGATATAGCCTCTGTGCACGGTGTAACACCTGTGCACGTGATTTTTAGTTCTGATATCAAACAACTTGAAACAAGTCTCCCTCAAACTTATACTGATCAAACTCTAACGGAGGCATAAAATGACATAAATATCCATCACTCTACTTCTTCAGAATCCAATCACATCAACTCTTTTGCTAAAATCATTTTTGATCTTGCGTGTGAAATGCAAGATGTTCCTTCAACATCTATACCAAATCTCTCTGAAGCATTATCATCTTCACATGTTCCCCTCAATCGAAACTTGACTTCTACTATACCAAACCTTTCTGATCCAGCTTCATATTCACCTGTCCCCCTCAATCGAAACTTGTCTCCTTCTAATCCTTCTTCTGCAGCCCTCTTTCCTTATGTTCATAATGATACTATACCAGGTTGGCTTGATAAAGGTAAGCAACTGTGTGGTGAATCTAGCCATGGTATCAATGACTGTAATACCAGAACGACAGCTAAAAAATTGCCTAAAACCAAAGCTGGCCCAGTTGATTCCCAATCTCTTGCAACTAGGAGTAGGAAAAACATTATCCACCAATCTCTTTAGCTTATGATGATACAAAATATTGGTGTGTGGAATATTAGGGGTGCTCATAGTCATTTGAAACTTGATCAAGTTAAAAATCTCATCTGCTCCCACAATCTTAAAATAATTGCCATCCTCAAAACTAAACTCAATCTCTCTTTAACTTCTAGGGCTGCTAGTTATGTTAACCCTAACTGGAAGTATCTCCATAATCTATCTGATGCTGATTATGGTAGGATTTTAATCCTTTTTGATCCAATTTCTTATTCCATAAGCTCTGTTTTTTCTTCAAGGCAATTCATTCATACTAAAATCGTCTGCCAGCTATCCAAATCTTCCTTCTATCTAACTTTTATTTATGCAGACAATTCTACTGCTTCAAGACAAAAACTTTTTGACTTCTTGCCTTATCTCAGGCAAGAATCGCACCCATGGCTGGTTATGGGTGATTTTAACAGCTGCTTTCAGCTTGATGATAAGTTTGGTGGCCAGCCTTTATTCCCAAAGCATATCCAACCATTAAGTGATGCCATATCTGATTCTGACCTTCTCAAGCTTCATTCTTCTGGAGCAAGATATTCATGGAATAATAAAAGCAGGAGTGGCATCAGAACATTCTCCACTATTGATCATGCCTTCTCCAATTTCAAAGCTCTTACTAGCTCGCCCAATCTCTCGGTCAATCTTATCCACCCCATCCTCTCTGATCACTCTCCTTTGATTCTAACAAATGGTCCCTATATGAAAAACGTAAAAAGAAGTTTCAAATTTTTTAATGACTGGACTCTCTCCTCTGAATTCAAACCAATTGTGGGTAAAGCTTGGTCCACATATTGTTATGGTAACCTTATGTTTATTCTTTGCAGGAAGCTCAATTTTGTTAAAAAGCTCTTGAGGACATGGGCGGTTGAAAAGTATGGTGATGGCTCCAAGCAAATTACTATTTTGAAGAATAAGTATAAACAAGCTCAGGAGTTTATGATGAACAACCCCCATGATCTGGTTGCAGCTGAGGAGGAGGGCAAGCTCTGTGTGCTTCTTAACAAAGCCCTTGAAATTGAAAGTGGAATGAAACAACAGCAGTTGCACTGTAAGTGGCTTAAATTTGGTGATCGTAACACTGAGTTTTTTCATTCCTCGATCAAAATAAAGCAAGCTAAAGAAAATATTCGCTCAATTCTTACTCCTGATGGTTCTATAATCTCCTCCCCTGACCAAATTGATGCTGCATTCATAGACTATTTTGAAAATTTACTTGGTAACTCCTCTAATTTTTGCTCGGACCTAGACATGTTAAATGGCATCTCCCTTCCTGCCATTTCCAGTTTGCAGGCTGAGATGCTGGTTAAGCAGGTTACTGATGAGGAAATAAAGCAAACTCTTTTTTCCATGAATAGAAAATCTAGTGGTGGTCCTGATGGCTTCAACGTTCTCTTCTTTGTTTTTTGCTGGGACATTGTTCATGTTGACTTTTGCAAGGCTGTACGCAATTTTTTTAACAAATGCGCTCTCCTTACTCAAGTTAACTCAACTAACATTGCCCTTATCCCAAAAAGTCCTAAAGCTAACTCTGTTTCTTCTTATAGACCTATTTCATGTTGTAACGTGGTGTACAAGTGTATTTCGAAAATTATTGCTTCTAGGCGTTTGCTTGTCCTCCCTAATATCATTTCGAACAATCAAGTAGCCTTCCTTCCCAACCGTTCAATTTTTGACAACATTCTTCTTGCCCAAGATCTTCTTTGTGGGTATGCGAGATCTAGTGCTTCTCCTTCTGCAATGTTAAAGTTAGACATCACGAAAGCTTACGACTCTTTACACTGGTCCTCAATTGTTCGTATTATGGCTTTAATGAATTTCCCAAAGCCCTTTGTTGGTTGGGTTTATAAATGCATATCAACTCCTAGGTTCTCCATTGTTCTGAATGGTCGACCTGTAGGTTATTTCAAGAGTAGGCAGGGTATTAGGCAGGGTGATCCAATCTCATCCTACTTATTTCTTCTTGTGATGGAAGTCCTAACGAGATATATCAATGCCAAGTTCACTTCAGGTCTGATCAGGTATCATCCCAAATGTAAGCTTACAAATGTTACTTCTCTTATGTTTGCTGATGATATAATGATTTTTACTAAGCCTCACCATCCCTCAATTCAATGTGTTATAAATACTTTGTCCGATTTTTTCAAGATGACTGGCTTGCAACTCAATTGTTCTAAGTCTGGTATTTCTTTTGCGGGGATATCTGCTGAACTTTCCTCCACTCTTATGCAACTTTCTGGTCTTCAAAGTATGGTCACAAATATGACATATCTTGGCCTCCCGCTCTTAACTTCTAGACTGAAGACTGCTGATTGCCTACCACTGTACTCTAAAATTGTAACTTTGTTTGACAAGTGGTCTAACCGATTCTTATCTCAGGCAGGAAGGCTCGTGCTTCTCAAATCTGTTGCATTTTCTATTATTGTTTACTGGTCTAAAGCTTTTATTCTTCCAGTTAAGCTTTTGTATCTGGTTAGACGTGCTATGCTCAGATTCTTTTGGACTGGTTCCATCAACAACAGGAAGCCTCTGCCATGCTCTTTCAGTCTCTTGGAGAAGGACTTCAAGTCTGGTGGGTTGGGAGTTATGAATATTGCCAATTGGAATATAGTTGCTTTCAGTTCTCATCTGAACTCTATATTAGTCAGGAAGAATTCAATTTGGGTTAAGTGGGTTTGGGCTCACAGAATTGGTAGGTCTAATTTCTGGACTATGCCAGCACCTCAAATTTGTAGTTGGACATGGAGAAAGATTCTTCGTTTGCGTGAAACATTTATTCCCCTCCTTGTTCATAGAATGGCTGCCTCTTCTGCTGTTAAATTTTGGTTCGACCCTTGGGTTGCCAATGGGGTGTTATTGCATAAACTTCTCGGCAATCAACAACTGATTCAATCTGGTATTCCCTTTGATGCTTTTGCTGCTGATTATATTAACCATGGATACCTGCAACTCCCTTATTCCTCAAATCAAGTCATCAGGTCTTATTGGAATGCAATCCAAGGTAAAAGCTACCCTGCTGTTGATGTTGATGTTGTGCATTGGAATGCCAAACCTCACACAGTCTCTCTTGTGTATAAACATTTGCAAAGATCCAGTAGCCTAGCGTTTAAATGGTGTGAGGTCATTTGGACTGTTGATTCTTCACCCAAGGATAATCTGATGCTATGGAAAGTTGTTCAGAATGCCTTGTTAACTAAAAGCAGGTTGATGGAGATGGGTTTTGATGCTGGTTTGACTTGCCTCTTCTGTGATAATGAAACGGAGACCACGCATCACTTGTTTTTTCAATGTACCTGTACTATGATGCTTTTTGACAAAATGATGCAACATGCTGGTTGTAATTTGCTGTCCAGTCTTAGGGCAGTGGATCTAGACATGATATATAAAGCTACTAGGTGGCGTACTATGAAAGCAAGATGCCTAACTATCTGCCTGAAGAAATATATGTCAATTGTGTGGCTTGAAAGAAATTTGATTTGTTTTGAAAAGAAGAGGAGGGATGGGCATGTGTTATGGGAAGTTTTGAAGAAAGATATTTATCAAGCTATGATGTTACTGCCCTCTTTTCCATCTGTTAACAGAGATGTGTGGAGATAGTTGGTGGTCTTGGTGTTTTCCGTCTCTAGTTTTCTCAGTGTGCTGTTTTTATTTTTATTTTGCTCTTGTTAACCTCTGTGTGCTTTTTCTTGCTTGTTTCTATTCTTTGAACAAGCTTTGTATTTTATTGTTTTGTTGCAATAAAATCAGGTAGGGGCCCTGTTAACCCCGCTAGCCTTTGCTAAAACAAAATCCATTTATTGATTATATAAAATAAATTTAAATAGCCTATTTCAAAGTGGAAAAATCTTGGGTCATTATAAATATATTTTACCATCATTTGTTATTATTTCAAAGAGTTATATTTTAATTATAAAACTTATTATTTGAATATTAAAATTTATTAAATATTCAAAAATCAAGGTGGTAAAATTTCGGGTCATTACACTCTTCCCCCTTAAAAGAATTTTGTCCCTGAAATTGTACCCAACCCTAATTCCCAGAAACACTTAAACTATTCATTAGTCCGTATGATATACATAGATCATTCCTACGTAAAATCTGATTTGATCATTCACTCAAACACATAACTTCACTCCTAAACTAGTATCGCTCACCCGACGTCCTAGTGCGGACTTTGATAAGGCCTCTTAATTAGAAACCTCTGTTCTCCTTGCATAGCTATAACTATGATAGACAACTTTTGGTTCCACATAAGAACTCTCACCAATGCTCACAGTCAAAATTCAAGTGATAAATCTTTATTTTGAATGTAAAACACCTCCAGTTATATACTCGAATCAAGGATCGAGAACTGTGTAAGAAGGAGAAATGATCCTCACACAACCTACATACTGATCTAACGATTCTTACTATCGAACTAATTTCTACCATCCACCATGCTTCATATGAATCATTTTTTTAATTAACTTATATAATACTCTTCTACATCCTAAAAGTATATACAAACATCTGACTTTTAATTCTATTTAATTTTAACTATTAGATATAGGCTAAAAATAATTTGGATCTTGAAACTAAGTCGACAAATCAACCTCTTTACCTAATTGGTCTGGTAAGTAGCTAAGAAGAGTAGGATGCTGGTATCCAAACTCCATCCTAGATTCTACTTTTTTTAGACAATAGTAAGGCAAGGATGTTTATTAGCCGGCCTAATAACATCAAATAATTCTTCAAATCCTAGATGTTAAAATCAAAAGATAGTTTAAAAAACAAAGTTTATTAAATCCCCTTATTAAATTTAACCTAATTAAAACTTTATTTATTAATCCACCTTAAAAATATCATTTTCTTTTGAAAACTCTTCCTTTTGAGGGATCCAAGAACACAATACCCGGGTTTATTTCAAAAACCTTTTAAAAACATAAATATAGCCCGAGTAACTCCAAAACGATGTCAAGGAACTAGGTGCTACCAAATAGTAACATATACCCCTTTACTAAAAGGGTAATACTCAAGAGAATTGTTTGCCATTCGAACACATCTGTTACCCAATTTTAGTCATTTCTAAGATACTCAAACTAGTTAATAAAAATATTTCTTCCTTTTCCAAATTCCTTCTTGAAACAATACTACTTATAGACAAATAGTTTTTAACAAAATCATCCACTTGCTTTGGATTCATTCGGATTTGAACTTGTTTCGATTTGTACAGTGACAAAGAAAATAATTTATTAAGTGCACCATAATATCTTCCTAAGCAAACATTCGATTGTCACTTAGAAGATTATTCTGATCATCACAAAACAGATCAAGATTTATTTCCGAACTATCCAAAGAAAACCTTACTCTCAAACTTTATTTCAAAAAATATATATTTTACAATATCTTTAAGAAATATTATTGCTATTTTCCAAAATCATTTGGAATTTGTCAAAGCCACTGTGACTTAACTTTCTCAAAACCCTTTTCATTTTTAAAACACATTTAATAGTTCTGATTTATAAAATCATCTCTCTTAATTCATCTTATAAAACTATATGAAGATTTTGCTTTTAATAAACATCTTTATTAAAATTCAATTTTTAACCCTTACATATCGTCGAAAGCCTTATGGTCAAATTATGAAACTTAATTCACAAGGTGTTCGATTCAATGTTCCTATAAATTCTATCTACCCAACCCATGATGGAAAAAGGAAATCTATTATTAAATCTGACAATAGTCATTGCTCAAAACTGGACGAGCATTACTAGTTAAACCCTAAATGCTAATAATTTAAATATTATTAACTCCTAACCAACTCTCCTCATAGATAACTACATAGATTTGGAAAATCATCCCTTTTTATATATAGAAAATATATTCCTAGGTAAATTTATTTCATTTACCAAATTGAAAATAACATTTTGTCAATTGAATTTGTTCAAGTGTTTAGAAAATCCCTATCGATAACGTTGATCAGGCGCATCGACCGGAATTCTTAAGCCACTCAACAGGTTGAATAATATAATATAAAACATTTTTATGCACTCATATATATATATATATTAGACTCAAACTCATTCTAAGGACTGCCGACCCTATCTCTAATGAGTTTACCCCACCAAAGCCTAGGTGTTCGTTCAACCTAAGCTCTGATACCAAATGTACTGTGTCGCCTTTCTTACTCCGAAAGACAGGCCATCAAGGGCAAAAGAAAACGAGAGATAAGAAGAGAAGAAATTAAACAACATGGAATCTCACAATGCATCAGAACAATATATATATTACTTAACATAATATATTACAAAGTCATTTCAAAATGTTACATCAGAGTCATACAAATACAAATTCTAGCCTAAGATAGTTACAACAGCATATCCCTACCTAACCGATACAATATACATATAATACAATGGAAAACAAGGTAATAACTAGCTACCGATGAAGCCACCTACTTCAAATTCCTCCAAGATGTATCTGCAGAAAACCTGAACTACTTGACTGCCCATTCAAATTCGAGAACCCAAGAGTTTAGGAAAATAAAATAAACTCTGGGTCAGACATGGATCTAGTGTGAGTAAAGCATATATTTTAACTTTATAAAAACCTTTAAATCAAAGGCATCACGTAAGACTACACCGCACATAAACACGGATGAGTTTTTACCTTACAAAAAGAAAAATATTTTCTATAGAAAATCCATTGATATTATAATAATGTCTATGGGTCAAAGTAAAATATGAATATAGCTGAAATGCTTGCATCTCACATTTCAACATAGTTGGGCACAACTAAGTCCGTACGACGCTTATTGGAGAATGGATTCCATACAATGACTGGGCTACTGGGGTATCATCCATCATGGGGCATCTCTAGATAAAATAAAATCAAGGTTGAACCTATCAACCCTTGCCAACACAGAACCGACCTACCCCTTATTGGATAGTACCGAATATGATAACCCCTTGGTTAATGGGCCTGAAGCGTACAAATGATAGATAATATCGACTCTAGATAGGGATGACCATACCCTAATAGGAGCAACCCACCCAGACCTGCTACATCTCCCATGTTTTAGTCATTCCCGATTGATGAGGCTCGAGGCTACGTTTACCATTTATATAGAACTTTCCACTTGGAATGCTTACACTGCCCTTCAGGCAGCAATGCAATGCCAGCATTCATCATACAAGTTGTCCAGGAGATGGACAAACCGAAGGCACTACATCTGCTACATCCATTTTGGAATCATCCTCAGGATTAGCAGCAAGCAGCCCTTGCACTTAAAAGAGCTCAGCCTTCAATTCCATCATCTTCAAGATGTCTTCACTTCGAAACTCTTGAGTTGGATCGAAGTGGTTTCGGATAACATATCCTAACGGTGCATATCTAGATAAAATAGCATCAACGTCGAATCTATCGACCCCTGCTAACACAGAATCGACCTACCTCTTACTGGATAGTACTGAATATGATCACCATTTGGTTGATAGACCCAAAGCATACAAATGAGAGATAATATCGCCTCTAGATAGGGATGACCATACCCTAATGGGAGTGATCCACCTAGCCTTGCTGCATCTCCCATGTTTTAGTCATTCTCGGTGATGAGGCTTGAGGCTACGTTTTACCTTTTATATAGCACTTCCTACTTAGAATGCTAACACTGCCCTCTAGGCAGCAATGCAATGCCAGCATTCATCATACAAGTTGTCCAAGAGATGGACAAACTGAAGGCACTACTTTTGCTACATCCATTCTGGAATCACCCTCAGGATTAGTAGCAAGCAACCATTGCACTTCAAAGACCTCCGTCTTCAATTCCATCGACTTCAAGACGTCTACACTTCGAAATGCTTGAGATGGATCGGAGTGGTTTTCGGATAACATATCCGATCCCGGTCTCTTCGAAACAATATTCGATAGTTTCCAGTAAACTCAACCCCGGTTCTTTAGGAAATAAATGTTGGACTACGAGATTTTGATTCATGACAAGGAGCTCAACACTTAACAAACATTTGACAAAAATGAATTTATAGTCGATATAGTTTTAGTGTTCATGTTAAAATCTTTCCTCAAAGTTCAAACTGCAATTTTTGGAAAACATAAGGCTTCAGTTGACTAAACCCTTGCACTTAGTCGACTAAAAACAAATGTTCTATTTTTTCTATAAACTTCAAAGCTTTAGTCGACTAAATTTTTAAGTCAGTCGACTAATATTTTAAATTAGAAGGTTTGGTCGACTAAACCAATTATTTAGTCAACTAAATACTGGAATTTCGAACTGTTTATTTTTTGTTTGAACTTAGTCGACTAAAATACTATATTCAGTCGACTAAACCTGTTTAAACTATCATATTTTCAAATTTTCTGAAGAGATGTCTCTTCTTCATGAAGAGAAATCACTTCCAAGAAGAGTTGTGACCATTCTCAATTCAACAGAACTATTTGCAAGGGTTGTAGCTCTTCAATCACTATGTATATGCATGTTATTCAAGATCAAAATAACTTAACTCTCTACTCTCTTCTATCTTGAATTTTCAATGTTGAATTTTTGAAATCAAGTTTAATATTCTTTCTATTTCTAAAGCAATTTTTACTTCCTCTATCTTCACAAGCAAACAAATATATACAGCTTACTCGAAGAAAGATTATAGGAAGGGTGTACTTCATTTGACAAATCTGTGTTGTAACAAGAGCAAGCAAAGTCAAGAAAACATTTCATCTGTATTAAAGCCCTGTTTGATTGCTCAGGTAGGAAAATCATGTTCGGTTGCTCAGGTGGTCAAAGTCCTGTTTGGTTGCTCAGGCGGTGTAAACCTATTCCTCCGGGTTAAGTGAGGGTTGCTAGTTTAAATCCAGAAGGATTCTGGGACTGGACGTAGATGGGAGTTCGAACCAGTATAAAAATATCTGGTGTCATTTTATTTTACAACTATTTACTTATTCTGCACTAGTAGTTTAAATAATATTCATATTACACGATTCTATAGTTACTTTCATTTGGTATCAGAGCAGGGTCATCTTATAACCGTAACACAATTATATAATATTTTAGTAATATGGAACACAACACTGGCACAAGTTTTACTGAAGGTCAATCTACTGCACGACCACTACTATTTAACGGGATGAACTATAACTATTGGTCTACTAGAATGAGAATTTATATGCAAGCCAATGGTTATGAAACCTAGAATATTACTCAAGAAAAATATAACATACCTACTACTGAATTTTCACAATGGTCTAACACATAAAAACTAGATGCTACTGCAAATGCCAAAGATATGAATATGTTATTTTGTGCATTGGACAAAAATGAGTTTAATAGAGTTAGCATGTGTAATACTGCTTATGAAATTTGGCGTACACTTAAAATTACACATGAAGGTACTAACAAAGTAAAGAAAAGTAAGATATCTATGCTCAAGAATCAGTTCTAGAATTTCAAAATGAAATAAGATGAAACAATAAATGATATGTATTCTATATTTTAAGACATATATCATTCTCTCTTAGCATTAGGAGAAAAATATTCAGACTTTGATATTGTTTCAAAAATCCTCAACTCTTCAATGGATGAGTGGGAACGAAAAGTCTTAGCAATCGAAGAAGTTAACGACATTTCAACCATTAAACCAGAAGAGTTGATAGGAAATCTAATGTCCTATGAAGTTAATCTTCAGGCAAAACGAGTACAGGCGCAAGATAAGAAGAATATAGCATTCCAAGTAGAAAAGGATGAATCGGATTCAGATGAGGAAGATATGGCATTTATTGCTAAGAATTTCAAAAAGTTTTTGAAATTCTTAAAGAGAAATAAATTCAGAAACAACAAGAATAGCTTCAACAGTAATAACAACAACAACAAGCCATCATTTTTGGCTCTTGAATGTTATGAATGCCATAAAAAAGGGCACATCAAGAAAGACTGTCCTGATCGAAAGAAAGACAAATACAAGAATAAGAAAGAAAGATTCAAAAAGAAAGCCTTCTCTGTTACATGGGATGATTCAGAATCATCTTCATCATCAGTCAGTGACATAAATAGCGATTCTGAACAAGCCAACTTTTATTTTATGGCCACAAATGACGAGGTGAGTGATTTAACTTTTGATGATTTAGTGGATATAAATTCAAAGTTACTTGATAAGCTAAAGAACATCAAAATAAAATATAAAGAAATTCTTGAAAAATTGAATAGGACAGAAATTGATGTAGATATGTTAAGAAATGAGAAAGAGATTTTAGAAGAAGAACTTGAGACTTCTCAAGAATCTTGTTCTAATACAACTTTTCAATTGTCTTTGTTAAGTCAAGAAATTGAAACTCAAAAGGAAAAGAATGATGCTCTTTTAATTGAAAATCATGATTTGAAAGTTAATATTAAAATATTGGAATTAGATATTTCTAGTCTTAAAACAAAATTAGATGATATTACTAAAAATGTCTCTAATTTTACCAAAGGGAGAGAGAATCTTTCTAAAATTATAGAAAATTCTCAGACAGTTTCAAATAAAAGGATACTAGGACATGAGCAAGTTTCAAAAAGTGTTCCAAAGAAGAAGAATTCTTTATATAATAATTTCAAAAGGAATAATGATACTATTGTAAATCAATTTCAAAAGTTCCAAACTATTCTAAATCTATTAAGATTTGGGTTCCTAAAACTAATAATTCTTAGATTAGAAACAAATATATAAAATCTTTTATAGAAACTGTTCATAAAAATAAAGACTTTATTTTCAAAAGGAATTCTTAACCCTCTTGGGTTTGGTTTCCAAAGACCTAACTCTTAGGACCCTAACAAAAAGTGGGTACCAATGTAATTCTATATTTCTTGCAGGTACTACTTAAAAGGAGAGGAAAATGGATATTGGACAGTGGTTGCTCAAAACACATGACAGGAAACAAAGATATGTTTACTAACATTAGTTACTCAGATGGAGGTTCTGTCACTTTTGGAGACAATTCCAAAGGATACATCATCGGCAAAGGCGATGTGAGCAATAACGGTATATCTGATTTACCTCTTATTACCAATGTATTGCTAGTTAAGAATTTAAAACACAATTTACTTAGCATCAGCCAACTATGTGACAAAGGATTCAATATATCTTTTTCTGAAGATAAGTGTAGCATTTTTGGTCAAAATAAAAATCTTATTTTTGAAGGTTTTAGAGATAAAAATATATAAATGTATTAAATATGAATATAAATCACAACATAAATATGTGCTTAATAGCTAAAGAAAATGATCCTTGGTTATGGCACAAAATATTTTGTCATATAAATTTCAAAGCTATAAACAAATTATCTAAAAATGAAATAGTAAAAGGTTTACCAAAAATGAATTTCAAAGTAAACAATATTTGTGATGCTTGTCAATTAGGTAAATTATCGAAATCATCTTTTAAATCAAAGAAAAACATTTCTACATTATAACCACTTGAACTATTACGTCTGGATCTTTTTGGTCCAACTAAAGTTCAGTCTATAAACCATAGCAAATATGTATTTGTAAAAGTAGATGACTTTTCAAGATATATTTGGACTATTTTTATGAAAAATAAAAGTGGTACTTTTGAAAATTTCAAAAATTTTGCTAAATGAATTCAAATTTTCAAAAATTTAAAAATTAAAAACATTAGAAGTGATCATGGAGGTGAATTCGAAAATGAAGCTTTTGAACATTTTTGTAATAAAAAGGGAATTTACCATAAATTTTATTTTCCTAGAACACCACAACAAAATGGAGTTGTAAAAATGAAAAATAGAACTTTACAAGAATGTGCAAGAACTTTATTAAATGGAAGAACTCTACCAAAACACTTTTGGGCAGAAGCTGTAGCAACTGCCTGTTATGTTTTGAATCGTGTTTCCATCAGACCACTAACAAAACACACTCTATATGAACTTTTTCATGAAAGAAAAAAAATATTTCATATTTTAAAGTTTTTGGTTCAAAATGTTTTATTTTAAAAACAGAAGATCGGCTTGGAAAATTCGATCCAAAATCCGATGAAGGAATTTTCATAGGATATTCAGAATGAAGTAAGGCTTCTCGAATTTTTAATAAAAGAACTAAAACAATCGAAGAAACACTTCATGTTTCCTTCGATGATAATTTTAAATTTAATAATAATCTTAAGGATAATGAGATAATAACTAAAATGGTCACAAATACGATTACTCAAAATCATTTTGAAGAAGATGAAAACATTGTTCATAATTTTGAAGAAGATGAAAACATTGTTCATAACGAAAATGGATTGAGATCTCCTCCTAGAATTTTATGAGATCACCCAGTAGAAAATGTCATTGGAGAAATTGATTCACATGTCAGAACTAGAAATCAACTAAATCAAATGGGCCATGTAGCATTCCTCTCTAACATTGAACCTAAAAATGCTAAAGAAACCTCTACTTATGACTATTGGATTATAGCTATGCAAGAAGTGCTAAACCAATTCGAACGAAACGAAGTTTGGGACTTAGTTCGTAGACCTAGTGACCAAACAGTCATTGGTTTTAAGTGGGTTTTCAAAAATAAAGCTGACGAACAAGGAAATATTATTAGGAATAAAGCTAGACTAGTTGCACAAGGATATAATCAAGAATAAGGAATTGACTATGAAGAAACATTTTCTCTAGTCGCACGACTAGGAGCAATACGTATCTTACTAGCCTTTTCATGTTTTCATGATTTTAAACTTTATCAAATGGATGTTAAAAGTGCTTTTCTAAATGGATATATAAAAGAAAATGTTTATGCTGAACAACCTCCTCTATTTTAACATGAAAAATTTCCAGACCATGTCTATAAACTCAAAAAGGCTTTATATGGTCTAAAACAAGCACCTCGTGCTTGGTATGAATGCCTTAAAAGCTATCTTATAGACTCGGGTTTTGAAATTGGAAAGGTTGATCAAACTCTTTTTATTAAACGTACTAAAATGAATATTTTAATTGTCAAATTTATGTTGATGATATTATTTTTTGTTCTACAAATCATAAGTTATGTCAGGAATTTTCTAATATGATGACCAAAGAATTTGAAATGTCACATATGGGAGAATTATTATATTTTCATGGATTACAGATTAAACAATTAGATAATGGAATTTTTATTAATCAAGAAAAATATTGTAACAATCTAATTAAACGCTTTGGTATGGAAAATACTTCTGCCAAACCAACTATAATGAGTACAACAATCCATCTCGATAGAGGTGAAGATGGCAAAATTGACCAAAAATTATATCGAAGTATAATTGGATCGTTATTTTATCTAACTGCTAGTAGACCTGACATAATGACGAGTGTTTGTTTATGTGCTCGATTTCAAGTAAATCCTAAAGAATCACATATGCAAGTGGTGAAACGAATATTACGTTATCTAAGCAAAACCAACGATTTCGGACTTTTTATCCGAAAGAATGTCCTTTCGAGTTAGTATCATATACTGATGATGACTTTAGAGGATGTCGAACAGATAGAAAAAGTACGTGTGGGACTTGTCACTTTATTGGACAATCCCTAGTATCTTGGTTTATGTAACGACCCAGAATTTTTGATAATTAAAATTCGAATATTTAATTGATTTTAAATATTAATAAATGAATTTAATAAGTCGAATAATTTATTTAAAGGATATTGGATTTAATTTGGTCAATTAAATCGATAATTTGATGATTGAAATTCCAGAGATAATTGAAAATCGAGTTTAATATGATTGAAAATGATTTGTAAAATTTTATTTAATCATACTGGAGTTATAGTGATGTTATAGAACTTTTAAAATTGAATTAAAAGTTAATCTGTGAAAATTGAATATTTTAATATTTAATTTATCGACTGAAAAATAGCCAATTTTGGAACAGTCTCAGAATTGGACGAGACCAGTTCCATTGGATCCGTAATAGTTAGTTATTATCGGATTTCAATTTTCGTATCCATCAGAGTTGTCGTTTGACCGTGGCAGCTCGAAACGCATCGATATCGTTTTAATTTTTAAATCGTCGAGTTAAAATAGTCATTTTTCGAACAGTCTCGGATTTCGACGAAACTAGTTTCATCGGATCCGTAATATGATATTATTGCATGGTTTCAAATTTCGTAATTTTTGGATTTACCATTTGTCCGGTACAAATTAAAACGCCTCGAAATCGATTTAAATCGATTTAATTTAAATTGATCGTTTAATTCCATATCTTTCACAGACGATCGAATTAGCTTCCGAAACCTATTCCATTGCGTTCGGAACGCGGGGTAAACCTTAGAAACGTCAGCCGGCACGCTCGATTTGGAGTTCGGAAATTCCGGGATGAATAGTGTTTTGGAATATTTTCTATAAAAACCCCTTATTCCTCACTTTTGCAAAAGAATATCAACCCTAGGGTTCTTCACAGCCGGCCGCCATTTTCAAAATCAAAGGCCAGAATTCATCAATCTTCCTCCCTCAATCTTTCCCAATCCACACGTTTATAGCAAAAGTTGTCAACTAATTAATCGAAGGGCACGTCGAATACTTCAGATCTATACGGTCAAGAAGTAGATAGCAGCTCTGTAGTGGGAGCTAGGGGGGTGCGTTCGTGCTCCATTCGAGCTCGTTTTTAGGGTGGAGGAGTTGAACGAGCTAGGAGCTGTTGTGGCCGTGGTTAGGGCGCGGGTAGGCGCACACGTTGATGGGTTATGATCGACCTCCGGTTGCTTGGTGGTGGAGCGACATTGAGATGTTTTGAACGACTATGGGTTCGAACGCGATGTTTACTGGGAGGGGGGAAGGAAGAGCGCGCGTGAGAGGGAGGAAGGGGCAACGGCCCAGATGCGTTCAGACGTGGGGAACGGTGATGATCTGTAGGGTTTGGAAAATAAATTAATTTGTAAATTGAATGTATATTTAATTGTATAAAGTTTAAAATATCATAACTTTGTCATATATTGTCAGAAAATTACGAAATCAGTTGCGTTGGAATCGTCTCGACGTGTACTTCGCCATGGAACTGAATTGGAGCCATTTGGAGCTAGTTTGAATTTCGGGTAAAATTAAACGCCGTTTAATTTTATTCGAAAATAAACGCTGAAATCAGAATTAAAATCACGGTGAGATCTTCTCACTCAAAATCTTTTACAGTTATTGATTGATGATTGACTGTTTGGATGTGATATTAGATATAGTAGGATATATATCTATATATATAGCGATATATACATATTGGCATATGTATATATTGGATTGATTGATTTCCCGCCTCGTATAGCGGATGAGACCCTATTGCGCCGTTAGTAAGCGGATTATTTTTATAAAACCCATATACCGCGATAATTCCGTACTGGAGCGGAATTGGTATTGTGCTAACATCTTTGGATGCAGGGAAACAGGTTGGAGGGATCCAACTGGATTCCTCAACTGTATTTACTTATTTACAGATATTGATATATATTCTGTTATCATATTGATATATGATATTGACTGTTGTGATGGACTGATTGGTGTTGTTGCATCATCGGATTCAGTTTTGAAATGTAAAAATAACGACTTTTACTTTAAAAGGTTTTTTTTAAAGTGATTTTTGAAAATATACGTTTTATGGAATTTTTGAATCGATTTATAAACGTAAAATTTTAAAGTTATAAAAGTTATAATTTTTAGTGAAATATAACCGAAGTGTCGTTTTTGAAATAAAAGTCGATTTATTTATAAAATGGTTTAAGTTGGGATTTTTGAATAACTATAAACGATTTGTATAGAAAGATTTATAAAATTGATATTTTATAAATCAAAATATTGGACTTATAAAACGAATTTTATAAGTGTTAAAAAGAAGTATAAATGGATTTCATAAGTGAATGAAATTAATAGATTTATATTGTGAAGAAAAAAATGAATGAAGTTGTAGAATAAAGGATTTATAAGTAATTTACTTATAAATTGGATTTTTGCCTTTAAATGGAATATTGATCGAATTTGTTCATGAATGATTTTTTTTTTAAAAGTTGAAATCGTTATAAAGTACAAATGCGATTTATAAACGTTGTTTATAAATCCGAAATCACTTATTCTTATAAGCGAATTTTAGAAGTTAATAAAATGAGATTTATAAACCGGAGTTGTTATAGAAAATAGAAAATGGAATTTATAAACGTTGTTTTATAAATTCGGAAACCAATCAATCAAATTTGATTGATTTTAAATATAGAGATTATTAAGGGAATTTTATCCACGATTTTGGACAGTGGATAATTCTTGAAATAAATATGTAAAAAGGGATTGAAACTAGGTTATGGAAGTATATTCACGATTTTGGACAGTGAATATATTATTGAAAAGAAAGAGTATGTTTGGGAAAGCGACATTATGAAATGAAGTAATTGTTTTAAAAGATATTTTAAAACGTGTTAATTATCGAAATCATAGATTTCAACATTTATTGTTGAAATAGACGTTTTCGAAAAATAAGGAAATAATGGACTATAACACTGTTGTTATAGTAAATGATTTTTGAAAGGAAATGTTTATGTAGTATTGGGATTTATATATATCTATCTTAAAATCCGAATCCCTATACTAGTGATTTTGAGTCGTCGTAACGATGTTTTACGCAACATTCGTTTTGACTCAAATAAATGTTGTTATAGTAAATGATTTCCTTAAAGAATGAAATATATACTTAACTTTGATTTAAGTATATCGAATATTTTCTAAGTGTTGAAAATAAATGATTTGTGAATTACTTATTTTTAAAATAAGTATGGGAATGCTTTTCCAATATGAAATGAACCGTTTTGAGATTTTATCTTTTAAAGATAAATTGAAATGTGGAAGTTGATTTGAAATTGGTTTCAAATGATTGAAGTGTGGAAATAATATATCTAGTAAAGATATTTTTGAAGATGAAATAATTTGGAAAATTATTTGGAATCTGATGATGTTGCGCATCTTTATTGATAGTTAAATAACCGACTATCAATAATTACCTTTAGATAGGTATTTGTTGTGAATTGGATGAATTTGAATGCCACACTTATTTTTGAATAAGCGCTCACTATTCGGGTTAGCCGGGAAAGGACCATGGGGTCGTATAACCCATTCCGAATATGTGATACGTCGTTATGAATTGCATTCGAAGACCGGTGTTGAAGACCGGATATTTTTGAAAACGGAAGGATTACCGTCGAGTTACTCTACATCGGCTGATCTCCGATTTAGAGGTTTTATCACCCTTAGTGACGGGAAGTCCTGACGTGATTGAAAGTTATCCGGAATTGCAAGGGCTTCGTGAGAAGTGCCTTCGGTTCTGTTCGATCCCGGAACAGACTTGTATGGATTGTATGTCTGACGTTACAATTTGAGATATAAAGCTGATTTCTTTCAAATACATATCTGTTGGTGGCGGAGAATTTATTCTCTTAGCTTAACACCCTTCTCTGAGACGTACGAGCTCAGAGGTTATGTAGTTGAAATTTATCAGCGATATATCCCAATTTGGTAACGTGACATACTGAGTGTTGCTGTGAAATGATCAGTGTTTGATCATTTGTGATATGATCATTTGTTTGATCTTATATCTTTGTGATCATAGGTTGATCATTTTGTTTGACCCGAAGCAGGGCTTTGTAGAAAGCGTAGCTTTGTGGACGAGACTTCATCGAGCCTCACACCCCGGAAATGGTCGAAACAGGAAGGATGCGGCAAGGTTTTAGGGAGTAGCGCCCCTTAGTGTATGTCATTCCTTCTGGATAGAGGTGGTATCATGGTATGGAGCCCAGATACTTAACCTATGTGGTTGCTGCATTATTATCTATGTGGTTTGTTGGAAATCGGGGATCCTCGGGAAGATCGGTTACGATCGGGGGATGGCATACGCGTGTCAGTAGTTACCTATTTTTACAGAGGTAACCCGGCCTTGTGTTGGCAGAGATCCGGTTAGGTTCTCGGGTCGTCTATTCCAGGGACGTACCCATCGTGGAAAGGAAGTTCCTTAGCCTGACCATTTTTTGGAAATCCAAAGAAACAATACGTGACCTGTACGGTTTTAGTTGTATTACCTGCTATGGAATGTGGCGGTAACCTGCTATTGAACATAGTAGCTATAGTAGGCATAAGTGCGGAATGCCTATGCTGGCTAAGATTAATATTATACTTTCGAAATGTTTCTACACTATGCACTAATAATAATATCAAAAATGATTTGATTTTGCGTAATAAGCATCTTTGACTATCATAAGAAGAAATCTCCTCCAATTCTGCGTTTGCATTGTGTGTGTGGTGGGAGGTCTTATGGTAGTTTCATTTTCCAAAAGCATTTCGAATTGACTTTAAAAATTATTTTGTCGTTATAAAGAATAACTGTTTTACGATCTCACACCAGTCACCATGACTGACTCGGAGTTTATTGTTTCCCTTCTAAACTCTGGGTGCCCACCAATTTCCACACGGGCAGCCTAGAGTTATGTTATCAGGATATTCTGGATATTCTGGAGCTTTGGAGATAAGCTGGATGGCGAGACGTAGTATTTGTATCTGATAGTATTTATTCCGCTGTGTATTCTGTATGAGGACAAGTTTATATAACTGTCCATTGTTGTATATTGACTCTGATGATTGATGTATGTATAAAATAATATAGTTCTTTGTTTTAAAGATTATTCAATTATCTATTATATATTGTTCCGCTGCGATATGTGAGATTCTGATATTGTTTTATGTTTCTGTTCTGATGTGTTGTTCTTCTTTTCTTTTTCTACTCTCTTCCTTCTGCTTTCTTCTTCTACTACTTTTTCTACTTTTTAAAACCCTCACTATTGGAGTTTCCGGCACTCGATTGCTCGGCAGTCGATAAAGTGAGTATCGATCTCGAATTTTTGAAAGTCGAAAATTCCCGTATGTTACAGCGTGGTATCAGAGCATATGGTTAAGCGACAACCCTGCTCTGTTGGGTGTTACTCATTAGAGATAGAGTCAGTAGTACTCTAGAATGAGTTGAGTGTAATAATAGATACGAGTGCGTATTTGTTAGTGAATATAAAATTGTTTTATATTGTGACGATTGGTTTGTTGAGTGGTATATGGATTCTGGTCGGTATTGTCCGTACAACTCTATCGATAGGGATCTCTAAACACTTGAATAGAACAATTCGGCACAATATTGTTTTAAATAGGGTAAATGAAATAATTTTGCCCAAAACTATTTTTGGATATAAAAGAAATGATTTTCTGTAAATTATCATAATATATGGATGTTTGGATGTTAGGAAGTAATAATAGTGAATTTTCATCACTGAAATTGAATAAGAAATTGAAATCGTAACTCCAAAGTTAAGAAATAAATTCACATGCAAATGAAATTTAAAGAATGTAAATTATAAATGTGAATTGTAATTTAAAACGGGATTCCAGAGAAGTTTTTGGAAATGTTTTGAGAAGAATTTGAAGATTTTGGTGATTTGGAAAGTTTAAATCTTTTTGAATTTGAAAATGAATTTCAAAGGTTTTGAAAAGTATTTTGGAAAGATAAAAGCTCTAAACTCTTTTCGGTCGCTGGAAAATAACTTCGGTAATGACTGCAGCATTATTGATGTTCATTTTCGGGTTTCCAAAAGAGGAATTGCTGCCAAATTGTTTTAAATGGAAGTTGTTTGAAAAGTTTGGGTTTTGTTTTGAAATTCAAAGGATAATTTGAACTGTTTTCAAAAATGGTTTTTGAAATGTTAGTAAGACTCTGGAATACTATATAAAAATATTTATGAAATATTATGAAGTTGATAGCTTGTAAAGTTTAAATAAAAAACCATTTAACAAATGAGTATTATTAATGTGAATTAAGAATATAAAGAGATGAATTCATATATGAATAAAATTGTAAATATGAATTTGTAAGTGAATTTATAATTGGAAAATGGAATTCCAGAAAAGATAATTGAAATTAAAATTCATTAGTAGGATGAATTTGTAAGTGAATAAAACTAGAATTGAATTTGATTATGGAAAATGAAGTGAAGTATTAAACTAAAGTTAGTAAGTAAAGCTAATTGATTATTGACCAAATGAATAAGGTTTGAACGAATTAAATTCAATGATTATAAATGAAGATAAATTGAATTCCAATAGAATTAAAATTGCGAATTGAATTCAAATAAAATTGAAATGTGAAATTGATTGATAATGAATATGCAACTTCAATAGTAAGCTAAAAATGTATAAGTAGTTTATATTGAAAATTTTGTAATTGAATGTACGAAATGGTTTGAATATATGCAACTAGATATTATGGCTAGTAGGATATACAGGTATAAAGGAATTGGAATTTAATTTCGAAGATAAATTTGAATGGCTCGACAAAAGGTAAGTATTTGAATTCGAATATGAGATTTGATGACTTATTTCTCTAGCCGCTTGGTTTTTTCTTTTTCTTTTTGAAATCTGAGAGTCCGTAGGGACGTTTTGTAGTCGTACCGTATTAGCCGCGCAAAGGAGACGCTGGCGAAATTTTTCGAAAATTTCGAGTGTTAGAAAAATTTTGAGAGTTTAAAATTTGAATTTAAACTTAAATTTGAATAGAGTAGTAAAACAATGTTGTTTGGAAACTTATAAATTGAGTTGGAAAATTTAGTTGAATTGATAACGAATCTTTAGTAGAAAGATTTGTTTTGAAAATTTGATAAAACTATTAGATTGTGAAAGATAGTAGACGAGTTAAGAACCATTTTTCCTAACTTGGTAATTTCGAGGACGAAATTCTTTTAAGGGGGGAAGTTTGTAACGACCCAGAATTTTTGATAATTAAAATTCGAATATTTAATTGATTTTAAATATTAATAAATGAATTTAATAAGTCGAATAATTTATTTAAAGGATATTGGATTTAATTTGGTCAATTAAATCGATAATTTGATGATTGAAATTCCAGAGATAATTGAAAATCGAGTTTAATATGATTGAAAATGATTTATAAAATTTTATTTAATCATACTGGAGTTATAGTGATGTTATAGAACTTTTAAAATTGAATTAAAAGTTAATCTGTGAAAATTGAATATTTTAATATTTAATTTATCGACTGAAAAATAGCCAATTTTGGAACAGTCTCAGAATTGGACGAGACCAGTTCCATTGGATCCGTAATAGTTAGTTATTATCGGATTTCAATTTTCGTATCCATCGGAGTTGTCGTTTGACCGTGGCAGCTCGAAACGCATCGATATCGTTTTAATTTTTAAATCGTCGAGTTAAAATAGTCATTTTTCGAACAGTCTCGGATTTCGACGAAACTAGTTTCATCGGATCCGTAATATGATATTATTGCATGGTTTCAAATTTCGTAATTTTTGGATTTACCATTTGTCCGGTACAAATTAAAACGCCTCGAAATCGATTTAAATCGATTTAATTTAAATTGATCGTTTAATTCCATATCTTTCACAGACGATCGAATTAGCTTCCGAAACCTATTCCATTGCGTTCGGAACGCGGGGTAAACCTTAGAAACGTCAGCCGGCACGCTCGATTTGGAGTTCGGAAATTCCGGGATGAATAGTGTTTTGGAATATTTTCTATAAAAACCCCTTATTCCTCACTTTTGCAAAAGAATATCAACCCTAGGGTTCTTCACAGCCGGCCGCCATTTTCAAAATCAAAGGCCAGAATTCATCAATCTTCCTCCCTCAATCTTTCCCAATCCACACGTTTATAGCAAAAGTTGTCAACTAATTAATCGAAGGGCACGTCGAATACTTCAGATCTATACGGTCAAGAAGTAGATAGCAGCTCTGTAGTGGGAGCTAGGGGGTGCGTTCGTGCTCCATTCGAGCTCGTTTTTAGGGTGGAGGAGTTGAACGAGCTAGGAGCTGTTGTGGCCGTGGTTAGGGCGCGGGTAGGCGCACACGTTGATGGGTTATGATCGACCTCCGGTTGCTTGGTGGTGGAGCGACATTGAGATGTTTTGAACGACTATGGGTTCGAACGCGATGTTTACTGGGAGGGGGGAAGGAAGAGCGCGCGTGAGAGGGAGGAAGGGGCAACGGCCCAGATGCGTTCAGACGTGGGGAACGGTGATGATCTGTAGGGTTTGGAAAATAAATTAATTTGTAAATTGAATGTATATTTAATTGTATAAAGTTTAAAATATCATAACTTTGTCATATATTGTCAGAAAATTACGAAATCAGTTGCGTTGGAATCGTCTCGACGTGTACTTCGCCATGGAACTGAATTGGAGCCATTTGGAGCTAGTTTGAATTTCGGGTAAAATTAAACGCCGTTTAATTTTATTCGAAAATAAACGCTGAAATCAGAATTAAAATCACGGTGAGATCTTCTCACTCAAAATCTTTTACAGTTATTGATTGATGATTGACTGTTTGGATGTGATATTAGATATAGTAGGATATATATCTATATATATAGCGATATATACATATTGGCATATGTATATATTGGATTGATTGATTTCCCGCCTCGTATAGCGGATGAGACCCTATTGCGCCGTTAGTAAGCGGATTATTTTTATAAAACCCATATACCGCGATAATTCCGTACTGGAGCGGAATTGGTATTGTGCTAACATCTTTAGATGCAGGGAAACAGGTTGGAGGGATCCAACTGGATTCCTCAACTGTATTTACTTATTTACAGATATTGATATATATTCTGTTATCATATTGATATATGATATTGACTGTTGTGATGGACTGATTGGTGTTGTTGCATCATCGGATTCAGTTTTGAAATGTAAAAATAACGACTTTTACTTTAAAAGGTTTTTTTTAAAGTGATTTTTGAAAATATACGTTTTATGGAATTTTTGAATCGATTTATAAACGTAAAATTTTAAAGTTATAAAAGTTATAATTTTTAGTGAAATATAACCGAAGTGTCGTTTTTGAAATAAAAGTCGATTTATTTATAAAATGGTTTAAGTTGGGATTTTTGAATAACTATAAACGATTTGTATAGAAAGATTTATAAAATTGATATTTTATAAATCAAAATATTGGACTTATAAAACGAATTTTATAAGTGTTAAAAAGAAGTATAAATGGATTTCATAAGTGAATGAAATTAATAGATTTATATTGTGAAGAAAAAAATGAATGAAGTTGTAGAATAAAGGATTTATAAGTAATTTACTTATAAATTGGATTTTTGCCTTTAAATGGAATATTGATCGAATTTGTTCATGAATGATTTTTTTTAAAAGTTGAAATCGTTATATAGTACAAATGTGATTTATAAACGTTGTTTATAAATCCGAAATCACTTATTCCTATAAGCGAATTTTAGAAGTTAATAAAATGAGATTTATAAACCGGAGTTGTTATAGAAAATAGAAAATGGAATTTATAAACGTTGTTTTATAAATTCGGAAACCAATCAATCAAATTTGATTGATTTTAAATATAGAGATTATTAAGGGAATTTTATCCACGATTTTGGACAGTGGATAATTCTTGAAATAAATATGTAAAAAGGGATTGAAACTAGGTTATGGAAGTATATTCACGATTTTGGACAGTGAATATATTATTGAAAAGAAAGAGTATGTTTGGGAAAGCGACATTATGAAATGAAGTAATTGTGTTAAAAGATATTTTAAAACGTGTTAATTATCGAAATCATAGATTTCAACATTTATTGTTGAAATAGACGTTTTTGAAAAATAAGGAAATAATGGACTATAACACTGTTGTTATAGTAAATGATTTTTGAAAGGAAATGTTTATGTAGTATTGGGATTTATATATATCTATCTTAAAATCCGAATCCCTATACTAGTGATTTTGAGTCGTCGTAACGATGTTTTACGCAACATTCGTTTTGACTCAAATAAATGTTGTTATAGTAAATGATTTCCTTAAAGAATGAAATATATACTTAACTTTGATTTAAGTATATCGAATATTTTCTAAGTGTTGAAAATAAATGATTTGTGAATTACTTATTTTTAAAATAAGTATGGGAATGCTTTTCCAATATGAAATGAACCGTTTTGATATTTTATCTTTTAAAGATAAATTGAAATGTGGAAGTTGATTTGAAATTGTTTTCAAATGATTGAAGTGTGGAAATAATATATCTAGTAAAGATATTTTTGAAGATGAAATAATTTGGAAAATTATTTGGAATCTGATGATGTTGCGCATCTTTATTGATAGTTAAATAACCGACTATCAATAATTACCTTTAGATAGGTATTTGTTGTGAATTGGATGAATTTGAATGCCACACTTATTTTTGAATAAGCGCTCACTATTCGGGTTAGCCGGGAAAGGACCATGGGGTCGTATAACCCATTCCGAATATGTGATACGTCGTTATGAATTGCATTCGAAGACCGGTGTTGAAGACCGGATATTTTTGAAAACGGAAGGATTACCGTCGAGTTACTCTACATCGGTTGATCTCCGATTTAGAGGTTTTATCACCCTTAGTGACGGGAAGTCCTGACGTGATTGAAAGTTATCCGGAATTGCAAGGGCTTCGTGAGAAGTGCCTTCGGTTCTGTTCGATCCCGGAACAGACTTGTATGGATTGTATGTCTGACGTTACAATTTGAGATATAAAGCTGATTTCTTTCAAATACATATCTGTTGGTGGCGGAGAATTTATTCTCTTAGCTTAACACCCTTCTCTGAGACGTACGAGCTCAGAGGTTATGTAGTTGAAATTTATCAGCGATATATCCCAATTTGGTAACGTGGCATACTGAGTGTTGCTGTGAAATGATCAGTGTTTGATCATTTGTGATATGATCATTTGTTTGATCTTATATCTTTGTGATCATAGGTTGATCATTTTGTTTGACCCGAAGCAGGGCTTTGTAGAAAGCGTAGCTTTGTGGACGAGACTTCATCGAGCCTCACACCCCGGAAATGGTCGAAACAGGAAGGATGCGGCAAGGTTTTAGGGAGTAGCGCCCCTTAGTGTATGTCATTCCTTCTGGATAGAGGTGGTATCATGGTATGGAGCCCAGATACTTAACCTATGTGGTTGCTGCATTATTATCTATGTGGTTTGTTGGAAATCGGGGATCCTCGGGAAGATCAGTTACGATCGGGGGATGGCATACGCGTGTCAGTAGTTACCTATTTTTGTAGAGGTAACCCGGCCTTGTGTTGGCAAAGATCCGGTTAGGTTCTCGGGTCGTCTATTCCAGGGACGTACCCATCGTGGAAAGGAAGTTCTTTAGCCTGACCATTTGTTGGAAATCCAAAGAAACAATACGTGACCTGTACGGTTTTAGTTGTATTACCTGCTATGGAATGTGGCGGTAACCTACTATTGAACATAGTAGCTATAGTAGGCATAAGTGTGGAATGCCTATGCTGGCTAAGATTAATATTATACTTTCGAAATGTTTCTACACTATGCACTAATAATAATATCAAAAATGATTTGATTTTGCGTAGTAAGCATCTTTGACTATCATAAGAAGAAATCTCCTCCAATTCTGCGTTTGCATTGTGTGTGTGGTGGGAGGTCTTATGGTAGTTTCATTTTCCAAAAGCATTTCGAATTGACTTTAAAAATTATTTTGTCGTTATAAAGAATAACTGTTTTACGATCTCACACCAGTCACCATGACTGACTTGGAGTTTATTGTTTCCCTTCTAAACTCTGGGTGCCCACCAATTTCCACACGAGCAGCCTAGAGTTATGTTATCAGGATATTCTGGATATTCTGGAGCTTTGGAGATAAGCTGGATGGCGAGACGTAGTATTTGTATCTGATAGTATTTATTCCGCTGTGTATTCTGTATGAGGACAAGTTTATATAACTGTCCATTGTTGTATATTGACTCTGATGATTGATGTATGTATAAAATAATATAGTTCTTTGTTTTAAAGATTATTCAATTATCTATTATATATTGTTCCGCTGCGATATGTGAGATTCTGATATTGTTTTCTGTTTCTGTTTTGATGTGTTGTTCTTCTTTTCTTTTTCTACTCTCTTCCTTCTGCTTTCTTCTTCTTCTACTTTTTCTTCTTTTTAAAACCCTCACTATTGGAGTTTCCGGCACTCGATTGCTCGGCAGTCGATAAAGTGAGTATCGATGTCGAATTTTCGAAAGTCGAAAATTTCGTATGTGACAGTTTAGCAAGAAACAAAAGTGTGTCTCCCTCTCGACTTGTGAAGCAGAATATATTTCAACTGCTTTAGCATGTGCTCAAGTCATTTACATGCAACAAACACTTCAAGATTTTCGAATTAATATATCAAATTCAACTATTTTCTGTGATAAGACAAGTGCTATAAACTTATCAAAAACCCTGTCAATTATTCATGAACCAAACATATTGATATTCATCATCATTTTCTTCGTGATAATATTGAAAAGGGGATAGTCAAATTAGAATTTGTATCTTCTGAAAACCAGCTGGCTGATATTTTTACAAAACCACTAAATGAAAATAGTTTTATAAAATTACAAAGAGAATTAGGAATTTTATCCTTGAAAGATTTTTAAATTTTTAGATTTTATTTCAATTGAATTTTTTTTACCTACTAAGGACTTGATTGTTTAATCTCATGGGTAAGAAGTTAATGTTTTTTCAATATTTGTTATTAGTTTTAACAGGCTCGATTATTTCTCTCCTTTTTATTTTTAACCATCTCTTTTATCCATACAATTTTTTATAGATTGGTTGATACCATTAGACTTTCTCTGGTTATAACTTCTTCGTCATTTTACCTTTCTATTTTTGACTATCATTTCAACTATAAAATCCCTGCCTTTTTCATTCTCATACTCAACTTTCATTGTTTTATTTTACAAGCACCTCATAATCATGTCCTCTCAAGAAAGCTCTCAGTATTCCTCCATTGATTTTAGCTCTCCATCTTCAAATTCTTCAAATCTTTCTACTCTTACTCCAGTGTATGAACCTGTACCCATAGTACCACCCTCAAATTACTATACCGGTTACGCACCGGAAGCTAAACGAGGTCAAAAACTACACTTTAATTCACCTTCTGTTAATGACAAGAGAGATGCTATTCACCACTACCAAAGGGAAACTCTCAGTATGCAACGAGAGATGTACTACGAACAGAAGGTTCATGCTCGGAGACTTAGTTTTTTGGAAAAATGTGCATTAAAATTTTGTGGTGCTTCACTATCGACCACTAATGTAAATGTTCCATCACCTGAAAGGCCTCCATATTCTCTGAATTCTTGGGATTGCTCAACCATTCAACCCACTCAAGAACATACTAAGATTGAGCCGGACGAATATGAGACTCCAAAGAATTCTTCCTCCTCTTCTTAATTTTTTTTATGTCTATTGTTTTTGTTATCTTTGTTTTAAATAATATATGTATATATAAACTTGCATTTGTCAATAACTTAAGCATTTTTTTCTCATCGGTCGACTATCCTACGTATTCAGTCGATTTTTATGACTTTTATCAAAAAAAATTAACCTATTTAGTCGACTAACAAATATTTTCAATCGACTAAATCAATGTCAAATTGAACTATAATGTTTCTATCCCTATCCAGACGACTAAACCATTCAGGTTAGTAGACTAAATGAATCAACCTGGAAATTTTGTCTTGAATCAAGATTCAGTCGACTAACCAGGAGCAAACAGTCGACTAAGTGTTTTTAACTTATAATTTTTTTTTAGTTCAGTCGACTAACTCCTTCCCTCAGTCGACTGAACTGGTCACAAAATGAACTACATTTTTTCTGGAAGTATGCAGTCGACTAAACCACATTATTTAGTCGACTAAACTAAAGTTCTGGAAAAAAAATTCCTCGACCCTTGATCTAGTCAACTGGCCATTAACCTTTAGTCGACTAACTCTATAAAACCTAGTTTTAAAATACAAAGACAGCCTCTTCCAATCTACCTATTCACTTTTTTCTTTCCAACCTTTCACTAAACCTTCATTACTACTCTCTCCTTCAATATTCTTCTTCAATTTAATCCAAAGATCCTCCATTATTCATAGCTTCTCCTTCCCAAAACCGTAAGCTACAATGCCTATCAAAAGGTCTAGACCATCTTCCTCATCAGCCGGTCCATCTGAATCTCAGATTCGTAGTTGGTTAAACAACGAAAGAGCTGTTCAGAGATTTCATAAGATGAAGAACTTGAGAATATTCGAAGGTTCGTTTGTTAAATTTCCAGATTTTGCTTCTTATGGGATTCAAGATTTGGCACAACGAAGTGGTTTGGAGTCCTTGCTAGATTTTAATGCAAATAGCTTGAAGATAAACCATCTTCTTATCAAGCTATTCTATGCAAATCTCAACTTAGACCATCATACCATCCATAATCCTAATGATTGCATTTAGACGCTTGTATGTGGTGTAAAAATATTCTTACCCATCTCCCGAATTAGGTTAATTCTTCAATGTCCATCGAAGGGCAAACATTTGGAAGAGATTGAAGTCGACATGGAGCATCGTGATAGATAAGTCATCTCTTTCTCTTCGATGATATAAAGGAGCTTAAGGCAATAGGGCTTCGTCCAAAGCTAAACTTATGCATCGAAAACTAACACACTCCATTAATCCTCGTACCGGAAGTTATGAGAAAAATCTATAAACGAGATTTCCAATCTCTATATGCTATATGGGGTCAACGTCAAGTGAATTGGGCAAAGGTCCTTCTCGATGAATTTCAAACATTCAATCAAGGTCGCATGAGGACCATTCACTATGGGGCTTTTATTATGATACTTATTTGTCATATTCTAGTACCACTCTCGGACTCGGATTTTACTGCGGTTGGAACCTTCAACACTAGGACCTTAAGCCTTATAGGTCTTCCCAAGAACTACCAAAACCATACCATCATCACTTTCAAACATTGGAAAGAGATTGAAGCGTCGGGACTGTCTCAATCTTCTTCACATCAACGTCCTACCGGAACTAGCTCTTCTACTCAACCTCCTCGACAAGTAACTGAGATTGAAGAAATCAGCCCAGATACTCCTTCACGCCAAGCATATACAATTATATCAAGAAACCAAAAGATTCTAGATAGACGACTATCTCGGGTTGAAAATACCGTCACTAAAATGGATTCAAAGCTCAATCATATTAAAGGTTTCTTTGATAACATATGGGATGCCATAACTTGCGGACCATTCTCTTCGACATCAGTTCATGTTCCTACCAATCCAGGGAAACGACCGCAACTACATTTCACATGGTCATCCTTCGGAGAACAAGAAGAAGAAGGCGATGAAGAAGAAGAATCGGGAGGTGATGATGAGGAAGAAGATGAAGAAACTTCAAGTGGTAATGGGGTAGAATAGACCTCTTTCTATCTTTTATTAATTATTAGAATCTTTGGTTTAAAAAGCATGTTTTATTTCTTCAGTTGACTTTGCTACATTTGTTTATTGTCTGTCCTAACTGTAATTTTTGGAAAACATAAGGCTTCAGTCGACTAAACCCTTGGACTTAGTCAACTAAAAACAAATGTTCTATTTTTTTATAAACTTCAAAGCTTTAGTCGACAAAATTTTTAAGTCGGACGACTAACATTTTAAATTGGAAGGTTTAGTCGACTAAACCAATTATTTAGTCGACTAAATACTAGAATTTTGAACTGTTTACTTTCTATTTGAACTTAGTCGACTAAATACTATATTCAGTTGACTAAACCTGTTTAAACTATCATATTTTCAAATATTCTTAAGAGATGTCTCTTCTTCATGAAGAGAAATCACTTCCAAGAAGAGTTGTGACCATTCTCAATTCAACAGAACTATTTGCAAGGGTTTTAACTCTTCAATCACTATATATATATGCATGTTATTCAAGATCAAAATAACTTAATCTCAACTCTCTTATATCTTGAATTTTCAGTGTTGAATTTGTGAAATCAAGTTTAGTATTCTTTTTATTTCTAAAGCAATTTTTACTTCCTCTATCTTCACAAGCAAACAAATATATACATCTTACTCGAGGAAAGATTATAGGAAGGGTGTACTTCATTTGACAAATCTGTGTTGTAACAAGAGCACACAAAGTCAAGAAAACATTTCATTTGTATTAAAGTCCTGTTCAGTTACTCAGGCGGGTAAGTCCTGTTTGGTTGATCAGGTGGTCAAAGTCCTATTCGGTTGCTCAGGCGGTGTAAACCTATTCCTCCGGGTTAAGTGAGGGTTGCTAGTTTAAATCCAAAAGGAGTCTGGGACTGGACGTAGAACCGGAGTTCAAACCAGTATAATAATATCCGGTGTCATTTTATTTTACAGCTATTTACTTATTCCGCACTAGTAGTTTAAATAATACTCATATTACACGATCCTACAGTCACTTTTAATAAATAGTCGAAGACAAGAGCGGAGATCATCTCCTAACCATTAGTGGACGGATTTCCTTATCATTTGTCCTAGGAGAACGAAATGAGATTTATACGCATAGTACAACATCATTGGAGAAGACCATGCCATATAACTCATGTGTTTCTACTAGATATTTCTAAAGTTACATTTTGGGTCCAATTTGATAGTCGGTTATTTAACTATCAAATAAACAGACAACAACTAATTCCATTTGAGATTTATTTATCCATAGCAACCACTAAGCCTCAAAACAAATCTTTATTTAATAAATCTCTTTTCAAAACATTTGTCTAAAACACTCATATACTTATCTCTCTGACATAAGTATACTCACAAAACATTTGTGAATAACTTCTTACTTCCAAATCTTGTTAAAAAGGATTAAACAAATGCTGTTTAAATTGGAGGTAAGGATAATCCTAATCACTATTCCCTCGGTGTTAAGTGTGGAACGGTTGTTCCATACGACCATTTTTAAATGTTCAGTTTAGAGAAACCCATATCTCAAATTCTTTTTATACTTATTTCGATAAATCCTTTTTAATCAAATCTATTTCATTCATGAAATCTCTTTTACTTGAAATCCAAATATATTTCAAAATACTTTCTAACTTTCCAAATTCATTTATAAAACCCTTTTATAAATATTCAAAATCATTTATATAAATTGCTTTTATTAATATCCAACTTTTTATATAAATTTCTTATAAATATCTAAACCATTTTATAACCTCACCTTATGAATATCCAAATCGTTTTTTAAAACTTCTTTGATAAATATCCCAAAATAGTTTATAAGACTTCTTTATAAATCTTTCCTGTTTAAACAATTTCCTAAATAACCTTAAATTAAATTTTCTCTCTATAATAAGCAAATCCATTTTATAAATCTTCTTTATTTATGAAATTTTCTTTGCTTAAAAAATCAAATCCATTTATCCAAAAACACCTCATAAATTTCCAAACTCTTTATAAAACTTCATTTTATAACATGGAAAACCATTTCCATTAGTTAAAAACATCTTTAGTAGAACCATTTGCCAAATCACTCTTTAAATATATTATTCAAAATGCAATAACTTTTAAACCATTTCAAAAAGAAAATGAAATATTTATCCTTACAAAATCAAACGGAGGCTTAATGACCACAATGGTGCTTTTAATTTGGTTTTACTTCTCCAGTTTAACATAGCATCACATAACACAGGTATATAAGGGATCAACACATAATAATCAATCAACTTAAATTCAAGTTAATTGTAATAGCAGAATAATTTTTTGTTCTACTAATAGATGCCATTTACTTTTCCTAATCATATGGGGCTACCCAAGGGTAAGCGACATAGAACTCCCTTGTTTTAAAACAAAATTTGAAAAGAAAACAGTTCAAAACAAAACCGATTACTTAAACTCAAAGCAATTTTAAAATAAATTAAAACCCTTATAAATGAGAATCAAATCCTTGTTAAATAGTAATTAAACTCTAATAAAAAGTAATTAAACCTTAATTAAACCATATTAAAACATAATTAACTTAAATCAAAGATTAATTGAATAAAATCCCCTTTTAAATAATAATTAATAATTACCTAAAATAAATAATTATGTAATAATTTATTGATCCTTAAATAATTATTAACTTTAATTAAGGAACAAATCATGATTAACTTAATTGATTAACATTTAAGTATAAATAACTTTATTAACAATGATTAAGTACTAATTACCTTTATTAATTAATTAATCAATTAAATAAAAAATAAAAAATTATTCTCTAATTACATAATTAAAGTTAGAAAACATTTTCTACAAATTTTTTAAGTGTGTACTTAAGATTTAAAAAATTTAATTCGTTTTTCATAAACTTCGCGTACGGCGACTATCGCTATACGGACCCATAATTTCAGAAACTTGAAACTTCCTTTTCTAACTTTTAAAACTTCCTCTTTTGAACTCTTATCCTCTTTGAAACATGAAAATAAACTTTTGAAATTCAAATCAAAGTTTTAAACTTGAAAACTTTTCATTTTGAAACAAAAATCAAATTTTCGACAAAAAGTGGATTTCTACGTCGCTTTTGGTTAGCGAATCACTACCTTTGTGTCATGAACCCACATATAAAAATATAGCATTCAATCACAATACCACATAATAACATTATAGCACCATCATAAACAAAGTATTACTTCACAATACTAACTAACTTTTCTAATATTCAAGGTATAATCTTTATCGCCTAAACTTCGGCACAAGCAAATAACACTAAATCAACATATATGCATGCATACACAACATATAACATTACTACATACATAAGCAAAATTTTAACTCATAAATTTTACAACTTTAAAAAGTTAGTAATTTGAGTTTTAAAAACTTGGATTTTACTCGCCAAACTTCACTAAATCAAGGCAAACTTCTACCGAACTTGAATACAAGCTAGTACTTTGCAAAAATGAAGTCATTGGATGCCTACACACCTAAAATGGGCTCAGCCTTAGACAATTTGGGCTCAGCCATGAATGTTTGTGGATGGTGTTGAATTGTACTTTGGAAGAAAGGTGTTGTTCCGTTTGTAGAAATGTTCTAGTAAGCTAAGAAAGTGATTTAAGCTATGTTTTGAAATATTTTTTCTAACTTTATCTCTTAGAAATTTAGTGAGGAGGTCATGAGAGTATGGAGAAGCTTAAGAATAAGATGTGAAGAAAATGAAGAAGAGAAGTTGCAAAGGGAAAAACATGAAATGGGAGTAGTATTTATAGGCTTGGGAAAGTAATAAAATATATAAAGTGGTTATAATTAAATATATACACATGCATGCACCCCATACCTCCCTCCCATCACTTGTACACGTTCTACCCCCCCCCCCCCCCTCATGCCTTGAATCATGCTAGAGCTTCCATGTGTGTGTACTAAGGATATGGAGGTGATTTGTATACATATAAGTGTGTTTATATGTATATACATATATGCCTTTTATAACTTAATTTGTCACATCTGTAACGACCTGCCTTTTTGGACATTTTAAGAAGACACACATGCCGGACTCAAACCATTCAAAAGGGTAGATTGTTATGGGGTAAATAAGAAAAAAGAGAAAGAAATAAAACAAATACAGAATCTCGCAGCGGAATGACAAAATATAATAATCAAATAACAGTTCATGAAGCTATTTACAAATAAATAAATGCAGCGGAACAACATGATGCAGTGGAATAAATATAATAAATAGTAATAGTACAAAATCTTCGTCTTCGTCCTCTAGAAATAAGGTCTTCAACCCTGAAATGCTCAGGCTGACCCGAGCGAATTGAAAAGACAAAACACTCGAGTCAGAACTAAAAGATCTTATGTAAGTTAAATCAACGGTAAATAAATATGAGTAGAACAGCGTCAGAGATGTTTAAGGGGTTTGACATCTCCTATCCAGTGTCTAACGTGAGTGCAATAACTTAAGAGATGCTCGGGATTTCCATCTCCTAAGGATCCGTTAAACTATCTACTATGTAGTACAATATGCTATTATAATACGTCTATAGTAAAGTAAAAGTATTAAAATAGCGTTAAGGCGTTACCCATATCCCCCTTAACACATTTTTATATATTCCCATAGTCTATACAGTACTGTAATTCCTCCGTATACTGGAGGGCTATCAGAGGGCTCTCCATAGGTATGGTACAAAACAAACTCGTAGAAGGCGCTCTAGGGCATGTGAACACGGCACTCGAGGCAATGCCAGGTTAGATTTACCAATTGCAGAACCGGGCTGGTGGTAACGCATAGCAGCCACTACCGCCCACCTCAGAACACACTCCCAAATCAAAAAATCAAGGGGTGGCCACCAAATCATCAAAAATGTCATAATATGGTATCGAAGAAGCATGTCCGATCGGAGGAATGACCTCACTTGGCCTAGGTATAGCTCCTGTTTTAGTCACATCTAAGCTGACTCGCGGGAGTCAGGGTCACGTCATACCTTATTTAGAAATCATTCGCCAAACCATCCTACTTCATTTCCGGAATCTCCACCACATACACAATTGTTAAAGTGGTTTTCACCAATATGCTACGATTTCCATCATTTATTTGGATTAACTACTATATCTCAATTATGTTGAATTTTTGTCACTTATACACATTAATTATAATTTGCTGTAACGCCCCACTCCGAGACCCACATTAGCAAAGAGTATTACAAGGTAATATGTAATGATCCTGAACTCGGCCTTCGAAAATCGGCACCCGTACTTCACTTGTACTCAAAATGCCGCAGATTCAAACGTCGAATCTGGTTCACCGGAGCTTATAACACCATTAAGTATAACAACACAGCGGAAGAAAGAAATAGATGATATCATATACAACTCCAATGAATACAATATCCAGAATGATATACAACAATGATATCAATATGATACAAGAATATCAGAGACAAATAATGATACAGTGGAAAACAGAAGTGATAACTCCAAATGATCCGACAAAGAGAATGAGACCAATAACTCCAACATCAGCTCGAACCACAAAGATAAGCAACGTCAGTCCATGAATTCCAAGAACTAAACTAGCTCCAGATAATCTACTGAACCTGACTATCTGAAGAAAAAAACCCAACTCTAGACTGCCCGTGTGGAAAATTGTGGGCACCCAGAGTTTAGGAAGGGAACAATAAACTCCGAGTCAGTTATGGGACTGGTGTGAGTAACAAAAACAGTTTATCTTTAAACAAACAACAAAAATGATTTTAAACATTGAAATCTGCAATGCTTTTTGGAATATGAAACTACCATAAGACCTCCTGCCACACACACACTGCAAACGCAGAATTGGAGGAGATTTCTTCTTATGATAGTCAAACATGCTTACTACGCAAAATCATTGGATTATTATTATTAGTGCATAGTGGAAAACATTTCGAAAGTATAATATTAATCTTAGCCAGCATAGACATTTCGCACTTATGCCTACTATAGCTACCATGTTCAATAGCAGGTTACCGCCACATTCCATGGCAGGTTATACAACTAAAACCGTACAAGGTTCATATTGTTTCTTTAGATTTTCCAACAAATGGTCAGGCTAAGGAACTTCCTATGCCACATGGGTACGCCTCTGGAGGGACGTCCTGAGAACCTACCCGGATCTCTGCCAACACAAGGTCGAGTTACCCCTTACACTAGGTAACTACTACTCGAGTATGCCACCCCCCGGTCCTTTGGGACCTTTATCCGAGGCCTCGATCACACAGCAACAATCACACAGTAAATGAGATTGGAGCAACCACATAGGTAAATATCTAGGCTCCATACCATAATATCACCCTTTTCCAGAAGGAAATGACATACCCTAAAGGGAGCAACCCTCATAACCTTGTCGCATCTTTCCTGTTTCAACCATTTTCGGGTTGTGAGGTTCGATGAGGTCTCGTCCACAAATCTACGCTTTTTCACAAGCCATGCTTTGATCAACAAATGATCAGCAAATGATCAGCAACACTCAGCATGCCACACTACCAAATTGGGAGTATATCACTAATAACCTTTAACTACATAACCTCTGAGCTCGTACATCTCAGAGAAGGGTGTTAAGCTAAGTGAATAAATTCTCCGCCACCAAACAGAAATGTATTTGAAAGAAATCAGCTTTATATCTCAAAGTGTAGTGTCAGACATACAACCATACAAGTCTGTTCCGGGTTCGAACAGAACCAAAGGCACTTCCAAAGAAGCCCTTGCAATCCGGGTATTCACAATCCCGGTCGAACTTCCCATCACTTAGGGAATCTCTATACCGGGCGCTACCCAGTGCAGAGACAATCGATAGGTTATCCTATCGTTTTCACAAATACCCGGTCTTCAACACCGGTCTTCAATTGCTATCCATATACGATGTATCACTTATTCGGAATGGGTTATATGACACAAAGTCCTCTCCCGGCTAAACCGAATAGTGAGCATAATATTTAAAAACATATGGATAATGGGATTTCAATTAAGTCACGACTTATTACCCAAAACTTCTCTTTCAAATGGTTTAAACAAATCACCATTTAAATCTTTTACGAAAAGATTCATCTCACAAAGTTCACCCAGTTTCACAAAGATTTATTCATAGATTTCCAAATCGATTTCCATTTCAATTGGATTAACTCATTAAATCTTTAAATCAAGATTTAATTCATAGCTTTCAAAGCACGTTTCCAAATATTTATTCGTAACTTGGGAAACCATTTTCAATTCAAACTTGAAATTCTTTCAACACAAATTGGAAGTTCATTCCTTATATGAAAGCTTCTATTATTTGAAAACAAATAGTTTTCATTTCGGAAAATCTGATCTCATTTATACAAGTTAAACCCCTAGGGTTAAATTCAAATTCTCAAAACCATACTTTTAAAATGGTTTAAATTCATAAAAACACATTTATAACTTGTATCACATTTTTAAACCATAATTTTCAACATAAAATTCAATTCCTTATTTTGAATTCAAATTCAAATTGAATTATTTAAATTTCAAGATATTCAAAATATCTTTAAAACTCCTTTCAAAAGCTTTTCATATTAAACCCCAATTTCCAATTTCGAAATCAATTGAAATTAAAATTTCAATCTCAAAAACATTAAATTTAAATCATCTGTGACTTAACCGTTTTCCTTGTGAAATCCATATTTGTGTGTGTAAAAGTGTGGTCCAGGGGTTTCGCACAATAGTGCTACATCATCCAATCATCACAAATCAAGGTACAGAAATATAGTTGATAAGCGGTATAACTATAACGCTTATCTTTTATTCACAGATCACAGATAATATATTACATTCATCCCAGATAAATAAACTACGGTACAGATCACACACAAATCAGAATATATCACACAGGATCACAGATCAGGGAGTATCAAATAATTCAACATTCAATAGAATCCAAACATCCATAAGTAAGATCAGTTAATTGTCTGATTTATTCAAAACAGATTTATTACTTATGAATTTCAAATCTTGGTTAATTAACATTAATAAATTACAAATCATTTTGATTAATTATTCTTTAGTCATTCATTAACTAACCATCAAATTCTTAATTAATTAATCTTAAATAAATTAACCTCTAATCATTGAATAATTAATCCTTAATTATTCTTTAATTGATTACATTAATAAATTAACCCTTAATTAATTATTCTTTAAACACTTTATTTATCAACCTTAAATCATTAAATAATTATCCTTAGTTACTTTCATTAAGCAATTATCTCTACGTGATTGATTACCCATTAATTACTTTTAATTACTTAATTAATTCAAAGATAAATCATTTATCTTAATTAATCACTATATTATCATTAAAATCTTTAATTAATAAAATTCATAATTAACCATCATTAACACATAATTTATTCAAAAGATTAAGGTTAATTAAAACAACATTTTAATTAATTACATTATCTATTAATTTAAATTAAGAATTAATTAATAAATAATGTCACAAAAATAAATTAATTAAACTTAATTACTTTTTAAAATAATTTATTTTTAAACTTCAAAACTAATCCCAGGTTTTAAAACAAAATACTTTTTCAAAAGAAAATTTTAACATGTTTAAATTTGAATTAGTTTAAAACTTTGAAAACTGGTTTTATAACAAACCCGAGACCTCCATGTATGTTTCCCGAGACAAAAGCATGCTTACTTCGAGTTTTCCTAGAAAACAACCCGTATACTTTTATTTTCAAACTTAAATTTTGTTTAAGTATTTAACCGTATGTTCACAAAATTCCCCAGACTCATACCCAAGCCATCACCCTAGTTCCCCGAAGATTACTTCGAGTCACCAGCTCTTCTTCCTCAAACCCAAATCCCTGATACAACCACGCCACCGTGCACATGCACCGGCACTCCAGCCATCTCCAGTCGAAGCTCTGGCCATCGACAAGTCATCCACGATCTCCTAAAGCCATCAGCCCACCTAGCTCCTTCAAATGATCACGAGATTTAAATTCGATATAATCGAACCCATCGGAACAAAATGCTCCGACCAAAAGTCGCTTCGCCCAGACAACACCGATCACCAGAGGCGCCACCCTTCCGGCCCCAGCTGCGTAAACCTTCCCCGTAGCAATCCTCCAAACCCACTGCAACTCGATGCCTCGTAGATGCCGCAGCAACCCAAACTACACTCTCGACCAAATTTAGGGTTAAAAACTACTCCGACCACCTGTCGCCACCATGGTGGTTAATACATCCACCTACCATTTTTCCCAAGCTCGCTAAACAACCCTCTAACTCCAGAAGTAGTCCCGACCCTCCACGTCACTTCGATCACCCACAATAGAGCAAAACTCATTTTCTGGTTAACTCAGAATTTCACCCGAGGTTTCAAACTAAAAATCATGATTTTATTTTTAAAAATCCTATAATTTGATATCTGATTATCATCCTAAAACAACAAATTAAACATGTTGAGATTTGGATATATAAAACTTTTTTTACTGTTCTTCTTCTTGCTTGTTTAATCTAGCTTTATATGAATCATTGAAATATTTTAAAATTTATATTTTGATATTACAAACAAATTTTGTTAGTATTTTGAAGCCTAAAAGGAATCAGGGAAGAAGATCTTGAATTATTTTCAGTTTTGACACCAGAACAATCAAGAACAGAGCCAACAGTTCATATAACATGCACATTCAAATATATAGAGACTTTACTTATAAACATACATGCAAAGCAAACTTCATTCAACACAGAATTTTCACAAGCAACGGAACTTAATTTACTTAAGCTTTGATATAAATGTTTACTCACAGTGTTTTAAGAGAAGAACAGAGCACTTCTTCTTTATGTTGAAACAGGTTTGAACTTTTAGCTGAAGCTTCCTTTTCCTTTGATTCTCTAATTTATCTTGAATTAAATTGTTGTTTTGAGTTGAGCTTTTGTTTAAGTTTAAATGATATTTTTACTTTCAGTTTTCATAGCTTGGAATGGAACGAACTAAGATGAAGATGATATATATGAAAGTAAGTTCACAGGTTGATATAATTTGTTATGTACTGGAAATATTTTGTTTATACTTTGGCCAGAGATTTTTATTTCAAATTGGAGGCTGATAGATATTCGTTTGGTGGCTTACATTAATTGCCTTGTACCATTTTTATATAATTTTTCTTCATTTCGGCTGATACATGTATGAAGATATTTGGTGGCTTCCCTTGCAAGTGTTCATACATGAATATATATTAATGTTTGTATTTTCTTTGTTTTTATAATATAAGTGAATCTCTATTTTAACATGTTGTCAAAAAAATTTCTTTTATTTATTTTCCTTTATTTATATTTTTAACTTAACCATTCATTCTAAATTTAAAATTATTTATTCTCATATTTGTGTCAAATGTCTACAGTTATATTTATTTTTTAAACCATTTGTCAAAGATTTAAATTCAAATCAAATATATATATATATATATATGTAAATTCAAATTTACTCATATATACATCTATACGTATATATTCACATAGATACAATATTTAAATTCATATGATTTAATATATATTCTATTTGAATTGGGGAAACTCGCTTCAATTTACAATTAATTTTACAATTTTTATTCAAAAATTCAATTAATTATCAATTTAAATTTAATTAAAATCCGGGTTCGTTACATAATACCGTCTGCTAATACGGAGAATAGAGCTGGATAGGAGCGACCATTTATAGTCTTGTCTTAACTATCAACTGAATACATCAATAAATGTAGCATATATATTTTTTTCATGTGGATCGACATATCCAATAGATACTTAATACAAAACTATAATGGCTATAAGATCTAACAGAACAAAATATAACAACTCAAATGTAAAACATCACATAACAACATAATGACATACATATGTCTAAATACAAATACATCTCCAGTACAAATCCAAAATGATACAGCTAAGTGGTATGACCACTACTCATACATGAGCCCAAAAGAATAATACATAGATTAGAGTGTCAATAGATAATGACAACAAAGAGCTAAATAAGATAGGCTAGCGGATATGCAGAAAGCAAAGTCCATGTAGAAGCAAAAGCAAATAGGCTAAGTTTGAAGCACCTAACCTGAAACACCTCGGTCTGACCCGAGTATAAAAATACACGGGTCGGGCTAACAAAACAATCAGTTAGATAAGCTAAATGATAATGACATGCAAGGTCATAAAGTACCACAGTAATCTCTAAAAGAGATAACATGATCATCTAACAAAAGATGAATCATAACAAGCCTCATATCATCGGAAACTCAAATAAACAAAGGATATGAATATCCCAAATCAAGCCAAAAAGGCAAATAACAAATTCCAATGAAGGTAACACAAGTTTCCACAAGGTAATCGCTATATATCGTGTGGTTCAAAGAACCTACCCCGAAAGGCGATACTCTAGGGAAATATAAATATCAAAGAAACAAAAGATGCACGTGCTCAGTACTATATAAACAAGGATCCACAAGCCCGAAGGCGACAAACCCATGTATCTCTCGAGCGGTGACGAAGGACCAACTCCAAAAGCGATACTATAGGGCAACAAACCCGAAGGCACAAACCCGAAGGCAATAAACCCGAAGGCAACAAACCGTAGTGGCGAAGGTCCGGAGGCCCAGTACTAGACACCACTAACTGGAAATATGTGTCTAAAACCCCTCGGATAGGAACCCGCAAAGTGTTAACGTATGTCCCATACCACACATTCGCACTAAACGGTTTACTAACCGTTAGTCAATTCCACACTCAAAGCAGTACAAAGTTGACCTCATCTCATCGGTAAACCAGACCCCAAGGTCAAAACGATCAAACGAATAGATTAGGAATTAACTGAGAAGATAAATGCACGTGTTCGTAGCACGCATTTTATCTAATCACTTAATTCTCCTCCCTCTTCGCTCGAAGTGCAAAATTGTGTGTTTTATATAGAAATTAAGTGAAGAAAACGAGTTTTAGAAACGTTTCGAAATCGCTTTAGAAATTGCCTTTGAAATTCTCTTATTATAGAGTATATAATTTTTACACTATAAATAATATATAATAATAATTTCAAAAGCCCATTTATTTGAAAAATATTTTTAAAACACATTATAAAACATGTGTATGAAATCCAGAAAGAAATATCAAGAAAACATCGAAATAACGGAAATTACACCGTATTATCCGTTTAAAACAAGCAGCGACTCAATATTCGACAGCAGGTTTGAACAAGTCAAATGTGTCAAAATGACTTGAAGTTAGGCAGAAATGTAGTTCAACATTTCTACTTCAATCTTCAAAAGAATCATTCAAATCCGATTTGAAACAAAGAATCTGCGTCGTTTCAAAGTTGGACTAAAAACAAGGTTAAATCGCTGAATTCCAACAGGCTGCGGGTTCAAGTTCGACAGCAGTTTCGAAATAGGAAATGAACCCAGATTGTTATAAAATTTTGCAAGAACGTAAATCAATACTCCTATTTCAATCTGAAAAAAGAGTCACTCAAATCCGATTTGAAATGAATGAGTTATACTGCCTCAAACATGGACTCATGCCATGATTGCAATAGTTCAAAAACCAAAAATGTACAGGCCTATAACCAACTTGGGTTCAACTTCCAGGAATGAAAAAGAGGACCATATTACCTTGGATCGAGCTGAAAATTTATATGCCTATAATAGAAAACTTCGTCTTTCAAACAAAAAAAGAATCATTGAATTTCAGTAAGAAATGAATGAGTTATGCTGTTTCAAACATGGACTCAGGTCATGTTTGCAGCAACTCAGCAAACAACTACACGCAAAAATTTGTGCTTGAGTTGATTTTGCAGCAAAGTTTTGAACACTCAAATGACAATATTTTTCAACTAAAATTTGCAAAAATGAATTTCAACATGCAAGCTACCAAATGCAAGAAATCCGGCAGCATTTCGTTGCCGCAATCAAAAGTTACAAGCATTCAAAGTGACAATACGAAACATATTTCTTGCAATTTCTTGCAATTTTGAGCTTGGTTCGGCTAGGATTTGTGAGTATTACAACTCACCTTGCTGGTGTTGAAGATTAAACTCGGATTTGCAGCTGAAAGATGAGAGCTTGGAGCTAGATTTGCTTCAAATACCTGTAAAAACTCAAAATAGAAACATGCAAGCCCAAAAAAAAGATTACATACAAACCCTATATCACAAATTAGATTTTGATGAAATGATTCATTTTTGGAGTAGATTGCCTGTAGAATATGTTTAATTTTGAAAGAAAACAGCAAGTTTTGATTTGGTTTGGAGATTTGGCTTGGATTTTGAAGTTTGGGGAGTGGGTTTCTTTTTCTTATTTACTGGAAAGAGGAAGAAGAATGTGAGAGTAAACTTGTACGTACAGTAAAGTGTTTCTCATATCTTTTCTTATTTTGGTTTAGGTTGGCTAATGGGCTTTGGATCCAAATTAGAGAAAAATTAATTTGCCTAAGTTAATTTATTTCAACACTTAAAACCAAATGTACACTAAGTTATAAAACAAATGTCATTTTCTTCAAATTTTCATACAAACAATTTATGTAAACTTACATACATGTGAAATAAAATATTTTTCATCCTACAAAAAGATAATTTTAGTTTTAAAAACATTTTTATTTAAATTAACCCTTATTTTATAAAAATACACAATTTACACAAATGAATGTATAAATCCTTATTTTTAACTTCAAAAATTCTACAAAAATTATTTTCTTACATATAAAAATATGACAAACCATTTCAAACCTAATTTTATAACCAAAACTCATTTTAAAATCAAATTTCACCCTTTTTAATTTAAATAAACAACCTATAAAAATCAAATAATTCCTTTAAAAATTATTGCATTTTCTCTAAATAAAAATCATTTTCCATTCATTATTAACCCAAACAAATAAAATAAAGTTTCAAACTTTATTTTCTCATTTTATTTTCCAAAATTCATTGTTTATTCCAAATAAACAATTTAATTTCTCCAATTTAATTTTAATTCACAATATTAAATCGTAACTACCATTATAATTTAATATTTACAGGTAATCTCCAAAACTAGGGTTGTTACATTTAATATCCCAATTAATTAATTTATCTTGTTTCATTCTTTTATTAAATCAATTATTATCTTATGAATAAAATTAGCATTTCTATTCATTCTGTTACATTCACATTCTGCAGTTACTATCTTAACTCACATTAATGTACATTCAACTTCATTTAATTATAATTGATTTCCCATTTAATTTAACAGACTAAATAAATAGGTAACATATAATAGTTTGCCACCATCAACCTTTAGTCACATTAATAAGTTTATTATTTACAACCAAATGTTATAATAACTTACTTAACACTAATTTTATTCAATTACCATTAACTATATATTATTCATTAATTAATTCAATATTTACATTTGTTTTCCTATATTCACTTTATAACCAAGTATAACCTTTAAATCATTTCAATTGATTGGAATTTCATTCAACTTATTAATAATTAACTTTAATTAACATTATTACATTTCTTTTTTGTTATTATTTCATTTATATATCACAAATTTTTATTTCTCGCAATATTAAATCACAAAATCTTATTAAATTAACTATTTTAATTATCGAAAATTTACGGGTCGTTACACTCTCGCCTCACTCAAAACTTTTCGTCCCCGAAAAGGAAAAGAAGGAATTAAGAAATTAATATATATTATCCAAAATGTCAAATTTATAACAATAAATTTATAAATTTAAATAGTTTAAATAAAATATATCAATTTATAACAATTATATCCTTTTTATACTCAAGTTGATAAAAGTTTGGAAAACATTTCACAAAAATTTTCTAAGTCCAAAATTCACGGAAAATTTCGGCAGTCTCCTTTGTACGGAGAGGTCTGGAAGAAATAATAATATCAATAATAACAATATATATCATATTTTTCAAAATAATATACCCCAACAACGGGAAAAATAATATAATATCGCTATAAACCATAATCCGAGAACGTACCTATTTGTCGGGCAAACAACGCTTATTTTATGAAACCAATAGCAGTAGCAATTGCTTCCATAAACCTGTATTTCACTTATATAATCCAAAGAAGTCGATAATTATATAAAAGTGAAATGTTTAAGTTATTTCAATAAATAACAAAACAAATCAATACAATAGAATAACAATCAGTTGCGACCAAAGCATACAATCATCACATGAAATCAACGAAATCAACCATCCATCCATAGCAAGTAAAACAAATCGTTTGCTCGGGTTTAGACACTTTTAATCATATAAAATGACAAATCAACTATTAAGTATACCATATACTCAACAGTCTTAGATAAAACCCAATAGATTATTCATGCATCCTAAATAATTTAAAGCATCACTTCCCAAACATCCATAAGTCAAAACAAACAATGACTTCAAGAATTATTCAGTTCATTCTTATTAATTTTTATTTCATATTTTTACCTTTCTTTAGTTTCATTCATTCAATGATTATTTCATTTATTCACATTCATTTATTTACATATGTTATTTACATTTTCTTACATATGTTACTCATATATAATTATTTAAACCTATGTAAATCAATTCTTAAAGTACTATATAAGTTTCCTTGTAAATAAATTCACATTAATTCATTCAGTGCTTATTCTCATTTATTTTCATTTATTGCTTACAAAGTTCATTTTTTATTTATTCATCCAAGGTCATTTCATGTAATTGCTTGATATTCATTTCTTACGTATGTTATTTCCATTCAATTGTTTATGAAAATCAGTGAATTCATTATTTAAGTATTACATACATTTTATTTCCTTTTTGTTCACATTTATTATTTTATATACTTGATTTCCATTAGATATTAATATTCATTAGTGCATAAGTTCATACTTAAGTTTCTTACCTTTTAATTTACATCCATCCTTTCTTATATAATGTCATTGAATATTAAATCTATTTTCTGAATCATTTCAACTTTTAGGAAGTTATAATCATTTAATTTAATATAATATTCATTTTATCATTTACTTTAATTATAAATAGCTTCAAACATTAACTTAAGTTTATAATCATTTACTTACAGCACTCATTTTCTATTACATTTAACTAGTAGCATTTTCAATTATAACTTAAGTTTATAACAATTTATAACACCAGAATTCTTATATATAGATGTAATTTTCATTGAACACTTTTATTACTAAAGTTTTTACTTGTATAATATTCTATTACATATTCTTATTAAATATTTCAACTTTTAATATTTTGGTAAGTTATATATATTTTTAAGAACGCAATTTGAAAGTTACACAAGTTACCTTATTTATTTTAATTAACAAAATTGTTCAATAATCACATCTTTTAGAATTTCATATTCTTTTTAAGTTACAGGTTACAAATTTCAAATTTTTTGTATATTTCATTTATAGCTAAGCATTTAATTTCCTATTTTCATTTTCGAAGTTTCAGTTATTAATATAGTCAAAATTTCATTCATTACAAAAATTTCAATTTCTAATTTACAGAAACTTAAGAACTAAACAACCGGGATTCATTTCAATTATTTTAAAATAACAATACATAATCATATCTTTTATATATATCAAATCAAAATTGAGATTCAAGATTAATTTATTAAAACAATTATGCAATAAAATTACTACACGGTCTTCCCACTTTGAAACTCGAAAATGAACGTCGATGATGCGTGCACTCATCACCGAAATTATTTTCCAGTGACAGAGGAGGAGTACAGAACTTATTTCATTCCAAAATTCTTTAAAAACATTTCTTCCAAATCACATTGAAATATTTACATCAGAAAATGCTTCCAAATAATATTAATATTTATTCCAAAATCTTTCGAAAGAAAATTTTCAAAATCTCGGAAATTAAGTTCTAAATTTTCCATTATATATATATATATATATATATATATATATATATATATTTACAATCTCATTTCTCAACCAATATTTATAAATTTCACTACCTAACAAACAAATATATTACAACCCAATATATCATTTATAAAATTATTATTTTATATACAAAAATATATTGTAACGACTCGGAATTTCCGATCCCGAAAATTCCAGATAGTTAATAAAAGAAGAAAAGAGATAGAAGAAAAAGAAGGAAACAGAAACACCAAAACACAGATTCTCACATTCGCAGGGATCAAAATAAAATATTAAATAAAATAGCAGTTATACAAAGGAAAACTGTATCTGTTAATTTACATCAATACATCAGAGTTACAACATTTACACATACACTGGACAGTTAAAATCAACATGCCCCAGATAAATAACAACATATCACAGCGGAATACACTCCATACATTCCTGCCATCCAGCTCGCCACCTGGGCTCCAGAACGTCCTCACCTGAAAATCTGTAATACTCAGTCTGACCCGAGCATTACATCAAAGTAACACCTGGATCAGGCTGGAAACCAGCGTGAGTAAACCCATCAACAAGAAATACCAATGCACACAACAATTTAAGACCCGGGGTACTCGTATTTCACTACAAGTCCACAACTTGTTATAGTCAACACTTATATTCACAAATCGATCCCTAAGTATCTTTACTTACTTTAAAGAGTCCAGTCATTTAAATTTATCACATTCCAGCCTATTGATTTCACATACTAAACCTATAAAGAATCGAAGTGGTTTCGGGTATTTACAGATACCCGACCCCGGTCTCTTCGAGTTCCATGTCATCCTAAACAAAGTTATTCAAATAAACACAATTCAACTTTAATTACAGGATGTCTTCTTTACATAGCAATTTATCATCGATAGACTACCACATTATCACTGATTAATCAAAACATATCATATCACAAAACATTCTATATCAGAGATATCAACCAATTTAAGGTATTTCCAAAATCCAATCATTCATAAGCAAGATTTAATTAGTCTCACCTTTAAATCCTGCTCACTAAATTAAGAATTCATTTCTTAGTGTAATTAATTAAAGGATTCATAACTTGTTATCAATCAATTACAAACCATTAATTAATCATCCTTTAATTACCCATTAATTTTCCATAATTACTTCCATTAAGTAATTATCCATTAGTTAATTATCCTCAATTAATTAACCTTAATTATTAATTAATTTAACCTTTAATTACTAATTAAATTAATTAATCCTTGACATCATTTATCTTAATTAAATTATTTACATTAACCATCTACTCTTTAATAATTGAATTACCCTTATTATTTTCACATATTAATTTTCTTTAATTAATCAAAACTCTTAATCACTTAAAGATAAACTCTTATTATAATTGATTACTAAATTCTTATTATTGAACTTTACTTAAAATAAAACATTTTAGAAATCAATTATAAATTAAACCATACAACATCTAATTTAATCTTTAAAATCTTTGAAACTTTTCAAAGTTATTAAATAAATTTTAATATAAAAATCATTTTGAAAATCCACTTTTTTATTCTTTAAAACTTATCTATTTTAAGTATATTTAAAACTTGTTAAAACATTTATTCTTGAAAACAACTATTTTCATAATAAGAAAAACTTGTTTTACTTTGTTTTTAAAAAATGTTGAATGTTCCTGTACAAGCCTTAAACCTGCACCTCACAAACAACTCGAGAAAAACATCTCAACTACCTGATCGAAACCCGAGAATTCTCATGTTCTTCCTGCTTCGAGAAAAACTCAAGCATACCCGAGCTTAAACCCGAGTACCCACCTTCGTCTCCAAAAAAACTCCCAGATGCAAGAAACGTGCACGTTCACATGTACAATGACCACGATCACCGACGAACCACGCTCCGGCCTCCAATAAGTCAACTTTGACCTCGGCAACCCTACGTGATCACCCAGATGTCTCAATTCGATCGAAAATCGAAAACACCCAAAAATTCCCAACCTGGAAACGCAACCTCACCGGAAATTCAACTACCTCTGATGATCCCTTCCTCGTGATGCCTCGCCGTCTTCACCGTAGCTTACACTCAACTTCCAACTCCTATAGCATGCCTCGCAATCGCCTTGGATCACGTCTCGACGTCGCGAATCCCTTCAGAAACTCGACGACACAAGCAGGAACAAAAACCCTACTTCGACACTTTCTGGCCATCACGGCCATTGAATAATCACCACGACAATTTTCCAACACTCATCGACAACCCAGCCACCTCCAACTCAAAAATCGAGTCTCCACTTGCCGCCGATCGTAGGAAAACAACCAAAATAGCCCGAACGTTCAACTCGAGAAAACCCACTAATTTCCAAACTAAAAATCGGGATATACACACTAAATTTCATGATTTTCTATAACGAATTCAGTCATGCAATCCAAATCTAAAATTAAATTTATGAACTTTTGACCAAGTATATATTTTCTCTGTTCTTTCCAAATTATTTGAGATAAATACTTAAAATAAATTACTGTAATCATTTTTATAATCTTTATTAACATGTTACAGTCCTTTTCTCTTTGAACATCATGGTCTAAAATCAACCCAGTAAGAAGATTGGAATTTTTTTTCCTAGAAATCAACCCTGTAAACACAATAGAGTCTATAGCAGGCAATACACGGGCATTTAAAACACTTATATACATACATGTATTCATTTTCAATCCAGATATTCAGGCAAACATCTTGATTTCCATACATAAATCAAAGAGAAATCAAGATTTAAAAATTGTTTTTAAAATTTATGTTTACTCACCTTTGAACAGAGTAGTAACAAAATGCTATAACCCTTTGGTATACTTTCACATCTATATATATGTGTATTCCTGTCCAAACATACTTATCAACCCTGCTATTCTTATATTCACGCATACTCATAGATTAGTATAAAGAGGTTTAGTTACTCACTTTTCTTCCTTAGACAGTATTTGTTTTGTTTTCTTGCTCTCAGGCTTTATTTCTTGATCCTCCTTTGCTTTGTCTAATGGCAGTTTGTATATTTTTTTTCTATTTGAATTGCTTAGTTTCAGGTTGAAAACTTGGTGAAGTTGTTTTGTGTTCGTGAGCTAAAGTGTATGTGGAGGTAACTAAGCACTGTATATATAAACATAGAAATGAAGTGTTGAAGAAGCCAAGCTGAAGTATTGGTGTACAGGCTTTTGCCCTTTCTTTTTATTTTTTTTATTTTTTTTTAACTTACTTCAAATGAAAGAAATGAACAAAGGAGACGTATTTATAGAGAAGGGTAGGCTATATCTCGTACAGGCCACATTTTTTCTTTGTTCTATTTTGATTTGATTCATATGCAGATCTGATTTTGATTTCATATGACAGCCCTTGATTTTTGTTTTGACCTTGATGAAATGTTTTGTACGCTTGAGTTGATATTTTATGTGCTTGAGATGATGTATATTAAATGTTATGCCCCTTGTATGTTTGCATACATATCCATAACCTTAAGTATTATACATATATATCTATACATTTTATACATACTCTTTCTATACTTATGTGCATTTTGTAATTATATATCTATATTCTCCATATTTATGTACTTGTATATACATATACTTTTCTATATTCCATTCATATGGGCATATGTACCATTATATATTTCCCACTTTTACATACTTATACATATTTTATCATTAGATATTTTTATATATATCTCCCATTATTTCCTATTTACTTATATATTTGCTTCCTTTGGTTGCACATACATACTTATATTTTTATATTCTTATGTATATATGTTTTCAATCACCATATACATATTTATGTACTTATATGTATATATTTATATTTATATTTATTTTTATATTTATATTTACACTTACATTTAACATCATCTCTTATATATGTTAAATATATATTTATGGATGTTTTATCTAAATTTACATAGTGGAGTTCCTATATACATATAATTTATTTTCTATAAGATTCATTATTATTTTCCCAAAATTCTATAGATTCAATATTTAACACGGCCTTTAAATTAACTCATATATCCAGATATTTTAGATATCAGGAATTTATTTGTTCGACTTATCTAAAGTAATATTCCAATGATTTAATTCAATTAATTACCAATTTACAACCGTTAAAAATCTGGGTCGTCACATATATAATAGGAAAAATTATTTCATTTACCTATAATTCAAACAAATATTGTGTCGGTCTGCCCTACTAAGTGTTTAGAAATCCCTATCGATGTCATAGCGTCCTATGCACCGACCAGGATTTATAAATACAAAACAGAATAAATTAACACAATACAAAACCTTTTATAACACTAACAAATACGCTCTTTCATATATACACTCAGTGGCTCATTCTAGGGTATTACTACCCTATTTCTAAAGAGTCAGACCCCACAAAGCTAAGGTTATCGCTGAGCCAAAGCTCTGATACCAACTATAACGACCTGCCTTTTTGGGCGTTTTAAGCAGACACACATGCCAGACTCAAACCATTCAAAAGGGCAGATTGTTATGGGGTAAATAAGAAAAAAGAGAAAGAAATAAAACAAATACAGAATCTCGTAGTGGAATGACAAAATATAATAATCAAATAACAGTTCATGAAGTTGTTTATAAATAAATTTGATTATCCTAATACAATACAGAATCAGAGTAACAGACAACAAGAATAAATAAATGCAGCGGAACAACATGATGCAGTGGAATAAATATAATAAATAGTAATAGTACAAAACCTTCGTCTTCGTCCTCTAGAAATAAGGTCTTCAACCCTGAAATGCTCAGGCTGACCCGAGCGAATTGAAAAGACAAAACACTTGAGTCAGACTAAAAGATCTTATGTAAGTTAAATCAACGGTAAATAAATATGAGTGGAACGGCGTCAGAGATGTTTACGGGGTTTGACATCTCCTATCTAGTGTCTAACGTGAGTGCAATAACTTAAGAGATGCTCGGGATTTCCATCTCCTATGGATCCGTTAAACTATCTACTATGCAGTACAATACGCTATTATAATATGTCTATAGTAAAGTAAAAGTATTAAAATAGCATTAAGGCATTACCCATATCCCCCTTAACACATTTTTATATATTCCCATAGTCTATACAGTACTGTAATTCCTCCGTAAACTGGAGGGCTATCAGAGGGCACTCCATAGGTATGGTACAAAACAAACTCGTAGAAGGCGCTCTAGGGCATGTGAACACGGAACTCGAGGCAATGTTAGGGTAGATTTTCTAATTGCAGAACCGGGCTGGTGGTAATGCATAGCAGCTACTACCTCCCACCTCGGAACACACTCCCAAATCAAAAAATCAAGGGGTGGCCACCAAATCATCACAAATGTCATAATATGGTATCGAAGAAGCATGTCCGATCGGAGGAATGACCTCACTTGGCCCAGGTATAGCTCATGTTTTAGTCACATCTAAGCTGACTCACGGGAGTCAAGGTCACGTCATACCTTATCCAGAAATCATTCGCCAAACCATCCTACTTAATTTTTGGAATCTCCACCACGTACATAGTTGTTAAAGTAGTTTTCGGTGTTGACAGAGAGTATGACAATATCCAATCCCGGTCTCTTTAACAACCAATCACTTATTACACACCGGATGGTTCTTTTATATTTCAAAAATCTTTTTCATAATTGATATCAAAATATCATATTCAATTCAAATCATACCGCATTCAAAATTTTGTTCATTTTCAAAAATCATATTCACCTTTGAAATCATATCATTTCTGAAATCATAATTTCTTTCAAAAATCATATTTCCAATTAGGTTAATTCCTTACTTCAAAATCATCATATTCAATTAGTTATAACATTTAAATCCCAACTTAGGTTATAATATCATTTAACCAAATTCACTTTAAAATCAAGGATTTAAAATATAAACACATTTACTTTACTTAGTTTGAAATTTAGAAAAATAGTTTAGGTAGTTGAAATGACCCTCCTATTTCTACCTTAATTTCATAGGGATTTTTTTTTTACAGAGATGATATATAGATATATCATTCATTACAAATATATTTCCCAGGGCCATTTTCTTTTTCCAATAAACAAAATATATCCAGGATCAAAATAATTAACCAATATAAATATATCAGTGTATTTCTAATAATATACACATACATATGAAGATGTATGTGTTCCTCTTGTTTAAATTCAGAGTATATACTTTATTTATATTTGTTGTACAAGAGCATCATGTTTGATTTGGATTTTAGCAATTCTGCCTAAAGTTTATTACTATATACTTTTGAATATTTGTAATAAGTCAGTAATTCCTATGCATATTTATATGAACTTGCTCATTCTAATTGATAGTTTTTAATATCAATTTTACCATGTCAGTTAAATTTCAAGATTCTTGAGATTTTTATTTCAGATCATGGGTCAAAGGTATTGATATTTGGCTAAGACCAGAAATGATATATTCACTTATCATTTTCCACTTATGTATTTTCTAAAAACTTTCTAATTTAAGATTCAATCCATGTGACTTGTTTGCCTTAATCTTAGCCCACATGACAAATAGTGAGTTGTGTATTTGCATAAGATTTGCTATGTCAAGAATTTGAACTTAAAAATATTCATAAGAATAATTCCAGGTTTGCTTGTGCAAGCCTGTCCAGATGGTATATCTGTTATGACTTTGAAAATTGGTTATGGTAAAACATGTACTAAATGACCTAAAGCTTTTTGAAAGGCATTTTTACTAACAAAACACAACCAGACATAATCAATCAAAACTTCACTCATTTGAAGCTGGTTAACTCATATGCCCTGTGTCATGCCAGGTACCTGATCATGGCAATTGAAATGCCAGTCATTTACATCATACCTGTAGCCTTCCCAGACAATTACTTTTCTCAAAACAATTTAGAAAGTAGACTTGAACCATTTGTAGACATAATTCAGAGGAAAAACAATTAGATACTTAAAGGTATTTTTCAAGGTAAATTCTAAATTTACTCCAAAACTCAGTGTTTTTAAAATAACTAAAGATTGTCCAATGCATAATATAATTGCAAAGCAATTGCTCACATATCTGTATATTTCCTTACCAAATTTTCATAGCTAATACTTGAGCATATTTTTCTTGTTTATGTTCCAGACACTATTTCAAAAACAAATCAAACCTTAACACAATAATTTCGACAGAACAACTAATTTAATCTGACACTTTACAAAACATAAGAGCAACTTGATCACTAACCATAGAATATTCATTACATGACTGGAAATCTTAGAAACATAAATTTTTTTCTTTTTCCTGAATACATGCAGATATAAGCTCTTATTGAAACTAGCTAGCATGTTCATTCACTCCTCCATAATAGCCATAACTTCATTTTCTACTTAGTGCCTGCGTTCCCTGAAAGAGCATGAGTGGCTGCCTCATTTTAAAATGAGACACCCCATATGCCATGAGCAAACAAGGGTCAGATCTAAGATCTGGTATGAGTAACATCAATACATTCATGATATTAAGCAACAGAGAATGTAAGAGTACCAACTAGTTATTTAAGCAAATTTCTGCATCTAATTACTTTAACATGGTATAAATAAGTAGATTCTGGTATGATATATTCATCTATCATTCTTACACTTGCATACATAACCATGCAAAAATAATTATCTATTTGCAACATTTGCATTCACTGGAACCATCATAGTTCCATACCAACCAACCTAAGAAATATACATATTCCTATTTCTTCATCTACAGGTTGTATAATTCAATTTAAATTCTTGCCTCATCTGCTATTAAGGAATCACAGGGACACATTGCAATGAACTAATTCACATCATTGCACAAAGATCTCAGGGCTTAAACAAACCATGTGCCAACTTGCATACTTCAAATATGACAAGCATTCCAGCAGCCTTCTTGGCCTTCCCTTCCCTAGTTTATTTACTAGTGTGTTGACTTAAATCCTATCATCAAATATGCTAAGTGAACATGTCACTGCAATCATGGAAACATCCATAATCTTTCCTAGTATAGTTCTCCTCATAAATAAGCCGACAGTTATTTCCTAAATGGGGTCAATATGTCTTGATCTCAGTAAAATATAAGAATATTTTCAACTGTAAAGGAGGCATGGCATGTTCTTATTATATTGATCTGCAAGCCTTTATGATTGATTCAGATTCAGGATCTGGTTCAATCATAATTTTAGCTTGTGAGTTTTTTTTTTATTAAGGGCCCAGCACTTAGAAAATTTCTATTGCACCCTTAACATCTTTCTTCTCAAGCCTCAGCACTTATACCAGGTATAATGCAGCTCCCAATATTTTTTTTAAAGTTTCCATGCCATAGATCTATAACAGTTGAGAGTATTCTCTATATAATTTTAAGATTATGGACTTTAACATTTTTGAGTAAAAAAATAAAACAGTAATGATACACATCCAAAGACAAATGTCTCAACAAAGCAAAGATCACAAAAAAAACATCCATATTAAATCATATCAGATTTAAAGTAAGACATCCAAAAGGCATTGATGAAATCATACACATCAAAACCAGAAATATATAAATGGCAATATAAAAAGTGGCTGCCTCATCTCAGGTCTTAATGCCATGAACTCAGTGAGGTTACTCACCTAAATATTTCTTCTTATTAATCCATAAAAATCCTTGTATGAGTGTTTTCTCCTTCCTTCCAATATTTTTCTTCCTTCCTTATTTTTGTGCAGCTCGGGGTAAAGATAATTTTACTGGCTAAAACTGCCTATTTATATGCATTTTTCCACTAGGGTTTTGTTAAAACAAAATTCCATTTCTGACCTAACCATCTTCATGCATTTTTCATTCATTTTCCTCCTTAATACCCCGGCCATAATAATTAGTTGGAAGCAGTATTTTCTTCCCTTTACTTTTTCAGAAAAAGGCCACTCACCTAGTCATGTTAAAAGTGTGACTACCATATTTTATATTTTTATTATTTCTGAGAATCCCCTTTGCTATTTTTGCCTACACAAGCATATTGACTTGTATTACATTTCATGTCATTTTTAATGTTTCCTTTTTATTGTTTTGCTTTAACACTTTCTGCTCACAGAAAATATACAGGTGCATAAGTGTACATATTTTTTTTATTTGATCTTTTTTTTTACTGGGAATATTTAATTTTTCATACATAAAAAAACATCTTTAATTTGATTAATAATCTACATTTCAAAATCACATTTGAAATGCTTCCTTGCTTAGTCTATTTATTTTATTATCATCATTTCTTTTTCCAGAAATTTTTGAATCTTTTCCTTGTGCCATTTCCAGTGTGCATGTGCCCACATATCCTTGCACACTATTTATTCCCAAAAATTTCACCATATTTAAATCTAAATATTCAAAAATTAAATCATTTTATAAAAATGATTTTTCACAAAATTTTGGGGTATTACATCCACCCATCCTTTTAAGAATTGTGTCCTCACAATTTTTCTAACATTTATAACAAGCATCATTTTCTTTTCTGAAAACTTATCAAACATATGCATAAGCAAACAAATTCAACCATATCAACTATGCATAAAAAAAAATTTCCAGAAAAAAAAATTACCTTTTAATTTGCAAAAAGCTTAGGATAATCCATCCTAATCTTATCCTCTAACTCCCATGTGCAGTCATTAGGATCACTACTCCACTGGATCTTAACTAGTTTCAAGGTTTTGCTCCTTAATTTCTTTTCTTCCTTGGCTATAATCCCCACTAGCTCTTTTTCATAAACCAAGTCAGGGTTTATTTGAATTTTGGTAGGCTTTTCCAAAATGTCTTCTTTATCATGTACCCATCTTCTAAGTTGGGACACATGAAAAACATTATGCATTGCTTTCATTTCCTCTGGTAATTCTAATTTGTAAGCCAATGAACCAATTCTTTCCAGAATTTTATAGGGTCCAACATACCTTGGTGTGAGCTTACCTTGCTTGCCAAATCTCAAGACTTTCTTCATAGGTGAAATCTTGATGAAAACAAAGTCTCCCACTTCATATTCCACTTGCTTTCTCTTCCTATCTGCAAATTTCTTTTGCCTATCTTGAGCTGCTGCTATTCTTTTTCTTATTAACCCAATTTTCTCTATGGTTTCTTTAACATATTCAGGTCCTAGAACAGCCCTTTCTCCAGTCTCTACCCAGCATATAGGTGATAAACATGGCTTGCCATATAAGGCTTCAAATGGTGCCATCCCTATGGTGCTTTGGTAACTGTTATTGTATGTGAATTCAGCTAGATGGAGGTGGTCTTCCCAGTTGCCTACAAAGTCCAGTGTACATGCTCTCAACAAATCTTCTAAGACTTTGTTCACCACCTCAGTTTGACCATCTGATTGTGGATGGTAGGCATTGCTTAAGCACAATTCACTCCCCATGGCCTCTTGAAAACTTTTCCAAAATCTAGAGGTGAAGATGGTATCCCTATCACTCACAATGGTTTTGGGTATGCCATGCAACCTTACTACCTCTTTCATGAATATTTGAGCCAACTTTGGAGCATTTCTTTCTGTTTTAACTGGGATAAAATGTGCTACCTTAGTTAGCCTATCCACTATTACCCATATACTTGTGTTTCCCTTCTTAGATCTAGGCAGACCATCTATGAAATCCATAGATATATCCTCCCACTTCCACTGTGGTATACTAAGGGGTTGCATTAGTCCTGATGGCCTTTGTGTCTCTGCCTTGACTTGTTGGCAAGTCATGCACCTTGCAACATGTCTGGCCACATCTGACTTCATCCCCTTCCACCAAAGATTTCTTTTCAAATTTTGATACATCTCGGTGCTACCTGGGTGTATGGAGTACTTACTCCTATGGTATACATTTAATATTTCCTCCTTCAATTCTATATTTTCTGGAACACATATCCTATTTTTATTCCTTAAATAACCATTTTTATCAACTTGATAATTTATTACTTCCTCCCCTTTTGATATGAGCATTTTCTTTTCCACCATGTTTAGGTCTTGTTCCTGCATTTTCCCAATCTTAAGAAGTAAATCTGATTGCAGAGATATCATACTTAATTTTCCTTTACCTTCATCTTCTTCAATGGGCATCATTTGTACCCCACTGTTTTCCTCAATTTCCAAATCAGTAAGTATAATCAAATCCTTAAATTCTTCCATCATCAACATGGCTACCTTGGCATGTTGTCTACTCAAGGCATCTGCAACTTTATTTGCCTTGCCTGGTGTATACAGTATATCTAGATCATAGGCAGCTAGGAACTCTACCCATCTATGTTGCCTCATGTTCAAATCTTTTTGTGAGAATAAATATTTCAGTGCCTTATGATCAGTGTACAAAATGAATTTGGCACCTAACAAATAATGTCTCCAAAGTTTCAAAGCATACACAACTGCTGCTAGTTCAAGATCATGGGTTGCATATCTTGTTTCATGTGGCTTTAATTGCCTAGATGCATAGGCTACCACCTGGTCTTGCTGCATCAACACAGCCCCTAACCCAGAGCCACTTGCATCAGTGTACACAACTAAATTTTCATTTCCTTCTGGCACTCTCAATACTGGTGCATTAATCAGAGCTTCCTTTATTTTGATAAAAGCTTGCTCACATTTTTCTGTCCATACAAAGGCTTGGTTCTTTCTAGTTAAATTGGTAAGTGGTGATGATATTTTTGAGAAATCTTTTATAAATCTCCTATAATATCCTGCCATCCCCATAAATGATCTAATCTCACTGATGGTACTAGGCCTTTTCCATGCTTGGATTGCCACTACCTTATTAGGGTTTACTGATATTCCTTTGGCAGAGATAACATGCCCAAGAAAATGTACTTCTTCTTTCCAAAATGCACATTTTGAAAATTTTGCCTTTAAATCATTTTCCCTTAGTCTTGACAAAACTAAATGCAAATGATTTTTATGCTCTTCCACTGTCTTGGAATAAATCAAAATGTCATCAATAAAAATCAGTACAAACTTGTCTAAATAATCTCTAAATATTCTATTCATCAAATCAACAAAATATGAAGGAGCATTTGTCAAACCAAATGGCATAACCATAAATTCATATAAGCCATATCTTGTGTTAAATGTAGTATACTTAACACTTGAATCTTCAACCTTCATTTGATGGAATCCTGATGCTAGGTCTAGTCTAGAAAATATTTTAGCTTCACTGAGTTGATCAAAGAGATCATCTATTCTAGGAAATGGGTATTTATTCTTGATGGTAACTTTATTCAGTTCTCTGTAATCTATGCACATTCTCAAGGTACCATCCTGTTTTCTTACAAACACTACTGGAGAACCCCAGCAGGAATTGCTTGGCCTTATAAATCCCTTGCCTTCTAATTCTTCCAACTGATTTTTCAATTCTTTCAGTTCACTCGGCCCCATTCTATAAGGTTTCTTGATTATTGGACTTGCTCCTGGAATGAGATTAATTTGGAACTCAACTGGTCTGTGGTGTGGAACACCCTTAACTTCCCCAAACACATCCAAGTATTCATTAACTATGGGAATTTCTTCAATGGTTGGTTCACTGAGATCTTTTTCTAAGTCAACTAGATGATATAATTTCCCTTCCTTAGCTACTTCACATAGAACCGTGATCCTCTGGCCTCTAGAATTTTGCAACGATATGGTGGATGAGTCTAAATTAATTATGGCTTTAAATTGCCTTAACCAATCTACCCCCAATATAACTCCTATATTTGGGTAATTTAAAACATATAAATTGGAAATAAAAATATTTCCTCCTATGTTTAACTCCACATCCACACAATTCATGTTCAAAACACTAGAACTCCCTAGGGGATTTTGTACAAGCAATGGGGTTTCAACCAATATGCAGTTTAATTTTAACACTTTAACTATTTCATAAGAAATCAAAGAGTGTGTTGCTCCAGTATCATATACTACTGGTATGGGTATGGCACAAATGAGTAATGTACCTTCCACTTGGCCATGATTTTCAGCATCAATTTTCACTGCAGATTTGCCTTTACCTTCCAAAGTTGCCAATTTCCCTTGCTGTTTATTCTCAGGACAGTTCCTCTTCATATGCCCCTCTTTCCCACATAGGTAGCATTTGAAGGCTCCTCCTTTTAACTTTGGGCACCTTGGTTTGATGTGTCCTTCTTTACCACAATGATGGCAAACCAATTTCTTCTTAGTATCATTGGCTTTTGTGTCTTTACTCTTCCTGTTGTCTGCCTCCTCCTTCTTTTTATCATAAGGGTGATATCTTCCCTTATCCTTCTTGTTGTTGCTCTTAAAATTCCTATATTTCTCTCTTTCTTTGTCATGTTGTTCCAGTTTCAAGGCCAGATCAATTACTTGATCAAAAGTTCTATCTGCATATGGTAGCATAGCTCTGCTAAGTCCTGGGTTCAGACCTTTTATATACATATCATTTTTGGATGCTTCATCTGCCACTAGCATTGCTCCATAATTGGATAGCCCCTCAAACTTTTGAGTGTATTCGGTGACATTCAAAGTTCCCTGCCTAAGTTTGATAAATTCTTCAAGCAAAGTGGTCTTGGTTGATGCTGGTACAAATCTTGCCTCCAACATCTCCTTGAACTGATTCCAAGTGATTTCATTTTCATTTCTTCCAGCTATGATCACCTCCCACCAGCTTAAAGCTACCCCTTTCAGTTGTCTTGAAGCTACTTGCCTCTTCCTTTGGTCATCTAACTACATGTCATTGAAAATCCTATCAAGTGTTCTCAACCATGCTTGAATTTCCATCACATTCTCAGTTCCTTCAAAACTCCTGCCTCCCAAATTGGAATAAGTCTTTAGTAGTTTTGAAAGCTCTTCATGTGGGTTCTCAGGCCTATGCCCAATCCCTTCTCTTAAAACCCTCACAAATTCTTGCATATCAAGCATTTGAGGTGCACTGGGTCCTACATTGTGATGAGATCCTCTTCCTACCATGGTCTGCTAACTAAATTCTGGGCAAATGGTATTATTATATTATGAGTACTTCTATAATTTTTATTTTCTTATCTAAATTATTTCATCCAAAACAAACAGACATAATACATTTCTATATTACTTAGCAATCAATGCAACCAAGTGCTCTGATACCAACTGAAATGACCCTCCTATTTCTACCTTAATTTCATAGGGATTTTTTTTTACAGAGATGATATATAGATATATCATTCATTACAAATATATTTCCCAGGGCCATTTTCTTTTTCCAATAAACAAAATATATCCAGGATCAAAATAATTAACCAATATAAATATATCAGTGTATTTCTAATAATATACACATACATATGAAGATGTATGTGTTCCTCTTGTTTAAATTCAGAGTATATACTTTATTTATATTTGTTGTACAAGAGCATCCTGTTTGATTTGGATTTTAGCAATTCTGCCTAAAGTTCATTACTATATACTTTTGAATATTTGTAATAAGTCAGTAATTCCTATGCATATTTATATGAACTTGCTCATTCTAATTGATAGTTTTTAATATCAATTTTACCATGTCAGTTAAATTTCAAGATTCTTGAGATTTTTATTTCAGATCATGGGTCAAAGGTATTGATATTTGGCTAAGACCAGAAATGATATATTCACTTATCATTTTCCACTTATGTATTTTCTAAAAACTTTCTAATTTAAGATTCAATCCATGTGACTTGTTTGCCTTAATCTTAGCCCACATGACAAATAGTGAGTTGTGTATTTGCATAAGATTTGCTATGTCAAGAATTTGAACTTAAAAATATTCATAAGAATAATTCCAGGTTTGCTTATGCAAGCCTGTCCAGATGGTATATCTGTTATGACTTTGAAAATTGGTTATGGTAAAACATGTACTAAATGACCTAAAGCTTTTTGAAAGGCATTTTTACTAACAAAACACAACCAGACATAATCAATCAAAACTTCACTCATTTGAAGCTGGTTAACTCATATGCCCTGTGTCATGCCAGGTACCTGATCATGGCAATTGAAATGCCAGTCATTTACATCATACCTGTAGCCTTCCCAGACAATTACTTTTCTCAAAACAATTTAGAAAGTAGACTTGAACCATTTGTAGACATAATTCAGAGGAAAAACAATTAGATACTTAAAGGTATTTTTCAAGGTAAATTCTAAATTTACTCCAAAACTCAGTGTTTTTAAAATAACTAAAGATTGTCCAATGCATAATATAATTGCAAAGCAATTGCTCACATATCTGTATATTTCCTTACCAAATTTTCATAGCTAATACTTGAGCATATTTTTCTTGTTTATGTTCCAGACACTATTTCAAAAACAAATCAAACCTTAACACAATAATTTCGACAGAACAACTAATTTAATCTGACACTTTACAAAACATAAGAGCAACTTGATCACTAACCATAGAATATTCATTACATGACTGGAAATCTTAGAAACATAAATTTTTTTCTTTTTCCTGAATACATGCAGATATAAGCTCTTATTGAAACTAGCTAGCATGTTCATTCACTCCTCCATAATAGCCATAACTTCATTTTCTACTTAGTGCCTGCGTTCCCTGAAAGAGCATGAGTGGCTGCCTCATTTTAAAATGAGACACCCCATATGCCATGAGCAAACAAGGGTCAGATCTAAGATCTGGTATGAGTAACATCAATACATTCATGATATTAAGCAACAGAGAATGTAAGAGTACCAACTAGTTATTTAAGCAAATTTCTGCATCCAATTACTTTAACATGGTATAAATAAGTAGATTCTGGTATGATATATTCATCTATCATTCTTACACTTGCATACATAACCATGCAAAAATAATTATCTATTTGCAACATTTGCATTCACTGGAACCATCATAGTTCCATACCAACCAACCTAAGAAATATACATATTCCTATTTCTTCATCTACAGGTTGTATAATTCAATTTAAATTCTTGCCTCATCTGCTATTAAGGAATCACAGAGACACATTGCAATGAACTAATTCACATCATTGCACAAAGATCTCAGGGCTTAAACAAACCATGTGCCAACTTGCATACTTCAAATATGATAAGCATTCCAGCAGCCTTCTTGGCCTTCCCTTCCCTAGTTTATTTACTAGTGTGTTGACTTAAATCCTATCATCAAATATGCTAAGTGAACATATCACTGCAATCATGGAAACATCCATAATCTTTCCTAGCATAGTTCTCCTCATAAATAAGCCGACAGTTATTTCCTAAATGGGGTCAATATGTCTTGATCTCAGTAAAATATAAGAATATTTTCAACTGTAAAGGAGGCATGGCATGTTCTTATTATATTGATCTGCAAGCCTTTATGATTGATTCAGATTCAGGATCTGGTTCAATCATAATTTTAGCTTGTGAGTTTTTTTTTGATTAAGGGCCCAGCACTTAGAAAATTTCTATTGCACCCTTAACATCTTTCTTCTCAAGCCTCAGCACTTATACCAGGTATAATGCAGCTCCCAACATTTTTTTTAAAAGTTTCCATGCCATAGATCTATAACAGTTGAGAGTATTCTCTATATAATTTTAAGATTCTGGACTTTAAAATTTTTGAGTAAAAAAATAAAACAGTAATGATACACATCCAAAGACAAATGTCTCAACAAAGCAAAGATCACAAAAAAAACATCCATATTAAATCATATCAGATTTAAAGTAAGACATCCAAAAGGCATTGATGAAATCATACACATCAAAACCAGAAATATATAAATGGCAATATAAAAAGTGGCTGCCTCATCTCAGGTCTTAATGCCATGAACTCAGTGAGGTTACTCACCTAAATATTTCTTCTTATTAATCCAGAAAAATCCTTGTATGAGTGTTTTCTCCTTCCTTCCAATATTTTTCTTCCTTCCTTATTTTTGTGCAGCTCGGGGTAAAGATAATTTTACTGGCTAAAACTGCCTATTTATATGCATTTTTCCACTAGGGTTTTGTTAAAACAAAATTCCATTTCTGACCTAACCATCTTCATGCATTTTTCATTCATTTTCCTCCTTAATACCCCGGCCATAATAATTAGTTGGAAGCAGTATTTTCTTCCCTTTACTTTTTCAGAAAAAGGCCACTCACCTAGTCATGTTAAAAGTGTGACTACCATATTTTATATTTTTATTATTTCTGAGAATCCCCTTTGCTATTTTTGCCTACACAAGCATATTGACTTGTATTACATTTCATGTCATTTTTAATGTTTCCTTTTTATTGTTTTGCTTTAACACTTTCTGCTCACAGAAAATATACAGGTGCATAAGTGTACATATTTTTTTATTTGATCTTTTTTTTTACTGGGAATATTTAATTTTTCATACATAAAAAAACATCTTTAATTTGACTAATAATCTATATTTCAAAATCACATTTGAAATGCTTCCTTGCTCAGTCTATTTATTTTATTATCATCATTTCTTTTTCCAGAAATTTTTGAATCTTTTCCTTGTGCCATTTCCAGTGTGCATGTGCCCACATATCCTTGCACACTATTTATTCCCAAAAATTTCACCATATTTAAATCTAAATATTCAAAAATTAAATCATTTTATAAAAATGATTTTTCACAAAATTTTGGGGTATTACAGTAGTTATAAATGGTTTAAGTAGTTCAACATTGTTAAAATAAATTTTAAATAGTTAAAATACTCTAAAATAGTTTAATATAGATAAAAATATTTTTAGAAGGATTTAAGATAGTTAAATAGATTTAAAATAGATTAAATATAATTAAAATAGGTTAAATAGCTTTAACATAGATTAATTAGATTTAAAATAAATTAAAATGGTTTAATTAGTTTAAATTAGATTAAATTGGTTAAAGTAGGTTAAAATAATTTATATAGTTAATATAGGTTAAAATAGTTTAATAATTTGAAATCTTAATAATTAGAAATTTTAAAATAATATATTTTTAAACAGTTTATATTAAAATATGAATTTGGAACTAATATCAATTTAAACTATTTATTTTATTTCAACACATCAGAACTATTTCAAATTTCCAAATCAAAAAAACCCAATTTCAAATCTTTCAATTCAAATTTTAAATAAACTATCAAATTCTATATCGGTTTCAATTCGTGTTTGAAATATCAATTTAAATTATTCCAATCTCAATACATTACAAAGTTATATTCCAAACAATCCAAATAACTCAATTCTGATAAATTTCACTTATATTCAAATTCAACTTGGGAATTTTCAATTTAATTCTTTTAACAATTTCTTTAAACCAATTCCAATTTCAACATAAAACTTGAATTTCGATCATAATTCAATTTATATAAATCAAATTTTATTTCAAAATATCATTTAACATTATTCAAAAATTAAGGATTTAAAATCATTTAATTTAACCAATCCGGTGTCCGTATATAATTCTCTACCCTAGGGTCAAGTGATACGGATATTTATCATTTCAATCCGCAATTTTAAATTTTACGGCTATATATCATTTCAAACCGCAATCCCGAATTAATATAAAAATCCATAAAATCGCTCGGGTCTATCATTTCAACCCATAACGATTTTTCCCTAATCTATAGATCGTTCGGGTATATATCATTTCAACCCATAGTGATTTTCCTAATAATAACTAAAGGAACTTGCAGAGTGATAGCATTTCATAAATCAAATATAGCATCCAATCATCCAATAATAAATTCAAACATCCATCACACTCATCATCAAATTCAACCAATAAATATCAATAATTAACAGATTATTATATATAGGAAATTAACTCGCAATTTAAATTCAATAATAAATTAAATGACAATTTAATTCAAAATAAATTCAAATTAACAGGAATAGCAATTTAAATATACCAAATAGCCATAAATAAATTTCTAATCATAACAGAAATTTAATTTAACTAACGTAAGAAATTTTAGAAGTTGTGAGTGGGTTAAAACACTCACCTTCGATTTTAAATTGAATTAAAATCCAATTTAGGGCCCAAATTCAAACAGTTTAAGAATTCATCCAAACCAGAGTCAAAATGTCCGAAATTTCGATACGATCCCAGCAAAACAACATGAAACAGACCTCGTATGCAAAAGTTATCGACATTAGAACATCACACGATTTAAATTAGAAATAACAAAATAAATAAAAATAAAAATCCACGTCAACCTTACCTTCTTCTACATCGTTCCAGAACCCTGCCTGTAATCACCCAGCCGCCATCCAAACGCCATGAGTCAGCACCGCGCATGCCGCCGCTGGCCCCCGCGGTTGCGACTCCCCTGCGCGACCTCCCCTCCCCCCCGACCCTGCAAATCACCTCGGCGCGCCCATCGGCGTCCAAAACAGCCACCGTCGCTAGGGTTATATGAAACCCTAACCAAAATTCTAGGTCGATCCAACCATCAACTCGACGAACAACCTACTCCGATGAACTACGCTTGCCTCCCTCTACAACCCAGCACCAAAAGATCGACGATTAGGCAAAGTTGATCGGCGCGCAATGAACGGCCGAGGTTAAATCACCCAATTCCGACCACACCGAAACCCAGATCGATAAAATAACTGCAGATTTGACTTACGCTCGTCGAGACCTTCAAATCGGTGTAAAATTTGATAGGGTTTGGAGGAGTTTGAATTTTTTGGATTTGAATTTGAAATTGAATTTGTAATTTGGGATGGTTTGTCTGCCATTGAGAAGAAGAAGATGAGAAGGAATGTACGTACAGACAAATGAATATAAGAAGTAGCTAGGGTTTACAATGGACTATTTATAGGCAGATCAGAACTTGAAATGAATGGATCAGATTTGATCTGAAAGTTGAACGATAAACGACCCAAAAAGCCCGTTCTGCCTCCAGAACGAAAATTGGTCATCTCATATATCAAAATAGATGTTTTCAATAATTTTAAACTCAATGGAACAGGTTTCAAATCCTAATTCCATCGTTATGAGGAAGTTATGTTAAATCAGCTTATTTCAAATTGATTTCAATTGATTTTAATTAAATTGATTTCTAAGCATTTCAAGCCTGTACGATCAGACGACAAGTCCGATCGCTACGAAACTTGAAATCCTATAATAATTCACCATTACGGATCCGATGAAACTGGTTTCATCGAAATCCGAGTCTGTGGCCAAAATGGCTATTTTTACATTAATTAAATAAATTAATATTAAATTAATTAATCACCTTTTAGTTCAATATTTATAACCTAACCAATTTCATCATTTTTAATTACTTGACATTTATAATAATTTAAAATAAGCTTACATATCAATTTCAGTGCTTAATATTTTCCTAATTACACCGTTTAACTTCAACTTTAATTTAATCCAATTAATTATAAATTTATATCTCAATAAATTAGTTTATTTTGATTTCAATCTTTATGTTCAATCAATTTTTGCTCTAATAACATAGTTAATATTTGTTGATATCTTATTTCACTAATATGCTACGATTTCCATCATTTATTTGCATTAACTACTATATTTCAATTATGTTGAATTTTTGTCACTTATACACATTAATTAAAATTTAATATCCCAATTAATTAATTTATCTTGTTTCATTCTTTTATTAAATCAATTATTATCTTATGAATAAAATTAGCATTTCTATTCATTTTATTACATTCACATTCTGCAGTTACTGTCTTAACTCACATTAATGTACATTTAACTTCATTTAATTGTAATTGATTTCCCATTTAATTTAAGAGACTAAATAAATAGGTAACATATAATAGTTTGCCACCATTAACCTTTAGTCACATTAATAAGTTTATTATTTACAACCAAATGTTATAATTACTTACTTAACACTGATTTTATTCAATTACCATTAAATATATATTATTCATTAATTAATTCAATATTTACATTTGTTTTCCTATATTCACTTTATAACCAAGTATAACCTTTAAATCATTTCAATTGATTGGAATTTCATTCAACCTATTAATAATTAACTTTAATTAACATTATTACATTTCATTTTTGTTATTATTTCATTTATATATCACAAATTTTTATTTCTCGCAATATTAAATCACAAAATCTTATTAAATTAACTATTTTAATTATCGAAAATTTACGGGTCGTTACAACATCCATGCTTATGTATAAATATATATAAGTTAATATACATAAATATGCTTAATTAATACTAATCCTAACATATATAAATGTGTGCATGTTGCACCAAGTGTGCACACGTTCCCGACGACTTTCGGGTGTCGAAAAGTCGAAATTTCGGAAAACATTCTTCGATCGCATTTTCTATTTTTATTTGAAATATCTATATTGTTAAACAAATTTTAAAAACTATTTTATCATCATTATTAAATAATTAGAATAGGTTTATTTGCTAATAAAAATTCCATTTATTGATTATATAAAATTTATTTAAATAGCTTATTTCAAAGTGGAAAAATCCTGGGTCATTACAAATCTATTTTACCATCATTTGTTATTATTTAAATGAGTTGTATTTTAATTATAAAACCTTTTATTTAAATATTTAAAATTTGTTAAATATTCAAAAATCAAGATGGTAAAATTCTGGGTCGTTACACTGGAACATTGGTCCGAATAAACCAGAGGCAAGATCAGTACTGTGTAAATTTATAGGATATCCAAAAAATCAATAGATATATATTTTGTAATATTGGGGAACAAAAGGTTATTGTTTCTCGGCATGTTGTCTTTCTGGAAAAAGAATTTCCATCAAAAGAAATTAATAGCGAAGTTGTAGACTTGGATGAAATCCAAGAAATTAATATTGAAGCCAAACTAGTGGGAGAATCAAGTTCATCCGTATATAAAAACACATAACCTATTAGAAGGTCTAGTAGAGAATCTCGCACAGCAAAAAGATACTACGGTTTTCTCGTGGATAACGAGAAGGAGGATCATGTCTTAGATGACAACCCTCCTCTATCTTTCCAACAAGCACTATAGAGTAAAGACTCTGTACTTTGGGTTGGAGCAATTAAATCTGAGATGGATTTCATGTACGATAACAAAGTACTCACTTTGTCAAATGTACCTAAAGGGATAAAATCCATCGGTTGCAAATGGTTTTTTAAGAAAAAGCTAATGCAAATGGAAAAGTGGTGACTTATGAAGCTATGCTATTTGTAAAAGGATTTTGTCAGATTCCAGGTGTTGATTATGACAAGACCTTTTCGCCCGTAGTCATGCTTAAGTCCATTCGGATTATGCTGGCCATTGCTGCATTCTATGACTAAGAAATATGGAAAATGAATGTAAAAACGACATTTATAAATGGTGACTTAGAAGTGTCCGTCTACATATCGTAGCATGAGGGTTTTTTGTTAGTGGGAGTGAGGGCAAGGCTTGCAAGTTGTTAAAGTCCATTTATAGACTCAAATAAGCTTTAAGGAGTTGGAACAAGTGTTCGATAAAGTAATCAAAAATTTTGGTTTTTATCAAAACATAGAGAAATCATGTGATACAGAAAGGAATAGGGCAAAGCTATCATATTCTTAGTGCTTTATGTTGAAGATCTTCTGTTGATTGGCAATGACATTTCATTATTGCAATCAGTGAAAGATTGGCTTTTAAAGAACTTCTCCATAAAGGATTTGGAAGAAGCAGCCTATATACTAGGTATATAGATTTATAGGGATATATCTAAGAGGTAGTTAGAATTTTCCAAATCCATATACATAAATACCGCATTGAAGAGGTTTAGTATGGAGAATTCCAAGTATGGAAACGTTCCAATGCAGTCTAGAATCATCCTTTCTAAGAAGGATGTTCCTTATACTGATGAGGAGAAAGAGCGTATGAAGAGGTTCCCCTATGCTTCAGTCATATGATCCATAATGTATGACAAGCTATGTACTAGACCGGATGTAGCATGCGCATTAGGATGTGTAAGCCAATATGAGTCTAATCTTGGAGAAAAGCATTGGCCGGTCGTAAAAAGTATATTGAAGTATTTACGAAATATTCGAGACTTATTCCTTATTTATGAGAATGGAGACCTCCTTATAAAGGGGTATATGGATTTGAGCTTTCAAAGTGACATTAATGATAGTTGATGTGTACGTAAATGTGCATATTTTTACCACCATATTTAATCTATTTAAATTAAATAATTGATCATATCGGGTATTTTAACTTGTTTAAACCAAAATTCATATTATTTTCAAATCGTCACATATTCATCTTCATCCAAGGGAAAAATGGTCAGTTTTGTGCATATATTAATTTGAGAAAATTTAATTAGAAATTTCTATATTATTTTATAGGAATTTGGCTTCATATACAAGTGGTTTCATGAAGATGTATGCTTGCACAAAGAAGATACAAAGGAATGGAGATGGAAATAATTCAAAGGCATAATAATGGAGGACCCCACCTACCCACCTACCTTAATGTACAAATTAGAGGCTAATGCACATGCTTATGGAATTAATGGCATCATGTACACTTAAATGATGATTAGTAGAAGTTAATGATTACTTGGCCTCCACACTTTCTCAAGGGTATTTTGGGCATTCCCCAAAAATATGAATTAGGGTTTAACACATGTATAAGTACCCCTTATGTTTCATGTAACCCTCTTCTCCTTAGTCTCTCTTAGTTAGTTGTTAGCTTAGAAAATAAATCAAAGCTCTCTTTCTTTTCATGGCTACTTAGCCATTTCTTCTCTTATGTAATTCTTTTATGCAATTTAATACATGTTCTTCTCTTTTCTTGTTTATTTCCTTTCATGTTGTAGTGTAGATTTACTTTTATGCAAGTAGAATAGTTTTAATTCTTGTTAATTAGCTCTCTTTTTCATTAAGCTTTCATTTTCCTTTCATTTTGCTTTCATGTTGTTAGCTACATTTGTTAATCAAATGACAAATATGAGAGGCTAAACCCCTTCAATTTAGGGGTAATGAAGTTCTCTAATTATGTAGCTTCAACTATTTGTTAATTCATGCTCTCTTTTTATGCTTAATGATGATGATTGAAGTGGTTTACTAGTTGTTTTTTCCTTGAATTTGATAGCCTATATTGTTGACATCAAATAGGTTGTGCTTAAACAATCACTAACACTAATTGCCTCTTCATCAAAATATGATTATGGCAAAAGAAAGTGATTTGAAATTAAAATTTGATGGTCTATATTTCTAATCAATAGTTAATAGGCCATACTTAAAATAGATTTCATTTTCATTTTCATTGTCAAAGTTCATTAAAGTTAGTAAGTGGTTTAAGGGGTGTGTTATAGTTTGATGGTTTTTGTTAGCTAATCAATAGCACAAATATGCCATACTTATGATAAGCACATCAATTAAAGCACCAATGACCATAAAAGATAGATCATGATTTCATGTGTTGAACTATGTGATCTAGAGAGTGGATTTATTCTCTAAATTGTCACTTAACTCTTATATTTGCTTCTCTTTTCTTTTAGTTAGTTAGTTAATTCTCTAATTCTCTAGCTTAACTTTCACTGGACTTTGGTTTAATTTGATTGAATAGATTTTTAAAACCATTAATTCCTTATGAATCGACCTGTATTCCCCACGTACTACAAGTGTACGCCGTGCGCTTGCGGTTATTTTTATTTCTAAATTCGTTTGACGGTTTTCTAACTCAATATAAAATCCGTCGTCGAATCAATAGTAAATCGAAAGTTGGTTATCTCTTTACGCTTAATGGTTGAGCCATCAATTGGAAAAGTTCTCAACAATAGACAGTAGCTGATTTGACAATGGAGGCCAAGTACATTGCCCTCAATGAAGTAGCTAAAGAGGCAATCTAGACGCATAATTTTTTGAGTGAGCTTGGAGTGATTTCTGATAACGAGAATTTAATGGCATAGTTTTATGATAGCATGCGGCAATATAGATCGCAAAGGAGTCCAGAGAACACAATAAGTCATGGCATATTCATTTAAAGTTCCATCTTATTAGAGGATTCATCGAGAAAAAAGAGATCATGATATAAAGGGTAGATACCAAGGACAACATAGCCGATCCATTCACTAAGGGTTTGGCTCATCAACCCTTGAGAAGCTGATCTAAGGGACGAGATTGAGATTCCATATTTAGCCTTAAGTGCAAGCGGGAGATTGATAGTTAGGAGTATGCCCTAAGGGCAATTCTATAATTTATTGTAAATTATTAACTTTGTAATTAATTCTCGTTCGTAATAATGGTTTTTCTTTTTGTTATATATTTTTTATAACGTGTTATAAAAAATAAATGTTTAATTAAAATATATTTAAGCAAAAATCCATAAATGGTGTGTTTGTGATAGTAATTACAAATAGTGTAATCATGGGTATTGTATTGCAATAAAATAAAATACATTACTTAAATATTCCCAATCAAGATGCATTGAGACTGGATATCGATGTATCCGTTGAAACCAGAGTAAGTAATGCTTTCCAAATATTGGGCAGTGTGTTACTCATGACTGGTGGGGCACCAAGGGGCTACGAACTGATAATTATTGGATAATTATGGAAAGACTCACTTGATAGTTTTTTGTTGGTTAATATAACTAAGGTTAAACAGAAAATATCGATGTGACTAATTTACATAGTTTTCTTGACTTGAGAATACTGTTGATCTTCAATATGAAAGCTCCGCTTTGATCATAGTCAACTCATGCCGCGTAATGCTTAATAAAATAAAATTGAATTTTACCGAAACCAAGTAAGCAATGAACATTAATACTTGAAATGTTCAATATTAATCGCTGACCAAATTTACACCTAAGAGTCACACAACCGAAACATTGAATATTTCTTTTACCACCAAACGTAATTAATTTATAAATTATTAAATTAATTAATATTTATGAAATATTAATTATAAAATTTTATTTGACGTGCATTGAACAATATTAAATCGTATGTTTATAATAGTTATAATTATACTAATCGATATACGATATCAGTATGTAGTTAAATAAGATTTAAAATTGCATTGAATATTGTTCGGACTTGGACCAGATTTGAGGCCCATATGGGCATGTGTAACGACCCGGAATTTTATCGTTTTGATTTGAGAATGTTCAATTAATTTTAAATATTTAAATTAATGGTTTTAATAATTGAAATACCCCTTTTTAATTAATAATTAGTAATGGTGAAATTATTTTCAAGATGTGTTTACAAAAGTAATTAGTTAGAAGGAAATTAGAAAATGTGACCGAAAAGCTTTTTGAAAATTTCCAATTTTTCACCATCATAAAGTTGTTTAAAATGTTTTATACACCTTAGTTAACATATGCACACGATTACAAATATCATAAGCATGAATTACTAATCCAATAAAGGTTAATAATATGTTTAATTAAGTGAAAAGAAAGGATGTGACAATTTTCAAAGATTTAATTAAAATCAGATATCAACCATGAAATGTCACATTCTCTTATCACATCCTAGCATAATTAGGGCATAACATGTTGGATAAAGGGGTTCACCCTTGGAATTTTCATGTGGATCAATGCATTGCGGAGTGTGTGGTGATGTGGCATCATTTGTATGGAGGGCAATGGTAATGAGGGTCATTTTGGTAATTTATTTTATCCATATGTATATATACCAATTTCCTAATTTCTTTTTCATCTTATTAATCATTTTGCTTTCTAAAAATATCAAGTTCTTAAGAAAACACTTTAATGGCTTCCTACCATCTTTCTAAATTCAAAAGCTTCTTCTTTTTTCCTTTTAAATTCCTAAATTCTACTTTAAAACACCTTCTTTTTTCTTCCCTTACCTCCTCTTAGCCAAACAAGTCCACGTCCACCCTTCACCACCTTTGACCAAGCCCAATGCTCCATAGACCGAACCTATTTGGCCTTGTTTAGGTCCAAAAATCACTTTTTTCCAAAAGATTTACAAAGACCTAGGCCTTTTCAAAGTTCTAAGCACTCGTGGTTTGTTTATCTTAGCTTTTGGTGAGTGAACATTTTTTTTTGGAAAGACTTTACCTTTGTGTATTGAAATGTTTATGGGGTAATATATTGATGGTTTGGTTGTAGATCTATATTTTGGATGTATATGTGTGATACTAGTAGTGGTTTGAATTAGACTTGTGAAACGAAGTTTAAAATGTTGAGTTTTAGTGTAAAGATGTGGTCTTTGGCTATGATTTGGTGACAATATGTTAATGTAGTTTAAAATCATGGATGTGTTGGTTGTGTTATATGTATGTTAACAAGTTAGTTATGATAAAGAGGCTTAAGGTCCCTTTGAAATCAAAAGAATCAGTTTACTAGTTTTTAAGTTACTAAAGGTTCAAATGTTTAAACCTTGTCAATTTTCAAAATAAAAACTTTTCCTTATGTTTTCAAAGGAAGTAAAGTTAGAAGAAAAATCAGAAGTTGAGTTTGGAGATAATTATTTATTAAGATAATTATTAATTAATTATAATTAAGTTAATTAATTATGGTTTAATTATGGATTAAAGTTAATTAATCTTAATTAATTAATCAAGAAAGTTTAATTAATGATTAATTAAGTTAAAAGTTAATTATGAAATAATTTAGATAATTAAGTTAATTAATTAATTAATTAGGGTTAATTAATAAATAATTACTAATCAGGCCGGACTAAATTAAATAATTTAATTGCATTTAATTAAGATTTTAATTAAGGATTAATTTAGTTTTAAATTAGAGTTAATTAAGATTTAATTAGTAATTAAATAATGATTTAATTAGGAATTAATAAAGAATTAATATTATTTAATAAAGGTTTAATTTATAACTTTATCAATTACTTTTAAGTCGGTTCTTTTTACAAGTGAACTAATTTTAAACCTAGGGATCTCTTGTTTGTACCATTAAGTAGACAATGACTATTAATAAGTTATACTAAACTTGGACATCTATTAGCAGAATAAAACACCGTTCTGCTATAGCTTTAATTGAATTGATTATTTGGACATCCTTTTAGCGGAATAAATTCTCGTTCTGCTATAACTAAACTTAATAGATGTTTGGACATACATTTAGTAGGACAAATCAACATCCTGGTATTATGTTATTTGGAATTGTATTTGCCAGTTGGTTTATATTGTCCCGTTATTCCCTGATTTGTTTATGGATTGTATTTACATATATGATGACTCATGTAAATAACAGTAGTGTGACTTCGAAGGCAAAGTTAAATAAATGGTAACTTGATTTAGTACCATTGTCGTCACTAAGCCTCCTGTCAAATTTGTAAAAGTTATGCTTTTAAAATTGACTTTAATTCTACATCAATTTGAGAATAAATGTTTTAAATGATTTTGTAATTTGTCCAATTATTTTGATAAAGGTATTTACAGATGATATTTGTAAATAGTATTATATAAAGGATTTATTTAAAGAAGATTTACAAATGATATTTGTAAATGATATTTTAAAAAGGAAATTATAAATGAAAATTTATAAAAGAGGTTTTATAAATGATTTTTGGAATCTATAAAAGAGTTTTATAAACGACTTGGATATTTATAAAAGAGTTTTATAAATGATTTTTGAATATTTATAAAAAAAGTTAATAAATGGATTTAGAATTTAAGCAAAAAGGGATTTCATAAATGAAAGAAATTTATTAAAAGGATTTTTTAAGAAGTTTATAAAAGAATTTGAGATGAGGTTTCCCTTAACTAACCTTTTTAATTTTGATGGTGTGGAACTTTCATTCCATGCTTAACACGAAAGGAATAGTATTTGGGGTTATCCTTATCTCTAATTTAAATAACATTTGTTTTGATTCTTTTATTATGATTTGTATGTAAGAAACCTTTCACAATGTTTTTTGAATATGCTTATGCCATTGAGATAAATATATGAATATTTTGATAAATATTTTGGAAAGAGATTTAAATAAATGAAAGGTTTTCTTTGAGGCTTAGTGGTTGCTATGGGTAATTAAATCTCTGAATTTTTGCTTGTTTGTTTATTTGATTGTTAAATTAACGACTATCAACTTTGGACCAAAAATATAACTTCAGACATATCTAGGAGAAACTCGTGAGTAATATGGCACAGTCATCTTCGATAATGCTATACTGTGCTTATAAATCCCATTTTGTTCTCTTAGAACAAATGACAGGGAGATCCATCCACTTAAACGATTAAGAGGTGATCCCCGCTCCTATCTATTGTCTTTTTGTTTCTGAAGGAACCGGCGCTGAGTTTACCGAAACATATCGAGTGTTGTTTTGAAGAGACCAGGATTGGATGAATAATCCAAAAACCACTTCGATCCAACTCCAACGACGTATTGAAGACATCTTAAAGATGATGGGATCGAAGACGGAGTCCTTTGAAGTGCAACGGCTACTTTCTACTAATCCTAAGGATGATCCAAAATGGATGTAGTGGAAGTAGTGACTTCGGTTCATTCATCTCCTTAACAACTTGTATGGATGAACGTTGGCACTACATTACTGCCGGAGAGCAGTGTTAGCATTCCAAATGAGTTTGCTACCTAAAGGTAAAACGTATACTCAAGTCTCACCAACCGGGAATGACTAAAACAGGAGATATGCACCTAGGCTAAGTGGGTCGCTCCCAATTAGGTTGTATTATCACCTTTCTAAATATGCATTCATTTTATGGATTGAATATGCATGAGAGCTCTCAGTAAAGGTTGCAAAGCAACCGAGGTGATGATATATTCAGTAATATCCAATAAGGGGTGGGCCGGTCCTGTGAGCAGGGGTGTTCTTGTTGACCTCGGTACATTTTTCTAGAGGTCTACTGTGACAGGCGCTACCCCAGTAGCCTTGTCATTGATGGAATCAATTCTCCAATACGTGCCTTTACTTATTTAGTTGTATACCTATTGTGCTGGAATTTAATTAATGTAACAATTTCGGCTCTATTCATAATTTATCTGAAAACCTTATACATTATTATAATATCGCTGAATCTTCTATAGAAAATATTTTGGTTATCATAAGGTGTAAAAACTCATCCGTGTTTATATTCGTCGTGGTCTTACAAAATACCTTTTATTTTAAAGGATTTTACGAGTTATAATAATAAATAAAATTCCTTGTGATTTGAATTTCTCACACTGTTTTTACTTGACTGACCTGGGTGTTGTTTTCTTATAATGCCTGGGTCAGACCGAGTATATTTCAGATTAGCTTTGGATGCTTTGGAGTCCAGGAGACGAGTTGGATGCTTAAGACGTACTTCCTTATTTTCTTATATTTTCCATTGTTTTTATTGTTGTAGATATCGGCAATTGTAAGGCATGTTGTTATAACTATCCAAGCTGATAATAGGTTAGTGTACTCTGATGGATGTATGTATATAAAAGTTTTCTTTTTTAAAGATCATTGTTATATTATAGATTATTCATTGCAATGTGAGATTCTGTGTTGTTTAGTTTCTTCTTGTCTTCTTTTCCCTAACAATATGTCTTTCCGGCCCTTGGTTGATCAGCACGTGAATACCATGGATGTATTATGTCAACTTCTGAGTATCGAAAAGCAAATCATTACATTTGTATCAGAGCGCAAGGTTAAGTGAGAACCTTGACTTTTGTGGGGGTAAACTTATTAGATATAGGGTAGTAACACTCTAGAATGAGTTTGAGTGTATATATATTAGAGCGCGTATTTGTTAGTGATAAAAGAATAATTTATATTGGATTGATTGACATGTTGAGTGGCATATGGATTCTGGTCAATACAAGTAACTAACGTTATTGATAAGGATCCCTAAACACTTGAACTAGGTTAACTGACACGGTATTGTTTTAAAATGGGTAAATGAAATAATTTAACCTAGGATTATATTTTATGTATAAAAGAATGATTTTAAAAAAAAGTATAGTTATTTTTGATGTATTGTTTGTTAAGGAATGATAATATTCTATTATTATCATTTAGGGTTTCATTGGTTATGCTCGTCCAGTTGAGCATTGGCTAGGGTTGAGTGTTTATATAAGTAGTTTTCCTTTTGAAAATATGGGTTGGGAAAATAGGAAATTGGGGCAACATTGAAACGAACACCTTGTGAATTAAGTTTCACAATTTGACTGTAAGTCATTCGATGTTTGTGTTGGACTAGGGATTTGGTTTAATAAAAGACGTTTATTAAAGTTAGAATATTTTCGAATGATTTTATAGAAGAAAATGGTTTTATAAAGATTGAGTTATAAGATGGGTTGTTAAAATAAAAGGATTTAAGTAAGAAACTTAAGGGCTTAAATCTTGGTACTTTGAAAAATGATTTTCAAGGTTTTGGAAAGTAATAATAATAGTTCAAAGTATTTTGGTTTAAGTAAAAAAATTTGGGAACGGAAATTTTAAGTAAGAAGTATTTTCTTTGGATTGGTTCGGGTAACGAGTCTCGATTTGTTTTGTGATAATCATAATAAGTTTCTAAGTGACGATCGGATGTTTGCCTAAGCAAATTTTGTAGTTGTAGTGCACTTGGTAAATTATACTCTTTATCATTGTACGATCGAAACGAGTTCAAATTTGAACGAACCAATAACAAGTTGGTAATAAATATTTTGGTGAAAATATGTAAAGTATTGTTTCAAAAGGGAGGATTTTGAAATAGAAGAAGTATTTTTAAGTAACTAGTTCGAGTGGCCCGAAAATAACTTAAAATGGGAAATAGGTGTGTTCGAATGGTAAACATTTCTCTTGAGTATTACCCTTCTTGTTAGGGGAATAAATGATATTGTTTCGTAGTACCCAGTTCCTTGGTATCATTTTGGGGTTACTCGAACTATATGTATATTTTCTATGGATTGATATATAGTTTCATTTCAATAGATTTTTGAAATAAAAACCGGGCATTTGGCTCTTAAGTTTTCAAAATGTAAAGGTATCTTGATTTAAAATGGGTTAATAAATGAAGTTTTAAAATTGATTTAATTTAATAAGAAGGTTTAATAAACTTGGTTTTATTAAATAGTGTCTTTTGGATTTTAACACTTTGGAGGTTAAATATTATTTGATTTTATTGGGCCGGCTAATAAACACCTTTATCTTAGAAGTGTCTAAGAAAAAGTAGACTCTAAGACCGAGTTTGGATACCAGCATCCTACTCTTCTTAGCTACTTGCCAGACCAAATGGTTAAAGAGGTTGAATTGGTCGACTCAGTTTTGAAGACCTAAAATTATTTTGTGTCTACATCTGAATAGTTAAAAGTGAAGAGAATTAAAAATCAAATGTTTGTATATATATACTCTTAGGATATAGGAGGGTATTATCCAAGTTAATAAATTTAGATGATTTTATGAAAGTTTTCATAATTAAGTTATACCATTTAAAATGTTAGAACCTAAGTTGGAACTTTTATGAAATTATTTCATAAATATTTGTGGGAGGGTAAGAAGGTAAATAGGTAAATAAGAACCTTTAGATGAGTACGTACGTTGTACGTAGATCATTTTCGTTCCTCATATAGTTCTCGATTCAAGGTTCAAGTATATGACTTGAGGTGTTTTACACCATTTCGGATAAGGATCTATCACTCGATTTTTGACCGTGAACACTTGGTAAGGATTCTTGGTAGGGAACCAAAGTTTTGTATCATAGCATATGACTATGCAAGGAGAACAGAGGTTTCTAATCAAGAAGCCTGACTAGAGTCTGCACTAGAGAATCGGGTGTGCGATACTAGTTCGAAAGTGAAGTTATGTATTCGAGTGGGGATCGAATCAGATTTTGTATATGAATGATCTATGAACATCATGCGGACTTATGGATAGTATTGGTTATTTATGTGGTAAAATTTTGGGAACAAAAATCTTTTAAGGGGGGAGAATGCAACGATCCGAAATTTTATCGTTTTGATTTGAAAATATTTAATTAATTTTAAATATTTTAATTAATGGTTTTAATAATTAAAATACCCCTTTTAATTAATAACTAGTAATGGTGAAATTATTTTCAAGATCTGTTTAAAAAACTAATTAGTTAGAAGGAAAATAGAAAACGTAACCGAAAAGTTTTTTGAAAATTTTCAGTTTTTCACCATCAAAAAGTTTAAAATGTTGTGTACAACTTAGTTAACATATGCACACGATTACAAATATCATAAGCATGGATTACTAATCTAATAAAGGTTAATAATATAATTAAGCACAAAGAAAGGATGTGACCATTTTCAAAGATTTAATTAAAATAAATGTCAATTAAGAAATGTCACATTCTCTTATCACTTTCTAGTATACTTTAGGACATTACATGTTGGATAAATTGTTGCATCCTTGGGATTTTCGTGTGGATCAATGCATGGTGGAGTGTGTAGTGATGTGGCATCATTTGTGTGGAGAGCAATGGTACTTCGGATCATTGTAGCGACCCATGGTTCCATACCCTTTGAGTTGATGATAATTCACTCCTATTTAACCCAAATTGTACGAAAGAGAGAATAACTATGGTAAAGAAGAAGAAAGAGATAGAAGAAATTTAAACAACAATACAGAATCTCACAATCGCAGCGGACTAAAATATGATATATAATAAAATATTTTTATACAAAAGAATCTGTAACTGTTTTATACTTACAATCATCGGAGTACAAAAATCAATACATCCAACTGGACAGTTATATAACTTGTCCTTACACAACGAAAATATAAGCCAAGTACGGAGATACGTCTCTGTCATCTAGCTCGTCTCCTGAGCTCCATAGTATTCTATCCCAAATCTGTAATACTCGGTCTGACCCGAGCATTATAAAAAAATAACACCCGAGTCAGTCTGGAAAACCAGCGTGAGAAAATACACTCACTTTGAATTATTAGAGTTATCAAAATCCTTTGAAAAACAAAGGTATCTCGTAAGACCGCGTCACACATAAACACGACGGGTTTTTCCCTTACGATAACCAAAACATTTTATAGAAAATCCTCTGATATTATAATAGTGTCTAAACACAAATACTTATTCAAATAGCCGAATTTGTTACATTAATTAAATTCCAACATACTAGGTCGAACTGGTTTCGTCGAATTCTGAGACTGTGCCTCGGATCGTTATTTAAACGCGTCGATTAAATCGACGATTTCAAAACGTTACGAAATCGCTCAAAATTTCAGTTTTAAAATCTTACTAACTAATTTCTAATTCAAATAGAATTTATATCGACATTAGAAATCGTTTCAGTTTCATATTCAACTCCAATTCAATTATTTAAACGGTTTTCAATTATTAACTGAACACTTAACTTTATTAATTAAATCGCTATATTTGAAATTTTAAATTCATTTCGAAGTTTTTCAATTAAAATCTTCATCTCTAAAAATCAATTTATATTCCAAATTCAATATTTAAGACCACTTAAATATTCCAAATCAACCGACCAAAATCCGGGTCGTTACATTCCTCCCTCCTTAAAAGAATTTCGTCCTCAAAATTGCCGAGGTAGGAAAAACGTTCCAAACCCATTACTTATCAAAACCCTACTTAGTTAAAACTCGATATTCACTTTTCTAATCTTTTCGTCCCACCCAAAACGATTAGTTATTAATTCGAATTCTAGAATACTTTATTCCGATTAAAATTCGAAATCAATTTGTCATTAACAAAAATTTTCCAAAAATTTGCAAAATTTTTCTAACACCCTAAATTTCCAAAAAAAATTGGCAGTCTTCTTCGTACAGAGGACCTTTTGCAATATGACAAGAGAGATAAATATATATACATCGACCCACACGGTCGGAAATATATATATATATATATCAATATTTATAATTTCACAGTATTTAATCCGAAAACATACCTTATTTAGCATTTTTAAGCGAGCGGCTTATTTTATTTTGCAATTCGCGCAATCAAAGTTAAGCAAAACAGCTCCAGGTACCTGTACTTACTCAATTTAAACACGCAAGTACCAAAACATCAAATTCAATAACATTTCACTTATTTAAACAATTACAACACATGAATTTCAATAACCCGTCACGCTAAACATGTATTATAAGCAATTATAAGGTTCTGACATTAATTGGATTACTTTCAATCAATCCATATACCATTCATTCAATTCGAAATGATTTACAACCAAACTAACTTGCATTCAATTCACATTTATACTAAAAAAATTTATATTCATTCCAAATTGATCTAAAATCCATTTATTTGCTTTTTATTAATTCATAGAATTTTATTTACTTCCGTTTACGTCAAACGACGATATTTCCACGCAAATCCGATGATATTTATTCCATAAAACAATCACTTAAGCTTATAGCTATTTTTAAATTGATTGCAACTCAATTTATATTCAATTCTACTCCATTTCAAATTGATTCTAAATCAATCTATTTGCATTCCATTCAAATCCACTTTCATTATACCCAAATCCATTTTATTAAACTCGGGATAATTCCATGATATTTTATTTGATAACCATTTCACAATTTTATTTTAACCCAGCTTCATTCAGATAGATTAGCTTAAGTCAATTCGTTTATTTTAAATTATTCAACTTTATATCTTAAGTTCATTTCTATTTCAATCAACTTCCATTTCGTTTACTAATTAATTAATTAGTTTCTCCACTTAATCCACTTCAAATTCAAGTTCATATTCGAATTCATTTTTGAATTCATTTAAATGATATCATGGTCATCTTCCATTTATTTATACTCAAATTGAATTTATTTATAAATTAAATCATCTCTATTTCAAACCATTTCTATTTTATTCGACAATATTTCCAATTATAATTAATTCGCTTACCATCTAAGTCGAATTTTATTTACAACCCAAGTTCTATTTTCAATATCCATTTTAATCCACAATCCAATTTTAACTTAGCCAAGTTAAATTCCATCTCACATTCATTTAACTAATTAATTGTCTAATTAGTTCACTTTAAATTTATAACTCAATATCTGATTTTTATCTCAAAAATCACTTCTAATTTTCTTGAGTTCAAATTCCTTTTTATAATTCAAATTTGGATTTAATTTCCTTTACCAAAATATCAAACAATTTTTATTTTGGGTTTTCTGTTTCACTTTTCAATTTTATAAGTCACACAACTTATTTTCCACATTTCCATCAATTCTATACTCGAATATATTCATATTAAAATTTTCTCTCGAGATTATACATTTATTTATAGTTTAAATATACTTTTATTCCATTTGTTTCAATTTTATAAGCTATGTAACTTATTTATTCACAGTTCTAAAATTTTCACTTAAATTGCATATCATTTAAAATTTATACCTTATGGTTATATAATCATTTCACAACTCAAAATTTATATTTACTTAAACTTAATATTATTACTAATCCAATCCAATTTTCATAACTTATGGGAATATAGTCACCTTATATTTCACATTTTCATAATTAATTCAATTCCATATGATTCAAATCAAACTCACCTTTTTATTTACATTTTAATTCCTTTTAACCAACATTTCAAAACCAAACTCGAGTTATTCATACTCAAATTAATTTCACTCCAAACCATTTTAGTTTTAATCCATTCAATTTAAATCAAGTAAGGATTCAATTCCAATTTCTAATTTTTCCACTTCCTTATTTATATTCATATAGCAATTTATTATCTCAATTCCCAATAAATTTATTTAACTTTCCTTAAGTTAAATTCAATTCACACAATCTATTTTAACTTACTTAAGTTAAAATTTATTTCTCAAATTCCATACTTTCCTTCCTTATTGGAATCATCCCCTCTTTAAAAACCCGATATATATTTCAAATCACTTTAAAATCAAATACACACACACACACACACACACACTTATTTTGGTTTAACAAACCACTTCCTTTGAATTTCAAAATCAACCTGATTTTATCCAAAACAATTTCCTTCGGAATTTTTAAACAAATCTTGTTTGCCCAACAAATCTGAATCAAATCAATTTCGACAGCAATCCGTCACTTAGAAACTCGAAAATGTATACTGATGATGCGACCATCATCATTAGAATTATTTTCCAACGACTGAAGTGAGTTCAGTGCTATATCACTTCCAAAATCCATTTAAAACTATTTTTCTATTCAAAATATCTCGAAAATAATAATACTATTATTTATCTTCAAACACTTTGGAGAATACTTTCAAAAATCTCCGGGATTTAAATTTTCCAAATCCTGGTTTGAATCCATTTTTAGTTTTTATTTTATTTGTGTACTTCGCTTATACAATCTAATTTGGCTTTTATAGCCATTCCAAGTTTTAAAATCTTACTTTGGTTTTAAAATAATAATCCAAACACATTAATCTATCATAATAATTTCTAGAAAATTATTCCTTTTATATCAAAATATAATTTGGGTAAAATTATTTTATCTACCCACTTCAAAACCATACTGTGTCAAATTACTCTATTCAAGTGTTTAGAAACTCCTATCGACTTAGTTGCGTCCCACTATTCGAAAAGAATTTATATACCACTTAACAGATAAATTAACACAATACAAAACTATTTATATTCACTAACAAATACGCGCTCATATCTATTATTACACTCAACTCATTCTAGAGTACTACTGACTCTATCTCTAATGAGTAATCCCCACCAGAGCCAAGGTTCTCGCTTAACCTTCAGCTCTGATACCAAATGTAGCGACCCGCAATTCCATACCCTTTGAGTTGATAATAATTCACTCATGTTCAACCCAAATTGTACGAAAGAGCGAATAACTAGGGTAAAGAAAAAGAAAGAGATAGAAGAAAATTAAACAACAACACAGAATCTCACAATCGCAGCGGAACAAAATATAATTTATAATAATAGATTTGTATATAAAAGAATCTGTAACTGTTTTATACTTACAATCATCAGAGTACAAAAATCAATACATCCAACTGGACAGTTATATAACTTGTCCTTACACAACGGAAATATAAGCCAAGTACGGAGATACGTCTCTGTCATCCAGCTCGTCTCTTGAGCTCCATAGCATTCTATCCTGAATCTGTAATACTCGGTCTGACCCGAGCATTATAATAAAATAACACCCGAGTCAGTCTGGAAAACCAGCGTGAGAAAACACACTCAATTTGAATTATTAGAGTTATCAAAATCCTTTGAAAAACAAAGGTATCTCGTAAGACCGCGTCACACATAAACACGATGGGTTTTTCCCTTACGATAACCACAACATTTTATAGAAAATCCTCTGATATTATAATAGTGTCTAAACACAAATACTTATTCAAATAGCCGAAATTGTTACTTTAATTAAATTCCAGCATACTAGGCTCTATAAACAAAACCGCAAGCTCGTATTGGAGAATGGATTCCATACGAATGACTGGGCCATTGGGGTACCGCCCATCACAGTACACCTCTAGAAAAATGTACCGAGGACCATCGTCGGGATCTCCTACTACACAAGACCAGCCTACCCCTAACCTGGATAGATCGAATATGTTATCACCCGGATGTTTGTAATAACCCTGATTTTTGTGAGCAATTTCATGATTTAATTTAGTTTATATTTGTTTAAAATTGCATTGAAAAGATAGAAATAGGAAACTGAATTGCAGATACATGGTTTAAAACATGTACATGTGCACAAGATAGTGTACGCACATGCACACAGTTTTCTGGGTAATAAAATTAAGCAGAAATCAATATATAAATTAAAATAAGTAATTCAGAAATACATATGTAAAAAGATAGGATAATGTCCTTAATAAAATATGGCACAGACAAAATAAAAGCTAGGCAGAAATAAAGAAAAAAAATAGGCATACATATACATGTGCACAAGCAAACAATTTCTGGAAGAAAACAGAAATTGCATGGAAATGGTATGAACCTTTAGATAAACACTTTATCCATTTCCAGCAATTCTTTTGCTTAGGACAAAAACTAAAGTCAGGCAAATAACATGACCCGGGGGAAAAATTAAAAGAATAAGGTTTATTTTCTGAAAAAAAAATTAGCAAGGACCACATACCCTCTTATTTTCTTGAATCAAATAAGAGGCAGACTATGTTTTGTATAGGGTAGAACTGACATTGGGTAATTCCATAAACCCTAGTAACAGCCAGGAATTATATAAAGAGGCTTAGTGTAGAGAGATCATACCCATTTTCTCTTCATAACCTAAAGGAAAAAAAATATAAGCCAGAGAAAGAAAGGAGCACCGGCCATTAGAGTTAAGGGAAGGTAGAGGATCAAAAGAAAAGAAAGACTTAGGAGAAAAAGGAATTAATGTGAGTAACCTCTTTGAAAACTTTGGCATTAAGTCCTGAATATTGAGGCAGCCTATTTGAATTAATAATTCACTTTTTCAAGTTATGTTCATTTTATGATTTGATGACTTTGGTTTGTTAATGATCTGTTCAAGTGTATAACCCTTCATGGTGATTATACAGGCAAATAGGAGTTTCATTGATCAAGCTTTGGATGAGTTAACCACATAGGGAATTGGATGCAATATTTACATATTTGTTGAAGTTAAAAATAGATGTTTGTGCCAAATTTATGTTAGGCTATATTGTTTAAGTTGCTTAGAAAAACCAATGTATTGTTATTTGCTGTTTTGTAAGTATTGGACTTAAATGGGTGTTTCAGCTGAAACTTGTATGTTTTATTTTGAAAATATCTCACTAAGTAATGAAGTTTTCTAAGCTTTCTGATTAATTAATTTATGATGATAGGAAACCTGAGATTGTAAGGATTTATAAACTAAATGAATAACTAGGTACTTGGCATGAGAAATTCAGGTTAAAATAAAAAGAAAAAAAAATCTGGCAGAAAGGTTTTGAGTTGCCTTAGAAAAGAAAACAAAATAACATGTGTTTTGTTGAGAAATAGTGCAAACTGAATAGGGCTAACATAACCATTTTCTTGAGCCTGGGTTAAGCCAGCACTAAAGAGTTTTTAAACTAAACTTTCAGTTATGATGTTACATCCCAAATATAAGGTAGACTAAGACCTTTTTACTAGCAGGAAGAGAAAGAAGTTAGGCACATGCAAGAGCACAGACACATATGCACAGGAACATGCACTCACACATGCACAAGCAAGAGCCCAGTTTATACAGTAATAAAATTATGGAAATTTATGTAAAATGATAAGTCTTGAGACATAAAATCAATAGTTATGCATTAACCCAAGTATACTTTGAAAATCTGGTTTTTAGAAACACTATTGCTATTTAGAGAGTATTTCCTTTAAGTAATACTCAAACAGATTTCTACTTTCAAATTTCTGTACTCTGATTCAAGTAGAAAATGACTTATATATCCTCATATATATAAGTTTAAGATAATTTAAGCAAACCAGTATTCTTATTGGCATAAAGATCCTGGATAGAAGAAAATTGGAATTAAATATTTTCTTGATTAAATGGCCACTGTTTAAGAAAAAAAATTAAGTGGGTCATTTCATTTGGTATCAGAGCTATGTTGTTAAAAAACATAGCAAAATTTTGTATGAACTTGTTTGCATTGGATGTATGGAAGTGTTGACTGCTTTGGATGCTTTGTTTGTTAATGTTTACACTATTAATATCTATTATGACAGAATAAGTGATAGATTAAAATGAATTAATCTATAGAGCATTAGGCAAAACAGACTAACCTAAGTGTTATATCCATAGAGTTATGGTAGGACCCAGACATCAAAATGTAGGAACAAGTGAACCACCCATGGTGAATATGCAAGAATTCATGAGAGCCATAAGGGATGGAGTAGGCAACAGGCAGGAAAATCCACATGAGGAGCTTTCCAAATTACTCAAGACTTTTACTAATCTTGGAGGCAAAACTTTTGATGGCACAGAAGGAGTTATGGGAGTTCAAAACTGGCTCAGAATTTTGGAAAGAATCTTTGCCGACATGCAAGTTGAAGACCAAAAGAAGAGGCAAATTGCATCCAGGCAATTGAGAGGAGCAGCTTTGGATTGGTGGGAGGTTATCATAGCTGGAAGACCTGAAGGAGAAGTGACATGGGATTAATTTAAAGCAATGTTGGAAGGCAGATTTATCCCTGCATCAGCCAAGGAATCTTTGCTAGAGGAATTTATCAAATTAAGGCAAGGGACTATGAGTGTCACTGAGTACACTCAGAAGTTTGAATCATTGGCAAAGTATGGTGCAGTACTCATCACCACTGGGGAGGCTAAGAATGGAAGATATATTCAAGGACTGAACCCTAGCCTTAGTAGAGCCATGCTACCATACAAGGACAAGACTTTTGATTAAGTTTTGGATTTGACTTTGAGCATTGAACAACATGATAAAGCTAGAGAGAATTTCAGGGCATTCAAGAATAATCAAAACAAGAAGGGAAAGGGTAAATTTCACCCTTATGATAAGAAGAAAACAGACATAGCTTCCACCAAGAAACCAGAAGAAGTCAGGGCTACTGAAATTAAGAAGAAGATCACTTGTTACAACTGTGGCCAAGAGGGGCATATGAAGAATAGATGCACAAATGTTATGCCTGCATCCTTCAATTGTCACCATTGTGGGAAGGAAGGTCACATAAAGAGGAATTGTCCAGATTTTAAGCAAGGAAAATTAGGGGCTTTGGAAGGAAAAGGCAAGGCAGCTGAGGGATCAGGTGTTGAAAAGCATGGTCAAGTTAAAGGTACTTTGCTTATTCACTCAATACCTTTTGCAGTAGTGTATGATACAGGGGCTACACACTCATTGATCTCCCATGATATTGCACAACAGTTAAAATTGAATTGTATGATTGTTGATAAGCCACTGCTTATTAGAAGCCCTATAGGTAGTTCATGTGTTCTGGGTATGATATGTATGCAACTAGGATTAAATATAGGAGGATATGTGTTTGAGTCAGACCTATATGTGTTGCAATATCCGGGCATAGGGATTATTTTAGGAGTTGATTGGTTGAGTAGATATAAGGCTATCATAAATATGGAGACATCCACCATATCATTGAAAGTTTCTGATGGACAAAGAATAGTGGTTCTTTGTGAGGCAAACAAGAATAGAAGTATAGCCAACCTTTTTACATTGTCTAATGAAAAACCCATGCCTGCATTAGAAGAAATCCCCATAGTGAATCAATATGTTGATGTGTTTGGTGAAGTTAGGGGAATTCCAAACCACAGGCCAGTTGAGTTTTCAATCAAAATAATTCCAGGAGCTAGCCCGGTGGTTAAAAGACCAACCAGAATGGGGCTAAGGAGTTGATGGAGCTAAAAAAGCAATTGGTTGAACTAAAAGAAAAAGGTTTTATTAGACCCAGTAGCTCATCATGGGGAGCACCAGTAGTTTTTATTAAGAAACAAGATGGATCCCTTAGGTTATGCATTGACTATAGGGAATTAAATAAAGTCACAGTTAAAAATAAATATCCCTTACCAAGAATTGATGATCTCTTTGATCAATTGAGTGGTGCAAAAATATTTCTAGGCTTGATTTAGCTTCAGGCTTTCATCAGATGAAAGTAGAAGAGGAAAGCATTAAGTATACAGCCTTTAACACAAGATATGGACTTTATGAATTTTTAGTAATGCCATTTGGTTTGACAAATGCTCCTTCTTATTTTGTTGATTTGATGAATAGGATTTTTAGAGAATACTTGGATAAGTTTGTATTGATATTTATTGATGATATACTAATTTATTCTAAGTCAATCAGAGAGCATGAAAATCATTTGCATATGGTATTTGAGAAATTGAGACAGGAAGACTTGAAAGCAAAGTTTTCAAAATGCACTTTTTGGCAAAATGAAGTGAATTTTCTAGGTCATATTATATCAGAAAAAGGAATATTTGTAGATTCCAATAAAGTCATTGCAGTGCAAGCTTGGAAAAGGCCTACTAATGTCACTGAGGTCAGATCATTCATGGGAATGGCTGGTTACTATAGGAGATTTATAAAAGATTTTGCAAAAATCTCAATCCCATTAACCAGATTGACTAGGAAAAATAAAGTGTTCGCTTGGACTGAAGAATGTGAGAAGGCCTTTGGGAAATTAAAGGAAGCACTAGTGCAAGCTCCAATTCTTAAAGTGCCTGAAGGAAATGAAAACTTAATGGTATATACTGATGCAAGTGGACAAGGGCTTGGGGCAGTATTGATGCAACAACATCAAGTAATAGCTTATGCTTCTAGGCAGTTGAAACCAAGTGAGGTAAGGTATGCTACTCATGACCTTGAATTGGCTGCTATAGTGTATGCTCTTAAGTTATGGAGACACTACTTGTTAGGAGCAAAATTTGAAGTGTATACAGACCATAAATCACTTAAATATTTGTTTTCACAAAAAGAATTAAATATGAGGCAGCAAAGATGGATTGAACTCCTAGCCTCATATGATTTTGAAATATTGTATACCCTTGGTAAGGCTAATAAAGTAGCAGATGCCCTAAGTAGACAACATGCTAACATGGCTAGATTGATGGTAAAAGAGTTTAACACTTTATCATTGTTAATTGATTCAGAAATAGAAAGTAATAATATAGAAAACATGAGCCTATGCAGTGGGAATGTAGAAATGGGAAAATTAAGTTTTATTACTCTGGGTCAGAATTGAAGAATAAAGTTGTAATGCTACAAGACCAAGATCCATTTTTATTTGAAAAGAAGACTCAAATATTAAATGGTGAGGCAGTGGAAGGTTTTCAGTTAAATGATCAAGGCCATCTAATGAAGGGAAAAAGAATATGTGTTCCAGCAATTGATGAGTTGAAGCAAGAAATCTTGGATGCTTACCACAAAAGCAAATACACTATACACCCAGGAAGCACAAGAATGTATCACAACCTCAAGAGGGATTATTGGTGGAGTGGTATGAAGAGTGCAGTGACAACCTATGTATCTAAATGTATGGTTTGCCAATAGGTGAAGGCTGAGTATCAAAAACCCTCAGGGATGCTTCAACCTTTGCAAATACCACAGTGGAAATGGGAAGACATATCAATGGATTTCATTGATGGTTTGCCTAGAACTAGGAGGGGAAATGATAGTATTTGGGTAGTGGTTGATAGGTTAACCAAGTCAGCCCACTTTATACCAATGAAATCAGAAAGAAGTGCAAATACACTAGCCCAGTTGTTTATTAAAGAAGTAGTCAGACTGCATGGTATACCAAAGACTATAGTAAGTGATAGAGATACCATCTTTACTTCAAAGTTTTGGCAGAGTTTTCACAAGGCAATGAGGACTGATTTATGCTTAAGCACAGCATACCATCCTCAATCTGATGGTCAAACAGAAATTGTGAACAAATTGCTTGAAGACATGTTAAGAGCTTGTGTATTGGATTGGGGAGGAAGTTAGGAGGATCATATCTTTTTAGCTGAATTTGCATACAACAATAGCCATCATAGTAGCATAGGCATGGCACCCTTTGAAGCTCTTTATGGGAGACCATGTTTATCACCTTCAAGTTGGCTTGAATCTGGGGAAAAAGTGGTCTTAGGACCAGAAAATGTGAAGGAAACTTCTGAAAAGATAGCTTTGATCAGAAAAAGAATTGCTTCTGCCCAACATAGGCAAAAGAAATATGCAGATCAAAGAAGGAAGGCAGTACAATATGATGTTGGAAATTATGTATTTATCAAAATATCACCCATGAAAAAGGTTCTAAGGTTTGGGAAACAAGGAAAGTTGATTCCTGGATATATAGGGCCATATAAAATTTTAGAAAGAATAGGAACTATAGCCTATAAGCTAGAGTTGCCAGAAGAAATGAGAGCAATGCATGATGTTTTTCATGTGTCTCAACTTAAAATATGGGTTCATGATAAGGAGAAAATCCTAGAATCCCCTAAGGATGTGCAGATTGACCCTAGGATGATCTATGAAAAGGAACCAGTAGGCATAGTTTCTAGAGAAACCAAGAAATTGAGAAACAAAGAAATTAAATTAGTGAAAGTGCAATGGAGTCTTGACCCAAATGATTGCACATGGGAAGTGGTGGAAAAAATAAGAAATGATTATCCACAACTGTTTGATTGAATGAAAGGTAAATATATATATATATATATATATATATATATACTGATGAATGTTTTGACTGAACATGCATTGTGATTTTTTTTGTATTCATATGCATAGAGTTTAATCAAGTGATTGGCTTGAGAATGGTTTGAGGTTAGAAAATTGATTTTTCTGGAGTAATGATACTTAAGTTAAGTATGAGAGAATTGTGGGACACGATTCCTAAAAGGAGGGGTATATGTAATAACCCTGATTTTTGTGAGCAATTTCATGATTTAATTTAGTTTATATTTGTTTAAAATTGCATTGAAAAGATAGAAATAGGAAACTGAATTGCAGATACATGGTTTAACACATGTACATGTGCACAAGATAGTGTACACACATGCACACAGTTTTCTGGGTAATAAAATTAAGCAGAAATCAATATATAAATTAAAATAAGTAATTCAGAAATACATATGTAAAAAGATAGGATAATGTCCTTAATAAAATCTGGCACAGAGAAAATAAAAGCTAGGCAGAAATAAAGAAAAAAAATAGGCATACATATACATGTGCACAAGCAAACAATTTCTGGAAGAAAACAGAAATTGCATGGAAATGGTATGAACCTTTAGATAAACACTTTATCCATTTCCAGCAATTCTTTTGCTTAGGACAAAAACTAAAGTCATGCATATAACATGACCCGGGGGAAAAATTAAAAGAATAAGGTTTATTTTCTGGAAAAAAAATTAGCAAGGACCACATACCCTCTTATTTTCTTGAATCAAATAAGAGGCAGACTATGTTTTGTATAGGGTAGAACTGACATTGGGTAATTCCATAAACCCTAGTAACAGCCAAGAATTATATAAAGAGGCTTAGTGTAGAGAGATCATACCCATTTTCTCTTCATAACCTAAAGGAAAAAAAATATAAGCCAGAGAAAGAAAGGAGCACCAGCCATTAGAGTTAGAGGAAGGCAGAGGATCAAAAGAAAAGAAAGACTTAGGAGAAAAAGGAATTAATGTGAGTAACCTCTCTGAAAACTTTGGCATTAAGTCCTGAATATTGAGGCAGCCTATTTGAATTAATAATTCACTTTTGCAAGTTATGTTCATTTTATGATTTGATGACTTTGGTTTGTTAATGATCTGTTCAAGTGTATAACCCTTCATGGTGATTATGCAGGCAAATAGGAGTTTCATTGATCAAGCTTTGGATGAGTTAACCGCATAGGGAATTGGATGCAATATTTACAGATTTGCTGAAGTTAAAAATAGATGTTTATGCCAAATTTATGTTAGGCTATATTGTTTAAGTTGCTTAGAAAAACCAATGTATTGTTATTTGTTGTTTTGTAAGTATTGAACTTAAATGGGTGTTTCAGCTGAAACTTGTAAGTTTTATTTTGAAAATATTTCACTAAGTAATGAAGTTTTCTAAGCTTTCTGATTAATTAATTTATGATGATAGGAAACCTGAGATTGTAAGGATTTATAAACTAAATGAATAACTAGGTACTTGGTATGAGAAATTCAGGTTAAAATAAAAAGAAAAAAAATCTGGCAGAAAGGTTTTGAGTTGCCTTAGAAAAGAAAACAAAATAACATGTGTTTTGTTGAGAAATAGTGCAAACTGAATAGGGCTAACATAACCATTTTCTTGAGCCTGGGTTAAGCCAGCACTAAAGAGTTTTTAAACTAAACTTTCAGTTATGATGTTACATCCCAAATATAAGGTAGACTAAGACCTTTTTACTAGCAGGAAAAGAAAGAAGTTAGGCACATGCAAGAGCATAGACACATATGCATAGGAACATGCACACATACATGCACAAGAAAGAGCCCAGTTTATACAGTAATAAAATTATGGAAATTTATGTAAAATGATAAGTCTTGAGACATAAAATCAATAGTTATGCATTAACCCAAGTATACTTTGAAAATCTGGTTTTTAGAAACACTATTGCTATTTAGAGAGTATTTCCTTCAAGTAATACTCAAACAGATTTCTACTTTCAAATTTCTATACTTTGATTCAAGTAGAAAATGACTTATATATCCTCATATATATAAGTTTAAGATAATTTAAGCAAACCAATATTCTTATTGGCATAAAGATCCTGGATAGAAGAAAATTGGAATTAAATATTTTCTTGATTAAATGGCCACTGTTTAAGAAAAATAAAATTTAAGTGGGTCATTTCAATGTTCCCACCCTTACTATCGAGCACTCCTTCTTTCATGCACAACCATATCCATAATATAAAGGTTTTCGAGGACATCTAGAAAAGTGATAACATACCCTAATTGGGTGTGACCCACTTAGCCTTGCTACATCTCCTCTATTTTAGTCATTCCCGGTTGATGAGGTTCGAGGCTAAGCGTTACCTTTCAAGAACAATTTTACTTAGAATGCTCATCGTCCTTCAATGACGATGTTCTGATAGCATTCGTCCATATAAGTTGTCCTGGGTCTAGACAAACCAAATCACCGTCTTCATTATCTTCACGGTATTCATTCGTTACATTCAAACCGGATCGAAGTGGTTTTCGGATAATTAAATCTGATCCCGGTCTCTTCGAAATGATTAACGAAATTGGACAATATTGATAGTCGGTTATTTAACTATCCATAAAACAACCATAAGCAAGCATCTGGCCTTATCGTAATTCTCCAAAAATATCCTCAAAATATCTTTATAAGATATATATATTCAAACCCTTCTAATATTTTAATAGTGGAAATCAAACTCAAGTTCTTATATCCTTAACAGGATATTTTCAAGTCATTTCAATACTTTAGAATATATTTTTCTCGCTTCCAATTATAATCCATCCTTTTGAAAATATTTCTATAATTAAAATCTCGAAGTTAGATATTTTCAATTCTTCCCGTTCAATACTGTTTAATCGACGGAATTTCTATCGGATTAGAAAACCGTCGAAAAATTTAGAAATAAAATTTACCGCAAGCGCACGGCGTACACTTGTAGTACGTGGCGAATACGGGTCGATCCGTAGGGAATTGATGATTTTAAAATTCTATTCAATCAAATTAACCAAAGTTGAAAGTGTGATTAACTAAAAATGTAAGAAACTAACAAAAACTAGCAAAAGAAAAATATATAAAAATATGAGAGTTAAATAACAATTTAGAGATAAATCCACTCTCTAGATCATATAATTCAACAATTAATAAAATTATGATCTCTTTTTTGGTCATAAGTGAGTTTAAATGATGTGTTTATCATAAGTATGGCTCATTTGTGCTATTAATTAGCTCAACATAAGCCATCAAACTATAACACAACCTTTAAACCACTTTTAATTCTCATGAAAATGACAACAAAGTTGAAAATGAAAATCTATTTTAAGCATGACCTATTAACAATTGTTTAGAAATATAGGCCATCAAATTTTGATTTACACATTCACTTCTTTGCCATAATCATATATAGATGAAGAGGCAATTTGTGATTCATATGACTAAGCATAGCCTATTTGTTTTGAACAACATAAGCTATCAAACTCAATAATAAGCACAAAATTACATAAACATCATTTTCCATGAAGCACAAAAAGAGAGCATAACATTTATCAAAACGTTGAAGCTATATAATTAGAGAGCTTCATTACCCCTAAATTGAAGGGGTTTAGCTTCTCATATTTGTTTATCCTTAGTGTTTAATGCATTTGCCATCACTTTCCACAACAATAAGTTTTCTTTAGCACTTCCACCAATTTTCCAAATTCTTGAATGCCAGGGAAATTGGGAACCAACTCTTCAGAGAGAATTATAAACATGCCTGATAGAATGAAGCTTACCTTTGCCTGACCAGATCAAAACATTGCCATTATTCTTAATGGGATTACTAGTGATGATATTCCATAAATTCCGAAGTTGAAAGGAACTAGAATAAGGTAATACTATACAGTCATCCTGTATAAATTCATCTATTGTTGCCAATTCAGAAATACCAGAATTCCTTCTCAGATTATAATCAACAACAGAACTTAAAATTAATCCTTGTTTAGCCCATGGAGAATGCCAGAAAGATAGACCTTTAATCAAAACATAATTACATTGTAAGAAAGGAATAAAGGTCTCCCTAAGCTTGAGAATACATCTCCAACTCCAACTACAGTTTTGTGGAATTGGCATAGTCCAAAAGTTCCTCTTACCAATAAGATTGTGATTGACCCATAGAGACCATAAATTTCTATCAGTTTCGAAGATCTTATTAAAATAAACTAACATAGCTGCCTTATTCCATAGAAAAATGTTAGTAATACCAAGTCCACCATTTTTCTTAGATTCAAATAGCTTATAAAATGAAATAGGGATGAGCTTTCTGGAAAAAGGATCACCATGCCAGAGGAATTTATTGAGGGCACTAGAAATCATATTAATAAGCTTCACAGGGAGTATATAATGTCTAGTCCAATAATTTGTCATAGCCACTGCAATGGATTGGATGATTGTAAGCCTACCAGCTTGTGACATTTTATCAATTGGCCATAACTGAAGCCTTTCAATAATTTTCTCAAAGAGTGGCAAGCAATTTTGCTTAGTGATTCTGGAACTTAAGATAGGTAAGCCTAAATAGTAAGAATTTTTAGACAATTCTTGAAGACAAGAGTACTTAATAATATCTTTCCTCTGAATACTATTTAAACCAGCAACCAAGATATTTGATTTATGAAAATTAATTTGTAGGCCAGTAATTGAATAGAAAAATTTTAGAGATGAAATAATACATTGAATATTGTGATAAGTAGGCTTTGTAAAAATGATAAGATCATCTGCAAAGAGAAGGTGAGTAATGGTTGGTTTTTTACATTTGGGATGAAGCTGAAGGTCTTTTTTCACAACTAGATCCATCAAAATAGGATTAAGAAGTTCCATAACTATTATAAACAAATATGCAGAGATTGGATCACCTTGCCTAACACCTTGAACACCTTTGAAATAACCATACAGCCCACCCTCTCTCGAAATAGAGTACATAGGTGATGATATGCATGTGTAAATCCAAGCTAGAAAAGGTTTTGGGAAATTCATTCTTGACATAATAGCTAAAATAGAGGACCAAGCAATAGAATCAAAGGCCTTCTTAATGTCTAGCTTTAACATGCACCTTAGTGAAATGTTTTTCCTCTCATAACCATACATCAATTCTTGAGTCAGTAGAATATTATCACTTATTGATCTACCAGTAATATATGCAGCTTGATTGTTTGAGATAATGGATGGCAAAACCAATTGTAATCTATTAGCTAAAACTTTTGAGATGATTTTGTAAATGATATTACAACATGAAATTGGTCTAAAATCAGCAACTGAAGATGGATTAACAATCTTAGGAATTAAAGCAATAGCAGTGGCAGCAAGTCCAATAGGGAGTTTGTTATAAAGAAAAAAATGTTGAATAGCCTTTACAATATTTGACCCAATTATTTTCCAACTCTACTGAATAAAATGTGCATTATAACCATCTGGACCACCACAACTATCACTATCCAAACTGAAGACTGCAGATTTAATTTCATTATCTGATATTGTACTAATCAGAGAATTAGACTGAGAGGTAGTTATGGTTGGAAGAGTGATGTCATAAAGTGGTTTGATATCAGGAATGAATAAGTTGGTTGGTGCTAAGATAGATGTAAAATATTGAACAAAAGCTTCATTAATTCCATCAAAAGAATTCACCGTGTTACCAAACATATCTTTTATCTGAAAAATACATTCACGGTTCCTTTTAACTTTTAAGAAGTTATGGAAATACTTAGTATTCCTATCTGCCTCTCTTTCCATTCTCAAATGAATTTTCTGCTTTAGTGATGAAACTTCCTTTTGAATAACTTGCTCCAGAGCATTTCTTAATTGCAATTCAATTTGAAGTAAAGTAGAATCAAATGGTCTAGCACTCAGGATTTCTTGTATTCTAATAAGCTCATTTCTAATCTGAGTAGATAGTTTAGAATCCTTACCAAAATTAGCTGCAGACCAATTCCTTAGTTGAAATTTAAGAGCCTTCATCTTGAGAATAATATTTGTTAGAGGATCCCTACCATATTGCATATTCCAAACCTGTTTTAAAATAACATGATAATCAACTTGTTTAGTCCAGAAATTAAAAAATTTAAAAGAGTGCTTCCCACCACGAAGATCATCAACTCCCCAATGAAAAGTTAATGGACAATGATCAGATAAAGAAGGATGTAAAATATGATAAAAAGATTTTGGCCAAAAATGAAGAAAAGGAAGATTTATAAAAATATGATCAAGCTTACATAAAGTGGGATTACCACTCCTATTATTGTTCGACCAAGTAAAATCTGAACCAAGATATTTAGGAGAGATAAGATTTGATTGAAATAAAGCACTGTTTAATGGAGAAATATCCTTAAGAGATAAAGGATAGCCACCAAGTTTTTGATTACTTGCAAACATACAATTAAAATCACCACCAATTAGCCAAGGAATAGAAGAAGAGTTTAAAGATGGAAGAAAATCCAGAAAAACCTATCTCAAAGATAATGAATTTTGAGCATAAACAGAAGTAAGATGAAAATTTAAATTGGAACGCAAGTGAATACAATTGTAATGAATATATTGATCAGAGGCACTTATTCTGGAAAGTTTAAAAATATGAGGATTCCATAAAGTAAGCAGTCTGCCATAATTAGATTCAAGAAAATTGTTATCATATAACCAAGATGGAGCAATCAAATGCATAGCCTTAATGGTAGATTGAATGTCAAGCTTAGTTTCAGAAACACACATCAAATGAATATTCTTGTCCTCTATAAGATTCTTAATCTCAAATTGCTTAGATGGTAAGTTAGCGCCCCTTATATTCCAAAAAGCAATATTATTCATTTAAGAGGAAGTGGAGGAAGCAAAGGTGAAGGATTCTTCCTTGTATGCCTTGGATGAGAATTATTTTTTGATGAGGATAAAGGAAGGACCTCATGTGGTTTATAATCCTTACCTTTATTGAGATCAACAGTATTCACATTACCAGTAGTACCAGATTTAGATAAGACAACTGAACACTCACTAGGTACAGAAGGAGGTGGAAGTAAAATATGATTTGGAGGTGACAAATGCAGATATGGTGAGGAAGGGGATTTAGAACTAAATTGAGAACTGCATGAAGTTGAAACAGAGATAGATGCATTAGAGAATACAGGTGAGACAACTTTAGTAACAGATCCAGATAAATGATTGGAAAGATTTTCAGCTGATGAAGATGTAACAGAAAGAAAAGCATCACTAACAGATGAGACAACTTTAGAAATAGATTCAGATGAAAGATTGGAAAGATTGTGAGTAGATAAAGTTGAAATAGGAGGAATAGCATCACTAACAGATATACTATCCTTAGTTGTATCAAGAGAGGAGTTTAATAAGATTGCAAATGAGTTAGATTTGTCTGTAGAGCAGGAACTATTTACATGATGTACTTCAGTCTCAACTGCCTTGCCAACTTCCATACTATTGATAGAATCAACATTTGATATATTATTCTCCTTAACCACTAATTCTTTCTTCTTCCATACCCCTTTATTCCTTCTATTAACAATTCTCCAAGTATGGTCAACTGTATTAGCATCATTATCACCTTGAACCCTATTTACATTCTCCCCCAAATCATGCTTTTTACTACCATCAGTATCTGTGGCCTTATTTGCAAATTCACAAGATACAGTGTCATGACCAAAGATTTTACAATGAGTGCAAATTTTAGGCTTCCAATCATAAGACAGTTGAACATCAGGACAGTTACTACCCAACTGTGGAATATGAATAGAATCAGGTAACTCAAAATCAGGCGAAATCTCCACAAGTGCTTTTGCATACTTAAATCTTTGCAGCTTTTCAGTGCTACTATCAAAACAGATTAATCTACCAACATGACAGGCCAGCCAGTTAATACCAACTAACGTCCAGAGAATGATTGGAATCCTATGAAAATGGATCCACACCGGCACTTTTTTAATCTGAGCCTGAGATAAACCAATAGATGGATCCCATTTTGTGATTATGAACATTCTACCCCTAATAAAGATAGGATCCGAGTTGAGAATATGGTCCTTATCTTTGTTATCATATCAACAAATATAGCTTGCAACATAGAACAAAACGAAGAGGAAAAGAGAGCTAAATGAAAGAAAAAACTAATCTACTTACATAAAAGAAAATCTACACTACTAGCATGAAAGGAAATGAACATGTAAGTAAAAGGAAACAATAATTAACATTGCATAAAAAGAAAAGAAAATTACATAAAATAAAAATGGCTAAGTAGCCACGAAAAGAGAAAGAGAGCTTTCTTTTTATTTTCCTAAGAGAAGAGACTAAGAGAAGAGAGCCTAAAAGAGAGACTAAGAAGAAGATAGGGTTACATGAACCATAAGGGTACTTATACATGTGTTAAACCTTAATTCATATTTTTGGGGAATGCCCAAAATACCCTTGATAAAGTGTGGAGGCCAAGTAATCATTAGCTTCTACTAATCATCATTTAAGTGTACAGGAAGCCATTAGTTCCATAAGCATGTGCATTAGCCTCTAATTTGTACATTAAGGTAGGTGGGTAGGTGGGGTCCTCCATTATCATGCCTTTGAATTATTTCCATCTTCATTTCTTTATCTTCACTCTTGTGCATGCATACATCTTCATGAAACCACTTGTATATGAAGCCAAATTCCTATAAAAAATATAGAAATTTCCAATTAAATTTTCTCAAAATTAATATATGCACAAAAATGACTATTTTTGCCCTTGGATGAAGATGAATATATGACGATTTGAAACTAAAATGAATTTTGGTTTAAACAATTTAAAATACCCGATATGATCATTTATTTAATTTAAATAGATTAAATATGGTGGTAAAAATATGCACATTTACGTGCACATCAAATACCCCCACACTTATCTTTTTATTTGTCCTCGAATAAAGGAAAACTAGGATAAATCCGTTTTCATAGGGAGCATTGTGACGACCGCCCATGACCCCTGCACGTAATCTAGGGATAGAGCGCTGTAAAGTGTGTCAGGCGACCATGGACGATTGTCAAGGTAAGATTTAAAACAACAGAATCTATCGTATTACTCACAGCGCATGGACAAAATACAATAGAACATATGTATAGTGAAGCTTTACAGAACAAAAGGACATCATATAAAAACTCCATAATAGTTGAATACAAGCATCCACATAGTCAATACATCCAGCCTCACTACATATCTCTCAGAGAATACAAAACAGCGGAATATCCAGTACATAATAAGAAGATAATATGCAACCCTCCAGCTCGTCTTCGATATCAGCATCGTGAGAAGAGAACAGCACCTGTCACCTGCTACCTAGTCTGCCCGTCCCAAAATGGACGAACAGCCGAAGGCAATAAGAATTAAAAACATAAAGCCTTGAGTCAGACAACAGTCTTAGTGAGCAGTAAATTAACTAACAACATACCAAAAGAGCATAAAGGAAAAGGAATAGGAATACAGCCCTCCCACTCCAACCTCATTCTACAGTGATAGCCCCCAGATACACACTAAGCAGAAGCAAACATAGCAGAGCATACAATTTAAAGTAAAACTACTATCACTCGGATCAAGGGCGATGTTTTCCAAATACCAAGGCCTAAATCAGATAAGCACCCAGAAAATACCGCTCTTGGGTCCGAATGACGATACAACCAAACATCCATGACTCTGGCTATCACTGTTATCATTGCTTCGATATCACCGTTAATTGAATGACCGGCACATTCTTTCAGCCGTCCGTCAAGGGCTAATGGAAACCCCGGTTCTAGACATAACTCCCGCACGTCGTCGCAGCCCGTGCCTAGGACTATCGAATCTGCCCAGAGTACTCGACCATCAACAGTTGGCCGTTGGGACTATCGAATCTGCCCAAACGTACTCTTGCTTAGAGCATGCTAGAACCTTCAACAACGATGCTATCCAAGCCTCCTAGTCATCCTCCTCGACGACTATTCTCATATCCATTCATTATCCTCAACTCGAATCATATCACCGAGTTATCAACATGCTTGGAATGATCCCGTCTGGATTAGACCAAGTCTTCATCACATGATTGCCTCGCTTCATTACATCCTCGCAAAGCCCCATCTCATCATCACATCATCAAATCTATGCATAAGAGCTTCACCATCCCACTACATATGCCACGAGCAGCTTTCCCAATTCAAGAGCCTTTCCCTTAGCTTTTGAATTGTCTTCGGTCTAAATCTAATCATCAATCATCTAGTTCATAACAATCAATCAAATCAAACATCAATCCAAGCAATCAAGCATTCAAATATGATCTAAGTAGACAATTATAACAATAATGGCATTTTCGTAATTAAAGAGTTGAAAGTCCAATAAGCATGAAAACATGGATTATATCTCTACAAACTTGATGAATGAACTTGCATAGGTTAACATATGATAAAATGGATGTAACATCATCATGAACAATGGATCTATATGGATCTACACATAGGATGAAGAAAATGCATGGAAATCTCTATTTTAACACCAAATCGAGCCAACAATCCGATATACTCCTTTGGATCCGTGTGAGAGATAATCACCACTCACCAAATCACCTAAACAAACCCAAATCAACACGCTTCAGATCTGGACAGCGAAGGATCAAGCTTGATCTATCACGAATCCGCTTCAAATGAAGAAATCTCTCTTGAAAAGATGAAGATCTTCAATCTAAGCTCTTGAATCTTCAATCTTGATCTTCGATTTGGATGGATGGAAGCACTAGATTAGAGTGGAGAAAAGAAGTGAAGAAGTGTAGAAGTCGAGCTCTCAAAATGGCAGCACTTCGTCGCTTCAAAATCCGGATCCCAAAAAGTGAGAACAACCCCTCCTATTTATAGCTGAAAACTGCCCTTAAGTCGTAACTCGGCTATCTCCTTAAGTCGCTGCCGACTTAACACTATGCCGACCTACGACCTAAAAACCCCCACGACTTAACAGAGCCTCCGACCTAACCCTTCTGCGCATCCAAACACCCAGCGACCTACGACTTAGCAAACTTGCGACCTAACAACTGCTATCTCCTAAGTCGGTCACGACTTATAGCTCGGCAGAAGATACGACTTAACAAACAACAGGGTTACGACTTATCACTTGGCAAAATCTAGCGACCTAACCAAGCCCAACAACTCACGACCTAACAAGGTTACGACCTATAACCTCAGCGACCTAACACTTATGCGACCTAACTCCATATGCTAACTCCTTAGGTCGCTAACACGCTAACTCCTTAGCACGGCCACGACTCAACTAGGCTACGACTTATCTCTTTAGGTCGCTAACCCACCCAGTCGACTTAACTACTAAGTCGCTAACCTGCTATCCCAGCTCCTCTAGGTCGTTGCCGACCTAACCATAACTACATCCTATAGGTCGCTCGAAACCTTAACTCGAACTACCGACCTAACACTTAACACCCAAACACTTAGGTCGCTCACAACATTCTCTTAGGTCGTTACCGACCTAACTCTACCCCCAGAATACTTAGGTCGCCTACTATTCTTCCTTAGGTCGCCTGAACCTCTTAAGTCGGTCACGACTCATCACTTAGGTCGGTCACTACCTTAAGTCGGCAACTCGACCCAGACTTATCCCTTAACTTGCCTAACCCCTTAGGTCGCAGATCTTCTCTAAGTCGCTCACGACTTATCTCCTAAGTCGCCAACAACATTTAGGTCGCGTACGACCTAGGACTTAGACAAATCTGCCTAAAAATCTGAAATGACATGAAAGTGCTAAAATTCCAGATTTTGACGATCATGTCGATCCGTAAAAATACGGGTCGTTACATTCTCTCCCCCTTAGAAATTTCGCCCCCGAAATTCCAAGCAAACAAGGCAATCAAAGCTATTATGTACGCCTATCATCCATAACAATCAATAAACCATGCATCCGATTCTAGCTTAGCGTACAGAATTCTAAGACTTAGAACAAGTTACAATTTCGTTAGATGACACGACACCTTAGGGCCATACCTTGAAGAGTTCAGGATGAGCTGCTTTCATCCTCTCTTCCACCTCCCACGTACAGTCGTTATCATCATCACTCCATTGTATCTTGAGCAACTTAACTACCTTTCTCCTAAGCTGTTTCGTGTCGGTTTCAACAACACGAAGCGGCTTACGAGGTCTTCTATCGACTGGATCAACTTCGAAATCTTCACAGCTATCAGCAGAAACCACTGTACTCGAGTCGTGCACATACTTCCGTAGATACGATACATGAAAAACATTGTGCACACCCGACATCTTCTCCGGTAATTCCAATCTATAGGCGAGCTTTCCAATTCGCTCGATAATCGGGAATGGTCCAACAAATCTCGGAGTTAATTTTCCTTTCTTCCCGAATCGAATAACATTCTTCAGTGGAGAAATCTTCACAAAAACCATATCTCCTACGTCGAATTCCAAATCCTTTCGACGCTTATCAGCATAACTCTTTTGACGGTCTTGGGCTGCCTTCATTCGTTGCCGAATGATCTCTATGCAATCCGAAGTCTGTCGAATCATCTCTGGCCCAAGCATCAGCTTTTCTCCTGTCTCTATCCAACATGTCGGAGAGTTACACGGTCTTCCATACAACGCCTCATACGGTGACATACCAATACTTGACTGGTAACTGTTGTTGTATGAAAACTCCACCAAATGAAGGTGATCTTCCCATGATCCTCCAAAATCCAAAACACAAGCTCTGAGGAGATCTTCCAAAACTCGGTTGACTCTCTCAGTCTAACCATCTGTTTGGGGATGATAAGCTGTACTCAAACACAACTCGGTTCCCAAGACTTCCTGGAAGCTCTTCCAAAATCCACTAGTGAACAATGGATCTCGATCGCTCACTATACTCTTCGGAATACCATGGAATCGAACTATCCACTTAACATACAACTCAGCCAACTTTGATGCAGTCCTAGTCGATCGAACAGGAATGAATCTTGCACTCTTGGTCAAACGATCCACAATGACCCAAATCCCTTCATTTCCCGTTCTTGTTCTAGGTAATCCATCAATAAAATCCATCGACACTTGTTCCCACTTCCATGTAGGAACTTCTAATGGCTGAAGCAATCCGCTTGGCTTCTTCTGTTCGGCTTTTACCAACTGGCATTTCATACATTTGGAAATAAAATTTCCAACATCCTTCTTCATACCTTCCCAGTAGTAGGTTCTCTTCATATCCCGATACATCTTATTTCCACCTGGATGAATTGTCAACTTCGAGTGATGACTTTCCTTCAGAACCTCACTCCTCAATTCATCTATATCGGGAACAACTAGTCGTCCTTGCTTCCGAAGCCAACCCTCTCTATCGACCTCGAATCCTTTATCCTTTTCTGGATCCAATCCAGATTCCAAATCACGGATAATATTGACAAGCTTATCATCTCGCTTTTGGCTCTCGCCAATCCTTTCCACAAGAGAAGGTCTTATCGATAAGTTTGCCAACATCTCAGGTTCTAATTCGCATCTAGGCCTGAAGTCAAATCCAGCTAAATACTCGAGACTCTTCCATTCTGAAAACATGGCTCCCAATCCTGCATGTCTTCGACTTAACGCATCTGCCACTGCGTTACCTTTTCCCGGAGTATAAGCTATACCAAAATCATACGATGCCAAAAACTCTAGCCAACGTTGCTGCCGAAGATTCAAATCCTTTTGGGAGAAAAGATACTTCAACGACTTGTGATCCGTAAACAACTCGAATCGAACTCCCAACAGATAATGCCTCCACATCTTCAGAGCAAATACAATCGCCGCCAATTCCAAATCATGAGTTGGATAATTCCTTTCATGCGGCTTCAGTTGTCGACTGGCATACGCAACAACTTTATTCTTCTGCATCAGCACTGCTCCAAGTCCAGTACCACATGCGTCGGTGTAAACCACCATCTCATCATTCCCACTTGGAATAGTCAAAACAGGAGCACTCGTCAGTCTCTCTTTCAGGATTCCGAAAGCTTGCTCACACTTAGCATTCCAACTGAACACTTGGTTCTTCTTCGTCAATCCTGTTAACGGTGCAGCTATCTTGGAGAAGTCTTTGATAAACCGTCGATAATATCCTGCTAATCCAAGAAAACTTCTCACATCTGATGCATTCTTAGGTCTAACCCAATCCTGGATTGCTGCCACCTTAGCGGGATCAACCGCTATTCCATTTCCAGAAATCACATGGCCTAAGAACCTCACTTCACTCTTCCAGAAGTGACACTTCGAAAACTTAGCCTTCAGCTGATGTTTCCGCAAGATTTCCAAAACAATACGCAAGTGCGTCTTGTGCTCTTCTTCAGTTCTGGAATAAATCAGAATATCATCCACGAACACAAGTACGAACTTGTTCAACTGATCTCTGAACACTCTATTCATAAGATCCACAAAATATGCTGGCGCGTTAGTCAATCCAAACGGCATTACCAGCCACTCAAAGAAACCGGATGGTGTCCTAAAAGCAGTCTTCGGCACACTATCCTTAGCTACTCTCAACTGGTGAAATCCCGTTGCCAAATCCATCTGAGAAAACACCTTTGCTTCGTGAAGCTGATCAAACAAGTCATCTATTCTCGGCAATGGATACTTGTTTTTCTTAGTCACCTTATTCAGCTCACGATAATCCACACACAATCTCAACGACCCATCTGCCTTGGTTGCAAACACAACTGGTGCACCCCACTCGGACACACTACGCCGAATGAATCCTTTCTGTAAAAGGTCATCAACTTGCACCCTCAACTCTTGCTGTTCCCTAGGCGCCATCCGCCTAAGAGGCATCACAACAGGTCTGGCTCCTTCAACTAGATCTATACGAAACTCGATCTCTCTATGCGGCGGCAACCCTTTGACTTCGTCAAAGACATCCTCGAATCCATTTGCGATTGGCACTAAAGACAGTCCATCCCGTGGAACAACTAGCGAATACATGAAGCTCATGAAGACGCCTTCTTCATGCTTACATCGTATCACAACCTTTCGCCCCTCCACATTCTCGACTGTCACCTCCAGCCTCTCACAATCAACCTTAGCCGCATACTTCCTAAGCCAGTCCATACCCAAGATAATTCCGAACCCCGCAAAGTTCAGAACAAAGCAATCACAAACAAAAGAGCAACCATGACTCGACACAACTAGACCACGGCATAACATACACAAACAAGACGAACCCCCAACTGGATTAGTCACAACCAATGGCCTATCAACAATATCCGGTTCCAAACCTAACCGGCCTACTAGTTCATTACAAACAAACGAATGCGACGCTCCAGTATCAAACAGAACTCTAACTGGAACACCACATAGGAAAAGAGTACCTTGAACAACCACACTCTTTCCCTTCTCTTCAGCAGTAGGAGCTTTCGAAGACGACGGAACAGCTCCTAAAGCATAGGCTTGCACAATCTGCCTGTCCTTCCTTGGTTCTGGACAATTCTTCCTGAAATGCCCCGGCTTGTCACAGTTGTGACACTTCATCGGTGCCTTCGGATTCTTACAATCCTTAGAGAAATGGCCCTTCTGCTGACAATTGTAGCAAGTCACCTCGCCTTTTGGCTTCTTCTGGCCATCCTTACCCTTCTGCTGCTGCTGCTTCCTCTTCTGGTTTCCACCCTGCTGTGGTTTAGATTCTCCCTTGGTAACAGCAACAACAGGTCCTTCCTTAGGAAACAGACTCTCATGCCTAAGAGCTTTCTCCACAAGCTTCTCAAATGAATCGTCCAAATGATCCACCAACTGTCTCCCAAGATAACTATCCAAGCCGGTCACAAACTTCTCATTCTTCTGATAAGCAGATTCAATATATGACCGAGCATACTTGGACAAAGCTTCAAACTCAGAAACATACTCAAGAACAGATCTTCCACCCTGCTTGAACTCTACAAATTTCTTGAACAGAACAGACTTCTGAGCTGTAGAAATGAACTTAGCTTCAAATCTAGCTTGGAATTGCTCCCAAGTAATCTCTTCCTCCGCAGTATTGATGGTAATAGAGTTCCACCAATCAGAGGCTCTCCCTTGAAGCTGCCTTGATGCCAACTTCCTCTTAGTTGCATCATCAATTCCCAAATCACCAAAAATCCTTCTACAAGCATCTATCCATCTCTGGACCTTAATGGTAGATTCTGTTCCCAAGAAAACCTTCCCTCCAAGAGCAGTATAATCCTTGCACAGCTTAGCAAAATCTACTGGTTTCGGAGTTTGGACTTGAACTCCAACATCTACTGCTGCCCCCGGAACTGGTATCCTTCTCATGATCGAAGTCATCATAGCTTCGAGCATGGCTGCATAATCAGCAGTCTCTTCAGTAGCACGGCCTTCCCTAGCAGCTGGTCTCCCTCTTCGACTCATTCTCAATATCTATAAAAAGGAATGATTAGAACATCTAGAGAAAAAACTGCACAAAGGACTCAAACCTTACTAAGCTACTATATTATATATAGTAATCATCCATCAAAATACAATTACGTCTCTCATACGTAGTTATTTCAGCGAGCGTTGGGTAAAATCGATTAACCAATGCTCTGATACCAAATGTGACGACCGCCCATGACCCCTGCACGTAATCTAGGGATAGAGCGCTGTAAAGTGTGCCAGGCGACCATGGACGATTGTCAAGGTAAGATTTAAAACAACAGAATCTATCGTATTACTCACAGCGCATGGACAAAATACAATAGAACATATGTATAGTGAAGCTTTACAGAACAAAAGGACATCATATAAAAACTCCATAATAGTTGAATACAAGCATCCACATAGTCAATACATCCAGCCTCACTACATATCTCTCAGAGAATACAAAACAGCGGAATATCCAGTACATAATAAGAAGATAATATGCAACCCTCCAGCTCGTCTTCGATATCAGCATCGTGAGAAGAGAACAGCACCTGTCACCTGCTACCTAGTCTGCCCGTCCCAAAATGGACGAACAGCCCAAGGCAATAAGAATTAAAAACATAAAGCCTTGAGTCAGACAACAGTCTTAGTGAGCAGTAAATTAACTAACAACATACCAAAAGAGCATAAAGGAAAAGGAATAGGAATACAGCCCTCCCACTCCAACCTCATTCTACAGTGATAGCCCCCAGACACACACTAAGCAGAAGCAAACATAGCAGAGCATACAATTTAAAGTAAAACTACTATCACTCGGATCAAGGGCGATGTTTTCCAAATACCAAGGCCTAAATCAGATAAGCACCCAGAAAATACCGCTCTTGGGTCCGAATGACGATACAACCAAACATCCATGACTCTGGCTATCACTGTTATCATTGCTTCGATATCACCGTTAATTGAATGACCGGCACATTCTTTCAGCCGTCCGTCAAGGGCTAATGGAAACCCCGGTTCTAGACATAACTCCCGCACGTCGTCGCAGCCCGTGCCTAGGACTATCGAATCTGCCCAGAGTACACGACCATCAACAGTTGGCCGTTGGGACTATCGAATCTGCCCAAACGTACTCTTGCTTAGAGCATGCTAGAACCTTCAACAACGATGCTATCCAAGCCTCCTAGTCATCCTCCTCGACGACTATTCTCATATCCATTCATTATCCTCAACTCGAATCATATCACCGAGTTATCAACATGCTTGGAATGATCCCGTCTGGATTAGACCAAGTCTTCATCACATGATTGCCTCGCTTCATTACATCCTCGCAAAGCCCCATCTCATCATCACATCATCAAATCTATGCATAAGAGCTTCACCATCCCGCTACATATGCCACGAGCAGCTTTCCCAATTCAAGAGCCTTTCCCTTAGCTTTTGAATTGTCTTCGGTCTAAATCTAATCATCAATCATCTAGTTCATAACAATCAATCAAATCAAACATCAATCCAAGCAATCAAGCATTCAAATATGATCTAAGTAGACAATTATAACAATAATGGCATTTTCGTAATTAAAGAGTTGAAAGTCCAATAAGCATGAAAACATGGATTATATCTCTACAAACTTGATGAATGAACTTGCATAGGTTAACATATGATAAAATGGATGTAACATCATCATGAACAATGGATCTATATGGATCTACACATAGGATGAAGAAAATGCATGGAAATCTCTATTTTAACACCAAATCGAGCCAACAATCCGATATACTCCTTTGGATCCGTGTGAGAGATAATCACCACTCACCAAATCACCTAAACAAACCCAAATCAACACGCTTCAGATCTGGACAGCGAAGGATCAAGCTTGATCTATCACGAATCCGCTTCAAATGAAGAAATCTCTCTTGAAAAGATGAAGATCTTCAATCTAAGCTCTTGAATCTTCAATCTTGATCTTCGATTTGGATGGATGGAAGCACTAGATTAGAGTGGAGAAAAGAAGTGAAGAAGTGTAGAAGTCGAGCTCTCAAAATGGCAGCACTTCGTCGCTTCAAAATCCGGATCCCAAAAAGTGAGAACAACCCCTCCTATTTATAGCTGAAAACTGCCCTTAAGTCGTAACTCGGCTATCTCCTTAAGTCGCTGCCGACTTAACACTATGCCGACCTACGACCTAAAAACCCCCACGACTTAACAGAGCCTCCGACCTAACCCTTCTGCGCATCCAAACACCCAGCGACCTACGACTTAGCAAACTTGCGACCTAACAACTGCTATCTCCTAAGTCGGTCACGACTTATAGCTCGGCAGAAGATACGACTTAACAAACAACAGGGTTACGACTTATCACTTGGCAAAATCTAGCGACCTAACCAAGCCCAACAACTCACGACCTAACAAGGTTACGACCTATAACCTCAGCGACCTAACACTTATGCGACCTAACTCCACACGCTAACTCCTTAGGTCGCTAACACGCTAACTCCTTAGCACGGCCACGACTCAACTAGGCTACGACTTATCTCTTTAGGTCGCTAACCCACCCAGTCGACTTAACTACTAAGTCGCTAACCTGCTATCCCAGCTCCTCTAGGTCGTTGCCGACCTAACCATAACTACATCCTATAGGTCGCTCGAAACCTTAACTCGAACTGCCGACCTAACACTTAACACCCAAACACTTAGGTCGCTCACAACATTCTCTTAGGTCGTTGCCGACCTAACTCTACCCCCAGAATACTTAGGTCGCCTACTATTCTTCCTTAGGTCGCCTGAACCTCTTAAGTCGGTCACGACTCATCACTTAGGTCGGTCACTACCTTAAGTCGGCAACTCGACCCAGACTTATCCCTTAACTTGCCTAACCCCTTAGGTCGCAGATCTTCTCTAAGTCGCTCACGACTTATCTCCTAAGTCGCCAACAACATTTAGGTCGCGTACGACCTAGGACTTAGACAAATCTGCCTAAAAATCTGAAATGACATGAAAGTGCTAAAATTCCAGATTTTGACGATCATGTCGATCCGTAAAAATACGGGTCGTTACAAGCATGATTGCATTGAGCGTATGCAACAAGCCGTTAAACCTCTGGGTGTCCCCAGTAGGACGAGTGTTGTCTCGTGAGGGTTTTCAGCGGATACTACCCACAAAATCCAAATGCAGGATGAAAATATTTACAAAGTACAAGATTTATTTACAAAGAGATGAATGCGAGTTTTTGGGAATATTTACGAATGAAGGATTTACTTTTAAATTAACACAAATAAGTTAAATATAGGTTTGGTTATTATCTTGAAAATTTAAGTCATTTACTTGTCAAAATTTCCAACAAAAACCAAGTTATCATAACAAATAGACAATAGTTTAACTCGTTGTTTCGGTTGATAGCAAAGTGTAACTATGAAATAAATCCTAAGTTGATTATCAAAATTTATCAAAGTGGTATTTCATTTCTTTTCAATAACAAATCAAATCAAATAAGTTAAAATAGTGCTTGGATTTCATTTACTTACTCTCTCTATTTTTTTTTGAAAATTTCATTGATATTTACAATATTTACATATGCCTAACTCAGATAAACTAAGGCCAGATATATTACCCATGCACTGCCTTGCGGACTGATGTGAGGGAAATACAGAGCGTGGCGAGTGAACACACAAGTGTGAACACCAATTGACTGTAGGCGTTATTAGTAAAAGAATTTTTTATATATACACCTAACTCAGATAAATTGAGGCTAGATATACCGATCGTGCACTGCCTTTCGGGCTTACGTGAGAAGGGTACAGAGCATGGCGAGTGAACACACAAGTGTGAACACATGACTCTGGGTGTTCATTAAAAATATACATATATACAAGAATTTTTTTTTTCTTTTTTTAGAGAGAGAGTTTCGCAAAATCATCTTAGCACCCTTTAACTTAGAAGACAAAAAAAATGTTACATCCTTTACTTTAAATTCACCACTTTTTAAAACAAAGATTTTCAATTAGGATATTTCATACTTAACACGTATGAACCTTCCTATATACTAGTTAAACTATCGTCATTTTGTAATCAAACTTCATTTTTATTTTTGTTAAGACAAATTAATTTTCAAAAATTTCAATTTATTAAACCAAAACCATATATTTATCCTATAGTGTTTCTCTAAAAATAAATCAAAATGATGATGAGTCTTCCCCCACACTTGATTTTAACTGTGTCCCCACAGTTAACCCAAGTGGAAGGAGAAAAATAAAATAAAAACATGACCTTTATTTAAATGAAAATTAACAGTATTTACACGAGATCAGAAAGTATATCGTCAAAAAGTAAATGAAACGGTCTTCCAAAGACCGATTCATTTGTCTCGTCAAATATGCGAGACGCAGCTTAAGCTCGAAAAACCAAACCATACAAGATTTCGAAGTTGAATTTGGATTTGGAAAAACGAATGTCGTTTTACTGAAAATCGTACGAGTTGTTTTATTTTCGATGATTTTTGGGGTTAATAAAACAATTGATTGAAATTCAAGTTTATTTTCACCAAATTGAAAGTCAAGTTCATCATCAACAAATTTTTCAAAATTATTGATTTCAAAATTGAAATGGTGATTTAAATCTTCCCCTTAAGAATTTAACAACTCATTTTCGAAAAGTCCAAAGAAATTATGTTCATTAAATTCGTCTTCCTTTGTTTGATAATCAACAACTTCATCGCATATATTAAGTTCAAAATCCAAAGTTGTCGTATTCAAAATTTTGAAATCGAGAAAAGGAAGATTGAATTTCAAATTTGGTTCCACACCCTCAAAAGAATTGAAATCCAACTCAATTACCATGTTTTCAACAACTTCATTAAGATTATTATTTTCAATTTCAAAAGTTGTTATTTGAAAATCGTAATGTGGTTAAGATTATTCCCATTGCCAAATTCATTTGAAAAGTTGTTTCCATTTTCATTTTGAGTTTGAAAATCATTTTGGAGTTCGAAATTGAATTGGCATGGGTTATAACCGAAATCATTTGAATTTTGAATTGAATTCAAATTTTGAAATCCTTGACTCGAGTTGTTATGCAAATATGAATTACACAAATCATTTATCATTTGATTTTGCTATGTAGAGATTTCAAGTAGAGATGAAATGCTATTTTCGAGATTCGAGGGTTGGTCATCGTTTTGAAAATTTTGTGGTTCAAAATTTGAATCGTTGAAAGAATAGTTATTGTTAAAATATCCATACGAATTTGGAGTGAAGTCATATGGATTATATTGATTTTCACAACTATTGTATAATTCAAATGAGTGAGGAAACTCGGGCATTTTCAAGAATGTTTTTGTTTCTTTTTTTATAAAGGAGAAATATTTACAAATAAAATTTATTTTTCAAAAGGGAAATTGATTTTTGTTTTGTTTTTATTTTTTTCGTTTTTCAAATTTTTTCTTTGTTTTTGAAAAGGTTTTATAAATTTTTTTTTTGGATTTTTGAAATTTCAAAGAAAAAGGATTTAAAAATTTCAAAGGAAAAGGAATATTTACAATTTTTTAGTTTTGGATTTTGATTTTTTTTAAATATGCATGAACTAATGCAACTAAATGAATGCAAGGGTTAATTACAAATGATTTATCCTATGTTAACCCAAAATTGTATAATCACACATTGTCTTAAATAAACAAGATAGTTCTCAGCCAGGTAACGGACAGGATTTATCGGTGCACCACGAATCACCGTAGCAATGCAGCCGAAGGTTTAAGTACCTTCAAAGAAACAACCACTATAATATTTACGAATCACCGTAATATTTATAAATGGTTATTGCTCTGCCGTAGCCTAGACACCAAGAAATTAAATTGTTCAAAGAAGACAATTTGCCAATATACAATTAAGTGTCATCGATGTCTAACCGTTATTATTAATCAAAATGAAATGCAAAGCAGAAATTAAACGTGTATTAACAATGCAACTACGAATGGATTTTTGTTTATTTTTTGAATTTTTTTAATAAAATGCAAATGCAAGTAACCAACAATGCAATTCAAATAAAACTAGAGATGAGGTTAAAAGCAGCAAATTTTCTTATATAAGCAAGCTAGCAATTTATTTTTGGAAAGCGGAGCGGCAGTTTTCAGAAAGCTATTCTTCCTTTATTTCCTGTTTGGCAACCTGAAAATTAAAAACAAGATATATACAATTGGTGTTATAATTATTATTATTATTTGGTTGTTTTTTTTATTTTATAAAGGAAAAGTTTTGGAAAGAAAACTACTCAAAACAAAATTTCTATTTTTTTGAAAAGGAAACAAACTTTAAAAGTGACGTTTTACTTTAAAAAAAATTAATTTAGGATGGAACTAAAAACAATTTAAAACAAAACAAAATTTTTTCTTTTTTCTTTTTTTGGAGAAGAAAACTACTTAAAAGTTAAAACTAAATAATAACAATTAAAAAAAAGTTAATTCCTCAAACAGCCCGGCCCAATAACAAAATTAATAAAAAACTTACTCTCTTTCCCCTAAAAAAATTCAAACCCGATTTTCATTCCAAAAACACTTTGCGAACACATAATTTCGTGTTCGTTCTTAAGGAAAAAAAATTGAAATTCCCCAAAATCAAATTGAACTTCCCAGAACAAATTCGTTCGTTTGATTTTTTTTGTTGGTCAATTCAGCGATGGAAGGATTGGGCTTTAGGAGATTAGCGAAGTTGCGGTGAAAAGGTTTGGGGAGGATTTGGGTCGCGATGTTGCTGGAGTTGCGAATTCGAGGGAGTTCGCGTGTTAGTGGAAATCGCGATTTAGTTGGTGATTGGCGATTTGCTTGGCTAGAAGATATTGAAAGTGGGTGTTTGGTGTGTAGCAGTCGAAGCAATGATGTTTTCGGCAGTAAACGAAAGTGAGTTGTTTGGCAGTAAGCGTTGTGGATGCGTGGCTGTTGCAGGCAATTGCGTGGAAATGGAGGATGTTGGCAGAAAGAAGTGATGAAGTGGTATGTCTGGTAGCTTGTAGTTAACCAGTGAGGATTGGGTAGATGGTAATTTTTGGGATCGGAGCTTGACTGAAGTGCAATTTGGGGAATTCGAGGCAAGTTAGTATAGTTGCTGTTCGAAGTTGAAAACTTGTTCGAAGTGTGGGAGCAGCACTGTAGTGAAATTTTGGTGAGTTGAACAGGGGGCAACTGCAGTTTGAGGTGCAGTCAAGTTCGATTGCTATTCGATTTTGGTTTGCGGCTGTTCGTCCTTGGGTTCGAAGTTGAGATGCTGCAGTGGGATGTATTTGTAGGGTGGTTGCCTGGTTGAAGATGTTGTTGTAGTTTTGAAATGTAGGCTGCTGCAAAATGATGTTGAAGTGTAGAATTGGTGTTATGATGTCAGGTGTTCGGTGAATAGTTGACTGCAGTGGTTTATGAGGAAGGTTGGATGGCAGTGCAAGTCGAATGTTTGTGAATTGATTGAAGCAGTAATGGGCAAGGCGAGATTTGCTGGCGCGAGTTGTCGAAGGTTGCTGCTTGTGTTGGGTTTGATCGGTTGGACGGTGTGGCTACTTGTGTTGTGTTGTTTTAAAAAAATAGTTGATGAAGGCTGGTGAAATGGTGGAACAACAGTGGGGAGTTTGTTGAAGTTTTGGTGGAACCGTGGATGGATATAACAGAGGTGGATGGTTAGAGAAGTGAAATGCTTCAGTAAACAGGAAATAAGCAGAGGAGAAGGGAGATGACAAAAGTGCACATGAGAAAATGTGCAGTGCACAGTATATATGTGATTGGCACTGGGTTTGTGATGAGATGTGGTTGTCAGTGGTGAAAGTGTGGTCTGTTATGATGTATGTGTGCACAACTGAAGTAGACAAGGCAGTGATTAGAAGGTGTGCACTGATAATGTGAAGGAGCAGAAGAGTAGCTGTTGTTATGTGGTCGGAGAGGTGATGTAGTTGGTTAGGTAGTGCTGCGATGACGAAATGATGGTTAGACAGCAGGATACATGTGTTGACAGTTTTGTATCTGTAGTGGTTTGCAAGATGTAGTGGAGGATGTATGTTGTGAAATGAATGGTATTTGTGGAGTTGAAGACAGGTAAATTGCTGCAGTTTGGAGTAACAGTGGAGAAGTTTGTAAGTGTAGTGGTGCAGGTGCACAGTTTGATGTAGATGGTGCACGGATGCACAGGGGACAGCAGTTTTGAGGAGTGTTTTTGATGAAACAGTCAAATGTATTGAAAATGAAACAGTAAACTAGTATGATATTTTTGAAAATGAAATGTATTGCAAATGTTTGTTGTGATATTACAGTAAACAGTAAACTGGTATGATATTGATGGAGTTATAGATGTGTGCACAGTGAACTGTTTTATGTAACAAGAGAGTGAAAATGAAACAGTAAAGTGAACTGTTTGCAAATGTGAAAATGTAAATGCAAATGCAAATGGCAATAATGAAAATATTTTTGTTTTTTTTTTGAAATTGTGTATGTTTTTTTTAATAGAAAATGCAATGCAAATGGAAAACTAGAACATGCTCACAACTAATTGAAAACAAACACACAATTTTTTTTAATTGCAAACACACACAAAAATCAAACAAAGAAAAATAATCCGAAGAATAGAAAATCAAAATCAAGCAAATCCCCGGCAACGGCGCCAAAAACTTATTTAATCGATGGAATTTCTGTCGGATTAGAAAACCGTTGAAAAATTTAGAAATAAAATTTACCGTAAGCGCACAGCGTACACTTGTAGTACGTGGCGAATACGGGACGATCCGCAGGGAATTGATGATTTTAAAATTCTATTCAATCAAATTAACCAAAGTTGGAAGTGTGATTAACTAAAAATGTAAGAAACTAGCAAAAGAAAAATATATAAAAATATGAGAGTTAAATGACAATTTAGAGATAAATCCACTCTTTAGATCATATAATTCAACAATTAATGAAATTATGATCTCTTTTTTGGTCATAAGTGAGTTTAAATGATGTGTTTATCATAAGTATGGCTCATTTGTGCTATTAATTAGCTCAACATAAGTCATCAAACTATAACACAACCTTTAAACCACTTTTAATTCTCATGAAAATGACAACAAAGTTGAAAATGAAAATCTATTTTAAGCATGACCTATTAACAATTGTTTGGAAATATAGGCCATCAAATTTTGATTTACACATTCACTTCTTTGCCATAATCATATATAGATGAAGAGGCAATTTGCGATTCATATGACTAAGCATAGCCTATTTGTTTTGAACAACATAAGCTATCAAACTCAATAATAAGCACAAAATTACATAAACATCATTTTCCATGAAGCACAAAAAGAGAGCATAACATTTATCAAAAATGTTGAAGCTATATAATTAGAGAGCTTCATTACCCCTAAATTTAAGGGGTTTAGCTTCTCATATTTGTTATCATATCAAAAAATAAAGCTTGCAACATAGAACAAAACGAAGAGGAAAAGAGAGCTAAATGAAAGAAAAAACTAATCTACTTGCATAAAAGAAAATCTACACTACTAGCATGAAAGGAAATGAACATGTAAGTAAAAGGAAACAATAATTAACATTGCATAAAAAGAAAAGAAGATTACATAAAATAAAAATGGCTAAGTAGCTATGAAAAGAGAAAGAGAGCTTTCCTTTTATTTTCCTAAGAGAAGAGACTAAGAGAAGAGAGCCTAAAAGAGAGACTAAGAAGAAGAGAGGGTTACATGAAACATAAGGGGTACTTATACATGTGTTAAACCTTAAATCATATTTTTGGGGAATGCCCAAAATACTCTTGAGAAAGTGTGGAGGCCAAGTAATCATTAGCTTCTACTAATCATCATTTAAGTGTACATGAAGCCATTAGTTCCATAAGCATGTGCATTAGCCTCTAATTTGTACATTAAGGTAGGTGGGTAGGTGGGGTCCTCCATTATCATGCCTTTGATTTATTTCCATCTTCATTTCTTTATCTTCACTCTTGTGCATGCATACATCTTCATGAAACCACTTGTATATGAAGCCAAATTCCTATAAAAAAATAGAAATTTCCAATTAAATTTTCTCAAATTAATATATGCACAAAAATGACCATTTTGCCCTTGGATGAAGATGAATATGTGACGATTTGAAACTAATATGAATTTTGGTTTAAACAAGTTAAAATACCCGATATGATCATTTATTTAATTTATTAAATATGATGGTAAAAATATTCACATTTACGTGCACATCAAATACTTAGGAATATTTATATGTATATTTCCTAAGATCTTTTTGTCCCAATATTCAGGAAAAATAGCCCATTTATTTCCTATTCTCACAATTCGTTACAAATTTTATTTGTAAACCCCTTAATATTTCCAAAGTTGAATGCACTTGTCTATATCTCCAATACCCATTTCTAACCTCTTTTATGAATTCTAATTCATTTTCCGAATTTCTCGTATTTTAACACTTTGGAATTTCCTTAAGTTTCTGGAATTCCACTATAAGATTTCTCTTCTAAAATCATACTCATTAACAAACTTCACTTCCAATCTCGAGAGGATTTATAAATAAATACAATCTTTTAAAACAATATATATATAATAAGTATTTTTAAAGAATAATAGTTTATTTGTAAAATATGTTTAGGTAAATTTAAAATTTCAAAACATTTTAAATAACATCGATAACTCATTTTCCAAATCGTTTTTAAATAACTAATTAATTTACAAAGCTGATAAGTAAAATTAGAACTTATTTCAATAAATATTAAATATTAAAATAACTAACCTTTTTCGGAATATTCTAAATCTAAATAATATTTTTAGGTTACATAGTATAGAAATTAAAAATCCCATTTTAAAATAATTTCTCAATTTCTCGACAAAAATCTATTTTTAAAAAAAAATCCAACATTGCCATTTTCAATATATAATCCCTCTCGATTTGTATCACATCGATTATATTTTAATTTTATCACCATTCTCACATTCATAAATAGATCCCATTGTTTCTTTTCCAAAATGATTCCAATAACTCGATATAAATTTACATCGTAAACTTATATTCCAACTTATCCACTGATATCATTTTCCTTTATTTATAAACATCGTTTATAAATTTATAAACTCCTTTCAGTTTCACTTATTTATTTATTTATTTTTTTATAAATTTTCATTTTATAAATCCCTTCCTTAATAAATTCCATTTTTATTTCAAATCTATTTTTAATATCGATTTCAACTCCTTCCCGTATTTTCAAAACTATCATTTTCAAATCCCTTTATAAAATTTTATTTAAAAATCTCTATTTAAACCAATTTACGAATAGGTAAGTATAACCCAAGCAAGTTATATAATTTTTTTTCATTCCACTTAATTTCCTTTAAATAATCCACATTTCCCTATAAATATTTTTATATTCAAAATCTCTTTTTTAATTCCTTAAATTTCAAAAATAATTATTTATGGTATTTAAAATACCAAATTTAAGGTCCATTCTATTATAGCATTTAATAATTCAATATCATAGCAATAATCTATAATAGATTATTCACACTAATCATATATCACTACATATGAAAATTAATCAACATTTTTTAGGAATCTAGTTGGATCCCTCCAACCTGTTTCCCTGCATCCACAGATGTTAATACAACATAAAGAAAATACCAATCCCACTTCGAGGGGGATATCACGGTATATAGGGTCATCCGCTATTATGCGGGGCGCATAGGGTCTCATCCGCTCCAATAGGCGGGAATAAATTCATAAATTCAACAAGCATCCAAAATTTAATTTCAACTATTTAAAATTTGGTAATCCAAATGAGTGCGAATTTCTCACCTTGATTTTCGTTTGCAATCCATTTCAAACCCGACTTGTTTTCACGATTTTAGACCTCATACGAATGAGATATACAATTTATAAATATTCGATTTTGTAATATGATTTATATATCCTAATTATAGTAATCAATATTTTAATTAAAATTTATATAAACCAGTTTAATCGAGGTCGATGCTTCCTGCTCTCCTCCCCATGCACGAACACAACAGCATTTGATTCCAAGCTCAAGAAACTTGACCTACTTCGTGCTTCTATTCATCTCCTCTTAGCTCCGCCACCACGTCGGCAACGACCATCCCTAGGCTGCCGCCTCCACCTCCAGTCGCCACTGCAGCCTCCAGCCATTGGGTTCGAGTCCACTTTTCCCACCACGCCCCAATTCTTCAATGCGCCATGCTACTTCATTCGCCTCTTCCCACATCGCTACAGTGCCGCGACCCCCTCCAAATAATGATCGTGCCTCCCATCTGCTGTCGCCCCATCCCCATACACGCACACTCGCGATCAACGCTTGCCGCCTCACACTGAAACTCACCTCGACCATCGACTTGCAGCCCCTCTTTCCTAAACTGATTCACTTGATCGCGACTCTTTCTTTGGCGCATGCTCAGTATCCTGTCACACCACCCATAGCAGTCGCGATTCGATCGTTGTCGCCATTTTTCTCGAGTCGATTTTTATAAAAAAAATTAACGGTCGAATTGAAAGGCAGGAGAATAAGGAAAAGGTTGGCGATTCTTTTTTTCTTGGATTTTGAACTTTTTTTCTGGATTTTGTTTTCATGAATTTGGAGAGAGGGAAAGAAGATGAAAATCACGATTTTAAAAAAACCCGAAGAGGAATGTCGTGTTTTTTAACTACAGAAAGGAGGGGGACGCGAATTTCAATTGATGGGGGTTCTTTCATACGTGATGGTGGCATGTCTTCTTGGAGAAGGGTGGCTGATGGTAAGTTAGAAGGACAGCTGAAAAGAAATTGACTTAACAATAAAATTAATTTATTTTCAAAATGTCTCGATTTACACAACTCAAAATCTCGAATCCCTATCGAGGCATGCCACTAGGCGTTCATAATGTTATATCTTTATTCCGAACACAATGGAAAAGGTTTCGAGTCCGAATTCGATCGTATGGAGAAGATAGCTTTTTGAACCCAATTATCATATTGAATTTTCGATATAAATTTCAACGCGTTTATATCCCGTACGACCAAACGATAACTCCAAACGCTACAAAATTTGAAATCCGATAATAATACATTATTATGGATCCAATGGAATTAGTTTCGTCGAATTCTGAGACAGTGCCTTGGATCATGATTTAAACGTGTCGATTAAATCGACGATTTCAAAAAGTTACGAAATCGCTCAAAATTTCTGTTTTAAAATCTTACTAACTAATTTATAATTCAAATAAAATTTATATCAACATTAGAAATCGTTTCAGTTTCATATTCAACTCCAATTCAATTATTTAACGATTTTCAATTATTAACTGAACACTTAATTTTATTAATTAAATCGCTATATTTGGAATTTTAAATTCATTTCAAAGTTTTTCAATTAAAATCTTCATCTCTAAAAATCAATTTATATTCCAAATTCAATATTTAAGACCACTTAAATATTCAAAATCAAACGACCAAAATCTCGGTCGTTATAATCATTTTGGTAACTTATTTTATCCATGTGTATATATACTAATTTCTTTTTCATTTTATTCATTCATTTCACTTTCTAAAAATCTCAAGTTATAAAGAAAACACTTAATGGCTTCCTACCATCTTTCTAAATTCAAAAGCTTCTTCTTTTTTCCTTTTAAATTCCTAAACTTTACTTAAAAACACCTTCTTTCTTCTCTCCTTACCTCCTCTTAGCCAAATAAGTCCACGTCCATCCTTCACCATATTTGTCTGCGCCCAATATTCCATAGATCGAACCTATTTGGCCTTGTTTGGGTCCAAAAATCACCTTTTCCAAAAGATTTACAAAGACCTAGGCCTTTTCAAAGTTCTAAGCACTGGTGGTTTGTTTATCTTAGCTTTTAGTGAGTAAACATTTTGTTTTTTAGAAAGAATTTACCTTTGTTTATTGAAATGTTTATGGGGTAATAGATTTATGGTTTGGTTGTAGATCTATATTGTTTTGGATGTATATGTGTGATACTAGTAGTGGTTTAAATTAGACTTGTGAAGCGAAGTTTAAATGTTGAGTTTTAGTGTAAAGATGTGATCTTTGGCTATAATTTGGTGATAATATGTTTGTGCAGTTAAAATCATGGATGTATTGGTTGTATGTTATGGATGCTAACAAGTTAGCCATGATAAAGAGGCTTGAGGTCCCTTTGAAATCAAAAAAATCGATTTACTAGTTTTTTAAATTATTAAAAGTTCAAAAGTTTAAACCTTGTTAATTTCCAAAATTAAAACTTTTCCTTATGTTTTCAAAGGAAGTAAAGTTAGAAGAAAAACTAGAAGTTGAGTTTGGAAAAAGATCTAACATAGAACTAACTTTAACGAGTTGCATTCATAGCGGTAGTCGCTATGAATGTAATTAAGAAAATGTTAAGGTTTAGATTTAAAAAGAAAATGATTCCTTTTGAAATGGTTTTGAAAATCTTTTCAAAATATTAAGTGAGTTCAATAGTCAATTACTTTGGTAATTAAATAAGAGTTTAATTATTAATTAATTAATTAATTAAGATAATTATTAATTAACTATAGTTAGGTTAATTAATTAGAGTTTAATTATGGATTAAAGTGAATTAATCTTAATTAATTAATCAAGGAAGTTTAATTAATGATTAATTAAGTTAAAAGTTAATTAAGAAATATTTTTGATATTAAGTTAATTGTTTAATTATTTAATTAGGGTTAATTAATAATTAATAACTAATCGTGTATGATTAAATTAATTAAACTAATTGGATTATTTAAGATTTTAATTAGGGATTAGTTAAGTTTTAAATTAGATTTAATTAGTAATTAAATAATGATTTAATTAGTAATTAATAAAGAATTAATATTATTTAATAAAGGTTTAATTTATAACTTTATCAATTATTTTAAAGTTAGTTCTTTTTACAAGTAAACTGATTTTAAACCAAGGGATCTCTTGTATGTACCATTAAGTAGACAATGACTGTGAATAAGTTATACTAAACTTGGACATCTATTAGCAGAATAAAACATCGTTCTGCTATAGCTTTAATTGAATTGATTATTTGGACATCCTTTTAGCAGAATAAATCCTCGTTCTGCTATAACTAGACTTAATAGATTGTTTGGACATCTATTTAGCAGGACAAACCACCTTCCTACTATTATGTTATTTGGACTTGTATTTGCCAATTGGTTTATACTGTCATGTTATTTCCTGATTTGTTTATGGATTGTATTTACATATATGATGACTGTCATGTGACTTAAGACAGATTTAAATAAATGGTAACTTGATTTAGTACCATTGTGGTCACTAAGCCTCCTTTCAAATTTGTTAAAGTTATGCTTTTTAAATTGACTTTAATTTTATATCAATTTGAGGATAAATGTTTTAAATGATTTTGTAAGTTGTCCAATTATTTTGATAAAGGTATTTACAGATGATATTTGTAAATAGTATTTTATAAAGGATTTATTTAAAGAAGATTTACAAACGATATTTGTAAATGGTATTTTAAAAAGGAAATTATAAATGGAGATTTATAAAAGAGTTTTATAAATGATTTTGGAGATTTAAAAAAGAGGTTTTATAAATGATTTTGGGATTCTATGAAAGAAGCTTTATAAATGACTTCGATATTTATAAAAGAGTTCTATAAATGGTTTTTGGATATTTATAAAAGAGTTTATAAGTGGATTTAGAATTTAATCAAAAAGGGGATTTCATAAATGAAAGAGATTTATTAACAGGATTTATTTAAGAAGTTTATAAAAGAGTTTGAGATGAGGTTTCCCTTAGCCGACCTTCTTAATTTTGGCAATGTGGAACTTTCGTTTGATGCTTAACACCGAAGGAATAGTATTTGGAGTTATCTTTATCTCTAATTTAAGTAACATTTGTTTTGATTCTTTTAATATGATTTCACAATGTTTTGTGAATATACTTATGCCTGTGAGATAAGTTTATGAATATTTTGATAAATATCTTAGAAAGAGATTTAATAAATGAAAGATTTTTTTTGAGGCTTAGTGTTTGCTGTGGGTAATTAAATCTCTAAGTTGTTGCTTGTTTGTTCCCAGAGTTAAATAAGCAACTATCAAATCTAGACCAAAAATATAACTCTGGAAATATCTAGGAGAAATACATGAGTTATATGGCACATTTATCTTCGATTATGTTGTACTATGCATATAAATCCCATTTTGTTCTCTTAGGACAAATGATAGGGAGATCCATCCACTTAAACGGTTAGGGGGTGATCCCCGCTCCTATCTATTTATATTTATTTCCGAAAGAACCGGGGTTGAGTTTACCAAAAACTATCGAGTGTTGTTTCGAAGAGACCGGGATCGAATAATTTGAAAACCATTTCGATCCAACTCAAGCGGCGTATTGAAGACATCTTGAAGATGATGGGATTGAAGACTAAGTCCTTTGAAGTGCAAGGGCTACTTGCTACTGGTCCTGAGGGTGATTCCAAAATGGATGTAGTGGAAATAGTTCCTTCGGTTCATTCATCTCCTGAACGACTTGTATGGATGAATCCTAGCACTACATTGCTGCCTGAAGGGCAAAGTTAGCATTCCTAGTGAGTTTGCTACTTAAAGATAAAACGTAGCCTCAAGCCTCACCAACCGGGAATGACTAAAACATGAGATATGCAGCAGGGCTAAGTGAGTCGCTCCCAATTTGGGTGTATCATCACCTTTCTAGATATGCATTCATTTTATGGATTGGTTGTGCATGAGAGCTCCGGGTAAAGGTTGCAAAGCAACCAGGGTGATTATATATTCAATACTATCCAGTAAGGGGTAGGCTGGTCCAATGAGCAAAGGTGCAAGACGTTCTCGTTGACCTCGGTACATTTTTCTAGAGTGTACTATAACAGGCAGTACTCCAGTAGCCTTGTCATTGATGGAATCCATTCTCAAATACGTGCCTTTACGGATTTAATTATATACCTATTATGCTAGAATTTAATTGATGTAACAATTTCGGCTATATCCATAATTTATTTGAAAACCCTAGACATTATTATAATATCACTGGACCTTCTATAGAAAATGTTTGCTTATTGTAAGGTAAAAACTCGTTCGTGTTTATGTGCGGCGTGGTCTGACGAGATACCTTTGATTTTAAAGGATTTTACAAGTTATAATAAATAAAATTCCTTTTGATTTGAGTTTTTCATGCTAGTTTTACCAAACTGACCCGGACATTGTTTTTTTATAATGCTCGGGTCAGACCGAACATGTTTTCAGATTAGCTTTGGATGCTTTGGAGTTCAGGAGACGAGCTGGATGCCCAAGACGTACTTTCGTATTTTCTTTTATTTTCTACTGTTTTTATTCTTGTAGATATCAACAATTGTAAGGACAGGTTGTTAAAAGTGTCCAAGCTGATAATATGTTAGTGTACTCTGATGGATGTATGTATATAAAAGTTTTCTTTTGTAAAGATCGTTGTTATATTATAGATTATTCATTGCGATGTGAGATTCTTTATTGTTTAGTTTCTTCTTGTCTTCTTTCTTCTTTTTCCCCTAACTATATGTCTTTCCAACACTTGATTGTTTGACATGTGAATACCGTGAATGTATTAGGGTCAGCTTCTGAGGATCAAAAAGGCAGATCATTACAACTTGATATTTTCAGTTGTAGGAGGCTTAATTTGGGTGGCCATATGATGGCAATTAGAGAGGATTTTGAATGATTAAAAGATTGAAAATAGTAAGAGAGATATAAGGATGAGATCCATTTTTTACTCTCTCGACTTCCTATTTATTTGTCACCTCTTTACATCATTTCTTTTAGACTTTGGTTCTCCTCCCTCTCAATCATTTTCGACCAACAATTATCATCCCTAAACCCCAAAAATCCAAGTACAAAATTATACCAAACTCTTTGATCTGATCGTCGACGGTAAGGCAGTTCGGGAGCTAGCAACTTCTGATGTGTGAAAGGATTCAAGTGGATCAATTTAACATTTCAACATGTATGCAAGAGATTTAGTGAAAAGCAATTCTCTGTTTTATTTTGTTATATCATACTTATATATATTATTTATGTAATAGTATGTTAAATTATATGACGAATCTTGTATATTGAAATGCCGTTACAAATTGGTTGGTTGTGTATATTATTATATCTATATAAAATTGAAAAAAAATTATATGCTTTCTTATCTGACGCTCACGGTCAGCATATAGAAAATTGTTTATATACATTATTAGTATTGTTATATAATTTAATTAATTAAAATCTATGTTTAAAATAAATAAAAATGTGTTCATGTATAAAATGCATTGGGTAGCAAATAATTTTTTTTATCTCAAATAAATATATAAAATATTTATTTAACCTGAAATTGTTTATGTAATTTTAATATTTGTATATGTATATATATTTATTACAAATAATAAAATTTTGTATAAAAATATTACATAATATATGTTATACGTTACACTTTTAAAAATATTATATATATATATATATATTAGTTATACATAAATTTTTAAATGATTTAAAATAAAAAACCAGAAATAAATTAATTTTTTTATATGTATGGATGAGAGAAAAATATGCAGAAGTAAAAAAAATATTGTTATATATATATATATCTAAATACATATATTTATATGTATGTATAAATTAATTTAAAATAAAATAAAATATTATTTTATAAACTAATTTTGTTATTTAGTTATTTTTATATATATTTACCTACATATATATAAATATAATTTTTAAATGTTTTTATATAAATTATTTATAACTAACATTTAATATATATACATTTATATTTATAGTTATATTATATATTTACTTATATATATTATGATGCAAACATATGCATATTTAGACAACAAATCAAATACAAGCACTAACATGTCCGTTGCGATGTAAATCCCATCATCTATACATAGACATGTCAAACCATGTACACATTGTTCTATTTATGTGCACGTATACACATGTGTATATGATACACACATACATATATAATATAATGCAAATTATATAATATAAAACTTTGTTTATATATTCAAATAAAATATTGATTTTATTTAACAGAAAATTTAGAAAAGTTCTAAATAAATTAGACCACGTAGGCCTATTAGAGATCCAAATAGGTAAAAAAAAATTGAAATTTACCCAATTATTCTACTGCGCATTGACCTAGCTCTAATAGTTTTTTTGGTAGTAATAGGGGTTTGAGATTGGGTGACCCACTTTCTCCCTTGCTATTCTCTGTTACAACGGAGTGCCTTTCCACTTTATTTGAACTAGAACACATAAGGGGAAATAAAGCCAATTTGTCACATTGAACTAATCATCGCCCACTTACTATACGCAGATGACATTTTAGTTTCTGCAATAAATACTCCTGAGAATCCAAAGACTTTTAATGGTATCAAAAAAAACTTTTTGAATACAATATAGGGTTGAAAATAAAAAAAGCTCAAGTCTAATCTTATATTTAGAAAAGGGGCCAACATAAAGAGGCAATCACAAACATTATCAAAGTTCAAATAGGAAGTCTCCTAACCAATTATCAGGGAATCCCCCTATCTACTAATAAGTTGATGACTAGGGAATTTGCTATATATAATTAACGAGAAAATTGAACAATGGAACAATATATTCTTTAATGTAAGTGGGAGATTAGAATTGATCAAGTCTGTCATATACCCAATGATTTCCTTTTGGATGCAATTTTGCCAAATCCCCTTGAGTGTCATAAATAAAATTAATTCTATTTGTGCAAATTTCCTATGACGCAACAAATTCCATAGAATGTCATTAGGTGATGTGTGTAGAACCAAAATGGAAGATGGGTTAGGCATATAAAGTTTAGAGGACTTAGAACTTTGTACCGCTATAAAATTGGTGTGGAAATTCCTATAGGGGAAATTTTATGGGTAGTGTGGATTGGAAATAAGTATTGCAACAATAGAAATTTCTTAAGCATATAGTGTGACAACAATGCATTTAACACTTGGAAAACCTTTCTAATTTCGAGGTAGTGGTGCAAGGGACTCATAGGCAGAAGAGTCGTTAATGAAGCAGATACAGATTTATGAATGGATCCTTGGTTGAAAGGCAATTATCTTGTGAAAAAATTAGGATGGCAACATATGGTTGTTGTGGGTGGTCCCAACAGGAAGGTACCAGCTTCAACTCATGACAATGAACGTAGAGTTTCCTCTTCCTATTTGCCTACTTATATATGCCATCAGATACATAATATTCAAATAGACATGAATGCAAACAAAGATGAATAGTATTTGATCCCAAATGATAGTGGATCACTTTCTTTCAAAGAAATTTAGGAAGCTAGTAGAAACAAACATAATAAGCAAGAATGGTGTAAACATGTGTGGAATAACAAATGTGCTCTAGAAATGTCTTTATGCGCACTACTAGCAAGATTAAATAAGCTAAGCACTAAAAGAAAGGTGGCTCAATGGAACAATCAAATTGATACTAAGTGCAACTAATGCTATCAAGAGAATGAAAACATCGAACACCTTTTCTTCAAATGTTCATACTCTAAAGACCTTGGGAATTTCATCCAAAAAAAATTACAGTTGAGAAACATTACTTGCACCAATCTTAATGATATTTTTAATCAACTATTTGTAAACAATGCAAGTAGGAAATCAGCCAACCAACATAGCCATAACATGCTTAATATGACATATATGATGTGAAACAAAATGTAGAGTGTTCCAAGGAATTCAAATGCCAACATAAGTTAGATCTATTCCACTCATGCATGACTGTAAAGTACTACTTAATCAGATCAATTCAAAAGCAAAGAAATTAGAGGAAGTGAACTTCTCTTTGAAGAGTTTGGAGTTTGCTTCCGTAGCCATCCTCTCCAACAGAACAGTTTCAGGACGAGTGAGCAACTTCAGCTCAACTAGCAGCTTCCTCAAAGTTTTTTGTTGCATCGTAATCAAAATTCGACAGAAAGGAGGGTAAATCAAGATGAATATGGTTAGATTTGACATGGCCTCCATCAAATCTTTGCCTATATGGTAGCTCGATGCTTGATAGTGGGCATAACATCCATTAGAAGATTAAAATATTTTCTAAAGAGCTAATTGTGATAGGAAGCTATCAATGTGTGAACAATCATATGTAAAGCATGACTAGTATAATGGTTTTTGTTAATAAGTAGCAAGCAATTACTACTTACTTTATGTATTAGGAGCATCGTACAAGAGGTTTTGAGTAATATACATTGAGTAACTCCTCCTCTCATTTGATCTCCTAATATATTTTCTTTCTTTGTTTTTCACGAGTGCAAGTTAATGTATGGAGATAATATGTATTCTTTTTTCTTGCAAGGAACTCATCTAGTTTAGGGTGTTGTAAGGTATCGATAAGGTATATTATTGAAATATATGAGTTCTATAGTAGTAATAAAGAATTGTTCTTTCAAAAAAAATCTTTTACTTACAACTTAACTTATTTTCTACCATTAAATCATAAAAAATTAAGTTGGTGTTAACACTTCTACATAAAGCATTTTGTGTACTTTAGAATCAAATATATCATTTCGTGTTTCAGAGCTATTTTCAATAGCGTTTAATACAAACTGAAAACCAAATATAACTTTTCATGTTTTGTGCTACCTTTTAGTGGCATTTATCCCTCTTTCTTTTTTCTCTCTAAGAAGGAGATTGATCTTTATTATGTTATAATAAAGGAGGGGAGTGTAATTTCTTACATAATAACGCATTTATCCTAATTATCTAAGGCTCAATATAAATAAAAATTACATCACATTGACAAATTCAATATAGGAAAGACAATAAACATAAACCAGCCACTGAATTTGGTTAATTACTTCACCTCCATTCTTTTCAAAATTAAGATCAACTCTTCTATTGTTTCGACGTGGCGGTTTTTCAATAGCATTCTATTCTTTACTACCTATTTATATAATTTTTCTGTAATTTAACGCTACCTTTTACTACATTTTAGTAGCATTTTTCGTTACATGTTTATTACATTGTTTTTAAATAGCATTCTATATATTTTTTATTTTGTTGAAGTTATATAATACTATTTTGATATAGCATTTTGTACTTGCCTTTTATAAATAATGCTACTATATACCAACATTTTGTTTTTCCATATAACATTCTGTACTTGTATATAATTTTGTATAGTACTAGAACATTGCTAAATAGACTCCACTTTTGGGGAGGGCAAAAAAATTCGATCAGATTCCATCACGCAAAACTTCGGTGACCATGCCCGTTGAAACCCCTCATACAAAAGTGGAGTTCCTTTGATAATGTTATAATACTATAGTTTTTTTTGCTGTTGGTGATTATTTATGAGTGAGATAAAAGAATGCTTTTTCATTGTTAGTGATTAGCTATGAGTGGGATAAAAGAGAATGTGGAATAGTAACGTGGTGAAATGACAAATCGAAGTAGCTCAACAGGCGACGAGATGAGACATCATGGTTATGTCTGCTAGAGCTTAGGGTTATATTGATGTAAGCTAGCTCAAGTGGTAAGTGGTGGTGATATGATGAGACAACTACGAGATTGAAGATACTATGGATGGCTTGGTGATGGAAGCAACGACGATGGTGAAGATGAAAACTGACTAGTAAGGATTGGCAAGATGTATTGTGTTAAGATTTGGTAGCTACCACTTTAAGATTAGTAGCATCTTCAAAATTAATTTTCAAACTTGTGATTTGTGAACTAAACATGGATTTGAATTTGTTCAATAAACTAATCATTATTCTGTTTTTCTATATGAACACTTGGACGTACCTGCCAAAGAGGTAATTTATAATTTAGGACAAATAAGAAAGATAACTGAGTTATGGTACCTGAAGAGGTCCAAGATTATAAACAAAAGAACAAAATCAAACATCCTAGAATATTACATTAATCAATCGAATCGAAAGGAAAAAAAAGAAATTCAAAATTAAACGAGGGATCCAATTGGTAGGATAAAAATCCACATCCACAACTATGCAAAGAAGAAGAAACAGACGTGAGACAAAGCAATAATGACACAACCAATATTTTAATCATTAGTATTAAAGAAACCTAGTTTTTTCCAGCTATCAATCATAAAATCAGGACCTTTTTGGACTTCTCCTTCTCATCTCTATTCAACTCGCCATTCCCACGCTTCTTGATTTTCTCTATTTTGATTTCTGCGTCTCTTTTGACTCCGTTCGACTTCAGTTCGTGAGCTTGAGCTCAAGCTAGAAGGTATGGCGAATTTATTTTCCGTTGTTAGAAATTCAACAATTTATTTGCGTAATTTGACATGATTATTGGAGAAATTTGAGCTGGGAGCTAAAGATTTAATATAAATTAAAGCGTTCGGAAGTTTATATATTTTTATATGATTCAAGATATGGAAATTATGGAGCTGAATGTAAAAAAAAAACATTCGTTTGTTGACTTTCAAACTTGTAATAGAAGATTGGTATATTTGTTTGTTTACTTTTGATTGATAAATATTTGACAAAATGCTTTATCAGATTTAAGTTTGGAGGACAGTGGAAACCAAAATGATATTGTCAATTAAAACTGAAGAGGACATATTATCCGAATATCTAATTTCAATCTGCCATTTATTATTCTCCTCAATGATTTGCAAACTGAGATTTTTACTGTGATATATATGATTTGTATTACACAACAATGTTACTGAATATTTGATGAATTTTTCAGATCGATAATGCCAAATTCCAAAAGGCTGTATACAATAAATTAACAAAGGATCGAAGACTCTCCTCATTTGCATTTGGAAACTAAAAGTAGAAAAACGTACAGTGTTTTGTTAAAAAGAATATATGCACATGGCCCCTAGTTCCACTAATATTTGCATGGATATTCCTGAATCACAAAACTCTGATAGTGAACAATCTATTGATCACAAAGACATTGTGATCAATAAAGCTTCTTCGGCCTCCAGTGTGAAAACATGTGTATCTTCTTCAAGTGGAGTACATGAACTTCTTGAATGCCCCGTTTGTACGAATTCGATGTATCCTCCTATTCATCAGGTGTGCTTCTCTTCCTGACATGTTTTTCATTAAATTTGTATACATTTTTCCTGAAATGCAAAAATCTTTTTGTGTTATATACCATCCAAGTGCAATATGATAACAAAAAGGTAGATGTGAATTGGCGCATTGTAAAGTCCACAATTTGAATTATAATGGTGTTAGATGGAATATTTATATTTAACATCCTTTTTACGAGAATCCAAGCTGATTTCACGAATTATATCATCAACAGCATAAGATATCGACAATTTTTTGCTTCTGTTTTCACCAAATTACATACAATTAGACTCTCTCATCTCATTAATCATGATAATCTTTTAGTTAATTTGGTATGTAACTTAAATATTAAGTTATGCTTGTTATTATCTTTTAACAGCATGTATTTATGCAGTATGGATGATTGCTATGCGTCTTTATTGTATGTATGTATGAGTTTATGTTTATATTCATAAAATGTTTTGAATATACCGATATTATTAGATGATCACAATGTAAAAGTATGAAAACTTTCATCGCCTTATGCAGTGCCCAAATGGCCATACTTTATGTTCAAAATGCAAACTCAGAGTACAGAATCAATGTCCTACTTGTCGACAAGTTCTTGGTGATATCAGATGTTTAGCTCTTGAAAAAGTGGCTGAGTCACTTGAACTCCCATGTAAATATCAAAACTTTGGGTGCAATGGAATATTTCCATATTATGGAAAACCCAAGCATGAGAAGCTTTGCCAATATAGACCATATAATTGTCCATATGCTGGATCAGAATGTCTAGTAAATGGTGATGTTCCAACACTTGTGGCTCATTTAAAGTGCGACCACAAAGTGGATATGCACGATGGATGTACATTTAATCATCGCTATGTTAAAGCTAATCCTCACGAGGTTGAGAATGCCACTTGGATGCTCACTGTAAGTCACTTCTTAAAGCTTTTTTCTCCGTACATTGATCCATCACATATTGTATTATATTCACTCATTCGGAAAACAAACTCAATATGCTATCATTTATTGTCACAAAATCAGTCGATAGTGTAATGAATCATATTCTATTATTTTTATGGGACAAGGTCACGTAAATATTTAGCTTTCCAATGTAGAATATTCAGTGTGCTCCCTAAGATCATTTTCAGCTTCTGTTTTGTTTACTTAAAGTATTTTCTGAAAAAAATTAAACGAAACAACATTACACATCCAACACACTCAAATATCACTACCACAAGAAAACAACCAATCATTAAACAAATCACCTAAAAAAAAAGGCTAACCCACAAGGGAAAAAAAACTTCATTCAAACGACATAGAAAATGCTCTTTTATGCATTAGGTGCACTACGATATTGACTGAGAGAGATTCATATTCAAAACGATAAAAACAGTGGCTTTTTAATGTTAAATGACATACACTACGCTGTTTTAACAAATTTTAGCATAGTGGCACAGAAAACTATTTGTTTAGTCATTTAGACTAAACAAGCCACCAATTTTTTGTGCTTTATTTGCTTGATATGTATTTTGAGGTGAACAAGTCATCTATTTAGCATGTTCTACTCAAAACAGCTACTCATATTTCTAAAAAAATATTACTAGTTCGGATCGCAGCGTAATTTATTTTTTGTTGTATTATCTAAATAACCAAGCTTCGGTTGTGAACTCTAGGAAAGTATGTGCTTGCCAAACACATACTAGTTGTTATAGAGTTGTCGGTTTTGGGATTTGAACTCGTGACATTTGGTCTCGCAGTCCGAATCTGTTGTACTTAGAAAACAAAATACTAAAGCTGAATGCTTCGATACTTTATTGATCTGAAATACTTGGCTTTAAATAGCCTTAAGATGAAGACATAGTCTTCTACAATAACTGGAAAGAGAAATCTAACTGAAAAACAGGAACATACGAAATACTAGGACAACTCATTGACTCCTAAAATATAGGAGTTTATTCTGCAACTAAAAGACTAAATTAAATCCAACAATTCCTCCCTTAAACTGAATGCGGTAGCAATCAGTTTATCTTGTCACATACTTCAAGCTTCTCTCTCAAACGAACAAAGACATCCAACTTTAACGGCTTAGTTAAGATGTCCGCAATCTGCTCACTGGTTCCACAATGCACAAGCTTCACAACTCCATCTTTAGTAAGATCCCTTAGAAAATGAAACCTTACATCGATATGTTTGCTCCGGCCATGAAGAACAGGATTTTTGGACAACTTAATGGCTGAACTGTTATCATACATGATCGTTGTGCTTCCCGAATGTTTTAGACCAAATTTCTCCAAAATCCTCCTCATCCAAACACACTGACACGCGCAATAAGCTGCTGCAACAAACTCAGCTTCCGTTGTGGACAGAGTCACCACCGGTTGCTTCTTAGATGCCCAAGCTACAGCTCCTCCACTTAATAGAAAGGCATAACCACTTGTACTCCTCCTATCGTTAATGTCTCCGGCATAATCACTGTCCGTATAGACAGTTAACCCACCAACAGCTCCTCTCTTGTAAAATACACCAAAACTCACGGTACCTTTGAGATAGCGAAGTACCCGTTTTGCTGCCTGCATATGTTGATTGGTAGAATCCGCCATATATCTGCTTAATAAGCACACCACGTACATCAAATCTGGCCTTGTTGATGTGATATACATCAAGCTCCCAATCAATTGTTTATACAGCGTTGAATCCACCTTGCTGCTTCCATCTCCTTCCTTTGAGAGTCTCGTCCCTGGTACAATTGGGTTTTTAACTTCATTCGCATCCTGCAAATTGAACCTTTCCAAGATCTCACCAGCATATTTCGTTTGATGAATAAAGATTCCATCAGCATCTTGTATTACTTCCACTCCCAAGAAATACTTCATCTTCCCCAAGTCGATCATGTCAAACTCTTCTTTCATGGACAATTTAAACTTTTCAAGCATATTGATATCATTCCCCGTAAAGATTAAGTCGTCCACATAAAGACTAACAATCAGAATCTTGTTACCTTCTCCGGTTTTGACGAACAAAGTATGCTCGTACTCACATCTTTGGAATCCTTCCTTGGTGAAATATGTTTCGATTCTGCTGTACCAAGCACGAGGTGCCTGCTTCAATCCGTATAGAGCCTTCTTGAGTTTATAAACTTTGTTCTCTTCTCCCTTTTTGACATAACCTTGCGGCTGCTCTACATAAACGTCTTCGGATAGCTCACCGTGTAGGAATGCACTTTTGACATCTAATTGATAAACACACCAATCTTCTTGAGCTGCCACTACCACGATCATGCGTATCGTGTCCCATCTTGCTACAGGAGCAAATACTTCATTATAGTCTACGCCTTGTTGTTGTGCATACCCTTTTGCGACGAGTCTAGCTTTGTATTTATCCACCTCCCCTTTTTCATTGAGTTTCGTTTTATACACCCACTTCACTCCAAACTTCTTTGCTTCTTTTGGTAACGTGGTAAGGTACCATGTTCCGTTCCTTTCTATTGATTCCAGCTCTGCCTCCATCGCTTTTACCCACTTTTCATCTCCATTGACTTCATCGAATGTGACTGGATCTTCCATGGAAGCAAACATAACAAAGCTGCTCATATCCTCATCTTCTTCTTCTGATAATTCTTCTCCAGTGGTATAGTTTTGTAGATAAGCAGGTTGTCTTCTGATTCGTTGTGCTGGAGACGTTGGAGGAACCGGTGTTGCAGCTTGTGGTGAAGACAAAGGCGAATTGGTAGGAGAAACAGTCTCCTCTGTAGCTTGTGGTGATACAGGGTTTTCGTTTTGCTCGTTATGCTCCGTATCAGATTCATCAGATTTGCACTCTTCCCACGTCAGCTGCTCTTCATTTATTTCTCCTTTTTCTTTTCCCAATTCCATCCTTTTTCTTCTTCGAACACAACGTCTCGACTGGTCACGACTTTCTCTGTGACTGGATCATATAATCTGTATCCTTTTAATTCGCTGCTTACTCCAATAAACACACGTGATGCTTTTGTCATCCAATTTCTTCCTTCTCTGATCTGGAACATGAACATGCCCCAAACACCCAAACACTCTGAAATAATCCATCGTAGGTTTTACACCACTCCACATCTCTTCTGGTGTTTTCTCCTTCAAAACAGAGGTCGGACTTCGGTTTAATACATGGACGGCCCATTTGGCTGCTTCAGGCCAGAAACGCTTGGGAACTCCTTTATCATTAAGCACACATCGCACCATATTCATAATTGTGCGATTCTTGCGTTCCGCAATTCCGTTTTGCTGCGGCGTGAAAGCGGTTGTGAGCTGTCTCTTTATTCCCTTCTCTTCGCAGAAGCTTTTGAATTCGTTTGACAGGTATTCTCCTCCTCTGTCTGTTCTTAAGCAGATCAAAGCTTCTCTGGTTTCTCTCTCCACTTGAGTTTTGAATCTCGTGAACAATCCGAACGTCTCAGATTTGTATGACAAGAAATATATCCAAACTTTTCTGTTGTAATCGTCAATGAAAGTGAGGATATAATTCTTATCGCTGTTTGATGCTGGAGAGATAGGACCGCAGAGATCTGAGTGTATTAGTTCCAGTCTCTGTGTTGAACGCCACATGCTCTTCTTTGGAATACTTTCCCGGTGTTGCTTTCCCACTAAGCAGCTTGCACACTTCCCTGCTTCCTCTGTTGTCTTTAGATGTGGTAACCCTTTCACCATATTCTGATATTTCAGGGTTCTCAAGCCTTTGTAATTGAGATTCCCATATCTTCGATGCCAGAGCTGGAATTCATCCGTTGTTGCTGCTTGTAAGCACTTCGTCACCGCTTTCAAGGGATTTTTGGTTGCTATGATTTTAAACAGCCTTTTGTTGTCATCTTTGACTCCATGATCAGACCCAGCTTCGGATGATATAACTTGCAGGTTCGTTGTTTCATCAACACTTCACATTCTTTCTCAAGGAGCTGTCCGATACTGAGGAGATTAGTTTTCAGATCAGGTACGTAATACACATCATCGATCGTGAGTGATTTTCCATTCATCAGCACACTCACGTTTTCTTTTCTCATCACCTTCAGTTGATAGTTGTTTCCTAGCTTCACTGAGTGACGAAATTCTCCATCAAGTGTGGAGAACCAAGATTTGTTTCCACACATATGGTTGCTGCAACCCGTATCCAGGAACCATACTTCTTTGCCCTTCTCATTTCCTGTGAGAACCGTCAGCAATGCTTCATGATCGTCTTCGGTGAAAGCCATCAGCAACATGTCTTCTTCATCATCCGCTTTGGCATAATTGGCTTTATCATCCCAGCTTGGACATTCATTCTGAAAATGTCCAAGTTTATGGCAGTTATAGCATTCGATAGTGGATTTATCAAAGCTTCTTCCTCTGCCTCGTTCTCTTCCTCTGCTCATCCTTCCTCTTCCTCGTCCTCTTCCTCCTTCATGAGAAACCTTCAGTGCTTGATCTTCTTCAACAGCACTTGGTTTCTTCATCTTTGATTCATGCACCAGTAGTGAACTCTGCAAAACATCGATAGTGAGTGTGTCGATGTCATTGGACTCCTCTATTGAACACACAATGTAATTGAAACTTTCGGTTAAAGTGCGCAGAATCTTCTCCACGATTTTGACGTCCTGCATATCATCTCCACAGTTTCTCATATCATTGGCCACCACCATTACTCTTGAAAAATAATCGTTGATGGATTCTCCAGTCTTCATCTCCAACAGCTCAAAGGTTCTCCTTAACGTTTGTAACTGAGCACGCTTCACTCTCGCGTTTCCTTGGTATTTGGTTTTCATCGAGTCCCACAATTGCTTGGAAGTCTCCTTTAGCGTGATTGTTTTGAGAATAGATTTATCAATCGCGCTAAAGAGATAGTTCTTCGCTTTTAAGTCCTTCAATCTTGCATCATTAAGAACCTTCTTCTGTGCTTCAGTTAGTGTTTCCTCATTCGCTGGCTCACTGACTCCATCTCTTACCACCACGAAGTATTCCTTTGACTTCAAGAGATTCTCCATGAGAAGACTCCAATGGTCATAATCTCCGTCAAACTTCGGAATGCTTGGTTGGGAAAAGTTGCTTGATTCTCCCATTTCACTTACCTGTGTTTTCACTCTTTATTACTGTGTTTTCCTTTTCTTTTGATTCTGCTCTGACACCAATTTGTTGTACTTAGAAAACAAAATACTAAAGCTGAATGCTTCGATACTTTATTGATCTGAAATACTTGGCTTTAAATAGCCTTAAGATGAAGACATAGTCTTCTACAATAACTGGAAAGAGAAATCTACGGAACTGAAAAACAGGAACATACGAAATACTAGGACAACTCATTGACTCCTAAAATATAGGAGTTTATTCTACAACTAAAAGACTAAATTAAATCCAACAGAATCATCAACCAACTGCGCCAACCCTTAGCTAATTGTAGCGTAAATATTTGAATTACAAATATTAACTTGTTACTTATTTGATGTCACAAGTATCAAAACAAAATAACAAAACTACTTTAAAAAATATTGGCTTAAGATGGATGTTAAACGGTGAACAAATACTCATATTTTCAAAAAGAATGTTAGTAGTATCAAATTTGCACTAGATGTGATATGTTGATTAAGTTCAGCTCTGATAGCGTAGTAGGAGACCATTTATTTGTTACCGATGATTTATAGAGTGATCTTTTCATATATATTTTATATTTACCAATAATTTATTTATAACTGGATGTAGGATAAAACTCAACGTGTACTTCATCTATTTTATTGTTGACCAATTAAATGGTTTGGATCTATCCAGGTATTTAATTGCTTCGGCCAACACTTCTGTCTCCATTTCGAGGCTTTCCTTTTAGGGATGGCACCCGTATACATGGCGTTCTTGAGATTCATGGGAGAAGAAGAAGAGGCAAAGAAGTTCAACTACAGTCTAGAGGTCGGTGGCAATGGTCGTAAATTGACATGGCAAGGTGTTCCTCGTAGCATCAGAGACGATCACAAAAAGGTTAGAGACAGTTATGATGGATTAGTCATTCATAGAAACATGGCTCTCTTTTTCTCTGGTGGAACTCGACAGGAACTTAAACTCAGAGTGACTGGTCGCATTTGGAGAGAACAGTGACTCTGTTTTTTTCCTTCATCTTTACGCATGTAAATAATATCAGAGTGGATGCTTTAGGACTTCATCTTTTGTATGTTCAAAAGCATTGTTGTGTTATTATGCCATTTAAACGAATTTTATTTGATTTTATGGTAAGAGATGCTCACTTATACGAACTAAAGATATACACTGCTGGTTAGATTTTTATGTGTTATGTTTCTAAAGATTGAGCTGTACGCCAAAAAGAATGAGCTAACTTCATTGTTTATGTTTTGTACATGAAAAAGACAAAAGAAAATCACGTTAGTGATAATTGGTCAAATCATATTGGTAACTGCTGAAAGGAGAAACAAAATGGTGCGGGGAAGACAAAATGGTCGCATCTGCATGCGCGGCGTGTGCGCGCTCACAAAAAAACCATGGGAAACATTACATCCTTATTAATAGTTGAAATAGAAAGACATTTCTTTTATCCGACCGTGAACTTTCTAAAATACTCTTCACTCATATATAATTCAAGTATTATCTATATTATTCCCTTTACAATCATCTAAAACAAACAATAATATTTATTATTTCTAACATATTATTTCTACGCTGAATTAGAACAATTCAAACTAAGTTAAAACTTGAATATTTCAATGAATATATTTTTAGGTTTGCGTGTTTACTGAAATGAGAATATATCAAATACGCACATCAGATAATAAAAGATTCTTTTAGATAATTCAACACATCTTTAATAATAGTTATAATACTTTAATGTCATATTTTTTTAGTATTAGCGTAAACTACAAAAAAAATGCTATTTTATATTAGTATCACTTAAAAATTGGATCCAACTTCTTTTATAAATTCAAAATTGCCCTCTAAAAATATTACCAAATCTTAGTATCATTTAAATATATGATCTAATAAATAAACCTCCATAAATATTACTAAATCTTAGTGCAGCTTAAATATAGTATGCAACAAATAAATTTTCTTAACAAATTCAAAACTTCTCTTTACAAATATTACCAAATCTTAATACCACTTAAAACAAGACCTAACAAATTAACTTCTTTTACAAGTAATAGAAACAAAAATTCAAACTACCACCAATGTAGATGTTGCACTTAGATGGAATTAGAAGAACAAAAATTCAAACTAACAACAAATAAACTTTTTGAATATGTTAAACATATTCACTTTATAGAAAAACAATTCACGCGTAAAGCGTGTGCCATCATCACGCGTGAAGCGCGTGCTGTAACGTTCATTTTTCTATAATGTTAATTCTATTGTTCAAGAACCAAATATCATGTGACGACCCACCTTCTTGATCCTTAGAAATCGACACTAATACATCCTCGGTATCCACGTGTCGTAAATCCAAGCGCCGGAGAGGAAGATTATCATGGGGTAAAAGAAAATAAAGATAGAAGATATAACAATAACAGAATCTCACATCGTATTTAACAAGTGGGAATCATAAAGGTAGTACATATAATCACTCTCAAAGTGAGATATCAGAGTCATGATAAGTACTAACCCAGCTGGGATAGTTATAACGGCCTATCCCTACAGGTGCTGGTAGAAACATATTCATAATACAAACATAGCGGAAAGTGGTGGTTATAACAAAAAGATCCAAATTGCTTCATGCTTCAGGCTTCATGCTCCATATGCTCCAAATACTCCAAAATGCTCCTAATTAGCTAACTACTAGGCTGTCCGGGGAAAATTAGGGCACCCCGAGTTTAAGGGAAAAGAAAATAAACCTGGGTCAGTCATGAGACTGGTGTGAGAAACTCAAAATACGCATTTTAAAAACAAAGATATCTCATAAGACCATGCCACAGAATGGATTTTACCTTATGATAACCAAAATATTTGCGACGTAAAATCATTAGGTATTATTTTTAATAACATCCTTTGAAAAAGACTTTTCATGTAAATATATTCAAATAGCCGAAATTGTTACATTAACGGCATAATACTTTTACAATCAAGTCCGTAGGCACTTATTGGAGAATGAATTTCCATACAATGGCAGGTAAGGGACTACCTTCCACACAGTACATTTCTAGAGGATTGTATCAAGGATACTCAAACAATCCTCTACATCTGGCAAGACCGGCCTATCCCTATTTGGCACTCATACATGGCTTGGATAGAATCGAATATGACATCACCTTGGTCGTTAATGACCTATCCGAAAGCTCTCTTAGCATACACAAGATACCTGATATATAGTGGGTTATCTAGAAAGGTGATGACCATACCCTAATGGTTGCGAACCACATAGCCTTGTGGCGTACCCTGTTTAAGCCATTACTGGGTGATGAGACCTGAAGTAGCGATTATCTTTCTCATAGCACATCCCACTTTGAATGCCACATTGCCATCCCATAGTCACAGAACTGATTTCTACAAACGTATAACTCCTGAGCTCGTACGTCTCAGGAAATGGTGTTAAGCTAAGAGAAGTTATCTTATTCGCCACCAAACAGATGATACGTTCATGTAAATCGATTTATGTAACTAGAAATGCAACGTCAGACATTCGTCCATACAAGTTGCCCAGGAACAGGACAAACCGAAGGCACTCTTCTATCACATCTTGTCGGGAGTTACCCATAGGATCAGTAACGAGAAGTCCTTGCATCAAAAATATTAAATGAAGAACTACTGCCACATAATATGATATGAGAAATTTTCCCCGACGATCAGTGACAAGCAGCCCAACATCCCATCTTCCAAATCATATCCATGTCATCACTTCGAAAATGTAAATTGGTTCAAGTGGTTTTCGAATAGGAATTACCCAAATCCGACCATGGTTCCCTTGAACCAATCATCGATAAAAGATGTTCTATGAATGGGGAATCATTTTTTAATTGATTAAGTTCTTCCATCAAAATCACTTTTGGAGATATATATTTCCAAAACATTCTTTCCGGTATATACAGAATCATTAAAGCTTTCTTATCAAATTCTTTGATTACTTAAAACCTTTTTAAAACTAGGACTAATTCGAAGTCATTTCATTCTTCATTTGGTAAAATATTTCCAAATCATTTCCTTTAAATCTTAACATAAATTTCTTAATTCAAAACTCAAATTTTGATTGAGTTAAAACCATGTTATCTAGGATGTTAATCCAAAACCAGTAAATATTAAGTGAGCAGAATCTATAGAAATCATCTAATTCTACTCAATATCAATTCTCGTATTCAACAAATACTATAGGTGGAATAACAGTGAAATCACCTTTTAAATTCCATGAATAGTACGAGTTCCCTCTTCGGGCTTTAACATCGAGTACAAGAAGATTATCTCCATAAAATCCAAGTTATTTATATTTGGGAAAATCGTATCTTTTCTATTTCGGAAATTTTTTGATCCAAGTAAACCAAATTCACTATCCAATCCATCGGGCCAGTCCGGATAGCCAGGGAGAGTAGGAAACTGGTTTTCCAAACTCAAGCCTAGACACTATCTCTCTGACACCCATAAGGCGGTCAAGTTATTTGATCGACTCTAAATCATTTAACATTTACCCATTCCATAAATCCTTCAAAACATCTTTAAAATACTTTATAAACCATTTGGAAACGTTTACAAAAGATTTGGGAAAGAACGGTTGCGTTTAAAATTATATTTCAAAAGTTATATAAAAGTGTCGCGGAAAGTGCTTTTTAAGCTATATTGAACAAAAATGACTTTTTATCATTTGGAATTTTTTTTTTTAACTCAAATCACTTTTAAAACATTTTAAAAGATTTTTTAGAATTTATTTCATATTTTTAAACAATTTTAAAGAGGTTTAACATCCCATATACACCAATTCATTTAATAAAGGAAAGTGATTTCCTTTGCTTATCGACGTGCATTTCTGTGACTTGCATATATATTCAACATTCATATTAAAAACTCATCATCAAAAATCATAATCAAACATATATAACATCCAATACCATATAATACCATAGTTTAGGAGTTTCTCACCTTGGGTTTAACCGATTAACTAAAAATTGGTTATAGCTCTGCTATTTGAATTTTAAAGCTCACGATCACTTGGGCTTTTGACTTTGGAGTGCTCGGCCTTGACTAGGAAGCTCACGGCCTTGGTTGTAGGGGAGGGATGGCTTGGCCTTCAATGGAAGATGGTGGTGGCCGTGAAAGATATGGAAGAAAGGTGGAGTTTTGGAATCGTTTTGAGGTGCTTAAGTGTATGTAATTATATATTATAATTTTAAATTCTTTTTTGGAATAAAATTTTCCATAATCTCTTTTAGGGTGGAAGCCATTAAAGAGGAGAATAAAGCTTAGAAAAATGAAGAAGGAGATGAAATGAAAATGAAAAGGAGAAGGGGTGGTATTTATAGGGAAAAAAGAGGAGAAAAATATCTAAGATATTTTACACATATGCATCATTATCCATCACATCAACATGCACCATCTACATCACCTTTATGGCCGAAATGACTACTCCCCATGTGCATACTTCAGTGCTTGTACTATGGTGGACTTTTGGTTAGCTTAGGAAGTAAGGAAAAAGAAATATCTTGGATATTTTATACATATATGTTATTATATTTATATGTATATGTCTGCATGTATGAATGATCATGTGCATGAGAATATATCTTCATGTATGCACATGTATATGTGCACATGTATCTCCATAACGTTGCACAACTTTTATACATTGTTTCGTTATGAATCCCGATTTTGATTTTCGGTCATATTTTCACTTTTTAGTTAATACGTAAATATTTGTAAACAAAATTTGAAAATAAATCTCTAATCATTTTTAACTAATTAAATGATCATATTTCATTTATAAAACCATATAAATTAATATTAATAATTATTTACAAAATTGTTATTATACCGATAAAGCGAAACAAATTTTTCTTATGATTTCAAATTAAGTATACATGTTTATAAAATTTATAATAAATTATTACTCTATAACTATTTAAAATGAGTTATTAAAATCATTGTAAAAATTATTAAATCATTTTAATCTCAAATTAATTCAAATAAATAAATTTATTAAAGTGATATATTTGCGGGTCGTTACAGATACCCCCCCTAAAAGAATTTCGTCCTCGAAATTGAGGATACGAAAAAGGTAAATCGAAAAAAATATATAATGAAGTGATACATATATATAAGATATAGCAAGTGACATCACCATAGGCCGGTGAGTACATTATACAACATACAACTATGTATCCATTCTGAATTCAAGATAGGCTTTGCGCATTCTCTCTTTTGTCTTCCATGTGCAGTCTGCTGCGTCTCCACTCCATTGGACTTTAACTAGCCTTACAACTTTCCTCCTTAATCTCTTCTCATCACGATCCACGATTCGCATAGGTCGCCTGATAACTACCAAATTAGGTTCAACTTCTAAATCTTCTTGGGCAGCTATTTCAATAATTTGCTCTGGGTCATGCACATATTTTCGTAGTTGAGATATGTGAAAGACATTGTGCACACCCGAAAACCTTTCGGGCAATTCCACCCGATAAACCAATGAGCCAATCCGCTCGAGAATGGGAAAAGGTCCCATAAAGCGAGGTGCCAATTTTCCAATTCTCCCAAATCTCACCACTCCTCTCATCGGGGAAACCTTTAGGAATACATAATCTCCTACTGAGAACTCCAAATTTCTAAGCCTCACATCCGCATAACTCTTTTGCTTGGCTCCGGGATTCTCTTATCGTTTTCTTGATCATGCCAACCTTTTTTGAAGCTTCTATAATCATGTCAGGGCCAAATACCAATCGATCTCCGGTCCCGATCCAACATACTGGGGATCTACATGGACGACCATATGAAACTTCATATGGTGCCATGTCAATACTATCCTGATAACTGTTATTATAAGAGAATTCTATCAAATGAAGGTAGCTTTCCCATGAACCTCCAAAATCTAAGATACAAGCTCTTAGAAGATCCTCCAACACCTGATTTACCCTTTCGGTTTGTCCATCGGTCTGAGGGTGATATGCAGTGCTAATGTTTAGCTTTGTTCCCAAGGCTGACTGTAATGCTTCCCAGAACTTACCGGTAAAGATTGGGCCTCTATCACTGACTGTGCTACTAGGGACACCATGCAATCGAACTATTTCCTTCATATATACTTCCGCAAGGCTTGCAGCAGTTCGTGTTGGCTTTACAGGGATGAAGTGCGCGCCTTTGGTTAGCCGATCTATGATGATCCAAATGCCTTCATTCCCCTTTCTTGATTGAGGCAAACCGTCTATGAAATCCATTGATATTTGGTCCCATTTCCAAATGGGAATTTCAAAAGGTTGGAGTAGCCCAGCAGTCTTTTGTTGATCACTCTTGATTTGTTGATAATTTGCACATTTACTCACGTAGATGGAAATGTCTCTCTTGATACCTCCCTACCAGAAAGTCTTTTTCATGTCCCTATACATCTTTGTCACTCCAGGATGTATTGCAAGTGTAGAGTTGTGACATTCAACTAAAACTTCTTGTCTAATCCCATCGACATTGGGGACACATATCCTTCCATTCATCCTCAAGATTCCCTACTCATCCACTTTGAAACCTTCCCATCTTCCGGGTATCATATTATTTTCTACTTCCCTTGCTATTTTTGCCATGATCGAGTCCTTGAGCTGACTCTCCTTTATTCGACAAATCAATGCTGGACGCACCACTAAATTAGTTATAACGACCTGCTTTCTACTCAGAGCATCGGCCACAACATTGGCCTTTCCCGGTGTATATAAAATATCCAAATCATATGAGGCGAGGAATTCCAACCAACATTGCTGCCTCATATTTAAGTCCTTCTGAGTGAAAAGATATTTCAAAGATTTGTGGTCTATGAAGAGCTCAAACTTTTCACCTATTTAAAGAAGGAATATTATTTACTAGGGTCAATCAAAGTCTATTTAAAATAAATTATAATGAATTCTTACCCAGTAGATAATGTCTCCACATTTTTAATGAAAACACAACGTCTAATAACTCTAAATCGTGTGTTGCATAATTCCTTTCATGGATCTTCAGTTGTCTACTTGCATAAGCAATGACCTTTTCGCACTGCATTAGAACAGCACCAACCCCCTCCCCACAAGCATCTGTATATACAGTAAATCCGCTGTTTTCATCTGCTACTGCTGATACAAGAGCAGTGGTTAATCTTTTCTTGAGCTCTTGAAAAGCTTCTTCACATTTTTATGTCCACTCAAACTTGACATCTTTCATGGTCAGTTTTGTTAAGTGAAAGGAAATCTTGGAGTAGCCTTGAATGAATCTCCGATAGTATCCTGCTAATCCCAAGAAACTGCGAATGACCTTCGGAGTTTTCGGTTGTTTCCAGTCTAGAATAGCTGTAATCTTTGCTGGATCAACTGCAATTTCCTCCCCTAACACCACGTATCCAAGGAACCTTACTTCTTTTTCCCAGAAGTGGCATTTTGAGAATTTAGCTTTCAACACATTTTTCCTTAATATTTCTAGTACGATCTCAAGATGCCCTTCATGTTCTTCCACATTCTTTGAATATACCAAAATGTCATTGACAAAGACTAATACAAATTTACTGAGTACTTTTCTAAATACCATATTCATAAGGTCAACGAAATAGGTAGGAACATTTGTTAGCCCAAAGGGCATAACCAGCCATTCGTAGAATTCACTTGAGCTTTTGAATGCGATTAAAGGAATGCAATCTTCTGCTATCCTTAGCTGATGGAATCCGGTGGCTAAGTCCATTTTTGAGAATAGCTTAGCCCTATATAATTGGTCAAACATATAATCTATGCGGGGTAGAGGATACTTTTTTTTATTTATTGTTCGTTTGTTTAGATCCCTATAGTCCATACAGAACCTTAGCAAGCCATTAGACTTTGCAACAAAGACCACCGTTGCCCCCCAACTTGAGCAACTAGGTCTTATCAATCCCTTCTTCAACAACTCATCAGTTTGTTTTCTTAATTCTTCCTTTTCTTTAGGAGCCATCTTCCAAATTGGGTGAACAACTGGACTTGTGTTGGGAAGTAAATCTATGCGGAATTCAATTTCTCGATGTGGTGGTAGGTTTTTTACTTCTTCAAAAACATCGAAAAATTCCCTTACCATGGGTATTTCTGCTAGATGTTTTTGGAATAAATTAAGCATGTATATATAATTCTCCTTTACTGGAGTAGGGTTCTCGCATTTTATCACAAAAGGTCTACCTCTTCTATTTTGTAATAGTACTGTCCTTTTATTACAATCAAGTATAGCTTTATATTTGGACAACCAATCCATACCGAGTAAAATTTCAAATTCATCAAAGTTAAGGACTATTGGATTGCATGGAAAAATCTAGGATAGGTAGGTAACTTGGATTCCTTCACAAATCATAATGAGATTAGCCATTTTGCCTATTGGGTTAGACATACATATGGGAATATCTAATACTTGTGGTTTAAGTTCAAGTCTATCAACTAGTTTCTTGGAAATAAAGCTGCGGGAAGCCTCGGTATCAAACAATACTCTAACTAATATGTCATTATTATCAATTTTACCTTCCAGTACTCCCTTTCCCTTTGCATCCGTTGAGGTTGAAGGTTCGTCTTTAATAGCAAACACTCTATCTTGCTCTCCTTTCTTTATTAAAGGACATTCCACTATCCTGTGTCCTGGCTTGTGGCAGTTGTAGCAGGTTCCTCTTTGTCTCTTAGGATTTTTGCAGGTTGTGGAAAGGTGTCCTTTTTGTTGGCAATTATAACAGGTTACATCTTTCAAACGATCTACCTCCGGCTTGGCTTGCTCTGGTTTCTTCCCTTGCTGGTTAAATTTTCTTTTCTTTTAATAGTTGTTACTATTGCTTTGGGTTGTAGGTGGGTCTTTCTTGTCTAGGGCTTCTATCAAAAACCCATATCCACCAAATCCTTGAAAGTCCCCTTCACATGCACCGTCATTCTGTTTTGATATTGTTTCTTTATTCTAGAAATAAACATTTCATTCTTTTTCAGAGGAGTGTCAATTAGACCAGGTCCAAATCGTGACAACTCATTGAATTTGTTAGTATATTCTTCTACTGACATTTCCCCCTATTTCAAATCCATAAAGCTTCGGTAAAGGCGTGCTTTTTTAGATGCATGCATATACCGCTCTTTCAATACTTCTTTGAATCGCGCCTAAGAAAAATTGTCTTCCGATTCAGTCATAATAATGGACTCCCACCATGCGAGAGCTCCATCCTGCAATTGCCAAGAGGCCAATAATCTCTTCTGCTCGTCTGCAATATTTAGCCCTTTGAAAATCCTTTCACATGAACAGATCTATGCTTGAACTTTTATGATGAATTCCGTTCCCTTGAACGTTTTTCCTCCCAAACTGGTATAGTTTTTGCATAAAGTGGTAAAGTTGATTTGGAGTTGTACCCGAATTGTTGCTTCCTTGATTATTGTGGTCGCGGGATTTCGACCATTTGTATTTATGGTACTGCTACCTCCCCTTCCCATATCTCGTCCTCTTCTTCCACTCATTTCCTACTATCTGCATATAGCAAGAAAATATCTTTTTAGAATATATAGACGAGATATCTTAGAAAATTGTCATAAAGTTTGAATATACTTTTTCGGATAATATTTTTTAAGTGTGCGCTCTCTCATACTAAACTCATTCTTGGGCATTACTAACCCTATCTTTAATGAGTTGACCCCATTAAGGCTTAGGTATTCACTTAACCATAAGCTCTGATACCAAATGTGACGACCCACCTCCTCGACCCTTAGAAATCGACACTAATACATTCTCGGTATTCACGTGCCAAAAATCCAAGCGCCGGAGAGGAAGATTATCATGGGGTAAAAGAAAAGAGAGATAGAAGATAGAATAATAACAGAATCTCACATCGTATTTAACAAGTGGAAATCATAAAGGTAGTACATATAATCACTCTCAAAGTGAGATATCAGAGTCATGATAAGTACTAACCCAGCTGGGATAGTTATAACGGCCTATCCCTATAGGTGTTGGTAGAAACATATTCATAATACAAACACAGCGGAAAGTGGTGGTTATAACAAAAAGATCCAAATTGCTTCATGCTTCAGGCTCCATATGCTCCAAATACTCCAAAATGCTCCTAATCAGCTAACTACTAGGCTGCCGGGGGGAAATTAGGGCACCCAGAGTTTAAGGGAATAGAAAATAAACTCCGGATCAATCATGAGACTAGTGTAAGAAACTCAAAATATGCATTTTGAAAACAAAGGTATCTCATAAGGCCACGCCGCACATAAATACGGAACATGTTTTTACCTTATGATAACCAAAATATTTGCTACGTAAAATCATTGGGTATTATTTCTAATGACATCCTTTGAAAAACACTTTTCACGTAAATATATTCAAATAGCCGAAATTGTTACATTGGTTAAATTTAATGGCATAATAGTATTACAATCAAGTCCGTAGGCACTTATTGGAGAATGAATTTCCATACAATGGCATGTAAGGGACTACCTTCCGTACAGTACATCTCTAGAAGAATGTACCGATGATACACAAACAATCCTCCGCATCTATCATGACCGGCCTATCCCTATTTGGCACTCATACATGCCTGGATAGAACCGAATATGACATCACCCTGGTCGTTACCGAACTAAGAGCTCTCTTAGCATACACAACATACCCGATATATAGTAGGTTATCTAGAAAGGTGATGACCATACCCAAATAGTTGCGAATCACATAGCCTTACGGCGTGCCCTGTTTATGCCATTACCGGGTGATGAGGCTTGAAGTAGCGATTACCTTTCTTATAACACATCCCACTTTGAATGCCACATTGCTATCCCATAGTCACACAACTGATTTCTACAAACATATAACTTCTGAGCTCGTACGTCTCAGGAAAGGGTGTTAACCTAAGAGAAGTTGTCTTCTCCGCCACCAAACAAATGATACGTTCATAGAGATAAATTTATGTAACTAGAAATGCAACGTCAGACATTCGTCCATACAAGTTGCCCAGGAACAGGACAAACCGAAGGCACTCTCCTACCACATCCTGTCGGAAGTTACCCCTAGGATTAGTAGCGAGAAGTCCTTGCATCGAAGATCTTAAATGAAGAACTACTGCCACATAATATGATATGGGAAATTTTCCTCGAGAGTCAGTGACAAGCAGCCCTACATTCCATCTTCCAAATCATGTCCATGTCTTCACTTCGAATACGTAAATTGGTTCGAAGTGGTTTTCGGATAGGAATTACCCCAATCCGACCCTGGTTCCCTCGAACCAATCATCGATAAAAGATTTTATATGAATAAGGAATCATTAATTAATCGATTAAGTTCTTTTATCAAAATCTATTTTGGAGATATATATTTTCAAAACATTCTTTCCGGTATATACATAATCATTAAACCTTTCTTATCAAATTCTTTGATTACTTAAAACTGGGACTAATTCAAAATCATTTCATTCTTCATTTGGTAAAATATTTCCAAATCATTTCCTTTAAATCTTAACATAAATTTCTTAATTCAAAACTCAAATTTTGATTGAGTTAAAACCATGTTATCTAGGATGTTAATCCAAAACCAGTAAATATTAAGTGAGCAGAATCTATAGAAATCATCTAATTCTACTCAATATCAATTCCCGTATTCAACAAATACTATAGGTGGAATAACAGCGAAATCACCTTTTAAATTCCATGAATAGTACGAGTTCCCTCTTCGGGCTTTAACATCGAGTACAAGAAGATTATCTCCATAAAATCCAAGTTATTTATATTTAGGAAAATCGTATCTTTTCTATTTTGGAAATTTTTTGATCCAAGTAAACCAAATTCACTATCCAATCCATCGGGCCAGTCCGGATAGCCAGGGAGAGCAGGAAACTGGTTTTTCAAACTCAAGCCTAGACACTATCTCTCCGACACCCATAAGGCGGTCAAGTTATTTGATCGACTCTAAATCATTTAACATTTACCCATTCCATAAATCTTTTAAAACATCTTTAAAATACTTTATAAATCATTTGGAAACATTTACAAAAGATTTTGAAAAGAAGCGTTTAAAATTATATTTCAAAAGTAATAGGAAAGTGCTGCGGAAAGTGCTTTTTAAACTATATTGATCAAAAATGACTTTTTATCATTTGAAAATTTATTTTTATAACTCAAATCACTTTTAAAACATTTTAAAAGATTTTTAGAATACATTTCATATTTTTAAACAATTTTAAAGAGGTTTAACATCACATATACACCAATTCATTTAATAAAGGAAAGTAATTTCCTTTGTGCTTATCGATGTGTATTTCCATGACTTGCATATATATTCAACATTCATATTAAACAATCATTATCAACAATCATAATCAAACATATATAACATCCAATACCATATAATACTATAGCTTAAGAGTTTCTCACCTTGGGTTTAAACGATTAACTAAAAATTGGCTATAGCTCTGCTATTTGGATTTTAAAGCTCACGATCACTTAGGCTTTTCACTTTGGAGTGCTCGGCCTTGACTAGGAAGCTCACAGCCTTGGTTGTAGGGGAGGGATGGCTCGGCCTTCAATGGAAGATGGTGGTGGCCGTGAAAGATATGGAAGAAAGGTGGAGTTTTGGAATCATTTTGAGGTGCTTAAGTGTATGTAATTATATATTATACTTTTAAATTCTTTTTTGGAATAAAATTTTCCATAATTTCTTTTATGGTAGAAGCCATTAAAGAGGAGGATAAAGCTTAGAAAATTGAAGAAAGAAATGAAATGAAAATGAAGAGTAGAAGGGGTGGTATTTATAGGGAAAAAAGAGGAGAAAAATATCTAAGATATTTTACACATATGCATCATTATCTATCACATCAACATGCACCATCCACATTACCTTTATGGCCAAAATGACTAACCCCCATGTGTATACTGGAGTGCTTGTACTATGGTGGACTTTTGGTTAGCTTAGGAAGTAAGGAAAACGAAATATCTTGGATATTTTATACATATATGTTACTATATTTATATGTATATGTGTGCATGTATGAATGATCATGCGCATGAGAATATATCTTCATGTATGCACATGTATCTCCATAACGTTGCACAACTTTTATACATTGTTCGTTATGAATCCTGATTCCGATTTTCGGTCATATTTTCACTTTTTAGTTAATATGTAAATATTTGTAACTAAAATTTGAAAATAAATCTCTAATCATTTTTAACTAATTAAAATGATCATATTTCATTTATAAAACCATATAAATTAATATTAATAATTATTTACAAAATTGGTATTATACCGATAAAGCTAAACAAATTTTTCTTATGATTTCAAATTAAGTATATATGTTTATAAAATTTATAATAAATTATTACTCTATAACTATTTAAAATGAGTTATCAAAATCATTATAAAAATTATTAAATCATTTTAATCTCAAATTAATTCAAATAAATAAATTTATTAAAGTGATATATTTATGGGTCGTTACATATCCTTAACAAGTTTTCTTTGAATAACCATCTTATAACAAATTTTGTTTCTTTCAGTTGATGTTTTCTAATTTATTTTCTGGATTTTCTAAAGGAATATTGAAATTACATGCGGAAACATAATTTGGAAAACTTAATTACTTTTGAAGATTTTGAAGTTATTTCCATATTTAAGAAACATTCGAATTTTTTGACATTTAGTTTTGAAAATGAATTCTTCTTGGAAAAAAAATCTCAAAATATATTATTATTATTTTTGAATTGCTTTAAACTTGTTCGAACTTTTAAAATTTTGAATACTTTTAAAGTCTCCATTACCTTCTTAAATTTTGAAATATTTTTGAATTCTTTAGTTTTTAAGAATTCCAATGAATAAAATATGCTTAAGTTATTTTTTTTCTAAGTTTCATTAATTTGTATGATTTTTTTATTCCTTTTACAATTTATGCATTTATTTTAATTTTTTGTTTCCATTTATATTTTTAGTTTTTTTGGAAACTTCTACGATTATTTTATGATATTAATATTACAAGGATACTAGAAAGTGAAATTTAAGGATCTTAATTAAAAAATGATACTATAATTCATAAAACTTATTACAAACCAAAAAATGCTAATATACTTCTTCAACTGATATCAAAATTCTATTATAAAATAATATTGTTTGATATAATATATACATCATCTAAAAAGGTGTTATATTGCTTATAAATTGTTACTAAAATTTAAAATATGCTACTATAATTTAAAAACTATTACAGTAATTCATAAAATGCTACTATAATTTAAAAACTATTACCGCAATTCAGAAAATGCTACTGTAAAGTAGCATTCTCAAAAAAAAATACATAATTATATTTATTTTCAAAATAACATGTAATATAACTTAGTAGCATTACTATACACATCCAAAAAGATGTTATAATTATTTATAAACTGCTACTAATTTAAAATATGCTACTACAATTCAGAATGCTACTACACTGTAGCATTTTATAAACATAAACATACATTTCTCCTTATATTTATTAAAAAGGGGCATTTCACTAGGAGGACAAACTTTGCAGTCCAATTAGTTTCTAGGACACACATTCATAGAAATTAATTTCAAGGCCAAAGTCAGCAGAATAATTACTTTTAAGGACAAAGTCAGCAGTCCAATTACTTTCAATGACATAATTTCATAGGTTTTTAGGCCTTAGAAACTAATTATTTTGCATTTTGTCCTTAAAAGTTATTATTTTAGTTTTGCGTCCTAGAAACTAATTGCACTAGCTAAATAGGCCCTTATGATTAATTTCCACTATTAAAAATATATGATATTACACAGCAGCATTACTACACACATCTAAAAAGATGTTACAATAGTTTATAAACTACCACTACAATCTAAAATAACCACTATAGTTCAGACACTACTACTACAATTTATAAAATTCTACTATAAAATAACATTATGAAAAAAATATACATAATTAATTTATTTAAAAAATATAATACTATACAATATAGTATTACCCATTATCTTCTTCTTCCTCAATTTTCCGCTTCTTCCTCAATTTTTTACTTCTTTTCTAACACCGCTCTATCATTCTCGTTGCAGCCACTAGAGCCACCTCTTCTCCATCCTTACTCGCCATGGCCATATTGTTAAAGCACTTCAACTCCGCGCTCTCTTCAAAATATAATTGACCACCATTGCATACACCTATATCGATGCCACTATCGTAGAGGTCTGGTGCATCACCACCAAGATTTGCAGCACTCATTCTCCACCATCTAGAATCCTGCTCGTGGAAAAATGCAACCTTGTTTTATCGTGTCCCTATAGAATTTGGGCTTTACTCTACGATGATAAAAGTTTTGTGGCTAATTCTATTTAGACACGTAATATCGTTGAGCAGTCCTTTAAAATTTTAAAAAAAATTCAGAGACAAATTTGTCCATATGTCATTCACATCCTTTTACTTCTCATCATAGTTTCCTTCTTCTATTCCCCTTATGTAAGGAAATTTGACCGTTTTGTAAGGAAATTAATACAAAAACATTAATGGTTTTCCTTCCTTATTTTGTAAGGAAATTTGACCGTTTCCTTCCTCAAACGTTTCCTTCCTCATTTTGTCGTCAATAGAATCTAAAGGGTTTTCCTATTAATATGCTAATCAATAAAACGGTTATAATCCAGAGCGTTAATTTCCCTCATCTTGATCTTGATGGACGATCAAGAATAAGTCTACAAATTTGGAAATTTGGTCCTCTCTCTACCTATAAATATTAACCCTTGCCCATCAAAAAGTATATAGAAAAACACATAAAGAAAGATATAGGAAAAGAGAGAGAAACCATTTCCTTTCTCCATTGAAATAACTTTCGACAACAACCATTGCTGATTCATATACAAGATGTCTGGAGGTATGTTTTATTGATTCATTACATATGTGATAATCATGTAATTCTAGATCTTAGGGTTTATGTTATTTGCTAGATAAAAATTACATGTGGTATCAGAGCAAAGTTTTAGAATTCATGATTATCCATCAATATATATAAAACGAAACTAGCATAGATCTATGATATGATGTTTGTAATTTTACTATAATAACGATGATGATTATTAGTGTTAATGTGATTCAAGTTTAATATTCATATTATTTAAGTTGCTATAGTAATCATGATCATCAATATTATTCTATTTACTGTATGCTTAGATCTGGATCTGGAAAGTTTATATTTCCGCAAAAGTTAATTTTTCTACCTTAATGTTTGACCTACTGTATATAATATGGAACAACTTATTGTATGCGAATACTTTTCAGAAAGTATACATATTGAAAACAATTGTTTCATAGTTTGACATTAAATTCATGATCTGGAACTTGCAAAATAATTGTTTATATGTTAAATTCATGTATGAAATTTACTTGGAGTTACTAGACATTTATTATCCTTTCTGTGGATTACTTGAAAGAATGGCAAATGTTTATGCGAAAAAAAAACAAAGGAGTTGACCACCTGGTTCGATCCGGTTTCCCTCTTTTCTCTCTTGTTTTAGTTTTCGCTTCCGCGCTTAATTTCCTTATTTCCTCTGGTCTGATGCATGCAGTCCCGTCCACAGGCGGCTGCTGCTTGCACAATAACGCATGAAACATTAACATTTATCATTCTTCCATGAGTATGGTTCTACTGCCTATCCACAGGAGGCGCTAAACCTAACCTCTTATTATGACATGTGTTTTATTCTAATAAAGAAGCCTACATTTCTTTTATATCTACAGTTGCAATACCCTTAAACCTTAATTCGCATGCTACGTCTATCATCAGACTCAATGGAACCAACTACTCAGAATGGAGAGTGCAAGTTGAGTTTTCTTTGGGCGTACTTGAACTGGACATGGCTCTCCTTAAGGAAAAGCCAGCCCCACTTACTGACACAAGTACGCCTGAGGAAAACAAACTCCATGATGATTGGGAACGATCTAATAGGCTCAGCATGATGTTTATGCGAATGGTGATTGATACCAACATCAAAACCTCCCTACCCAAAACTCAAAGTGCAAAAGAATATTTGCAATCCATTGAAAATCGGTTCAAGACTGCAGACAAATCCCTTGCCGGGAAACTTATGGCAGACCTTGTAACCATGAAGTTTGATGGTTCTCGCTCAATGAGCGCTCATGTCATTGAAATGATTAACCTTGCTGCCAAACTTAATAACTTGGGATTGGTTATGGACGATGTTTTTCTCGTCCAATTCATTCTCACTAGCTTACCTCCTCAGTATGAACCATTCAAAATTCATTACAACACTATTACGGAAAAGTGGAGTCTAAATGAATTGACTAACAAACTGGTTCAAGAGGAGTCTAGGCAAGGCTCGCAAGGCATTAAAGTTTCTTATTTCACTCAAGGGGTTGGAAAACAAACTGGCAAAAGGAACAACTCACAGCATAAAAGAGCACCACCCAAATCTGATGATGCCACTCAACCATCCAAGAAGAAAAAGAAGGATGATGTCTGCAAATTCTGCAAGAAACCTGGACACTTCCAGGCAGATTGCATTAAGCGCAAAGCATGGTTCGAAAAGAAAGGTAACCCAATGGGTTTCGTAAGTCATTTCGAATCAAATCTTACTAATGTACCTTCTTCTACTTGGTGGATTTATACTGCTGCTAATGTTCATGTTTCGAATTCTATGCAGGGATTCATTACGATCCAAACCACAAACCCAAGTGAGAATTTCATTTTCATGGGGAACAAAGATAAAGCTCCAGTTGAAGCTATTAGAACTTTTCGTCTCATTTTAGATAGCGGTTATCAGTTAGATTTATGTCAAACTCTTTATGTTCCGTCTATTTCCCGTAATTTGATTTCTGTAAGTGTACTTGATAAATTTGGATATTCTTTTGAAGTTGGAAATGGAAATTTTAGTTTATTTAAAAATTCTAGTCTTATTGGTTCTGGAATATTAATTGATGGACTTTATAAACTTCATCTTAAACAAAATGCTGAAATCCAACTCACCCTGCATGGAAAAGAAACTAAAGGAAAGTCATCCAAGAATGATTCTTACTTCTTGTGGCATAAAAAACTGGGTCATATATCCAGTGAAAGAATCAAGAGGTTAGTGAAAAATGGTGTCCTACCAGACCTAGACTTCGCTAACATTACAGCATGTGTTGATTGTATTAAAGGAAAAACAACAAAAAACACAAAGAAAGGAGCCACAAGAAGTACACAACTTATTGAAATAATACATACAGATATTTGTGGACCTTTTGATGTTCCAACTTTTGGAGGAGAGAAATATTTCATCACTTTTATCGATGATTTTTCACGTTATTGCTATCTTTATCTGTTGCATGAAAAATCTCAGTCAGTGGATGCTGTACAAGTGTTCATTACTGAAGTCGAAAGGCAATTAGAAAGAAAAGTGAAAATCATTAGGTCAGATAGGGGTGGTGAATTCTATGGAAGGTATGATGAAACGGGAGAACATCCTGGACCTTTTCCTAGACTTCTTCAAAAACTTGGAATTGTTGCACAATACACAATGCCTGGATCTCCATGGCAGAATGGTGTAGCTGAAAGGAGAAATTGTACATACATGGAAATGGTTAGATCCATGATGAGTCATGCAAATTTACCTATATCATTATGGATGGATGCATTACGAACAGCTGTCTACATCTTAAATAGAGTTCCAAGTAAGGTCGTTCCAAAGACTCCTTTTGAATTTTGGAAAGGATGGAAACCTAGTTTAAGACATCTCAAAATTTGGGGTTTCCCAGCTGAAGCTAGACTGTACAATCCAAATGAAAAGAAATTGGATTTTAAGACAGTCAGTGGTTACTTTATAGGTTACCCAGAAAAATCTAAAGGATATATATTTTATTGTCCTAACCATAGTACAAGAATTGTTGAAACCGGCAATGCCAAATTCTATGAAAATGGTGAAATCAGTGGGAGTACAAAACAATAAGAAGTGGTCATTCATGAAATAAGGGTACCCATTATCTTACCCTTTATTTCGAAAGATATTGGGAATCATCCCATTGTTGAACCTGTTCACAATGAGGGAAACCCAATAAATGATCAACAACTTCATAATGAAATTATCACCAATCATAATGTTGATGAAGTACCACAGGAACTAGTATTAAGAAGATCTCAAAGACAAAGAAGATCAGCTATTCCTGATGATTATATGATTTATCTAATAGAATCTGAAGGAACTACGGACCCGATTTCTTATTCACAAGCCATTAAGGATGTTAACTCTCTTAAATGGATTGATGCCATGATAGATGAACTGAAATCTATGGATAATAATCAAGTTTGGGAAATCGTTCAATTGCCGCAAGGACATAAAGCAGTCGGTTTTAAGTGGGTCTTCAAGACCAAACGTGACTGCAATGGTAAAATTGAACGATATAAAGCCAGACTTGTTTTCAAAGGTTTTAATCAGAAAGAAGGCATTGACTATAATGAAACTTTTTCTCCTGTTTCCAGGAAAGATTCTCTTAGAATTATCATGGCATTAGTAGCTCATTATGATCTCGAGTTACATCAAATGGATGTGAAAACAGCCTTTCTAAATGGAGACTTGGAAGAAGAAGTCTACATGCGTCAACCTGAAGGCCTCATAATTGAAGGACAGGAAGACATGGTCTGCAAACTTAAGAAATCAATATATGGACTGAAGCAAGCTTCTAGACAATGGTATCTAAAGTTTCATGAAATCATTACCACTTTCGATTTCACAGAAAACATAGTTGACCCTTGTATATACCTCAAGTTCAGTGGGATCAAGTTCATATTTTTGATTCTGTATGTTGATGACGTATTATTAGCTAGCAACGACCTTGGTTTATTACGTGAAACTAAGGATTATCTCTCAACGAATTTTGAAATGAAAGACATGGGTGAGGCTTCCTATGTGATAGGAATAGAAATATTCTGTGATAGATCACAAGGAATTCTAGGATTGTCTCAAAAAGCATATATTGACAAAATTCTTAAGAGATTTGGCATGACGAATTGTTCCTCTAGTCCTGTCCCACTGCAGAAAGGAGACAAACTTGTTCTTGAGCAGTGCCCAAAGACTCCTATGGAACGAGAAGAAATGACCAAATATCCTTATGCATCTCTTGTAGGGAGTTTGATGTATTCACAGGTCTGTACAAGACCTGATATCAGTCATGCAGTTGGTATGCTGGGTAGATTTCAAAGTAACCCAGGAATCTCTCATTGGAAAGCTGCAAAGAAGGTACTGAGATACCTAAAGAGAACAAGGAATTACATGCTCACCTATAAAAAATCAAGTTACCTACTGGTAATTGGTTATTCTGATTCAGACCTTGCTGGATGTCCTGACACTAGGATCTGCACTCTTGGCTATGTGTACCTCTTATGTGGAGGTGTAATATCATGGAGAAGCCAGAAATCTGAGATGCTTTTCGGATCCACCATGATGGCTGAATACGTAGCATGTTATGAGGCTTCAATTCAGGGAACATGGCTGCGTAATTTTATCTCACAATTGGCACTTTAAGTTTTATCTCTAAGCCACTAACTATTTACTGCGACAATGAAGCTGCAACCTTTTTCTCCAAGCATGATAGGATAACCAAAGGTTCCAAACACATGGACCTGAAATACCTACTACTGAAGCAAGATGTTAAACTAAAGAAAATTGTTGTTGAATCGATAAGTACATACTTACAAGTGGCAGACATATTCACGAAAGGACTACCTCCAAAGACCTTTCAGAGACATACTGATAGCATGGGTCTTGCAGATAGTTTCTAATTATCTCCTTATTATGCCATTTATTTTGTACTTAGCCAGACATAACAATTATTGAGCTCTTAATAATTTGGACATCTTTTATTTCTGTTTTATAATGTGTACACATTTATATTTAGATAAATGATAACAGAAACAGTCTTTTGCTTCAAGACATTATGTGACCATTAAGTTATGCTCATCTAAGGTCTAGTTATGAAAGTTGTCAATGTCATAGTACATGGAAGTAGGCATGTTGCAAAATAACATGTACACGTCATGACTTCCATTGACCACTGGATTAGCCAAGACACTTATGATAACTGATTAAAGAAAAGTTTAGCATATCATGCGCGCCTTATGACCTTAATACGAAAACATTAATGGATTTTACTACTGACCAAGTGGGAGACTGTAAGGAAATTTGACCATTTTGTAAGGAAATTAATAGGAAAACATTAATGGTTTTCCTTCCTTATTTTGTAAGGAAATTTGACTGTTTCCTTCCTCAAACGTTTCCTTCCTCATTTTGTCGTCAATAGAATCTAAAGGGTTTTCCTATTAATATGCTAATCAATAAAACGGTTATAATCTAGAGCGTTAATTTCCCTCATCTTGATCTTGATGGACGATCAAGACTAAGTCTACAAATCTGGAAATTTGGTCATCTCTATACCTATAAATATTAACCTTTACCCATCACAAAGTATATAGAAAAACACATAAAGAAAGATATAGGAAAAGAGAGAGAAACCATTTCCTTTCTCCATTGAAATAACTTTCGACAACAACCATTGCTGATTCATATACAAGATGTCTGGAAGTATGTTTTATTGATTCATTACATATGTGATAATCATGTAATTCTAGATCTTAGAGTTTATGTTATTTGCAAGATAAAGATTACACCTTATCCAATAAACCCTAAAATTTAATTTTAGGTAAATTCACAAATCTTATGTTTGAATTGATAGATTTTGATGACTGTTAATGCAAATCCAATGAAATCAAAAAAGGTAAAACATGAGTTTCATGCTGTTTTGATTTTTTTTTTTAAATTTAAATACTCGCAGTTTGAAGAAGATGTAAAACTTGAATTATATGTTTTTGCATGATTTTGCTGTGGTGATTTTTTCAATGGTGAAACTTTTTGTGGATTTGATTTTTACTAGAAAAGAGTATAAAAGAAAATTTTAACGATAAGATAGGTATACTGGACGAAAATATAAGTATAATGTTTTTTTTAATTTTAAAGGGTGCTACTCAGTTGAAAATCTGAATTCAGGAATGTTTTGATTCACTCAAGTTGTTTAGCAAAACAGAAGAATTGTTTTTATTGAATGATCAGAAATAATCAAAACAATGTACAGCTTGATATATTTAAAAGAATTCACATGGGCCTGAAAACAGGCTTTGGCCCAAAGAAATAATAAAAGTAAAAAAGCGGTTCGGGTTGTTCGTGATGTATCCGCACTTGTCTTCGGAGATAAATGATCTAGGGTTGGCCGTAATCCTCATAATCTTTTACTTCCCCCCTCAAACCAGAATCTCTGACTTTCGATGCTTTTCTCTTCAAAAATTCTGAGAGAGGAATTACTTTACTCGTTCAATTCTGATATGAGATCCTGAGTGCTGAGTTGATTGATTTGAATCTCTGACCTTTGCAACAAGTTTGGGAGAGCTCTTTTCGCTGCATAGACCTAGAGTTGAGGTTTCGATGTTCGTTGCTGGTCCAGCTGAGTTCTGGTTTGTGTTTGAGTCATATCTGGTGGTGTCCTTCACCTTATGGTCTTCTCTGAATCTCACGAAGTTTCTGTAAGTCAGGGCTTTGGCAAGTACATCTGCTCTCTGGTAAGTTCCAGGTACGTGATTTACCAGTAGTTGACCCTTAAGAATTTGTTCACGAACAAAGTAGATGTCTATTTCTATGTGCTTTGTTCTTGCGTGGAGAACCAGGTTGGCAGACATGTAGACTGTGCTTTGGTTATCACACCATAGCACTGGTTTGATATCGGATTTGATCCTTAGTTCACCAAGTAAGGATTGAATCCACATGATCTCTGCTGTTGCACTAGCCACGCTTCTATATTCAGCCTCGGTGCTGGATCTAGAGATTGTTGATTGCTTTTTTGAACACCATGAGACTGGATTATCCCCAATATATATGCAGTAGCCTGAAATTGATTTCCTGTCATCATGGTCTGTTGCCCAGTCTACATCAGAGAACCCTGTCACATTGAGTCTTTTGCTTGCCTTTAGAGATAGACCATAAGATGTAGTTTCCCTCAGATATCGTAGTATCCTCTTTACAGCCTTCCAGTGCTCATTAAGAGGTTCCTGCATGAATTGTGACAATTTGTTAACACTATATGATATATCAGGTCTGGTTATGGTTGAATATTGTAATGCTCCCATAACACTTCTATATTGTTTGATATTGATTATTGGTTCCCCCCGTGTTTTGAGAGTTGATGATTGCATATCATGGGTGTTGGTTGAGACTTGGCTTCTGCCATGTTTGATTTATGCAGAATTTCATTGATATACTTTCTTTGGCTTAGAATGATTTCTGAATTTGATTTTCTGATGACTTATATGCCTAAGAAATAGTTTGGATCACCAAGATCTTTGATAGAAAACTCCTTGTCTAGATACTGGACAAGCTCACTGATTGCTGCCTCATCATTCCCTGTAATTAGTAAGTCATCAACATAGATTAAAATATATATAATGGATTCTTTACTTATTTTAGTGAACAAAGAGTTGTCAGATTTTGTTGACTGATAACCCAATCTGACCAGTGTGGTTTTTAGTTTCTCAAACCAAACCCTTGGTGCCTGCTTCAGGCCATATATTGCCTTGTTTAATTTGCACACATGATTCTGCTTTTGATTATAACCTTGTGGCTGTTCCATATAGATTTCCTCTTGTAATGTTCCATTTAGGAATGCATTATTAACATCCAACTGTCTTATTTTCCACTGTTTATGTAAGACAATAGTAAAAATTACTCTGATAGTAGTTGGTTTGACCACAGGAGAGAAGGTTTCATTGAAGTTGAACCCATATTGTTGGGTGTACCCTTTGGCAACAAGCCTGGCCTTATATCTATTGATTGTTCCATCTTCATTTTTCTTTAACTTGTATGTCCACTTGCAACCAACAATGTTTTTGTCCTTGGGACAACTGACTAAGTTCCATGTATTATTTTTGATAAGGGCATCATATTCTTCATCCATTGCTGCTTTCCAATTGTTGTCCTTTATGGCTTGTTCAAAGTTATCTGGTTCTTCTATTGTTCTTACAGCAGTGTAGATTTTTGGTTTGAATATGCCGCTCTTGGATCTTGTTATCATAGAATGACCTGGCATAGTCTGTAGATTTCTAGTGTGTGTCTCATTATCATTGTTGCTGCATTGATTTGGTTGAATATCTGTAGACTGACTAGTTTGTTGTTCCTTATCATTTGTACAGGTGGGAGACTGATTGTGATTGCTGGATCCATCTTCTTGTTCATGACTTGAGTGCTCTGGCATAGCAGGTTGTGAATCACTAGTACTTGCAGTCCTCTTAGTCTCCTGTTGCTAGATTTTGGAATATACAGGTATTTTAGGTATAGACAATTTTGGATTTTACACCTTTTTAGTTGTCTTCATATCTGAGCTGCCAAAGGGAAATACATTTTCATTGAAGACTACATGTATGCTAATGAATAGCTTTCCATTATTGTCCAAACACTTGTACCCTTTCTGATTGTTAGGATAACCCAAAAAAGTACATGGTTTTGATCTAAAATCTAGTTTGTTGATATTGTATGGTCTTAAGTTAGGGAAACATAGACATCCAAATGGCTTTAAGGCATGATAATCAGGTTTAGTGCCAAATAGCTTTTCCATAGGACTTACACCTTTTAGTACTTTTGTTGGCAATCTATTTATTAAGTATACAGCTGTATAAAAGGAGTCTGGCCAGAATTTTAGTGGTAAATGTGCCTGTGCTAAAAGTGTAAGTCCTAGCTCTACTATATGTCTATGTTTCCTTTCTATCAAGCCATTTTGTTCAGATGTGTAGGGACATGTAGTTCTATGTATTATTCCCTTGGTGTTAAAGTATTTAATGAGTGGCTTGAATTCAGAGCCCCCATCAGTTTGCATAATTTTGACATGATGACCTATTTGCTTTTCAACTAAGTTTATAAATGTAATACTACATTGCAAGTTTCAGACTTAGCTTTTAGTAAATAAATCCAAGTATATCTAGAGTGAGCATCAATAAAAGATATGTAGTATCTATAACCATAATCAGAACATACTGGAGCTGGACCCCATATATCTACAGCAACTAATTCAAGAGGATTAGAATATAATGTAGAAGAATCATTAAAGGCTAATTTATGACTTTTGCCCATTTGGCAATAGGTACAAATATAAGGATTAGAAATATTCCTAAAAGAAACTTTGTTTTCATCGAGTACTTGTTTAACAACAGTTACATTTGGGTGCCCCAGTTTGTAGTGCCACAGATCAAAGTTACTCCCATTTTCTTCTGTTTGATTCACCTCAGTCAAATTACAACTATTTTGCGGTTTTACAATACTGATGGAGTTAACAAAATTGAATCTGTAAAGGCCTTTATCTGCATCACCCTACAAAAGAGTTTCATTAGTCAAGATATCTTTTACAAAACAGTACTTAGGGAAAAACTCAAAGTAAACATTGTTATCCCTTGCAAACTGAGAGACACTGATAAGATTCTTTTTTATCTTTGGAACTCTTAATAAATTATTCAAGAATAACTGCCTGGCACCTTTAATATAAGTTCTACCAGTATGAGTTATTCTAATACACTTACCATCTCCCATGGTAATTGATTGTTTACCTTTATACTCTTTGTTTCCAAGATTAAAGTTGTCGAGATTGCTTGTTAGATGGTTGGTTGCTCCAGAATCTGGGTACCATGCTTCATCTTGAATGTGTTCTGGTTTAGTAATCTGATTTCTGCACATATCTGACGGCCCACTTTGGTCTTGTTGAACTTGTGCTAAATTTGCACTTGGATTGCCATTTCTCTGATTGTTTGTATTTTTTCCTGGCACATAGTTTAGATTTAATCTGAAGTAGCATTTAGCAGCAGTGTGCCATATTTTTTCACAGATTTGACATTTTGGTTTGTTGTTGTTGCTCCATCTTCCTCTGCCTCTTCCTCTTGTAGATTGACTACTTCTTTGTAGATTCTGATCTGATTTGTTGTTGTATTGGCTTTTACTTTTGGAGTTTGAGGCATAGTTGGCTGACATATCCATCTCATTGGATTTCTTATACTCAATTCTTCCTTCATGAGCAAGAAGAATTGAGTGCACATCCTCAATTGAGGGTGTCAGTCTTTGTGATCATATGACAGCTACCACAGCTTCATATTCTTCACTTAAGCCACTTAATACAATTAGTACCTGTTCAGAAATGGGAATTTTGTGACCAGCCGCTTCAAGAATGTCCCACAATGTTTTTATCTTTGTTAGATACTCTCCCATGGTTAGATTATCTTTCTTGATACTGTGTAATTGTCTCTTATGATGCATGATCTTGGTAGCAGATTGAGAGTTAAAGATTCTCTCTATGGTTGACCAGATCCCATTTGCTGTCTTGCTTCCTATTACCTGTGGTAGTAACTTGATGCTTATAGATGATAGAAGCCATGAACAAATTAAGTTGTCTTGTCTTTGATGTTTTATGTATTCATCATTACTGACAGTCTTGTTTTCTTGATCAGTTACGAATCTGGGTGGAACAATAATGGTGCCAAAGAGAAACTCTTCAAGACCATAGCCTCTGATGGCGGTCTCCACTTGAACTTTCCATAGAAGATAGTTATCTTCTTCAAGATGGGCAGTAATTAGCTGATTTTGAGGGCTTATCACTATCCTTATGAGGCTTTCAGTGGCATTCTGACGAGAATTAGATGAAGTGCTCGATGTGGCAGAACTGTCATTATCTCCTGCCATGATATCTCGAGAGATATGTAATCAACAAATGAATTGAAAATACTTACAGAGTCAGAAGTCTTCAAGATAAAGGATGAAATGGGTTAGTTACAGCCAGAACTCAGGTGATGAGATTTGACTGATGAGTTCTTGGCAAGGTAACAGCTTTCTTATGATTTCTTGATGATTTTCTTTGACTCTAATGATGAATTTTTCTAATGTACTTCTTTCTGAATTACTTTTATCTGATTAGTTGCAACCAAGATCTAAGATGTTCAGGTATGGCACTGATCTATACTCAGATGATGATATTGTATCTGATGAGTGGACTGAGTATCAGGTGATGATATTGTATCTGATGATACTTCAGATCCAATGCTCCAGGTAATCTACCGTTAGGCGATGAAAGCTCTGATACCAAGTTGAAAATCTGAATTCAGGAATGTTTTGATTCACTCAAGTTGTTTAGCAAAACAGAAGAATTGTTTTTATTGAATGATCAGAAATAATCAAAACAATGTACAACTTGATATATTTAAAAGAATTCACATGGGCCTGAAAACAGGCTTTGGCCCAAAGAAATAATAAAAGTAAAAAAGCGGTTCGGGTTGTTCGTGATGTATCCGCACTTGTCTTCGGAGATAAATGATCTAGGGTTGGCCGCAATCCTCATAATCTTTTACTACTCACCAACTTTTGGACTTTAAATCGAATTAACTAAGTTTTGTCCTTCACGCACAAAAATAAAGTGCATATTCAACTGTTTAAAAATGTTTGAATTTTGTTCTTTCTACTGTTTTTCTTTATTATTTATATGCTCTCATATTGTAAGCTACAATTTTAGGAAGATAAACATCTTTTGCCAAAACCAATTTTAAACTAGTGATAATTTTATGATATTGAGAACTGACATAGTGATGCATTGTGTTGTGGCTCAATGTCTTTGGTCGCATTAGCTTTAGTGTTGCTCATTGTAATTATGATCATCTACGATTTCACTCTTGCTAATCCTGTGACTATCGATTTTCATATCCGTACATTTGTTCCAACCTTCACTTACCGATTCGTATTCCAAATTTTTGCATCAAAAAGTGCTAATCTGAACTTCTCTAATTGTCTTTTTCGGATGATAAAATGTCGTCATCTTTGATTTGAAGTACCAGTTTCGATCTCCCTAGTGTTGTTATGGCACGAGACCACCGTTTTATCAACTTGATAACTTTATGACCAGAGCCACACCAGATAGAAATCTCCAATGCCGAATGGTGGATCATTGTATTTTACTGGAGTTCATTGGAGAGTACAAATATTTGAACTTCTACCTTGATTTATAGAAATAAAAGCATAATCACACTCTTGTATTTTGCAATGCAAGTATTTTGTAAAAAATTTCTGTGCAGAACAAAAGCTTGTACTTATCATGTGTGTATACAACAATGAATATTACTATCGCAAGTATTTGTAGTACAACTGCTAATAATTTCATTAAAATGCAAAAAGCAATATATTTTGGACATAAAGTAAGGATCTTTGAGTACATTTACATTCAGTTCAAAAAATTTCATTTATAAAATATTCAAAAAATTAAATGTTTTTATTAAATTCAATACAGAGGGAGGAAAATAACAACACTTTGTACAATATTTTACAAATACAAAAAGAAAATTTGGTTTAGCTTGTTTTTATGTTGAATAATTATTCTTGGTGTTTCTTCAAAACATAATCGAGAGTTAAAATGTCCCTTATTTCACCAAATTAAATCCTTTGTCCTTCAAAGTTATGTGCCTTTTGTTGCAAAGTATCATTATGTCCAACACTCACTTATATATTAATTAATTAAACCAACTAATACATTTGTATGATATATAGAAGATAGTTAAAGGGTGACAGGATTTAATTTAATGAATGTTGTCAGAGGTTACTACATAGTAGAGTTAGATACGAAAATAATTGTCTTCTATTTAACTTCACAGTCATGTCCGATAATAATGTAAGATGGTGAATCATCATACATTTTTAAATTAATGAAAAGAAGATGCTATTATAAAGAGTAAAAAGATTTTATTATACATACCGCCATTTAAATAACATTATAACAAACAATCGCCTAATATAACTGTACGATTATGTTAGATCAAAACGTTGGAACCATGAATATTCGAAGAAAAGAAATTTCTTTCTCTTGTGTCCCTTTATGATGGACATCATATACTTTTATAGTAGATGTGTTAGCACCAAAATTGGTCACTAATCTCGTTGAGAAAGATTGTGTAGAGATGTAAGTGATGAAGTTAAATTAAACAAGGAAGGATATGCTAATTTAAATGCAGAAAGTAAGAACACCGGATTTATAGTGGTTCAACGTAATTGTCTACGTCCACTTTGAGGTTAAACTTTATTGCTCTTCTTAATGATTGATTACAGATACAATCCATAGATCAAATGCTTAAATACAATTGCTAAGTAAAGAAGATGAGTCTTGAAAATGGCAGAGTCTCCCCAGTGTTCCCCCAAAAAGGTCCATTTCACTGTACCCCTGCCCCTCTATTTATAGACAAAGATGGGTTGGACTTCCCAGGTGGGCTTGGAAATTGAACACCTTGGCCCAAATAGAGTGGTCGTCGTATGCCGAACCAGATAGGCTGAACGACAGAATGCCGAGCCTCCCCCTTTATGTCGAACGAGGTGAGGCCGGACACTCTGAATGCCGAACATCCATTTGTACTGAATGACCTTGGATGACGAGCTGCAGGTGATTGCCGAACGAGATACGTATCGGAAGAGATGTGGTGTTGAGTGAGGGATGCAGGTCGAATGAGGCTGGAATGCCGAACAGTCCGGGAATGCCGAGCGTACCTTGTAGGCCGAACCTTCATGGATGCCGAACGATTTTATGCCGAGCGTTCTTCCTTGGCCGAACGGTATTCACTACCGAACGTTTCTCGATGCCGGACGCTCCTAGATGCCGAACGCTATCCCATACCGAACGCCCTTTAGATGCCGAACGCTATGCTCGTGCCGAACGGTCTTAACATGCCGAACACTCATTGTTTAACTGATCGATGGGGAGGCCGAGTACTAAGTTGCCTGGTCAATTCCCCAGGAAACACTTGCCCCCCAAAGTGTATTACGTGACCGAACGTGATACGCTTTGAATTACGTATCCTCCATGCTCCGCTTCGAACCTTGGTTAAATTCTAATGGAGATGCCTTCTTGAGAATATCAGTGGTCATCCGTGTTTGATTCTGCAGAGCTAATAGGCTTCGGCTATCTGATCTAGTCTTCTCTTAATAACCCTTAGTGAGAATTCAATTTCTGTTGATTTCAAGAAGTCGAACTTTTTCGGACGTACACATGCACGTTCGGGTACATGTTCTTGCCATTGGCTCTCGGATGCGTTTTATATGCTCATAAGTCGTCGCCAACTCCATCTAGTTTAATTGCAATTCAATCGCGATTCCTTGTTTGTATTTTCTGTGAAATAAGGGTTGCAATCAGCCACTTGAGGAGTTTTCCAAACCTCGCTTCAGTACAGACTCTATGATTTTGTTTACAGCTTCAACCTATCCATTTGCAGTTATAATGGATCACGGAAGGTCATAAGGACAGATGACGTTACGGATAAAGAAGTTGATTATTTTCTTCATCTTGGTCGTGGTTAAGAGTTCTTCATCTGCCCATTTGGTGACGTAATCAACTGCTATGATGGTGTATTTCGCATCACCTTTAGGATCGACAAGAAGATGATTTCAGTGCCCCCAAGTGGCAAACGGCTATGAACTTGCCATTTGAATAATTTCCATCGGTGGGGTTTCCGGATTCTTTGCAAACATCTTGCACTCGTCACATTGTCTAGCATGATCAACCGCTTCTGGGTTGATAGTTGGCCAGTAATACCTGTAGCCGAGTATCTTCTTTATCATGGTTTTCCCCCTGATGTTATTACCGCATTCTTCTTCATAGAATTTGCTCAAGATATCATCATGGGCGATATGTCGAAGCATGGGGATGGATAAACTCCTTTTGACACACGACTTATTCTTAGATGATTTGGCGTGAAGCTTTGAGGAGGATCTATCGTTTTCCATTCCTCCGTTCAGTAAGAATTCCTCATTGTAGATAGTCTTTGATAGGAGTCGACCATGACACCTTTTCATTTTGTTCGCTGAGTACGTGTGTAATGATGTAATACGTGAAGTCGGTTAGTAGCTTTTGGACTCGGCCGAGATAAGGAGCAAGACAATGCCCCCTAGCAAGATCAACTTCCTTAAATTTGTATACTACCAATCAAGAATCACAAAAGATATGTAAAGTTTTCACTTCAAATCCTCTAGCAAGTTTGAGGCTGGCAGTCAAGGCTTCATACTAAGCATCATTGTTTGTTATAGGTAAATCGAGTTTTAGGACGTAGCAGATTGATCGTTCCTCGAGAGTCATTATCATGACTCCTATGCCATAACACTGATCATTGGATGCTCCATCCGCGTACATTTTCCATCTCATGGTTGGTTCTCTGCTACTCTTCGAGTAGTCATCCGAGGTAGTGAATTTGGGTGTGAGGTCTGCTAATTTCCGTCCTTGGATAGCCCTTCGTGGGAAATAAGTGATATCGAATTAGCTTGGTTCGATATTCTATTTAAGTAGTCTTTTAGACGTCTCAGGTCATTGATGCCCTGTCGCAACGGTTGGTAGGCATAGACGTTGATGGGGTGAGCCTAAAAGTAAGAGTGGAGCTTTCATGATGAAATCAATAGGATTGTGCTAGCTTTTGTAGCTTCGGGTTGATATCCAATGCATGGCTCGCGATAGTTAATGAAATCACATATGCATGTCAGAATGGGTCCAAGGGAACATATCATCATTTATTCAGAAAAATCCAACTAATTCTTTTATCATCACTGCACTGAGCTGTGATCCGATATTCAGCACCCGGAAAGGGTCGCCATGGCTGGCTGCTAAGTTGACCGTCAGCTTAGCAGGTGCCATCCCAGATTCTTTGAGTAAAGATGTAACTATTTTGCATAACATTCAATGTGAAATATGGTTGGGACGGTCAATGTTGATGGTTACTCTGGTCTAATCCTAGAGTCTTGCCATGAGTTGTTAAGTCAAATAATGAAGGGCTCTGAATGCTCTGATTAATTATCTGCAAATGGCCAAAGATCAGGCTTAAAAGCACGTAGAAGGAAATGTCGAGTAGGGGCCAGCCTCGAGTTGCGTGCAACTGCATAGCTGGATCTTGCTATGAGTTTGAATTTGCTTGTATATCCGAGTAACGCATTTTCTATTCAATGCATTCATGATCCTTTGCTCGCCCTTCGGGTTGGAGTGACAGTCAGTTGCCCCCAAGCTTTGGCATCGATTTAGCGATTCTATCTCTAGGCATCCTTTCGGTCGTTGCTTTGAGTAGCTGTAAGCACTATATATAAGTTTTAATACTGATCTATCGTGGCCAGTGTTTGGATGATCATGCGTCTTCTTCCAGTCTCGGGTTGATAAATGTACTGCATGGACGGTTGAGTCTCGTCCTAGCTATGTTTATGTTTTCACCTAAACTCCAAAGACATAGAGGTGATTGGTGAATATTCGGTTCACATTCATCTTGCTTCTCGCTCGTGCCCCCAGGTCTGGGACATATACCGATAAGTAGGAAGGCCAGCCACGCCCACTTTAGCTTTACTCTCTTTCCCGTTGAATCGTGGGATCATGTCAGTCGATGGGAGACTAGGTCTCGCCTATCTTGGATTTTATCGTGGTTTTTCATTCCAAGAGGAATACTTTGATGCCACGTAAGTTTCAGGGTGTAATTTGGACAGTGGATGGTCATCCACGTCCACTTTGGTTCATGCTCTGTAATCAGATCTTGGGGTAAAGTTGGCTACAAATGCAGTCGGGTTATGCTCATCCAGTTTCGTACTCCTCCTGACGAATCGAACGAGGGTGCTGGAGAATTTTTGACCAAGTATTCGTGGTTTACCCTCCTTTCTATACTCCGGGGGTCATAGTTTTTCAAAAAACATCCGAGTCACATTCGTATGTGCTTGGTGCGGATCGACATCGACCCTTGGTCTGAGGTATGATATAGTAGGTTGCTCGTAGCTTTGGATGCCGTTTCGATTGGTTTTGTATTGAGGCCTCCCTGCAGTCGCTGCCTCAAGTTATAAAGAACACCATGCAGGGCTATAGTAAGCTGTCGTATTCGGCTTTTTAGTGTTTTGTACCCCTGCCCCCAGCATTGATTTGGCCAGGTCACTAGTTGGATGGTCGAACTCCATCCTCAGCGGTTTAATAATCCTCCTGTCGATTCCAGGCCGAAGTTTACGGAATAGAAAATGGTCGGAATCCACTCGTCTATTTATCGATGTTTATACACCACTCTGCATTATGGTGACTTAGTGTTATTCTCCCCCCGGTTGACTCACGCCCAATTTGTGTTCATGCTTCGGTCCACGCTCCGGGGACTTAGAGATTTGTCGAACGGTTTATGCTTTAGTCCACAGTTCGAGACGCAGAGATTTTCGTCAACTCGTTTATACTCTAGTTCGCACTCTGGGAACTTAGAGTAATCTGGTCCGCTTCTGGGATTTAGGGATTTTTCTGAAGTTGTCTATAATCTAGTCCATGCTCTGGGGACTGAGAGTACTGTAGTTCGCACTCTGGGGACGTAGAGGTTTTTGAGTCATTTATACTCTAGTCCGCACTAAGGGACTTAGAGTACTTTAGTCCGCATTCTGTTTCCCGTTCCAGAGGGTGAGACCCCCCGGATGGCTGAGAGTTTGCCTAAACCTGGTAGATAATCCTTCTCTTTAAGGTTCTCTTTAAGATTTCGAAAGTCGTTATTCTTTATGCAGGACTATTGCATTCTAATGCTTGTTTCCCACGATTTTGTGCAGGCCGTTCTGACCCCGAGCCCACTCCGAGGAGCGATGTCACCAAGGAAGTGTGGGAGAAAACAAGTGAAGCCACTCACGCAGGGGAGGCTTCTGGTGATCGGAGCGCTTGATGAAGACAAGTTTGAAACCTCCTCTCCTACCGACGGGGGTTATGAAGTAGAAATTACAGACGCCTCTGAGCACACATCCGAATTGAGCATGGAGGAGCGGCTCGAGAAAGAGAAGGAGGAGACGGTCAAGGTCATAGTAGAGCCCCGAGTTGTAGACTTGGACGATCCTTTGAACAAGCCGTTGAAGGTCATCCTTCCTGGCGGGTCCAAGCCCATGGAAGGCCCCCGTACTCCTTCAGTTGCTACCCCTCTATCAAAGAAGAGTACCAAGGGTAAATGCTCTGGAGAGGAGCCGTCTGGAAAGAAGTTGAAGAAGCACAAGAAGTGATTACTATCCTCGTTCAACGAGAGTTAGTTTAAGTCATGTAATTATTTTCATCTATTTCCTTAGTCCTTGTAAATAGAATGTCGACCCCGAACTTTGGAGGGGTTGTAATAGAAACTCATTTTTGAATAAGGTTTAGTTCCTTTTTCTGTCTTGCAAAAGACTCTTATTGTTTAGTTTTCTTTGTGATTGTGATTTTAATCCAAGCAGTTGTGAGTAACATAGACTTCTCAGTCCATCTTCATATAACTCGGAAACTCTTCGGGAGTCTATGAACTTCCATTCTGTGCTTCGTGCACTTAGAATACTCTCTAGCCCGTATGTCAAGAATTTGTGTCATAGTTCATATTCAGGGAACTTGGAGATCCGATTCGCTTATATTCGAGTCCGCACTCTGGGGAGTTAGAGTACTCCAGTCCACACTCTGGGGACTTGGAGGTTTAAGTCATTTATACTCTAGTCCGCGCTCTGGGGACTTAGAGTACTCCAGTCCACGCTCTGGGACTTGGAGGTTTAAGTCATTTATACTCTAGTCCGCGCTCTGGGGACTTAGAGTACTCCAGTCCACGCTCTGGGGACTTGGAGGTTTAAGTCATTTATACTCTAGTCCGCGCTCTGGGGACTTAGAGTACTCCAGTCCACACTCTGGGGACTTGGAGGTTTAAGTCATTTATACTCTAGTCCGCGCTCTGGGGACTTAGAGTACTCCAGTCTGCACTCTGGAGACTTGGAGGTTTAAGTCGTTTATACTCTAGTCCGCGCTCTGGGGACTTAGAGTACTCCAGTCCGCACTCTGGGGACTTGGAGGTTTAAGTCGTTTATACTCTAGTCCGCGCTCTGGGGACTTAGAGTACTCCAGTCCGCACTCTGGGGACTTGGAGGTTTAAGTCATTTATACTCTAGTCCGCGCTATGGGGACTTAGAGTACTCCAGTCCGCACTCTGGGGACTTGGAGGTTTAAGTCGTTTATACTCTAGTCCGCACTCTGGGGACTTAGAGTACTCCAGTCCACAATCTGGGGACTTGGAGGTTTAAGTCATTTATACTCTAGTCCACGCTCTGGGGACTTAGAGTACTCCAGTCTGCACTTTGGGGACTTGGAGGTTTAAGTTGAGAGCAGTCGTATTTCCACTCTTTAATTTGTATTCATCTACTTTTTCGAGGCTAATGTCGTCGAATGAACAATCGAACCACGTTTGCTCACGGAATGGGATTCTGCCCCCCAGGATGAGGGACGGAATTTGAAAAATGGACGATCGATTCTCGTCCGCTTGGTGATTATAGCTCTTCCAATCAAGTCAAGGAAGGAGGTATATGACAGATGGTTGAATCACATCCATGTTGGGTTAGATAGCCAAATCTCTTACAATTTGCTCCGTATCTCCTTCTAGAAAATAAGGATAATAGATTGTTGAGTAGACAAAGTAAGTTGCATATGTTCCAAGGTGCAGTCGTGTCCATATATTGACAGCGATGGTTAGCGAGTACGCAGTCTACCATAGCTACTTCAAGTTGGGCTTTCGAACAACCTTTCGTGTTCAGGGTAGGATTTGATGTGTAGATGATCAAATCACGTCCACTTTAGACGGATCCCGGCGTCACTGAGCTTCATGAGGGGTATCTATATTTTGTCGAACTTTGTTCTATGACTCGATTGGAGTGGATGATCGGGCCATATTCATTCCAAGCAGTTTAGGTCTCCAAGTCAAATGTGGAGGTTGATGGATGGATGGTCGGTTGTTCGAATCGATCATAAGTTGAGCATACGAACTCGGATCATCTTGAAACTTGGAACATTGGCTTCCCTGGCTTTGATTGTTATGTCTTGTTAATCGTGGCTCGATCCAGACTCGGACAAAATCCATCGATATCCGTAGTGAGCCTTTGTGTAACCGATTTCCAAGACGAACTGTCACTGGTTTCTAATCAAGTTCTTGGTGTCACGGCCTTGCCAAAAGGCGGGATGACATTTGCCCCCCAAAGGACGTCTTGTGTAAACATGACGTGCTTTGAAAAACCGCAGTCTTTCATGCTGAATATTTCCGTTCAGTTGATTGCTCGATAGTCGTCTTTTAATCGTTTCGTTGCAATCTTCTTTTGGACAAATGTTCAACTAGCATGCTTTGCTTTGGTTCTGCCCCTAGTTTTGGGGATGAGTATGGAGTTGATGTATGTTTATACTCCGTCTCGCACTCTGGGAGTACGGAGTTGAGTAGATTTTTATACTCCATCTCGCAATCTGGAAATACGGAGTTGATTAATGTTTATACTCCGTCTCGCACTCTGGGAGTATGGAGTTGATTAATGTTTATACTCCGTCTCGCACTCTGGGAGTACGGAGTTAAGTAGATGTTTATACTTCGTCTCGCACTTTGGGAGTACGGAGTTGTGCGAAGGATCATCATGTATCAACCCATTTTTAGCCTTGATGTGATGGCTTGCCCCCGAGCTCGAGTTTCACTTAGCGAGTGGCTGGTCGTATCGCAGCCGCTCTCTACTTGAATAAATTCCACTTGCAGGATGGAATTCAGCTCTCCATGCATCGTGATGTTGTACATTGTATTTAATCCATAGCCCCAAATCAAAGGCATATGGTTGATGATGAGCAATAGAATTATTCTCGTCCAGATGTAACTCCACACGTCCGATCATGGTCTGCGTAGATTGGTTGGCAACCAAATCTGAGTACCTGGACACCTGCATCGTTTTGAAAATAGTTTAGTTCAAGCTAGTCGTAGTTCATAGAACTATTTAAATAGAGATGGAAATGAAAATAATTCAAAGAAGATTATGGTAAATATCATTGATATGTGAAGCAGCATCGTGTGCTCGCTATTCGACTCTGCCCCTGGCTCCTTTCAAAGGGATGTTGGCCGTCAACCGTCCAATTGATAATCATAGCCCTTTATTAATAGGCATCGGATATTCGCTGCCCGCCATTCTGTAGGACTTGTACATACTATCGAAGCTTTCCTTTCCAGGTCATCTTTTCGTTCACACCTCGGAGGTGTTTGTAATCGCCCGTGTTAGGATCAGCGAGCATCCGGGAATATACAACATTCCCCTGATTTTCTTTAGACTTTGGTGTACTCTCTCGAGGTTGGTTTCCAGTACCACTCCGAGTCATGAGTCTTCAAGTAGAGGTTGTCAATTGAATCTTTCAAAGAGCATATGAGCTGAATTCTGAAGTCTTGTTTCGGCTACTGGGATCTACATCCTTAGCCAACGGGCCTTCATTGTTATTTTTCTTAGTCTGCTCCACTCCTCCTCACTTTAGCTCTGATTCATTTTGTAAAAGAAACGATCCATAGTCGTAGGAGGCTCTTTAGCTAACTAGCTGCCAAAATATATCTGGAGGTCGACTTTCCTCAAATGTGATTAGTATGATACTCTTGTTAGTATTTGGAATAAATTGCTTAGAGCCAAACATTGGTTTGCTTGGAGTCACTAAATTCGAAGTGCTGGGCCAGCGAAGAATGGTGCTTGGAGTCATCTTGACGTTTGCTAGAGTCACATAATCTATGTTCTCCAACCTTTGGGAGTACCGTTTGAATAGCGGTTGCTTGTCCGTTCCCTTGATGTCGTTCATAAGCTACCGCTAGAGCCTCTTTTTTTTGGAAATTTAGGTCGTACCCGAAAAAAGTATTTTTTGAAAATAAGGGTCGTACCCGATCCATATATTTTTTGTATAGGGAACAGTCAGATTGTTTTTTGAGAGAGAGATCGGTATACAGTGCATGGATCGGTCTGGATACTTCATTCGGCACAGAAGTACCGTTCGGCATACAGAAGTACCGTTCGGCATTGGGGCGTTCGGTGTTGGCATGTGGCTCAGCCAAAGCTATTCGGCCAAGGCTGTTCGGCAGAGTGGATCGGCCTGGAGTGGTTCGGCCAAAGCTGTTCGGCCAAGGCTGTTCGGTAGAGTGGATCGGCCTGGAGTGGTTCAGCCAAAGCTGTTCGGCCAAGGCTGTTTGTCCAAAGTGGATCGTCCAGAAGTGGTTCGGCCAAAGCTGTTCGGCATTCCACACGTGTTCGGCATTCACACTATTCGGCATTCACACTGTTCGGCACAACCGAGTCGTTCGGCATACAATACCGTTCAGCATTACAGAGGCGCTCAACATTCATTCTTGTTCGGCACAACCGAGTCGTTCGGCATACACTACCGTTCGGCATTACAGAGGCGTTCGGCCTAGAGGTATGTTCGGCCTGGAAGGGCGTTCGGCCTAGAGGTATGTTCGGCCTGGAAGGGCGTTCGGCCTAGAGGTATGTTCGGCCTGGAAGAGCGTTCGGCCTAGAGGTATGGTCGGCCTGGAAGAGTGTTCGGCCTACGCCTTTTCTGGAGCGTTCGGCATACGCCTTTTCTGGAGCGTTCGGCATACGCCTTTTCTGGAGCGTTCGGCATACGCCTTTTCTGGAGCGTTCGGCATACGCCTTTTCTGGAGCGTTCGGCATACGCCTTTTCTGGGGCGATCGGCATAAGCCTTTTCTGAGGCGATCGGCATAAGCCTTTTCTGGAGTGAACGGCTGAATTGCCTTCAGAGGAGGGTCGGCCTTCATTCAACTTGAGTGCAAACTTCAACGTCCAATCCCCAGATCTTGCGTACATCAGTGAATCCAATCTACGACTATCAGCTTCCCTTAGATTTCTTTCAAATCTGAGTAGAATAGGAAGTTTTCTAGTAAACAACTGGATCTATCTCGCGAATATGGAAATCCACTAGTAGATAATGAGATCCAATCAAGCTGAGAATTCAATTCTCAGTGAAAGCACCAAAGTGTTAGCACCAAAATTGGTCACTAACCTCGTTGAGAAAGATTGTGTAGAGATGTAAGTGATGAAGTTAAATTAAACAAGGAAGGATATGCTAATTTAAATGCAGAAAGTAAGAACACCGGATTTATAGTGGTTCAGCGTAATTGCCTACGTCCACTTTGAGGTTAAACTTTATTGCTCTTCTTAATGATTGATTACAGATACAATCCATAGATCAAATGCTTAAATACAATTGCTAAGTAAAGAAGGTGAGTCTTGAAAATGGCAGAGTCTCCCCAGTGTTCCCCCAAAAAGGTCCATTTCACTGTGCCCCTGCCCCTCTATTTATAGACAAAGATGGGTTGGACTTCCCAGGTGGGCTTGGAAACTGAACACCTTGGCCCAAATAGAGTGGTCGTCGTATGCCGAACCAGATAGGCTGAACGACAGAATGCCGAGCCTCCCCCTTTATGCCGAACGAGGTGAGGCCGGACACTCTGAATGCCGAACATCCATTTGTACTGAATGACCTTGGATGACGAGCTGCAGGTGATTGCTGAACGAGATACGTATCGAAAGAGATGTGGTGTTGAGTGAGGGATGTAGGTCGAATGAGGCTGGAATGCCGAACAGTCCGGGAATGCCGAGCGTACCTTGTAGGCCGAACGTTCATGGATGCCGAACGATTTTATGCCGAGCGTTCTTCCTTGGCCGAACGGTATTCACTACCGAACGTTTCTCGATGCCAGACGCTCCTAGATGCCGATTGCTATCCCATACCGAACGCCCTTTAGATGCCGAATGCTATGCTCGTGCCGAACGGTCTTAACATGCCGAACACTCATTGTTTAACTGATCGATGGGGAGGCCGAGTACTAAGTTGCCTGGTCAATTCCCCAGGAAACAAGATGATATTCAGATGTAAAGACACGGTAGATGAGAAATTATCAATAACCTTCAAAATCAACATGGAAAGATAAGAGGATAATCCCATTCTCTCTTTTTCGTCTCCGTTTGAAAATGGCTTCCCTCCATTGTCTCTCCTCTTCCTTCTCTTCACTTTCCATCCCTCCTTCTACTTCCTCCTCCTTCACTTCCTCAATCGCTCACCTCCACTTCAAAAAACCCACCAAACCCATACTCACTCTAACCCGATCCACATCCGACAACCAAATCGACACCGACTATTTTGACAGCATAAACCCTAACTAAGAGATCCCATTCGATCCGCCGTCTGCACCCGAAGGTTACGTCCCTCCTCCTTCCTTCGACGAACTCCCACCCGAATCCGACGACGAGATCGCCGCCGCCTACGAGGAGATCTACGAACACGCGTACAACAGGTACAGCGTGTTGGGGAACGACATATACATGATGGATTCGAAGATAAAGAAGAACACGAGTGGATTGGGGAGGAAGAAGAGAGAAAGTGAACGATGCACTACAAGAAAAGGCCTCATTTTGTGTCGGAAGGTTGCAACGGCTGTCAACGGCTAAAAAAAAGCGGCCGTTGCTAGTAGTTGCTAGCCGTTGCATATCGCGATTACAGATCTGGAACCCGCGAACAGATTCTCATTTGCCACCAAAAACCATTTCCTCCCCAAACCCTCCTCCCCGTCGCAATCCGCCACCTCTCCAACTCCAGCCGTCGCTCGTTGCCTCCACGTCGCTCAAACACCTCCAAAACTCGCTGGTATTTCTTCTAAACTTGATTTGGCTTTGATTTAGGTTTAATTTAGGATTAATTGGAAAACCCTAATTTCGAAAATAATTGTATTAGTTGATCATAGTGATATTGGGTGATGATTATAGTGTTTTAAGTTAGGTGGAAGTTAATTTAGTTTATGATTATGTTGAAAATGATGATTAATGCGTATTAGTTATGGTAATATTTGTATTAGTTGATTTTGATTGGTGGTTTGATTTTAAAATTAATGTATATTATTGATGAACATGTTTGTTGATATTTAAGTTTATGACAATATTTGTTTTTATTTAAAATAATGTGTATAGTTTACGCCAAAGTTAATTGTATAGAAATTAATACATATCATGATAGATTGGTACAGTTAACGATAATTTAATTCAGAAGTGCTAATTATAACTGTTATCGTAGTTTAAAATAAATATAATTCGTTGAATGATGAAGCAAATGTTTTAATAGATGCGTTTGAAAGTACCGAAGAAAACGATATAGAGTACGAGACCGAGTCTGAATCAAAAAACGACGAAGACTGATACATTACACTGTTTTTTTAATGTATGCATGTATGATGTTTTATTTTGAGTAATGTATTAAGAATGATGAATGCGTTCTGTATTATTCTGAGCTATGTAATAATAATAATTTTGTTATGTATTATCATTCTGTTTTATTTTGACCTATGCGTTATTCAGAGCTGTTTAATAATAATAATGATTATGTTCTGCATTATTCTGAGCTATGTAATTACAAAGAATGATTATGATGATTAATGGAACATGTGTTGTAATAATAATTTGTTTTCTTTTCATTATATGATATGATTATGTTTGTGGCAGATATGTCTCACAGAAGACGTAATACATCTCAGCCTTCTCCTTCGCCTTCTCATGGCGCAGGTCCCAGCGGTACGGCTCCGGACTTACACCGTGAGATAGAGATAGTTCCCAAGAGTGTTGGGTAAGTATCTAATTAATTTCAATTATATTATTTAAAATATATTAATTATATACATCAACATTTATACAGGGGTTTCGAAATAGAGCCGGCGGATTACATTCTTCAAGTTTCAAAGCAATCCTATAAGAGTAGGATGTCTGGTTGCTGGCCTTATTGGAACGACATCCCAGGCGAAGTGATGAATGCTATAGTTGCTGATTTGATGGTAAGTAAAATTTTATATTTCAATTTAAAATTAGTATACTGTATATAATTCAAATTATTTTCAATAAGCAGGCTGCAATACGTGTCCGCCCGGAAGATAACAATGTCTTCTTCAATCATTGTAAAAGAGGATGCGGAAAAATTACAGGGAGACTCTTTCGAAGGCCAAGCTAAGCGGAAAAAAACCCAGTTGGATGGGTAATGATGTTTGGGCTGCATTTGTCATCCACTGGGAAAGTGAAGCTGTCAAAGTAAGTTATGTATTGCTGTATTGTTAGTATTATTTATTTAAATTATGTATGTTAGTTGCATTATTAATTTAATTAACCGTGTATTTAAATTAACAGGAAATAGCAAAGCGAAATAGCGCGAACAGAAATAAAAATCCAGCGTTACACCGTGGTGGGTCCAAGTCATTCCAACAATGGCGGAGGGAATTGGTAAATTTGTAATTTGAGTTTATAAACTGTAATATTATTTAATCATATTAGTAACGTTTTTTATTCATGTATAATTTCAGCATTCAAGAACCAGACAGGAGCCTACAATGGCCGAGGTTTTTAGAGTCACTCATGCGGTGGAGCAGACCGATGATGATGGGAATGTCACCTATTTGTGGACAGATGCGAAGGCTGAATCTGTTATGGTAAATATGTTTATTCGCAATGACAACGTTTCACATTCCTTTAGTAGTGTATAAGTAAATTGTATAGCTATATATTGAGTCAAATTTGTATTCGTAATTGCAGGGTAGATATGAAGCGGAGCGGGCAGCGATGGCGCAAAGAACTGGACGGGAGGATATTACGCTTCAAGAGTCCAATCAAATATGGGATAGAATTATTGATTCGCCTTCTCGCAATAGGCGTTATGGATACGGCAATCAGGAGGTAAACTGTTTTAATAACTTATATTTGAATTTAATATAGCTGTTGCGAGCGTGAATTAGAACTAGTTTGTTTGATCGTTTTACAGGCTCTTAACTTCCAAAAGGCTTAGAAGAAATCTATGGCGGAAGAGGAGATAGCCCAGATGCAACGACAGCTGGACGAGATAAATGATTGGCGACAGAGCTTCTTGTCTCAGCAGATAGATGAGCGCATTGCCGCATTCGTTTCAGAGCATGGGACCATGCCAGGGTCTAGTGGTGGTGGTGGTGATGACGCTGATGATGATGAGTAGGTATGTTTTGTTGATGGTTATTTTTTTTGGGCAAGATTGTGGTTTTAATGGATATTTGTTGGACTTGTGTACTTATGTTGGTTGATGGGCTTGGTAGTTTGTTTGGTGTTTTGTGTACCTATGGTGTTGGTGATGGATATTATGTGTGATGGATTTGAGATGTATTTTGTTTGGTTGATGATGAAATATTTGTGTTAGTTGATTATATAGTTGCGTGATTATTGATATATATGTGTTTTATTTGATTATTTGCAATGTATTTGGTTATATGATGGTTGGAATGGAATGTATACGATGGATTGGAAGTGATTATTGTGATGTGGAATGGTTTGCGACGACAGAGGTTGGAAGAGTGAAAGCTAAGATGCTGGAAAACAGAAAAGTTCCAGGCTTGCAACGGCTCGCAACGGCTATCTGGTTCCAGGCTCGCAACGGCTCGCAACGGCTATCTGGTTCCAGGCTTGCAACGGCTCGCGATGCCACGGGACGACAACGGTTGGAACTAACTGTTGCCACGTGGACAACTTGTCGTCGCTAGCCGTTGCTAAATTGGTAACAGAGCCGTTGCTATTGCCGTTGCTGGAACAAGTAGCAACGAGCTTAATTGCAACGGCTTTTAGCAACGGCTGGCAATGGCCACCAACGGCTATTTGCCGTTGCTATGGCTTCCGTTCCTTGTAGTGATGGATTCGAGGAGAGGGTGGTGCAGGTGAGGAGGGTTACAAAGGTCGTGAAGGGAGGGAAGAAGATGAGCTTTAGGGCGATTGTTGTGGTCGGAGATAAGAAGGGGAAGGTCGGGGTTGGTGTGGGAAAGGCAAAGGAGGTTGTGGATGCCATTGCTAAGTCCGCTACCAATGCTAGGAGGAATATTATTGCTGTACCATTAACCAAATATTCTACTTTTCCTCATAGAGCTGATGGAGACTATGGAGCGGCAAAGGTCATGCTGAGAGCTGCTTCGCCTGGTACGGGTGTAATTGCTGGAGGAGCAGTGAGAATAGTGCTTGAAATGGCAGGCGTGGAGAATGCACTTGGAAAACAGATTGGAAGTGACAATGCACTCAACAATGCCAGAGCCACTGTGGTTGCAGTTCAGAAAATGAGGCAGTTCAGCGATGTTGCTCGTGAGCGTGGAATTCCTATGGAAGAACTTTGGAAGTGAAGAATTATGTGGTTTGAGTCACTGAAATGTAAGTTTATTCTATAATAAATTTGATTTTGTTTAGGAGGCAAAAATGAATTAATTACTCACTAAAAAAAACCAACAATGATATATACATCAGTGAAGAAAATCAAGTTTGGTTTCCTTTTTTTCCCCCTTAATCTATGTTTCAAACTAAACTGGCTATATAGGCATGGACTAGGGACACAAGTAACCCTCTTCATGGTAAAAGTGACATGATATAGTTTTCATGATTGGACCATCAATACGATGACTCAAAGCTTCAAGGTTTTTGATAGTTCAACCCGCAATGCCGTTAAAATCGTGGAATTTTTATAAAAAATTTACATATTTAAATATAAGATATACACAAAAATATTGAAATAAAAATACCATGTAAGCGGGTTGTAGAGGGTCTTCAAGTTCTGCGATTGACGTTGTATACTGCTGCAGTGAACAACTACACCAACACAACTGTAGTTGTGTACACAGTAACAGTTCACAACGATAAAAGTTTATTAACGACGAACTTGACGAAGCTTGCAGTGGTTTGGAGAGCTTGGTGCGACGAAGAACGAAATAGTGGAGCTTTCTGTCTAGATTTTTGAACGATGATAATTTTTGCAATGTAGATTTTTTTTTTTTTTAACAGTACAGAGGATGAGAATGGGAGAGAAAAACGCTCTGAGAAAGCAAGGGAAAATAAAAATTCTCATGGTTCAAACATGTGAAATGAACGGTTGAACCACCAATGTGAATGTCCAACCAAGGTTCATGCATGAATGAGGTCCGATTAAGTTTCAGACCAAAGTAGTTCATGGTCCAAGGTTATTCGAGGTTGACTGCGGTGGGTCCGATCATGAATACAATGTAGTATGGATTGTTAGAATTAATATAGTTTCAATCATTTTTGTATTTAGTAATCACTCACACATCCTTTATTTTCACAAAATATTTTTTTAAATCTCTTTCATTTCACATGTTACTAGATTTATCAAAATTTGAAAAGTCAACAAATGCTAAAAGCACCCAAGACAGTGTTTATTAATAGCATTAGAAAATTAATTTATTTTAATTAATTCATGCGCTTTCTAATACCATAATTATTTCTCCACTTAGTTATTGATTACCTAAGGAAATCACTTTCCTTTTCTAAACCATGTTTCTTCTTCTTCTTCATCATCACGTAAATTCCAAAACTCTAAGCCTGCACTTTCTCTTTCTTCTTCATCACGTAAATTTCAAAACTTTAATATCCAACTTTCTTATTCTTCCTCATGTTAAAACATAAACCCTAAATCTAAAGTCTCCATAGTTGAAACTCTCATTATCAAAAGAAATTTAAAATTTCTACTTTGGATTTCTAACCAATGAAATCCAAGGAAGAAGGTGATTTAGAGAATAGTCAACGTTCTAAAGAAGGAAATGAGGTGATTTTGATTTACACTAATTTTGTAGGCTTTCAATATTATTTGCAATATGTATTTGTTTAGGCGTTGTTCAATTATGGTATTTAGAAATGAGGAGTAGTGCATTGATATTAATTTTCTCAATTGATTGATAGGAGACATTGTCTTTTGTGAATTCACATAATGAAAAGAAACAAGAAAACTCCAATGGTCTAAATGCATACTTCCTTAGAGTTTACAAGCAAAGCTTGGTTCTCTAAGTCTTCAAAAAAAAAGTATTTGAATTTATAACGTTCATTTGAAGAATTTAATAGAAAATTAATTTTGTAGGTCTTTCTTAATGAATTTGTTGGGTATAAAAACAATCGATGATGTGAAGATTGATGATGTAGAGATTGGACCGTCTTATGTAAGAATATTTTAATTTTTTTTCATTTGTTGGTTTAATGTTATATGTATACACACACACACAAATACAATTGATAATTGATGTTTTATGGATTGAATTGGTTATTAGGTTTTTTACACGAGCAGTGGGAATGCAATGGAGCATGACAATGAGTCAATTGTAGAAACGAGAAGAAAGTAGGGCTTGGGTGCTTGTTTTTAATTGTTATGGTATTGAGTAGTATATATTTTAAATAATTGCGGTATCCTTTAGCAATGGTATTAGGAAACACTTTCTTGGATGCTTTTAACAGCATACATAGCCAAAGATGTCGATGGATGCAACTCAATTAGATGTGTTTATCGATGTCGGAGATTGGATAAAAGTTTTCCTTTGGTGATTGGATTTGTAGTTTTAATCGCTGCATCAAAATTGGGGTTTCATCATAGACAGTGGGAAAGGTCGAGATTTAATTAGATGCCAATTTTGATGTAGGGTCGAATTGTGGTAGATGGGAAGTGATTAAGATGACAAAATCCAATGTAAACTAGAGCTAGGACGATGAGACAAATATTTGCAATGCAAACAGTTATCAGGATAATATGTGATACATGTTTGACATGTAATGTTTTATATGGAAGTATGGCCTTTTTTTGCATACGAACGCTCATATATTCTACGATGCAAGTTCTTTTTTGCATATATCTATGGTGCAACATAACAGTAAGTAATTGCGCTTTATTTTTCGCACGGTTAATAGTTATCCGTCAATTAATCTATTAAATAACAATAAAGCAGAAGAAATTATAGTTCTCACATTAATTCTAGAGTTTGTCTCAATTCTCTTTAACTTTCTCTGTATATTTATTAATATTTTATTTTAAAAACCCGATACAGTTTATAATTTTTGAATTGTTTACAAATACTATCATTTTACATTCAAAATCCTATACATTCTGCTTTCTATTATTATTTTCAAAGTTCTCAATTTTTATGTATAATTTACATTTAAGTCAGTATATTTAAATTAATTAAATAATTTAACTATAAACTGTGTAAACAAAATTAATTAACCATTATTTATTAATTTGTCTAATAAATACATATAACAATGTCAACAAGTATATCGAACTCATTGTAACAAAATGGTATAAACTAAATTTTCATTCAGGTATAAAAAATATGGATCACATCAAAGACAATAAGAACAACTTTAATGCATAATTATTTATTTTAATAAATTATCAGTTAAATGATAGAAATTTTTAAAATTACAAATCATCTCAGTAGTTATAAAAAATTTCACCCCCACTTCTTGATTCTCTTCGATTTTTTTGAATCCATATAAATTATCATTTTATAGTTTTCCAAAATATTGCATTAATTTTTCCATGATTTTATATTCATATACCGAGATTTTATCATTTCTACAGTCATTTACAAAGTTTTCATCAATTTTCTCTTATTATTTTACATTCAAATCTATGTGTTTAAAATAGCCAAACACTATAAATCCATACTATATAAATAAATTCAAATAATTAATACTCATTAAGTTCTCCGATAATTTATTAAAAAAAATGAAAATTTCAATTTATATACCGCATCCGTAGTAACAAAATGGTAAAGTAAATATTTCTTTCAAATATAAAAAATATAAGAATCACCTAACAAAAATAATTTGCATAAACAATAATAAAATGTTTAATTTATGATTGATATATCGAACATTGCATAATTTTTTTTATTATTTTAGCAATATTTAAAGTATGCTATGTTTTTACAACATTAACATGTCCAGTGCATGAGATACATTCTACTACTTTATTATTCTTATTATTATCCACAATTTTAGTAAATTTAAAAAATAGTTTTTCCTTTAGTTGTCTTATATTACATTTAAAATTTTTGTTAATACCGATTTTGCAATTAAACATCTAAAACCCATCATCATATACGTGCGGGTGCGCATGCGCATAAATACACACAAGATCACGAATACTTAATATTACTTCAAAAAGGAAAGTATTACATCAATATTTTTCTTTGAAATTTATTACATAAATAAATACTTACGATTATTTCACATATATATGTATATCAGTCATATTTAACGTATAATTTCTTAATTTCAAACTATAAATAAAACTTATTTTAAAAATTAGATAATGTATTTTAAAACATAAAATTTTAGAAATAACAATAATATATTTTTATTTATTTACATTTTTTAGACGTATAAATAATAAAATAATATGTTTAGCACATAATTTCCTTAAACTTTAGAAATAGTATTGTAAAACTTATTTGAAACAAAATATATCATTTTAAATAGTTAGAACATGAAAATAATGAATACATGATTATTGTAAACTATTCAAAAATAATATTTTATATATTTTACAACGAAAACATTACATTTTAACATACAAAAATCAAACAATAATAATGATAATTTTTCTATAAATTCATCTATATTTATTCAATAAATATAAATCTATGAAATATTATACTTAATGTTATAAATTTAAAAATTATTTTATGATCCAAATATATTATTTTAGATATTTACAAACTAAAAAAATATAGTACTTATAATCTATTCTATTAATATATTAAATTAATTAATCTATATGTTTATCTAAGTATTGCTTTGTTAAATAATAGTAAAATAGAACAAAATATATTTTTCTCTTTAATTTCTCCTTTTAAGGTTTCTTTTTTATTCTCTCTCTTTATTTGTATGAAGCTTCTCACAATTTCAATAAGTTGAAAATAAAATAGTGTCGTCCTTGGTTATACATGCATACATACATACATACATACATGTACGTATGTATTACAATTTTATACTCTTATCTAAATCTAATCTGAATATTTCATATAATCTAAAATATACATACATGCATGCATGCATATATATATATATATATGTGTATATGTATATGTATATATGTATGTATGTATATGTATATGTATATGTTTGGGCTAAGGCTTTGATTGTAATAATCGCGGACAAACCTCCACTTTCTAAGATGAAGATTCGTATTGATGAAGGCCGGGATGTTTTTGTTGATGTTAATTATAGTTCAAAACCAGATATTTGCATGGTTTGCCACTTCTTTGGACACATTGCTGAAGTTTGTAAGCATGTTTTAGATGATTCCCCTATGCCTATACAGAATAAAATCCCACTTCCTCGTCCTCCTGTTAGGAAGTGGATGCCTAAGCCTTTGATCGCACTGTCACTCCTTTTGTTGCAGCTGATGTTATTACTTCACCTATGACCGAGTCTCATCCCGATTCCTCTTCAGCTGAAGGTATTGTTTCCCTTGTGATTTTTTCCTTCTGTTTCTTTTATTGAACCTGAGACGTTTAGTGTCGCCGATGCTAATGTTATTGAGTGGAATTCTACTGAGAAAGTGTGGATACATGAGCTGTCTGAGATGTGATATGACCCTGTTCGAAAGATTTCCATATGTTCGTTAGTGAAATTAAAGGTGAATCCAGGCGTCTTCAATACTTTGTTGATGGGAACGACTTGCTCTTTCAATGGTTGGTGCCCGTAGTGCTAGGAATAGGGTTGCTCATGATGATGATAGTTGGGATAGAAAATTTATCTATTACATGGATTACTCTGATTATATCCCGAATATTGCGCCTCTTTTCGTGGATTATCTACATGTGATAGGCCCTGACTCTTCGAATGAAGGGTGGGGATCCTCCTCTTCCGAGGACGACTAGCTTATGATCTTTTTAGTAGTTTAGGCACCTTTTCTTAAATCTTGTTTTGTATTTTCCCTTTATTAGTAGTTGAGGCATGCTTCCTTGCTCCTGTATTAACTTTTGATTTATTGGTAATAAAAGTGGACAGGCCGCTATAAAACTGGCTGGCCTTGCCCAAAATATAACTTAATAAAACATAAAACTAACTTAAAACTATATATTTCACTCTAAATATTTAGAATCAGGAAAAAACAGTATCTATAACTATTTTATAACTATTTAAACATATAAATTATTTAAGTATGATATTTGAAATGTAACCGACTTAATTTGAGAAATATTATTTCAAATTATTTTACAACAACAGAAATATTATGTTAACACAAAGATATGAAAATACTAATATAAATTTTCTATTAATATATTTGTATACTCATTTACTATACATATAAATTAATTAAATACTATACTTAACGTATAATTTATTTAAATTTCAAAAACATTTTTCTAGAATTATCTTAAATTCAAACGTGTGTGTGTGTGTGTGTATTTATAATCCAAAATCATAATAGATATAATTTTCAGTAATTTATTCTTATGTAATTTAAATTATTGATAGAATGATTTATTAAATAATAGTAAGGTAGAAGAAATTATCTCACTTATAAATTTTGAGAATTAAAGTCCATTATTATTTCGATTTTATATTTTATACAAAGATCACTATTGTTTATAGTTTATGATTTTTATGATTATTAATAAGTCTCTCCTTGATACTGACCTACCATTTAGTTTTAGGTATAAATTCTATCATTGTTTAAATAACTTCAACTATTCTACATTCAAATTTGTATTATTATTTTCTTTCTTAAATGATATTTAGTAATAAGAAATATGCATGATAATGAAGACTTTCTTTATTTTTCCTTACCACTTTAAATATTGAAGTATAATTTATAAATTATTTAGAATGTTCTCTTTAATTCCATTTAATTTAGCTACATTTAAGTTTATGTTATTATTCGAAATTGGTATTTTATTATAGACTACTAACATATACACAATAATTGAAATACATGACTTACATAAATATATGTTTAACATTAACATATTGTGATATCCCGCAATTTCAAGGAATTTAAAATGTGATAATCTCTTTATTAATTATTTAAATATTGGTAAAGGTTGTTGTTTTCAAACAATAATAATAATGTGATGTTTATAAATATAGATATAAGTAGGTTTTAAAATAGAATTATTATTTTCAGAGTAATAATGTGTTTATTTAATTTTATATATGTCTGAGTTGATTTTAAATTGGATTTTTTTAAATTGAATTTGAAATTTGGATTTAAATTTTAATTTAAAGGATATATATATCTTAAAAATATTTTGGATAAAATATATGAATAAGTTTTATTTAAAATAAGATTTGTCTTATATTATTTTCCTTAAAGAGTTTTATTTATATAAATTAAGATAGTGTTTATTAAATAGTAATAAATACAAAAGTTTTATATTATCATTTAAAAATGGACTAAATATACTATATATAATTTTATTTAAATATAATTGGTTTTTATTTTATTTACTTTAAAAGGTTTCATTTATATATAAGTAAGAAAGGCATTTATAAACTTAAGAAATGTATTAATTAATTAGGATAATTGAATATAAAAGCTTTTTAAATCATTTTATTTAATTATTAAAATGTATTATTACAAGTGTTTAATTATAAAGGCTTGTGAATACATGTGTTAACATATTAATCAAGGTAAAAGACAAGTGTCACATTTATTTTGATTTTCTTTTATTTTTAATAAAATCTAAATTAACTTATATAAACCTCTATCTTTCCCCTTCATTCCTTTTTCTATCTTCTCAATTCTAAAACAAAGAAACAACCTGTAAAACCATTTCCAAAACAAATCTCAGATCAAACAAATCTAAACCCTGTAACCTTCTCAAACTAAAGCCTGTAAAATTTTCAAACTCAAGTTCAAATTCCCAAACCTGTAAACATTTAAATCCTGTAAACCAATTCAAGCTGAAACCAAGAACATCTCAGTTTTCAAAGATCAAGTTTCCCAGTAACAAGCTTTCAAAGATCATCAAAGAAATTCAGTTTTCTGGAATAAAAAACAAATGCATGCAAATTTCATTCCAGTTTCAAAAGCCTTTTGCATTTTCAAAGGTGAGTAAACTTTTAATTTAAAAAGTTTAAGTAAATATAAATCTGTGTTTGTGAATATCTATGATGAATGATGCTCTGCATATATAATTAAGTCTCTGTATATATGAGTGTGCATGTCTGTGTAGCCTCTGTTGTATAAACAGTGAGTAAACTTTCTTCTAAAAAGTAATTTAAATCTGTTTAGGTTGTTTGCTTGTAATGATCTTTAATGTATGGTATAAATTATGCTTGTATGTATATGGATTCTTGGATATATATGAATATATTAAGGTGTGCATGTCTGTTATGTTCATGTTCATCTTTGTTTACAGATACAAGGTTTAGATTTAACTTTAAAATTCAAATCACCTTAACTAATTACTGTTAGGCCTTGAGTTTCAAACAAAAGTTGTTTGTTTAAACACAATTTAGTTTTTAAAATTTAAATTATATGAATTAAGTTTGAAACTCTCTGGGAAATGGAAGATAACAGTGAAATTTAAAAATGGGTTAAAATCGATAATGCTTATTTCAATTTTTGGTTTTATAAACTGAAACGTTAAGGAAAATGATGAATTTAGACATTAAGCAGGATTTTTATTGTAGTAATTGTTGAGATATTCTGGGATGATCGATTTTTTCATTTTCGTCAATTGACGTTGATCGGCGGCGAGTTTCTCTGTGGGGTTTGGGCTGGAGGAGGATTGGAAGTGGGGGAACGTGGGAAAAATTGTTTGGGATTTTTCTGATGGCCGGAATTGATAGTCGGAGTTGAACTAGGGTTTAAGGATGGTATTGGTCAGGGTCAGAATTATTGATCGTAGCATAGCCTCTGGTAAGTCGAGTTGCTTGAAACTATGGGAGATGGCAGCATGGAGGGTCGACAAGGTATGGCCGGAGTTACAGCGGTGCTAGTGGTCGGCGTCGTGGGTTTAAGGAAGTTTTCAAGCGATAGTTTGTTTCCAGTTTCGACTGGATTGATCGATTTCGTGTCGCGGCGAGTTCGACGAGGCCGAGGGGTCGAGTTCATCAGGAAGATCGTTGGTGACTTGGAGATGGCTGGAGCGAGGGTCGGAGGCGATCTGGTGGCTTGTACACGTGCACGCGTGTGTGTGTCTGGGTATTTAGTGATGAACAGGGTGTTTCGAATGTCAGTGGATTTGGTTGTGGGGGTTTACTCGAAGGTCATCTCGGGATTTTAGAATGACAACTCGAAGCAGGTGAGGAACGAGAGATACTCGTGAGTTGCTCGGGTTTTAGTTCGGGCAAGTCCTGTTTTGTCTCGGGTCAATACTTTAGAATATTAACAAGTTTTAAAAATTAAATAAGAATCAAGTTTTAACATTCCTTAATAAATTCTTTAAATAATAAATGTTTTATTTAAGTTTTGAGATTAATTAAGGGTTTTAAGATAAGTTAATGACAATAAATTCCAAAGGATTAATAAATAAGATTTTAATGATTAAAGATTAATTAATTTATAATTGAAGGTTATAATTAATTAATTAAGTATTAATTAATTGATAATTAAGTATTAATTAATTAAGTAATTAAGATTGATAAATTAATGATTAAAGATGAATTAATTAAGTAATTAAGATTAATTAATTTGTAATTAGAGGTAAACTAATTGGTAATTAAGAAGTACTTAATTTGTAATTAAGTTTTATTAATTGATAATTAAGGTTTATTAATTAATAATTAAAGAATAATTAATATGTAATTAAGGTTAATTAATTGGTATAAGGTTAATTAATTGGTATAAGGTAATTAAGGGATGGATTACTCAATTGTAATTAATGAATGTGATTAATTTAAGTTGATTAATTTGTAAATTAATTAAAGATAATCACTTGATAAGGAATTAATATGAATACTTAATAAGATTGATAAGTGTATTTACTTAGTATAAGTAATTAATGTATAATTACAGGATGTAATTAATTAAAGGGAATTACTTAATGGGAAGTAATTGAAGTATAATTACTTTGTAAAAGTAATTAAGGATTAATTATTTGTGTAATTAATTAAAGGATTAATATAATTAATTAGGGAGTTAATTAATTAGGGTAAGTAATTACAAGATGGTAATCACTGTTTATGATCTATTTAAGGTTAATTAATGGAGGTAATTAATTAAAGTTTAATTAATATAATTAATTAAAGATTAATGTAATTAATTATAGTTAATTAATTAATGAAGTAATTAATGGTTAATTACTGTTAATGGTTAAGAATAATAAATTTGTAAAATTAATTAAAGAATAATTACTTTATGTAATTAATGAATAATTAATCAAGGATGATTAATATTTAATGAGTAATTAATTAATTAAAGGTTTGTAATTAATTAATGATTGATTAAGCAAGGTTAGATGATTAATTCTTAAGTAATTAATTTAATTTAAGATAATTAAATTAATTATAACATAGGGTTAATAATTGTTGCTTATGGATGATTGTTGTGTAGAATATCTGAATTGGATGATATCTATTGGATGATATGTTATGATATTCTGTGATATGATATTGGATATATCTGTGATAAATGTGTGATATTTATCTGTGTTAAATACTGTGTAAATTCAAGTAATTGAATTGAATTGTTTAAACCTTTAAAACAACTTGGACCTAAAAGATACGTTTTGGATTTCGATGAGACCGGGATCGGGTTTCCAGATTTGGATATCCGAATACCACATCGATCCAAATTAACGTTAGGTCGTGAATCTCAAGTGAAGATGAAGATTCAGAGTGCAAGGGTTATTGTCGTTAACTCTGAGGGTGATTCCAAAATGAGTGTAACGAGATAATGCCTTCGGTTTCGTTCGAACCCGGAACGAACTTGTATGGATTGAATGTTTTCAGAACATCGTCAGGTGGACGATGAGCATTCTAAGTGAAGTGTTCTGATAAGGTAATCGTAGCCTCAAGCCTCATCAACCGGGAATGGCTAAAACAGGGGAGGTGCAGCAAGGTTAGTGGGTAGCACCCAAGTAGTATAAGATTCCTCTGTCTAGAGTCCCTTTTTATTTCGGCTGAGTGGGCGGTTGAATAGCTACAACCGCTAGGGTTTCTTATGCGGGAATTATCCAGTAAGGGATGGTTTCGGCCTTGTGTTGCAGGGGAGCGGGCGTACTCCTCGGTACGTTGATCTAGGCCACGTACTGTGACGGGCGGTACCCCAGTAGCCCTGCCATTGTATGGAAATCCAACTTCCAATAAGTGATAACGGACTTGATTGTATACCTATGTATGCTGGAATTTAATGAATGTAACAATTTCGGCTATGTGAATATTTTACTTGAAAACCCTAGACCCTATTATAATATAACTCGATTTCCTATCAAAGTTTTGGTTAGCGTAAGGTAAAAACTTTTCCATGTTTATGTATGGGAAGTCTTACGTGATACCTTTGTTTTCAAAAGGTTTTGAAGTTAAACAACTTTAACTCGTTTACTCACACCAGACCCATGTCTGACCCAAGTGTTTATTTTCTGTTTTATAAACTCTTGGGTACTCAAATTTTTACGAGTAGCCAAGGGATTCAGGTTTTCTTTGACGAATTCTGAAGAAGCAATGGAGCAGGAGGCTTCAGCGTTTGTAGATATATAAGTGGTTCCGCTGTGTTGATCTCTGAGTCATTTGTTTGAGTTGTATTTGAGGTTGTAATAACTAGACAGGTGTTTATAACTGTCTAGTATGTGTTGTATAAGCTGTGTAACTCTGATAGTCGTTGTATATTATGTAATACTTATGTTATAAATATAATTTATTCGTTCCGCTGTTGAGATTCTAGTGTTGTTCTTTCTTTCTTCTCTATCTTTTCTCTTTTCTATCCCTTTCTTTCTTAATAATGATGCGTCTTCCTGGGCATAGGAAGTCGGGTCGTTTCATTTGGTATCAGAGCTCTTGGTTGAGTGAATACCTAGGCTTTGGAGTGAATTCTTTCTTGAGAGAGCGTATTTGTAATTTTTATATAACTATATATATATATATATTTATTCTACCTATTTGATTGGGTTACCTGTTCGGGTTCTCCAATATGAGTTATAAAGGTAGATAAGGTAGTGGTGTGCGTAACACGACTACCAATGGTTGGAGTTTGGATGTTTGAGGTTGGAAGTGTATTTGTCAAGACTGTAAACCCAATACCGTCTCGAATAAGCTTTGCAGTGGTGTAAGGATTTCATTGATCTCTGAAGGAAACCTGTTAAGGTTCGGAGTCCATCATTGAAGTATAAGTTTGATCGCTTGTGTGAGCAGATTCTTGAGAGTTTGGATATGTCGGTTAGGCAGAAGTGAGTGATGGTATCTTGGCTACCTCAGGAAGAAGTAGCTATGTGATGAGACGCAGTAACTTTGGACATTTCCGAAGATGTTTTCTTTTGGAGCAAGTTTAAGGAAGAGTGTCCGCATCAGTGTTGAGGTCCGAGTTTCTCGAAGAGCTTTGGATTAAGAAGTCTTTGGCATCTGAGTCAGCAGTGCAGCTCGGAGTGTTCTGTGTGCCGTCAAGGAAGTATTTTGGCTGAACAGTTTTCTAAAGGTGGAGTTCAGAAGCAGTAGAGTGGATCCATTTCTTCAATGGGTTGGTTAAATAAGCATAAGCTGTTCTGATTGGTAAAGAGAGAGAGCAGTTTCTTTGATATTGGATGGGTTGATCGCAAAAGTGACTTGCGATTGTTTGAGTGTTCTCTTAGGAAATCTTTTGCTTGATTTTTTGGCATCTCCAGTAGATATTGGAGTTATAGAGTTGTCAGAGATTTTCTGGAATGTGTTGGTCTAGTTTGTGCTCGTGTTCATCGACGGCATCCAGATCAGAGTTGAGCAGCGAAGCTTGGTAGTAGTTGTTCTAGAGTGGAAGCAACCGGAAGTTGCAGTGTTTGGATTAGAGGGTTTCTACAGGAAATTCTTCTGGATCTGAAGGTGAGAGTGGTGAGTGCATCTGTATGTCTTTTTCCGAGTAAGAGAAGTAAGTTGTAGTCTACTAATGTTTGTGAAATAGAGTTTGTGCTTTTGATTTCGGTAGATCTTGAGAGGATCATTTTATTGAGTTATTTTTATCTAGTTTGTTTCTAGAAGCATCAGCGAAGGTTGAGCTGATCGAATGGATGTAAGCAGCCCAGGATCATCAGAAGAGTCTTGTGGATAAGAAACAGAGGAATTTGGAATTCAAAGTTGGAGACTTTGTTATTGTTGAGATTTTTTTTTTGATAAAGGGAGCAATAAGATTGGGTAAGACTAGGAAGTTAGCCCCGTTGTATATTGGATTCTTCTTGAGTTTTGTAAGGATCAGTGTCTGGCTTAGAAGGTTTGAATTGCCAGTTTGGATAACTGGGATTCAATGTGTTTCACGTATCTCTGAGGGAATACGTGTATGATATATCTCTGGTTTTGGAACCAGCAGTTCTGAAGGATTTGGTAGTTGAGTTGATCTTGTCTGTGGTCTGATATCTTGTTCAGATTATAGATATAGATGAGTAGGAGCTCAGTAGCTTAGTAGTATAGCTAGTTTGGATTCAGTAGAGCGAGTATTCCAGTGTCTATACCTGGGAAACTCGGGAATAAATTTTTAGAAGCTTATCCGGATCTGTGTCCGGATAGCTAGTGTTGATTGTTTGATTGAAATTGTTTGTTTGGATGGAATTGGTTGTTTGTTTGTGTTGGCTAATATGTATGCTAAAATTGTTTGAATTGGTTGAAATAAAATAAAACTTTGGATTATCTTTTGTTTTAAATTCCGAGGATGAAATTCTTTTAAGGAGGGAGGAATGTGATATCCCGGAATTTCAAGGAATTTAAAATGTGATAATCTCTTTATTAATTATTTAAATATTGGTAAAGGTTTTTGTTTTCAAACAATAATAATAATGTGATGTTTATAAATATAGATATAAGTAGGTTTTAAAATAGAATTATTATTTTCAGAGTAATAATGTGTTTATTTAATTTTATATATGTCTGAGTTGATTTTAAATTGGATTTTTTTAAATTGAATTTGAAATTTGGATTTAAATTTGAATTTAAAGGATATATATCTTAAAAATATTTTGGATAAAATATATGAATAAGTTTTATTTAAAATAAGATTTGTCTTATATTATTTTCCTTAAAGAGTTTTATTTATATAAATTAAGATAGTGTTTATTAAATAGTAATAAATAACAAAGTTTTATATTATCATTTAAAAATGGACTAAATATACTATATATAATTTTATTTAAATATAATTGGTTTTTATTTTATTTACTTTAAAAGGTTTCATTTATATATAAGTAAGAAAGGCATTTATAAACTTAAGAAATGTATTAATTAATTAGGATAATTGAATATAAAAGCTTTTTAAATCATTTTATTTAATTATTAAAATGTATTATTACAAGTGTTTAATTATAAAGGCTTGTGAATACATGTGTTAACATATTAATCAAGGTAAAAGACAAGTGTCACATTTATTTTGATTTTCTTTTATTTTTAATAAAATCTAAATTAACTTATATAAACCTCTATCTTTCCCCTTCATTCCTTTTTCTATCTTCTCAATTCTAAAACAAAGAAACAACCTGTAAAACCATTTCCAAAACAAATCTCAGATCAAACAAATCTAAACCCTGTAACTTCTCAAACTAAAGCCTGTAAAATTCTCAAACTCAAGTTCAAATTCCCAAACCTGTAAACATTTAAATCCTGTAAACCAATTCAAGCTGAAACCAAGAACATCTCAGTTTTCAAAGATCAAGTTTCCCAGTAACAAGCTTTCAAAGATCATCAAAGAAATTCAGTTTTCTGGAATAAAAAACAAATGCATGCAAATTTCATTCCAGTTTCAAAAGCCTTTTGCATTTTCAAAGGTGAGTAAACTTTTAATTTAAAAAGTTTAAGTAAGTATAAATCTGTGTTTGTGAATATCTATGATGAATGATGCTCTGCATATATAATTAAGTCTCTGTATATATGAGTGTGCATGTCTATGTAGCCTCTGTTGTATAAACAGTGAGTAAACTTTCTTCTAAAAAGTAATTTAAATCTGTTTAGGTTGTTTGCTTGTAATGATCTTTAATGTATGGTATAAATTATGCTTGTATGTATATGGATTCTTGGATATATATGAATATATTAAGGTGTGCATGTCTGTGATGTTCATGTTCATCTCTGTTTACAGATACAGGGTTTAGATTTAACTTTAAAATTCAATTCACCTTAACTAATTACTGTTAGGCCTTGAGTTTCAAACAAAAGTTGTTTGTTTAAACACAATTTAGTTTTTAAAATTTAAATTATATGAATTAAGTTTGAAACTCTTTGGGAAATGGAAGATAACAGTGAAATTTAAAAATGGGTTAAAATCGATAATGCTTATTTCAATTTTTGGTTTTATAAACTGAAACGTTAAGGAAAATGATGAATTTAGACATTAAGATCAGGATTTTTATTATAGTAATTGTTGAGATATTCTGGGATGATCGATTTTTGCATTTTCGTCAATTGACGTTGATCGGCGGCGAGTTTCTCTGTGGGGTGTAGCGCCCCACTCTGAGACCCACTGTAACAAAGAGTATTACGGGAGTAATACTGTCTGTTAAAGCGGAGAATAGAGTATGGTGGAAGCGACCATTTGTAATCAAGCTATAACTATCTACTGAATACGTCGAAAGGATGGTATATATTTTTTTTTCAAGTGGTTCGACATATTCGGTAAATACTTATAACGAATTACAAATTGCTAAAGATCTATCAGGACAAAGCATAATAATAAATGATAAAACATCACAGAACAGAATCACATAACAGATATAAAATCCCAGAACAATACATCGTCAATACAGATCCAAATACTAAAAGTGGTTACAAAGCCACTGCTCACACATGTGAGTCAAAAATATGTACATATCAAAGTCTGAATAATAATAGAGTAGCGGAATAGTGGACAAATAAAAGCGCTATCTATGAGCATAGCAGAAAATGTCCAAGCGGAAGCACAGAAGCTAAGTCCAAAGACCTAACCTGAAACAACTCGGTCTGACCCGAGCGAAAACACTCGGGTCAGGCTAGCTAAACAATCAGTAATAACTGAGATATATAATAATGCGGTACATAAATAAAACAGTATTTATCCAAAGAGAAGTATATTATGAACCACATGAATATAATGACGATCCCTAATCATCAATAAACAATAAAAATCTCCAAGGAGAAATCAACACCAAAGTGTAGAATAAATAAAATCGCCTCATATCATCGGCGTAGCCAAAGCTATAAAAAGATGCCCATAGGCAATAATCCCAAGAGTGACCAGAGTCTGTAATCAATGCCCAAGCAAAGATCGATGCTCCAAAGAGCAATGGGGATATACTGAAAAGTCAATGAAATCCAACACTAAAAAGCAGTGTCCAGAGACACTGTGAATCCACAAGGCAATCGCACTTACATCATATGGTTCCATAGAACCAACACCGAATGGCGGTACTCGAATGGATATAAAAATCATCAAATAATACCAATATTGCACGTGCACCGACCAGAGTCGTTGTTGCCAAGTACTGTAGAGTTGTGATCGATCACTCGCACAGATGCGGAACGCGCGAGACGACAAGATCCTTCCCAGAAGGATAAAGGCCCAGAGGCGCATGCCGAAAAATAAACTGCTCCATAGAGCAGGTGTCCAGAGACGGTTGCCCAGTGGCGTGGTGACCCAGAGGTCCAGTACTGGCCGCCTAGAGGCTAATGTGTCACTAACTTCTTGGAGAGGAACCCGTAAAGTGTTAACAATGAGTCCCATACCCCACGTTCGCACTAAACGGTTTACTAACCAATAGCAAGCTCACACTCCAAACAATAAAAAGTCCACCTCGTATCATCGGTAAACTAGACCCAAAGGTCAAAACGATCAATCGAATATGTCGGGGATTAACCGGAAAGAAAATACACACGGTTCCATAGGCCGGGGATTTCCTAACCGTTTAAGCACCTTTCCACTTCGCTCGACGTGCTAAAAAGTGAGTGTGAGGTTTTTATTATAGAAAATAATGGTGCGAAACGGATTTATAATTTATTTTTGAAATCACTTTAAAACGGCTTTTGAAAACTCTCCTATTATGGAGTAATTAATTTAATAATTAAAAATAATATTATATAATAATTTCTAAAGCCATTTAGGAGTGAAAAATCTTTTGAAAATGATTCATAAAACCCGTGTACGAAATCTAGAGACAAATCTCAAAGAAATCAATAAAACCAGAAAATCACTGAAAAATATTCTAAGTGTTTGTAAACATTCAAAAACAGCTGCGAACCCAAGTTCGGCAATTTATTTGGACCAGCAAACTGTGTCCAAATGTCATGAAAATTTGCAGGCATGTAGTCCAACATCCCTACTTTAAGATGCAAAAAGAATTTCTAGATTTCGAGTTGAGACGAAGTGGCAGCGACATCTCAAAGTTGGACCCAGAAAAAGATTCATACTGTTTACCAACAGCGACCAGAGTTCAACTTCGACACAAAATTCGAAGTACCAAACAAACTCCGATGTTGCCCAAAATTTCCAGAGATAGAATTCGAAACTCCACCTTTCCAACGAGACCGAAAATGTTGAATTCCGACTTCGGATGCGATCATGGTGGCATCGCGAAGTGAAGGTAAAAGAATCTGGAACAGGACTTAACACTTAGTTTTTTTTTTTCAATTCAAGCCCAGCCCAGCCCGCCTGGGCTGGGATCCATCCAGGCCCCAGCCCGCCTGGGCTGGGGACGCCCCAGCCCATGCGGGCTGGGGTCGGATTCTGCCCCAGCCCAGGCGGGCTGGGGTCGGATTCCTGCCCCAGCCCGCCTGGGCTATGGCGCCCCAGCCCGCCTGGGCTGGGGCGCCCCAGCCCAGGCGGGCTGGGGTCGGGTTATGTCCCAGCCTGCCTGGGCTGGGGGGGTTCGGCCCAGCCCTCCTGGGCTGGGCTGGGAGGTTTCTGCCCCAGCCCGCTTGGGCTGGGGGGGAGAGTGTGTGCCAGCCCACTAGGGGCTGGCCTGCTACTGGCTAGCCCAACTGGGCTAGCCTGTTGCACCTGGGCAGCAGCCTGGGTGCAACCCAGGCCTGCCCTGGTGCACTCAGAATTGGGTTTTGGCCTGTTTTGAGGCTGAAGCAATTTCCAGCCAGCTTAATATGCAGTTTTTGATGGTTTAAGGGTGTTTTTTTTTCTTCAGTTTTTGGCATTAAAATTTCACCAAAATTAATCACTAATTACCATATGATGATTACTACACTATATTAAAGGAAACAAAGGCCAAAGCTTAGCATTACAAATATGTGTAGATATTATGAACCATAATTTCATCATTTTTATAACTAGCAATAATCACTAATAAATAGTAATTACCTCTACCAATCAAGCAAATAAGCAAACACTTCAAGTGCAACTTTCCAAAGCAAAGAGGATGTGGATTAGAGAGCTTCAAAATTAAAAAGAGAACAAAACCAAGAATTACAAAGATATTTCAAAGATTAAAATAAAGATTAGAAGGTGATTAGGCCTAGGATTGCATTACCTTTCAAAGATTAAACTAGTCTAATTATGAAGAGAAGGAGATGGATCTTCTAAAGGGAGGCCATTAATTATGTTTAGATCTAGGTTTAGGAATTATGAAGAGGAGGGTTAGGGTTTATGAAAGGGGTTTGAGATATTATATAGGAGTGGGTTGGTTAATGGGCTATGTTAGGAGGTTTTTAAACCCTTTAGGACTTAGTTTAATTTCTAAGGTTATCATGTGAACAAAAATCCTAAGTGGCATCCTAGTTTTAATTAAAACCATATAATTGTCTCATTAGCCAATTAAACCCATCATCACATTTTAAAAATTCCCCTTTTAAATATTAAATTCCAAAAATATTAATTTCCCCATTTTAAACCCAAAATACTTTAATTTGCAAACCAATTGCAAATTTAAATTCCCAAAATTTTGTTTAGCTCCCTTTTCAACTTAAAATCATAATTTTAATTCATTATTCGGTAATTGCAATCTCAGGGTTGTTACAGACTCCCTCCCTTAAGAAAATTGCGTCCCCGCAATTTCCTTAAATATAGAATTCGTCTATAACATCTAATCCACAAAAGGAATACAGAAGATAAAATATAGATGCTCACCCGTGCCGGAAGATGAAAGAAAACCAGGATAAGTACGCCCGATAAATTCTCTGGTCTCCCAAGTGTAGTCCTTAGGATTAGACGACCATTGAATCTTCACAAGCGGAACCTCTTTGTTTCGAAGACGTCTGATCTCCGAATCAAGCACACGAAGAGGTTGATGCTCTATAGATAGATCGGGTGAGATCTCCAAATCGGGCACGATATGAGGCACGATAATAGAATCAGGGTCGCGCACACACTTGCGAAGCTAAGAAACATGGAACACATCATGTATTCCAGAGTGAGCAGGTAGAGCCACACGATAAGCAACGGGGCCGATGCGTTCCGTAATAGGAAATGGTCCGACATAGAGAGGAGCCAACTTCCCTGTAGAGCTGAAACGCACAACCCCCTTCATGGGAGAAATCCGAATAAAGACATGATCACCAATGGAGAACTCAAGAGGCTTCCTACGGTTGTCCGCGTAGGATTTCTGGCGGTCCTGTGCCTCTTTCATTCTCTGACGGATAAGAATAATCTTCTCAGAAGATTCCCGAACTGAATTTGGACCTAGAATAAGCTTCTCGCCAGACTCTAACCAACAAGCAGGAGAGCGACATGGCCTTCCGTAGAGAGCCTCGAAAGGTGCCATGTCGATACTAGACTAAAAGCTGTTGTTGTAGGAGAACTCTACAAGCGGTAAGTGATCCTCCTAACTACCTCCGAAATCCAGAATACAACAGCGCAAAAGATCCTCTAAAACACGATTCACCCTCTCCGTCTGACCGTCGGTCTGAGGATGATAAGCAGTCGAGAGATTCAGCTTTGAGCCCAAAGCTGACTGTAGGCACTTCCAGAAGTGACTAGTAAAGATAGTATCTCGATCACAGACGATAGAGCTAGGAATGCCATGGAGTCGGACGACTTCCTTCACATATAACTTGGCAAGCTGAGGAGCAGTCCGAGTGGACTTAATAGGAATGAAATGAGCTGATTTGGTCAAGCGATCGACGATGACCCAAATAGAAGTATGGCCTGACCTCGATCGAGGCAGACCGTCAATAAAATCCATGGATATCTGATCCCATTTCCACAATGGAATCTCTAGCGGCTGAAGAAGACCGGATGGACGCTGGTGCTCAGCTTTGATCTGTTGACAAGTCATGCAACGGCTTACATAACTTGCAACATCACTCTTCAAGCCTTCCCAATAATATACCCGACACATATCGGCATACATCTTGCTCGAACCGGGATGGATGGTGTACTTAGTGCGATGACACTCGTCCAGAATGTCATGCCTAAGTGATAAATCAGATGGTACCAAAATACGGTTCTTCCTGCGAAGACACCGATGAGAATCAATAGAATAATCCAACAATGTCTCATCACTGGATCCCGACTCAAGGAGATGAATATATTGCAACAAGTCTGGATCCTGCCGCTGAGCATGGGCAATGCAATCCAATAGAATAGGTCGAGCTTCCAAGCTGAATAGCAAGATCCGAGGATCAGAAGACGGTGCTCGATTTCGAATATCACACATAGAAAGAGTCTCAAGAATATCCCACTCGGCTATCATCATAGAAACTACTGTCGAGTGTTTGCGACTGAGTGCATCAGCCACACGATTACCCTTGCCAGGGGTATACTGAATATCTAAGTCATATGAGGCGAGAAACTCAAGCCATCGCTGTTGCCTCATATTGAGATCTCTCTGGCTGAAAAGATACTTCAACGACTTGTGATCGGTGTTGAGAATGAAACGTTCGCCCAATAGATAATGACGCTACGTCTTCAAGGCAAAGACGATAGCAGCCAACTCAAGATCATGAGTAGGATAGCAAACCTCATTCGGACGTAGCTGCCTAGAAGCGTAAGCAACTACCCGATCCTTCTGCATAAGCACAGAACCAAGGCCGCTACCACAAGCATCGGTGTAAACAACAAGATCCTGGTTACTCTCAGGAACCACAAGAATAGGAGCATGGGTGAGAAGTTCCTTCAGTCGCTGAAAGGAAGCTTCACACTTATCAGACCAAATAAAACGAACCCCCTTACGAGTCAGAGTCGTGAGGGGAAGTGCAACTCGAGAGAAATCCTTGATAAACCGACGGTAATAACCCGCCAGCCCAAGGAAGCTGCGAATATCATGAACATTCTCGGGCTGCTTCCAATTCTGAATAGCTTCGATCTTGGCAGGATCGACAGAAATACCCTCAGATGATACAATATGGCCTAAGAACTTGACCTTGCTCTCCCAAAAATGGCACTTGGAGAGCTTGGCCTTAAGCTGATGCTGACGAAGAGTATACAAGACGATCCGCAAATGATGAGCATGCTCTGCCTCGGATCTAGAATAAATAAGAATATCGTCGATGAAAACCAGAACGAATCTATCGATGTATTCCCGGAATACTCGATTCATAAGATCGACAAAGAAAGCCGGAGCGTTCGTCAAGCCGAACGGCATGACCAACCACTCAAAAGAACCATAACGAGTGCGAAAAGCTGTAAGAGGAATGCTGTCTTCGACGACTCGTAGCAGATGGAATCCGGTGGCAAGGTCGAGCTGAGAGAAAACCTTCGCACCGCTTAATTGGTCAAACATGTCGTCTATCTGAGGAAGTGGGTAGCGATTTCTAATGGTAAGCTCATTGAGCTTGCGATAGTCAATGCAAAGCCTAAGAGAGCCATCAGCCTTCTTAACGAAGACCACAGCAGCACCCCATGGCGAAGAACTGGATTGGATGAACTGCTTCGCTTCAAGCTCAACTAACTGCTTCCTGAGTTCCTCATTCTCCTTGGTATACATGATTTAATGATAGATAATTAATTAAGGAATACTACGGAATATAACGGATTCCTATACATATTCCTAACTTATCTATCAATAAACATAAGGAAGGGATTTGATTTAATTCGGATCTAATTAAAATGTATTGTACTAAGTGTATATGTTTTGTGTTTATTATGCTTATTCCTGAAACCAGGCTCTGATACCAAGCTGTAGCGCCCCACTCTGAGACCCACTGTAACAAAGAGTATTACGGGAGTAATACTGTCTGTTAAAGCGGAGAATAGAGTATAGTGGAAGCGACCATTTGTAATCAAGCTATAACTATCTACTGAGTACGTCGAAAGGATGGTATCTATATATTTTTTTTCCAAGTGGTTCGACATATTCTGTAAATACTTATAACGAATTACAAATGGCTAAAGATCTATCAGGACAAAGCATAATAATAAATGATAAAACATCATAGAACAGAATCACATAACAGATATAAAATCCCAGAACAATACATCGTCAATACAGATCCAAATACTAAAAGTGGGTACAAAGCCACTGCTCACACATGTGAGTCAAAAATATGTACATATCAAAGTCTGAATAATAACAGAGTAGCGGAATAGTGGACAAATAAAAGCGCTATCTATCAGCATAGCAGATAATGTCCAAGCGGAAGCACAAAAGCTAAGTCCAGAGACCTAACCTGAAACAACTCGGTCTGACCCGAGCGAAAACACTTGGGTCAAGCTAGCTAAACAATCAGTAATAACTGAGATATATAATAATGCGGTACATAAATAAAACAGTACTTATCCAAAGAGAAGTATATTATGAACCACATGAATATAATGACGATCCCTAATCATCAATAAACAATAAAAATCTCCAAAGAGAAATCAACACCAAAGTGTAGAATAAATAAAATCGCCTCATATCATCGGCGTAGCCAAAGCTATAGAAAGATGCCCATAGGCAATAATCCCAAGAGTGACCAGAGTCTGTAATCAATGCCCAAGCAAAGATCGATGCTCCAAAGAGCAATGGGGATATACTGAAAAGTCAATGAAATCCAACACTGAAAAGTAGTGTCCAGAGACACTGTGAATCCACAAGGCAATCGCACTTACATCGTATGGTTCCATAGAACCAACACCGAATGGCGGTACTCGAATGGATATAAAAATCATCAAATAATACCAATATTGCACGTGCACCGACCAGAGTCGTTGTTGCCAAGTACTGTAGAGTTGTGATCGATCACTCGCACAGATGCGGAACGCGCGAGACGACAAGATCCTTCCCAGAAGGATAAAGGCCCAGAGGCGCATGCCGAAAAATAAACTGCTCCATAGAGCAGGTGTCCAGAGACGGTTGCCCAGAGGCGTGGTGACCCAGAGGTCCAGTACTGGCCGCCCAGAGGCTAATGTGTCACTAACTTCTTGGAGAGGAACCCGTAAAGTGTTAACAATGAGTCCCATACCCCACGTTCGCACTAAACGGTTTACTAACCAATAGCAAGCTCACACTCCAAACAATAAAAAGTCCACCTCATATCATCGGTAAACTAGACCCAAAGGTCAAAACGATCAATCGAATAGGTCGGGGATTAACCGAAAAGAAAATACACACGGTTCCATAGGCTGGGGATTTCCTAACCGTTTAAGCACCTTTCCACTTCGCTCGACGTGCTAAAAAGTGAGTGTGAGGTTTTTATTATAGAAAATAATGGTGCGAAATGGATTTATAATTTATTTTTGAAATCACTTTAAAACGGCTTTTGAAAACTCTCCTATTATGGAGTAATTAATTTAATAATTAAAAATAATATTATATAATAATTTCTAAAGCCATTTAGGAGTGAAAAATCTTTTGAAAATGATTCATAAAACCCGTGTACGAAATCTAGAGACAAATCTCAAAGAAATCAATAAAACCAGAAAATCACTGAAAAATATTCTAAGTGTTTGTAAACATTCAAAAACAGCTGCGAACCCAAGTTCGGCAATTTATTTGGACCAGCAAACGGTGTCCAAATGTCATGAAAATTTGCAGGCATGTAGTCCAACATCCCTACTTTCAGATGCAAAAAGAATTTCTGGATTACGAGTTGAGACGAAGTGGCAGCGACATCTCAAAGTTGGACCCAGAAAAAGATTCATACTGTTTACCAACAGCGACCAGAGTTCAACTTCGACACGAAATTCGAAGTACCAAACGAACACCGATGTTGCCCAAATTTCCAGAGATGGAGTTCGAAACACCACCTTTCCAACGAGACCAAAAACGTCGAATTCCGACTTCGGATGCGATCATGGTGGCATCGCGAAGTGAAGGTAAAAGAATCTGAAACAGGACTTAACACTTAGTTTTTTTTTTTTCAATTCAAGCCCAGCCCAGCCCGCCTAGGCTGGGATCCATCCAGGCCCCAGCCCGCTTGGGCTGGGGACGCCCCAGCCCACGCGGGCTGGGGTTCTCCAGGCACTAGCCCGCGTGGGCTGGGGACCGGTTATGCCCCAACCCGCGTGGGCTGGGGTCCGGATCGGCCCCAGCCCATGCGGGCTGGGGTCGGATTCTGCCCCAGCCCAGGCGGGCTGGGGTCGGGTTCTGCCCCAGCCCGCCTGGGCTAGGGGGGTTCGGCCCAGCCCTCCTGGGCTGGGCTGGGAGGTTTCTGCCCCAGCCTGCCTGGGCTGGGGGGGGGGGAGTGTGTGCCAGCCCACTAGGGGCTGGCCTGCTACTGGCTAGCCCAACTGGGCTAGCCTGCTGCACCTGGGCAGCAGCCTGGGTGCAACCCAGGCCTGCCCTGGTGCACTCAGAATTGGGTTTTGGCCTGTTTTGAGGCTGAAGCAATTTCCAGCCAGCTTAATATGCAGTTTTTGATGGTTTAAGGGTGTTTTTTTTCTTCAGTTTTTGGCATTAAAATTTCACCAAAATTAATCACTAATTACCATATGATGATTACTACACTATATTAAAGGAAACAAAGGCCAAAGCTTAGCATTACAAATATGTGTAGATATTATGAACCATAATTTCATCATTTTTATAACTAGCAATAATCACTAATAAATAGTAATTACCTCTACCAATCAAGCAAATAAGCAAACACTTCAAGTGCAACTTTCCAAAGCAAAGAGGATGTGGATTAGAGAGCTTCAAAATTAAAAAGAGAACAAAACCAAGGATTACAAAGAGATTTCAAAGATTAAAATAAAGATTAGAAGGTGATTAGGCCTAGGATTGCATTACCTTTCAAAGATTAAACTAGTCTAATTATGAAGAGAAGGAGATGGATCTTCTAAAGGGAGGCCATTAATTATGTTTAGATCTAGGTTTAGGAATTATGAAGAGGAGGTTAGGGTTTATGAAAGGGGTTTGAGATATTATATAGGAGTGGGTTGGTTAATGGGCTATGTTAGGAGGTTTTTAAACCCTTTAGGACTTAGTTTAATTTCTAAGGTTATCATGTGAACAAAAATCCTAAGTGGCATCCTAGTTTTAATTAAAACCATATAATTGTCTCATTAGCCAATTAAACCCATTATCACATTTTAAAAATTCCCCTTTTAAATATTAAATTCCAAAAATATTAATTTCCCCATTTTAAACCCAAAATACTTTAATTTGCAAACCAATTGCAAATTTAAATTCCCAAAATTTTGTTTAGCTCCCTTTTCAACTTAAAATCATAATTTTAATTCATTATTCGGTAATTGCAATCTCAGGGTTGTTACATGGGGTTTGGGATGGAGGAGGATTGGAAGTGGGGGAACGCGGGAAAAATTGTTTGGGATTTTTCTTATGGCCGGAGTTGATAGTCGGAGTTGAACTAGGGTTTAAGGATGGTATTGGTCAGGGTCGGAATTATTGATCGCAGCATAGCCTCTGGTAAGTTGGGAGATGGCAGCATGGAGGGTTGGCAAGGTATGGCCAGAGTTACAGCGGTGCTAGTGGTCGGCCTCGTGGGTTCGAGGAAGTTTTCAAGCGATAGTTTGTTTCCAGTTTCGAATGGATTTATCAATTTCGTGTCGCGGCGAGTTCGACGAGGCCGAGGGGTCGAGTTCATCAGGAAGATCGTTGGTGACTTGGAGATGGCTGGAGTGAGGGTCGGAGGCGATCTGGTGACTTGTACACGTGCACGCGTGTGTGTGTCTGGGTATTTAGTGATGAACAGGGTGTTTCGAATGTCAGTGGGTTTGGTTGTGGGGGTTTACTCGAAGGTCATCTTGGGATTTTAGAATGAGAACTCGAAGCAGGTAAGGAACGAGAGATACTCGTGAGTTGCTCGGGTTTTAGTTCGGGCAAGTCCTGTTTTGTCTCCGGTCAATACTTTAGAATATTAACAAGTTTTAAAAGTTAAATAAGAATCAAGTTTTAACATTCCTTAATAAATTCTTTAAATAATAAATGTTTTATTTAAGTTTTGAGATTAATTAAGGGTTTTAAGATAAGTTAATGACAATAAATTCCAAAGGATTAATAAATAAGATTTTAATGATTAAAGATTAATTAATTTATAATTGAAGGTTATAATTAATTAATAAAGTATTAATTAATTGATAATTAAGTATTAATTAATTAAGTAATTAAGATTGATAAATTAATGATTAGAGATGAATTAATTAAGTAATTAAGATTAATTAATTTGTAATTAGAGGTAAACTAATTGGTAATTAAGAAGTACTTAATTTGTAATTAAGTTTTATTAATTGATAATTAAGGTTTATTAATTAATAATTAAAGAATAATTAATCTGTAATTAAGGTTAATTAATTGGTATAAGGTAATTAAGGGATGGATTACTCAATTGTAATTAATGAATGTGATTAATTTAAGTTGATTAATTTGTAAATTAATTAAAGATAATCACTTGATAAGGAATTAAGTATGAATACTTAATAAGATTGATAAGTGTATTTACTTAGTATAAGTAATTAATGTATAATTACAAGATGTAATTAATTAAAGGGAATTACTTAATGGGAAGTAATTGAAGTATAATTACTTTGTAAAAGTAATTAAGGATTAATTATTTGGTGTAATTAATTAAAGGATTAATATAATTAATTAGGGAGTTAATTAATTAGGGTAAGTAATTACAAGATGGTAATCATTGTTTATGATCTATTTAAGGTTAATTAATGGAGGTAATTAATTAAAGTTTAATTAATTAATATAATTAATTAAAGATTAATGTAATTAATTATAGTTAATTAATTAATGAAGTAATTAATGGTTAATTACTGTTAATGGTTAAGAATAATAAATTTGTAAAATTAATTAAAGAATAATTACTTTATGTAATTAATGAATAATTAATCAACGATGATTAATATTTAATGAGTAATTAATTAATTAAAGGTTTGTAATTAATTAATGATTGATTAAGCAAGGTTAGATGATTAATTCTTAAGTAATTAATTTAATTTAAGATAATTAAATTAATTATAACATAGGGTTAATAATTGTTGCTTATGGATGATTGTTGTGTAGAATATCTGAATTGGATGATATCTATTGGATGATATGCTATGATATTCTGTGATATGATATTGGATATATATCTGTGATAAATGTGTGATATTTATCTGTGTTAAATACTGTGTAAATTCAAGTAATTGAATTGAATTGTTTAAACCTTTAAAACAACTTGGACCTAAAAGATACGTTTTGGATTTCGATGAGACCAGGATCGGGTTTCCAGATTTGGATATCCGAATACCACATCGATCCAAATTAACGTTAGGTCGTGAATCTCAAGTGAAGATGAAGATTCAGAGTGCAAGGGTTATTGTCGTTAACTCTGAGGGTGATTCCAAAACGAGTGTAACGAGATAATGCCTTCGGTTTCGTTCGAACCCGGAACGAACTTGTATGGATTGAATGTTTTCAGAACATCGTCAGGTGGACGATGAGCATTCTAAGTGAAGTGTTCTAATAAGGTAATCGTAGCCTCAAGCCTCATCAACCGGGAATGGCTAAAACAGGGGAGGTGCAGTAAGGTTAGTGGGTAGCGCCCAAGTAGTATAAGATTCCTCTGTCTAGAGTCCCTTTTTATTTCGGCTGAGTGGGCGGTTGAATAGCTACAACCGCTGGGGTTTCTTATGCGGGAATTATCCAGTAAGGGATGGTTCCGGCCTTGTGTTGCAGGGGAGCGGGCATACTCCTCGGTACGTTGATCTAGGCCACGTACTGTGACGGGCGGTACCCCAGTAGCTCTGCCATTGTATGGAAATCCAACTTCCAATAAGTGATAACGGACTTGATTGTATACCTATTTATGCTGGAATTTAATGAATGTAACAATTTCGGCTATGTGAATATTTTACTTGAAAACCCTAGACCCTATTATAATATAACTCGATTTCCTATCAAAGTTTTGGTTAGCGTAAGGTAAAAACTTTTCCATGTTTATGTGTGGGAAGTCTTACGTGATACCTTTGTTTTCAAAAGGTTTTGAAGTTAAACAACTTTAACCCGTTTACTCACACCAAACCCATGTCTGACCCAAGTGTTTATTTTCTGTTTTATAAACTCTTGGGTACTCAAATTTTTACGAGTAGCCAAGGAATTCAGGTTTTCTTTGACGAATTCTGAAGAAGCAATGGAGCAGGAGGCTTCAGCGTTTGTAGATATATAAGTGGTTCCGCTGTGTTGATCTCTGAGTCATTTGTTTGAGTTGCATTTGAGGTTGTAATAACTAGACAAGTGTTTATAACTGTCTAGTATGTGTTGTATAAGCTGTGTAACTCTGATAGTCGTTGTATATTATGTAATATTTATGTTATTAATATAATTTATTCGTTCCGCTGTTGAGATTCTAGTGTTGTTCTTTCTTTCTTCTCTATCTTTTCTCTTTTTTATCCCTTTCTTTCTTAATAATGATGCGTCTTCCTGGGCATAGGAAGTCGGGTCGTTTCACATATTATATTGTACGTCAACTATTTAACTATGTATATTTGACAATTTCTTTTATACCATTATCGTGTGTAACGAATGGGTTATTCACTAGTAATAATTATTATGCATGAAAAATATCTACTTTGCAAACTGATAGTATTTTTTATAAATAAAAGTATAAGTTGAGTAGTTTCGATATAAATTTGATGTATATAATTTCATATTAAACTTGTCCTTCTAAGTTCTGCAAGTGTATAATTTATTTTTATGCAGTAGCGTATTATACCTATATAGTGTTACTGACTTAAATTATGACTACACAAAATTTATGATTGTTTTGATTTATTCTAAACTTAAAACTATATAATCTAGTTTCTTACGAAAGATATGATTATAATAGGGAATTATTAAAGAAACCTGTTTTCGATAGGGAAAAGGAGAAAAATATCCATTTTTTCAAATAAATATTTTATTATTGGGAGAATCAAATCGATTCTCCTTTTATAAAATCTATTCATAACTGCTAATTTTTCACTTATATAATTTCTATACTCTTTTTTTCTTAACGTATTATTTTACCATTCTAACAAAATCTGTTATGTCTTCACCTTAAATTTATTAAAACTAGTATAAATCGTACATATGTGCATCTAATAGCTAGATTTTTTTTATTTGATAAAAAACTAACGGATGAATGTTTGTTATAAGTGCAAAAGCTTTGGACCTTTGGTCACAACACTTGTATTTCAAACCATTTTATTTGTGGTGTTGGTTGCAGATTGATAATGAAATCTGTTGATTAGTGGTTGGAAAGGGGATGGTGGTGGAGGTTGCAACTGATGGTGATATTTCGTCGATGGATGAGGATATTTTTGGAATTTCAAAAGGACACCATGTAAATTCTATTCAATGAATTCTCTTTATTAATAGTAGAGATGGTTATTGAAAACTTAAGATAATGGAGGATAACACATAACACTTCTGTGTCAATCTTCTTTGTCTATTCATCTATTAAACTCTAGTTTGCTATACCAAAACAAAATAGAAACTTATGATCTTTGGAGCAAATTATGGTCGGCGATTTTAAAAAAATGTTTGTAAGAGAGAGCATAGAGAGACATAAATTAGAGGAGGGAACCAAAGTGGAAGAAGTCTGTCAGCTAAAGAAGGACTACAATATCTGACTGAGTAGGAAGAAGGACGTTGAGATGCCTATTTATTTCCAATGTTCGAAAATACTTGAAATGTAATGTTGGACACTCGACCGATGGATAAAAGTCTAGGGAACTTAGCAAAAATAGTTGTAACCTTATAACATGTTGTATCCCTTATATCGCATAGACAATATATAATATAAATATAAAACAAGCGAGATAATAACATAATCAAATGAAATAAGTCATAATCTATCAAGTGCATAGAAATGGTAAGAAATAGACTATCTCTCATAAATAGGTATTAACTACCACATAACACTACAAAACAGAAAAATAAATCTCCAAATAGTAATGGAATTGGAAGCCTCCTACTAGTCATATACACGGCTCCATGAGTAAACACACCAACAAAACTCTCAGCTTACTTCTAAGAGAACTTGAGAGTTATAAGAAAAATCACATAAGTAACTTCAGATCTGACAACAGTCTGGTGTGCATGGTTCAACTACTAAAATACTATCCTTCTCTCATGTATAAGCATCATATGAAAAGTTTTAAAGAGATAATAGAACACATACCTCAACATGATCTTTGATAGAGTTAGAGTTGTTCCCTAAGGGCAATTATGTAATTTGTTACATAAGATAACTCGTGCAAGACAATCTTCTTCGAAATAAAGTATGCTTTTGGTTTTGTTTTTCAATATATATATATATATATATATGTATGTATGTATGTATGTATATGTATATGTGTGTGTGTATTTTGTTATATTGGATATTAGTAATGTATACACATTAGATGTATATAAATAAAAAATCCTTAGAAGAAGTATTTTATCAATTGTAGTTATGAAAGTGTTCGTAACCATGAATAATGAACCGGTACTTAAATACTTTCTCCTTAAATGTTCCTAGTCAAGATGTACCAAGAAAAAATATCGATACGTTCATGTACGTAATGCTCTCCATACAATGGACGATGAATTACTTATGACCGTTGGGGGTGCCAAGGAGTTACATACTTGTGATTGTTTCAAACAATCACATAATGACTCAACGAGAGTCCCTACTGGTGAATACAACTAAATCAAAATAGAAGATCTCATGTGATGACATGCAGTAATCTTCAGACTTGAAGGTACCGTGGATCTTAAGTAACTAGACCGTACTTTGAGTATGGTCAATCGCATGACATAGCGCTCATGTTACAACCATAGTTGGGTGTTAACCCAAAATGTAGATCAACACTGTAACGACCCTGAATTTTTTACATTGGAAATCAGGATATTTAATTGATTTTAAATATTTGGAATTAGTTTAATTTGAAATTCAATTATCAGAATGAATTTGGCAACTAAAGTTATTGGATTTAATTATTAAAAGTTGGGTAAAATATTGTATCTTCAGCTTTAAGCTGATAAAAAATAATTTGAAGGCTTAGAAAATTCATATTTATGATACTGAAGGTAATGGAACTTTCAGAATTGAATTTGAAACTGTTTTGTTCAGTTTTGAATTTTTTTTGTTTAAATCGATATTTGAAAATAGCCTTCCGAGGCACAGTCTCGAAATTCAACGAAACCAGTTCCATTGAATCCGTAATATTGTATTATTATCGGATTTCAATTTTCGTAGTGATTGGAGTTGTCGTGTGGCCGTACGATAAGCAAACGCGCTAAAATTAAATCGAAAATTTAATATTATAACTGGTTCAAAAAGCTATCTTCTCCATACGATCGAATTTGGAGTCGAAACCTTTTCCATTGTGTTCGTAATAGGCGTATAACATTATAAACGCCTAGCAGCACGCCTCGATAGAAAGTCAGGATTTTGATTGCGTTTATTGAGACGATTCGAATTCGATTTAAATATATACATTTATATCCTAGTCACCTCAGCTGAAATTATTTCATTTCATAACTTTTTCCCATCAGTTCAAAATATCTACAGCCAGATTCTTCACGCAACCTTTCATCTCTAAAACCTCAGAACGAAATGAAAGAAAATTAATGGCAAGAGAAAATTAATTTCGTTCAGTTTAAATCAATGGCCGAGCAAATTTTTTCTCAATTTAAATTCGCGAGCCCTTTTCTCCTCATCTCGTCCTCATTGTCTCGTTCAAACGAAGGGGGAAATCAAATATATAAAAAATGGCGGAACCCTTGTCGTTCAAAAATCGAAATTTAATCGAAGCCAAAGCCCTTTTGAATCGAGCGCGCGATATGGGCAAGCATGGCCTCGCGTTGTCGTGGGGAGGCTAGGGCTTCGGTCTTCAGTTGATTTGGCTTTGGCCGGTGTGTCGCGATGGAGATGATGTGGTCGAAGTCAGTGTCGATCGAGTCGCGATCGATGGCAGCCGTTCGAATCGAGTGAGGGGAGGCGACTCAACTGATGGCGATGGCTACGCGCGCGTGAAGGTGGAGGCAGGTCGCGTTCGTGAGCTTCTACGGCGAGTTTGCGGTGGTGCTGGGTTCGTATGGGGTGCGCAGGCGGGGGAACTCGAGTTAGGGCTTTGGGTTCATGTAGGCAGTGAGGTATATTCCATTGTTCTGTATAATTTCAAATTTAAATTAGTTATATAAATGTATAGTTCTTAAAGAAATGCACTGTCTTGTTAATTTCAGAAAAACAAAAATTTTCTATAAATAAGATTTGGCAAAGAAGAAAGTTAGTTTAAATTTTAAAACGGTTAGTTTAAAAATAAATTGTTATTTAAGTTAATTTATCAAATGGAAGTCGTTGTACCGTAAATAGGCTACTGTTAATTACAGGCAGAGAAAAATTTAATTTTTGAGTTAAATTGAATCATTAGAAATTAAATTTAGTAAATGAAAAATTTATTTTTTCGATTTATTCGAATATTAATAAATGATATAATTAATTGTACAAGGTTATAAGCTGGGAAACCAAGGCAATATTGAAATGGATTGCAAAATAAAAAGCAAAGGCGAGATCTTCTCACTCACTTGGTTTGTTGAATTTAAATAGTTGAATTTAAATTCTGGATGTGTTTGGATGAATTGGATGATTTATCTATTGATGGTATTAGATATAGTAGGATATATATATATATATATTTGGTGATTGATTTCCTGCATTATATAGCGGATGAGACCCTATGCGCCGCATAATAGCGGATGATATTTTATAAATCTCATTTACCGCGATATTCCACCTCGAAGTGGAATGGGTATTTAATTGTTGTTGTGACGACCCGGATTTTTGTATATTTGAAATTGGAATATTTAATTAATTTTAAATAGTTAAGAGTTAATTTTAAACTCAAAATTTCAAATATCATTATTTATTTGGTGATTTAATTGTTGAATTTAATAATTGGAATTGAGTAAAATATAGAATCTGGAATTTTAAGCCGTTAAAAATAATACTGAAGATAATAGAACTTTTAAAATTGAATTCGAAAGTAATTTGTTCAGTTTTAAAAATATATCGTTTGAATTGAATTTAAAAATAGCCTTCCGAGGCACAGTCTCGGAATTTGAAGAAACCAGTTCCATTGGATCCATAATATTGTATTATTATCGGATTTCAATTTTCGTAGAGTTTGGGGTTGTGGTGTGAGCGTACAATATATAAACGCGCTGAAATCTATATTGAATTCAATATATTAACTGGGTCCAAAAAGATATCTTCTCCATACGATGGAACTAGACCTCGAAACCTGTCCCAGCGTGTTCAGAATAACGATAATGTTAGGAATGCCGGTCGTTGCATTTAAATTGGAGTTCGGAGTTTAGAATTTTAGACCACGAGATTTTGGTTATTATATATATTATTTTTGGATAAGTATGAAATCACCTCAGAATTAAATAAGAAAGACAACACATTGATACCCGACCTTATCTCATTCTTTCTTCGTTCCCAAGCCGGATAACAAAAGAAAATATCTCGTTCTAAAATCATGGCCGCCCCATTCGATATTCAATCGAGAATAATTCCTATGAAAATCGAAGTCGAGTTCAAACCAATTCAAAGTAAAACCTATAAATCGCGAGCCCCTTCATTCATCATAAATCCATTCTCTGATTTCAAATGATAAACCGAGCCCCTTCTTTTTTTCAAAACCAATCACATAACGAAATTGCGATAAAATTTCTTTCTCTCTAGTTCATTCCCGAGGTCGAATCGAGTTGTTCGAAATTTGTTGGCTCGCGACTTTCAGTGGTGGCATCAGAGTCGTGGAGGGATTGAAGGCCACTCGATTTGGGTAGCACGATTGGTAATTAGAGGAGGCGATTCAGTTTAAAGTTTGTGGAGGTGTGGTATCGCGTCGGTGGCGGTTCGCGGCAGGTGGAGTCGAGTTCGTGGGTAGCGGGGTATCGCGAGGGCAAAGGAATCGATTTTCTGGCGACGATGTTAGGGCCACGTTGGAAAGCCGGCGCGAGAATGGTGAAGTGCTGCAGCCTAGGGGAGTCGCGAACTCATCTGCGGTGAGGTATTCGATCTCATCTACTTTCTTGATAACTTGATTAGTATGTATATATATCCAGATCTAAATATATGTAGCTTAACAATAGAAAACTTTTAGGGGAAATATGTAGATACAATATTAATTTACATCAAGGTGATAAACAATTCTGTTTAATTTAATAAGGATACATATGTATATATAGGAAACAGAAAAGAAATTTTTATATATATAGATAAAGTTGGGGAATTTGAATAAACAGTGATGATAATATAAATATATACACATATTTTGTTTCTCATTTAATAGTTAAAATTTTAAAATGATGGAGATTAATTTGTTAAATTAAGTAATTTAATTATTTTGGTTACTAAGAAATTTTTTAAGGGAAATATTGGTTTAAATTTAAATTATTAGATTAAAATAATTTATTGAATGGAAATGGTTTGTTCGATTTATTCGAATATTAACGAAATGAAATCCTTGTCTATACAAGGTCTATATCATGAAAAATCAAGACGGTGTGGATCAGATTACAACAATAAAAGCAAAGGTGAGTTAATCTCACTCAGTTAAATTATAATTTAATTTAATTGGTTAAATTTGAATGTCTGGTTGAATGATTGATTTGATTGATATGGTATATATATAATAGTATATACCAATATATATATTGGCATATGTATATATTGGAGTTGATGTTCCCGCAATATATAGCGGATGAGACCCTATGCGTCGCATAATAGCGTATGATATTTTATAATCCCATTAACCGCGATATTCCACCTCGAAGTGGAATTGGTATTGTGCTAATGTTTGTGGATGCAGAAAACAGGTTGGAGGGATCCAACTGGATTCCTCAAAATTTTCTAGACTGTTTTATATTCTGTGTTATGAATATTGATATCCTGTGATGATTTTATTGGTAATTGAAATATTGAATGATATGGTTGGATTGAATATTTCAGAAAAAGGAATTATCAGAATGTATTGAATTGGATTTTTGGAAAGAAATAAATCTTAAGTTAAAGTATTTTGAAATAAATGAAGTAAGGAATTTATTTCAAAGTAAAGTAAATCGGAAATCAATTTGGGATTTGATTTAAGTGTTAAAACGGGATTTTTAAAAGAGAATTGAGATTTTGGAATTTATAAACTGGGTTTATAAAGTAAAATAAAATATCAGTGGATATTTGAAAAGATAAATTCAAGGTGGGAATTTATAAAGGGATATGAATTGGTTTAAAAATAAATGTTGATTTATTTTTAAAAGATGTGAATAGAAGTGTATTTCCTTGAATAGCCAAGTACATCTCCAAAGTAAACTTTTAAGTATAAGCTAAAGGTTTAAAAGTTGATTTAAAGTATGTTTTGGAAAATCTATTCTTTTTAAATGTTTAAACTTTAAAGTAAGATTTTCAAAATCTATTATTGTAGTAATTATATAAAAGTGATTTGGTATTATGTTTTAAAGGAGAAATTTAGTTTATATTTATAAAGCGGTTTTAATTTAAATATCCTTAAAGTATATATTTTAATAAAGCATTAAAGTAGTTTTATAATTTCAATGTTATGAAGCATATTTATAGTAAAGAGTTTTTAAATTATTTTTAAATCTAAAAGTATTTTGTACTTGGTGTTCTGAGGAAATAAATATTTGGGAAATGTATTCCGTAAGCGGAAACAGTTTGAAATTGTTTCAAATGAGTTTTGAAATTTGGAAATATATCTTGAAAAGATATTTGAGGTTAATAAATAATTTGGAAAATTATTTATTGTTTGATGGATGATTGTGAATGTTAATTGATAGTTATAGAACCGACTATCAATATTGGCCAATGCGCTGATCGTTTCGAAGTGACCGGGATCGGGAGTTTTTCCCGAAAACCACTTCGATCCGGTTTGTACGTTTCACGGGGAAACGATTTCAGAGTCGAAGATGGAGCAGTGAAGTGCAAGGGCTAGTCGCTACTAATCCTGAGGATATTTCCAAAATGGATGTAGTGGGAATAGTGCCTTCGGTTCCGTTTGGACCCGGGACGGACTTGTACGGACGAATGCTTGCGAAACATCGTCAAGTGGACGATGGGCATTCTAAGGGATATGTTCTGAAAAGGGTATCGTTTAGCCTCAAGCCTCATCAACTGGGAATGACTGAAAATCAGGGGGTTATGCAGCAAGGCTTCGTGGGTAGCACCCACTTGAGAGTAAGGTCATCCCTGTCTAGATGTCCCTTTTTATTTCGGCTTAGTGGTGCGGTTGCTGATCCCAACCGTGGGGTGATTTTATTCGGAATTATCCAGTAAGGGATGGTTCCGACCTTGTGTTGCAGGGGAGCGGGCGTACTCCTCGGTACTGTGATCTAGGCCACGTACTGTGATAGGTGGTACCCCAGTGCCTAGTCATTGATGGAAATCCATTCTCCCTACGTGCCTTGTACGGTATTTGTTTGTATTACCCACTTTGTGGCTAGTATGCTGGAATTTAATCATGTAACAATTTCAGCTATTTGAATAACTATTTGTATATAGACACTATTATAATATCAGAGGATTTTGATAGAAGTGTTTTAGCTATCGTAAGGTAAAAACCCGACATGTTTATTTGTGGCGTGGTCTTACGAGATGCTTTTGATTTCAAAGGATTTTGAAACTTTAATAATCAGTTTGAGTGTGATTTTCTCACACTGGTATTCCAGACTGACTCGGGTGTTATTCAACTATAATGCTCGGGTCTGACCGAGTATTATAGGATAGAGGATATGATGCTGTGGAGCTCAGTAGACGAGCTGGATGGCGTGACGTATCTTCCGTACTTATTTATATATATATTCCGCTATGTTGATTACTGTACTCTGTTGTATTTAGGACATGACATGACTATTGTCCAGTTGTATGTATGTGTACTCTGATGTATACTCTGATGATGTATTGTGCAAACAGATATAGTTTTAATTTGTATAAAGATCTGTTGTTATCTATTATATTTTATTCCGTTGCGATGTGAGATTCTTATGCTGTTTTTTTTATTTTCTTCTTCTACCTCTTCTTCTTAACACAAATGGTTCATATTTCCGTTCTTCTTGAGTTCATTAATGGAAATTAATGTCAATTCAAGGGGTATGGATTTGCGGGTTGTTACAGTGGTATCAGAGCTTAGGCTGGCGATAACCTTGGCTCTGGTAGGGATTACTCATTGAAATAGAGTCCATAGTACTCTAAAATGAGTTTGAGTGTATTAATAGATATGAGCGCGTATTTGTTAGTGAATATAGAATGGTTTTATATTGTGTTGGTTGGTTTATTGATTAGTTTATAGATTCTGGTCAATACGAGTAATTAACGTTATTGATAGGGATCTCTAAACACTTGAATAGAACAATTCGACACAGTATTGTTTTAAAATAGGGTAAATGAAATAATTTTACCCAAATTATTTTTGTATATGAAAGAAATAATTTTTATAAATTATTATAGTTATATATATAGATGCTTGGTTATTAAGGAGTGATAATATTAAGTTATTATCACTATTGTGAGAAAAATTAAAAAAGAAATTGAAATCATAACTAAAAGCTAAGAAATAAATTCATATACAAATGGGATTTGTAAGTGCAAATTAGTAAATGTGATTTATAATTTGAAATAAAATTCCAGAGTAATAGTTGTATGTGAATTGAAAGGATTTGGAATTTGAAATTTTGAGAAAATTTAATTCCTTTGAGTTTGAAAATGGTTTTCAAAGGTTTTGAAGGAATAATAGTGATATTATTATGGGGAATATTTTGAATTGGATTCAAAATCTGGTGAAGTTTGGGAATTTAAAATATTTGAAATGTTTTTAAAGAGATAAAAGCATAAAATTCTCTTTCGGTTGCTGGAAAATAATTTTGGTGATAACTGCAGCATCATCGATGTTCATTTTCGAGTTTCTAAAGAGAAATTGCTACCAAATTGTTTTAAATTGAAATTGTTGTGAACGAGATTGGTTTGAAAATTCAAAAGGGAAATTGAATTTGCCAAGGGTTTTGGATGCAGTTGATTTCAAAGGTGATTTTGAAATTTTGGAGAATTGTTTAAACTCTGGAAGCTTATTTTAAATGTTTAAGGAATAATAAAAAAAATATTGGCTAAAAAAAATGTATAATTCCAAGTTAAAGGAAAATTGTAAATGGGATTGATTATAAATGGATAAAAGAACGGGTATAAATAAGTTGTGACTTATAAACGATGGAAGTAAAATAAATAAGCCAAATAAAATTTGTTTGTATTTTGGGAAAAATGAATGAAATCCAAAACTTGAATTATTTAAATGGATAGAACTCTAGGAAAATAGTTAAAGTAATTTTTGATATGAGCATCAAATATTGGACTGAAATTGAAGAATAAACTAAATTGAATAAATTAGTGAATGAAATATGGAAATGGAATTCGAATTTGGCTAAATGGAAGTTGAATTGTGGGTTAATAATAATATTGGAAATGAACTCGAGTTATAATTAAATGTAACTTGGATTGTTAGTAAATGGAATATAAGTGGAAGTGTAGTCCAATAAACTAAAGTTGGGTTATCATAGAGATGGTTTGAATTTGTGAATAAAATCCACGTAAGTAGAAATAAATTAAATCAATGAACTTGGATAAAATAGAAATTATCAAGTGCAAATTAAGTCGAAAGACTAATAAATCGAATGTGAAATGCGAAATAAATTTGGAAGGGAGAGAATAAGGTATAAATTGAGTTGGTATCAATTTAAATTAATTATAAACTAGAATAGATATTCTATTATGTGAATATCATTGGATTTGCATAAAGATGGTCGTTGTTGAAGCAAATGTGATTGTCTAAAATTCTATGAGTTAATATAAGCAATATAATTGATTTTTGAATCAATTGAAATAACTCTGTATTCATTTGAATTAAAATGAAGTGAATTTAAGAACTTGAGTTGTAAGCTATGTAAATTAAATAAAACAGTATACGGATTGATTGAACAATTAAATAGTGTATGAATTGGGTGTCAACAATTAAAGATTTTGTTGGAACATTGGAAATGGCTTATGAAAAATTTATATAACTTGCATTGGTTATAGAATTCAAGTTTTTAGCTATGTATATATAAGTGCAGTGTTAATAAACTTTGAATATTTGTCACTAACCTGTTTAAATTGAGTTAGTATAGGTACCGGGAAACCGTTTGGCTGGATTTGATTGCGAAATTGCTAAAATAAATAACCGCTTTGCTTTAAAAATGCTAAAATAAGGTACGCTTACGCAAAAATTTAAAATAGGAAATATGAACTGCTTATATTGATATATATTGTGATTTCCGGCCTGAGGCCGATGTATATATATATTTGTGCATCCTGCGATATCGCAGAAGTCTCTCCGTACAAAGGAGACTCTATCAAAATTTTCCGTAAATTTTGGGAAGTTAGAAATTTTTGGAAATTTTCATTAACAACAAATGATTTAAAATTTGTAAGCAAATAAAATTGAAACTGAATATTGGAATCTGATTTAAAATTGTGTATGTAAAGTAAAGTGGATAAAAATTCAATATTCAGAATTTGCAGACAAATTGAAGTCAAGTAAAATTTGAAAATCAGAATGAAAATTTGGAAATTAAGGTATTGAGAATTGAAATGAATTAGAAAATTTAAGCAAATTGAAATTCATTTGGAATTGGAGTTCGATTTGAATGTAAACTTCAGTAGTGAAGTAGTGAAAATAAATATAAGAAATATTTATGTCGGACTTTAGAAATGAATGGTGAAATTCTTAAGTAAATTAGTATTGGGAATATACTAAGTAATTTTGAGATGGAGAAATATACTAAGTGAATAATTGAATGAAGATTTAAATTGAAAGTGGTGAAATGGGATAATTGTGGATAAGTGAATAGAAATCAAATTAATGTGAATAAAAGAAAATTGATATAGTTGATAATCAATTGGAATTAATACGTAGGATGTACGTATATTATTTTATTCGCATAGCGATTTGATCCAGAATTCGAGCACAGAATTTCGAGGTAATTATACCGATCCGAGTAGGATTTTTCACTCGATTTTCGACGGCGAACCTGGATATGGATTGTTGATTGGTTTTGGAAATTCTCTATCATAGTTGGTGGCTATGCAAGGAGAATGACGGTTTCTAATCAAGAAACCAGATCTAAGTCTGAACTAGGAAATCGGGTGGACGATACTAGTTCGGAAGTGAAATTGTGTGATCGAGTGAGCGATCGAATGTGATATTGCGTACGGATGATATATGTGCATCGTACGGGCTTAAGTAAAAAAATATTGGAAATTTTGTAAAAAAGTCAATAAAATGACTTTAGAATTGTGATTGAATATTATTGCTTAGCATGATATACAGGTATGTTAAGCAAAAGGATATTGGGATTTTTGAATTCAAAAGATAAATTGAATTGCTCGACTAAAAAAAAGGTATGTATTTAAATTTCTGTATGAAATTTGTTTGGGTTTTTGATCCAGCCACTTGGCCTTTCGTTTTCTTTTTGAGATTGGGAGGCCGTAGAGCCATTTTGTAGTTGTACCGAGTTAGCCGCGCAAAGGAGACGCTGGCAAAATTTTTCGAAAACTTAGAGAGTTAGAAAATTTTGATAATTTAAATTTGAACTGATAAGAAAGGTAATATTGTTTGGGACTTAGGAGTAAGTTTGGAAGGTTAGAAAGAGGGATAATGTATCTCTATTAAAGGATTTGTTTTGGGAGGTGGTTAAAACTATTTGGGTTAAGGAAATAGTTAATGGGGATTGAATCATTCTTCCTAATTAGTAATTTCGGGGACGAAATTCTTTTAAGGGGGGAGGAATGTGACGACCCAGATTTTTGTATATTTGAAATTGGAATATTTAATTGATTTTAAATATTTAAGAGTTAATTTTAAACTCAAAATTTCAAATATCATTATTTATTTGGTGATTTAATTGTTGAATTTAATAATTGGAATTGAGTAAAATATAGAATCTGAAATTTTAAGCCGTTAAAAATAATACTGAAGATAATAGAACTTTTAAAATTGAATTCGAAAGTAATTGGTTCAGTTTTAAAAATATATCATTTAAATTGAATTTAAAAATAGCCTTCCGAGGCATAGTCTCGGAATTTGACAAAACTAGTTCCATTGGATCCGTAATATTGTATTATTATCGGATTTCAATTTTCGTAGAGTTTGGGGTTGTGGTGTGAGCGTACGATATATAAACGCGCTGAAATCTATATTGAATTCAATATAATAACTGGGTCCAAAAAGATATCTTCTCCATACGATCGAAATAGACCTCGAAACCTATCCCAGCGTGTTCAGAATAACGATAATGTTAGGAACGCCGGTCGTTGCATTTAAATTGGAGTTCGGAGTTTAGAATTTTAGACCACGAGATTTTGGTTATTATATATATTATTTTTGGATAAGTATGAAATCACCTCAGAATTAAATAAGAAAGACAACACATTGATACCCACCTTATCTCTTTCTTTCTTCGTTCCCAAGCCAGATAACAAAAGAAAATATCTCGTTCTAAAATCATGGCCGCCCCATTCGATATTCAATCGAGAATAATTCCTATGAAAATCGAAGTCGAGTTCAAACCAATTCAAAGTAAAACCTATAAATCGCAAGCCCCTTCATTCATCATAAATCCTTTCTCTGATTTCAGATGATAAACCGAGCCCCTTCTTTTTTTCAAAACCAATCACATAACGAAATTGCGATAAAATTTCTTTCTCTCTAGTTCATTCCCGAGGTCGAATCGAGTTGTTCGAAATTTGTTGGCTCGCGACTTTCGGTGGTGGCATCAGAGTCGCGGAGGGATTGAAGGCCACTCGATTTGGGTAGCACGATTGATAATTAGAGGAGGCGATTAAGTTTAAAGTTTGTGGAGGTGTGGTATCGCGTCGGTGGCGGTTCGCGTCGGTGGAGTCGAGTTCGTGGGTAGCGGGGTATCGCGAGGGCAAAGGAATCGATTTTCTAGCGACGATGTTAGGGCCACGTTGGAAAGCCGGCGCAAGAATGGTAAAGTGCTGCAGCCTAGGGGAGTCGCGAACTCATCTGCGGTGAGGTATTTTATCTCATCTACTTTCTTGATAACTTGATTAGTATGTATATATATCCAGATCTAAATATATGTAGCTTAACAACAGAAAACCTTTAGGGGAAATATGTAGATACAATATTAATTTACATCAAGGTGATAAACAATCTGTTTAATTTAATAAGGATACATATGTATATATAGGAAACAGAAAAGAAATTTTTATATATATAGATAAAGTTTGGGAATTTGAATAAACAGTGATGATAATATAAATATATACACATATTTTTTTTCTCATTTAATAGTTAAAATTTTAAAATGATGGAGATTAATTTGTTAAATTAAGTAATTTAATTATTTTGGTTACTAAGAAATTTTTTAAGGGAAATATTGGTTTAAATTTAAATTATTAGATTAAAATAATTTATTGAATGGAAATGGTTTGTTCGATTTATTCGAATATTAACGAAATGAAATCCTTGTCTATACAAGGTCTATATCGTGAAAAATCAAGACGGTGTGGATCAGATTACAACAATAAAAGCAAAGGTGAGTTAATCTCACTCAGTTAAATTATAATTTAATTTAATTGGTTAAATTTGAATGTCTGGTTGAATGATTGATTTGATTGATATGGTATATATATAGTAGTATATACCAATATATATATATATATATATTGGCATATGTATATATTGGAGTTGATGTTCCCGCAATATATAGCGGATGAGACCCTATGCGTCGCATAATAGCGTATGATATTTTATAATCCCATATACCGCGATATTCCACCTCGAAGTGGAATTGGTATTGTGCTAACATTTGTGGATGCAGAAAACAGGTTGGAGGGATCCAACTGGATTCCTCAAAATTTTCTAGACTGTTTTATATTCTGTGTTATGAATATTGATATCCTGTGATGATTTTATTGGTAATTGAAATATTGAATGATATGGTTGGATTGAATATTTCAGAAAAAGGAATTATCAGAATGTATTGAATTGGATTTTTGGAAAGAAATAAATCTTAAGTTAAAGTATTTTGAAATAAATGAAGTAAGGAATTTATTTCAAAGTAAAGTAAATCGGAAATCAATTTGGGATTTGATTTAAGTGTTAAAACGGGATTTTTAAAAGAGAATTGAGATTTTGGAATTTATAAACTGGGTTTATAAAGTAAAATAAAATATCAGTGGATATTTGAAAAGATAAATTCAAGGTGGGAATTTGTGACGACCGCCCATAACCCCTGCACTGAACCTAGAGAAAGTGCGCTGTAAAGTTTGCCAGGCAGCCATGGACGATTGTCAGGGTAAATTAAAAACAACAGAATTTATCGTATTACTCACAGCGCATGGACAAAATACAATAGAACATACATATAGTGAAGCTTCACAGAATAGAATCTCATCAATAAAACTTCATAATAGTTGAATACAACATCAGTACAGTCGATACATCAAGCCTCACTACATATCACTAAGAGAATTATACAAACAGCGGAACATCCAGTACATATAATAAGAAAATAATATGCAACCCTCCAGCTCGTCTTCGATATCAACACCGTGGAAAGCTAGAACAGCACCTGTCACCTGTTACCTAGTCTGACCGTCCCAAAATGGACGAACAGCCCAAGGCAATAAGAGTTAAAACATAAAGCCTTGAGTCAGACAACAGTCTTAGTGAGCAGTAAATTAAATAACAACATACCAAAAGAGCATAAAGGAAAAGGAATAGGAATACAACCCTCCCACTCCACCTCTTTCTACAGTGATAGCCCTCAGACACACTAAGCAGAAGCAAACATAACAGAGCATACAATTTAAAGTAAAGCAATTATCACTCGAGTCAAGGGCGATGTTTTCCAAGTACAAACCCCCAAGGCCTAAATCAAGATCAGATAAGCACCAAGAAAATACCGCTCTTGAGACCGAATGACGATACAACCAAACAACCATGACTCTGGCTATCACTGTTATCATTGCCTCAATATCACCGTTAGTTGAATGACCGACACATTCTTTCAGCCGTCTGTCAAGGGCTAATGGGAAAACCCCGGTTCTAGACATAACTCTGCACATCATCGTGACCCATGCCTAGGACTATCGAATCTGCCCAGAGTACTTGACTATCAATCATTAGCCTTCAGGGACTATCGAATCTGCCCAACGTACTCTTGCTTTGAGCATGCTAGAACTTTCAACAACGATGAGATCTCAGCCTCCTAGTCATCCTCCTCGACGACTATTTCCATACTAGCTCAAGCGCCTCTCGAGCAAACCATTATCCTCAAACTCGAACCATATCACCGAGTTATCAACATGCTTGGATTGACCCCGTCTGGATTAATCCAAGACTATCTCATATCATGCCTCACTTCATCACATCCTCGCAAAGCTTCATCTCAACATCATCATCATCGAATCTATGCATAAGAGCTTCATCATCCGCTACATATGCCACGAGCAGCTTTCCCAATTCAAGAGCCTTTCTCTTAGCTTTTGAATCTTCTTCGACCAACTTTTCTAATTCAAATCATCAATCATCTAATTCATAGCAATCAATCAAGTCAAACATTAATCCAAGTAATCAAGCATTCAAATATAAGCTAAATGGACAATTATATCAATAATGGCAATTTCGTAATTAAAGAGTCAAAAGTCTAACAAGCATGAAAACATGAGCAATATCTCTATAATCTTGATGAATGAACTTGCATAGGTTAACATGTAGAAAAATGGATGTCAAATCATCATGAACAATGGATCTATATGGATCTACACATATGATTAGAAAATGCATGGAAATCTCTACTTTAACACCAAATCAAGCCAACAATCCGATATACTCCTTTGGATCCGTGTGAGAGATAATCACCACTCACCAAATCACCTAAACAACTCAAAAGCAACACACTTCAGATCTAGACAGCGAAGGATCTAACTCGATCTATCACAAATCCGCTTCAAACGATGAAATCTCTCTTCGAAGGATGAAGATCTTCAATCTAAGCTCTTGAATCTTCAATTTGATCTTCAACTTGGATGGATGGAATCACTAGATTAGAGTGGAGAAAAGAAGTGAAGAAGTGTAGAAGTCGAGCTCTCAAAATGGCAGCACTTCGTCGCTTCGAAATCCGGATCCCAAAAATGAAGCAAAGCCCTCCTATTTATAGCTGAAATCCTCCTTAGGTCGTCCACTCGGAGTTAGGTCGTCCACGACTTACGACCTAAACCCCACGACCTAAAATCTTCGACCTAACTAAAGCCAACCGACCTAACTCAAAAGCGCTTAGCGACCTAACCCAGATCACGACCTAACGCGTGTGCCTCTTCGACCGAAGACTTAGCGCATCAGCGCACGACCTAGCGACTTAAAAACATGAGTCCTCACGCGACTTAACACATGCCGACCTAACTCCTAGGTCGCTCACGACTCAGGGACCTAACTCCTTAACCCTTCACGCGACCTAAAATAATGCGCATTCACGACCTAACTATGTCACGACTTACGACTTTAGTGGGCCTGCGACTTACGACCTATCGAAACTCACCTGTCTACGACTTAACTAATCTTAGGTCGTCTACGACCTAACAAATCAACCACTACGCGACCTAACACTGACACGCTTCCTTGCGACCTAACAACTCACGCGACCTACGACCTAGCAAACACGCGACCTAACACACACTAACTCGCTAACAACTGTGCTAACCCTTAGGTCGCTAATTCCTATAGGTCGCTCACTGCTACCACCAGCTTCTTAGTTCGTTGCCGACCTAACTTCCTTAGGTCGCTAACTCGCCCCAGTTTACTTATGCCGCAACTCTTAGGTCGGTCAAGTCCTATAGGTCGTCCCAAACCACCCTACGACCTAAACCAATACGCTAACTACTAAGTCGGTCATTTCCTTAAGTCGTTCACTCGACCTAAGCCACCCCATACGACCTAATTTTCCCCCGACTTATCCCAATGCCTAGGTCGCTCCAAACCTTCCTACGACCTAAGACTTAGTCAAATTCTTGCCTGGACTTCGTGATGACTTAACTTCTACTCGATTCAAGCGACAACACTATCGTCCAAATAACACCGGTTTCAATCATTCGATCCGTAAAAATACGGGTCGTTACATTCTCTCCCCCTTAGGAATTTCGCCCCCGAAATTCCAAACAAACAAGAGCAAACAAAGGCTATTCTGCATGCCTACCATCCACAGCAATCAACAAACCATGCATCCAATTCTAGCTTAGCATGCAGAATTCTAAAGCTTAGAACAAGTTACAATGTCGTTAGATGACACGACACCTTAGGGCCATACCTTGAAGAGTTCAGGATGAGCTGCTTTCATCCTCTCTTCCACCTCCCATGTACAGTCGTTATCATCATCACTCCATTGTATCTTGAGCAACTTAACTACCTTCCTCCTAAGCTGTTTCGTGTCGGTTTCCACAACACGAAGCGGCTTACGAGGTCTCCTATCGACTGGATCAACTTCAAAATCTTCACAGCTATCAGCAGAAACCACTGTATTCGAGTCGTGCACATACTTCCGTAGATATGATACGTGAAAAACATTGTGCACACTCGACATCTTCTCGGGTAACTCCAATCTGTAGGCGAGCTTTCCAATTCGCTCGATGATCGGAAATGGTCCAACAAATCTCGGAGTCAATTTTCCTTTCTTCCCGAATCGAATAACATTCTTCAGGTGGAGAAATCTTCACAAAAACCATATCACCTACGTTGAATTCCAAATCCTTACGACGCTTATCGGCATAACTTTTCTGACGGTTCTGGGCTGCCTTCATTCGTTGCTGAATGATCTCTATACAATCCGAAGTCTGTCGAATCATCTCTGGCCCAAGCATCAGCTTTTCTCCGGCCTCTAACCAACATGTCAGAGAGTTACACGGTCTTCCATATAATGCCTCATACGGTGCCATACCAATGCTTGATTGGTAACTGTTGTTATACGAAAACTCCACCAGATGAAGGTGATCTTCCCATGATCCTCCGAAATCCAAAACACAAGCTCTAAGGAGATCTTCCAAAACTCGGTTGACTCTCTCGGTCTGACCATCTGTTTTAGGGTGATAAGCTGTACTCAAACACAACTCGGTTCCCAAAACTTCCTGGAAGCTCTTCCAAAATCCACTAGTGAACAATGGGTCTCGATCGCTCACTATACTCTTCGGAATACCATGGAATCGAACTATCCACTTAACATACAACTCTGCCAACTTTGATGCAGTCCTAGTCGATCGAACAGGAATGAATCTTGCACTTTTAGTCAGACGATCTACGATGACCCAAATTCCTTCATTTCCCGTTCTGGTTCTAGGTAATCCATCAATAAAATCCATCGACACTTGTTCCCACTTCCATGTAGGTACCTCTAATGGTTGAAGCAATCCACTGGGCTTCTTCTGATCAGCTTTCACCAACTGGCAGTTCATGCACTTGGAAATAAAATTTCCAACATCCTTCTTCATACCTTCCCAGTAGTAGGTTCTCTTCATATCCCGATACATCTTATTTCCTCGTGGATGAATTGTCAGCTTCGAGTGATGACTTTCCTTCAGAACTTCACTTCTCAATTCATCTATATCGGGAACAACTAGTCTTCCTTGCTTTCGAAGCCAACCCTCTTGATCGACCTCGAATCCTTTATCCTTTTCTGGATCCAATCCAAATTCCAATTCACGGATAATCTTGACAATACTATCATCTCGCTTTTGACTCTCGCCAATCCTTTCCACAAGAGTCGGTCTTATCGATAAGTTTGCCAACATCTCAGGTTCCAATTCGCATATAGGCCAGAAGTCAAATCCAGCTAAATACTCGAGATTCTTCCATTCTGAAAACATGGCTCCCAATCCCGCATGTCTTCGACTTAACGCATCTGCCACTGCGTTACCTTTTCTCGGAGTATAAGCTATACCAAAATCATATGATGCCAAAAACTCTAGCCACCGTTGCTGCCGAAGATTCAAATCCTTTTGGGAGAAAAGATACTTCAACGACTTATGATCCGTAAACAACTCGAATCGAACTCCCAATAGATAATGTCTCCACATCTTCAGAGCAAAAACAATCGCCGCTAACTCCAAATCATGAGTCGGGTAATTCCTTTCGTGCGGCTTCAGTTGTCGACTAGCATACGCAACAACTTTATCCTTCTGCATCAGCACTGCTCCAAGTCCAGTACCACATGCATCGGTGTAAACCACTATCTCATCATTCCCACTTGGAATAGTCAGAACAGGAGCACTTGTCAATCTCTCTTTCAAGATTCCGAAAGCTTGCTCACACTTATCTTCCCATCTGAACACTTGGTTCTTTTTCGTCAATCCTGTCAATGGTGCAGCCACCTTGGAGAAGTCTTTGATAAACCGTCGATAATATCCTGCTAATCCAAGAAAACTTCTCACATCAGATGCACTCTTAGGTCTAACCCAATCCTGGATTGCTGCCACCTTAGCGGGATCAACCGCTATTCCATTTCCGGAGATAACATGACCTAAGAACCTCACTTCACTCTTTCAGAAGTGACACTTCGAAAACTTAGCCTTCAGCTGATGTTTCCGCAAGATTTCCAAAACAATATGCAAGTGCGTCTTGTGCTCTTCTTCAGTTCTGGAATAAATCAAAATATCATCCACGAACACAAGCACGAACTTGTTCAACTGATCTCTGAACACTCTATTCATAAGATCCACAAAATATGCTGGCGCGTTAGTCAATCCAAACGGCATTACCAGCCACTCAAAGAAACCGGATGGTGTCCTAAAAGCAGTCTTTGGCACACTATCCTTAGCCACTCTCAACTGGTGAAATCCCGTCGCCAAATCCATCTGAGAAAACACCTTCACTTCGTGAAGCTGATCAAACAAGTCATCTATTCTCGGCAATGGATACTTGTTCTTCTTAGTCACTTTATTCAGCTCACGATAATCCACACACAATCTCAATGACCCATCTGCCTTGGTTGCAAACACAACTGGTGCACCCCATTCGAACACACTACGCCGAATGAATCCTTTCTGCAAAAGATCATCAACCTGCACCCTCAACTCCTGCTGTTCCCTAGGCGCCATCCGCCTAAGAGGCATCACAACAGGCCTGGCTCCTTCAACTAGATCTATACGAAACTCGATCTCTCTATGCGGCGGTAACCCTTTGACCTCGTCAAAGACATCCTCAAATCCATTAGCGATTGGCACAGATGACAGTCCATCCCGTGGAACAACCAGCGAATACATGAAGCTCATGAAGACGCCTTCTTCATGCTTACATCATATCACAATCCTTCGCCCCTCCACATTCTCGACTGTCACCTCCAACCTCTCACAATCAACCTTTGCCGCATACTTCCTAAGCCAGTCCATACCCAAAATAATTCCGAACCCCGCAAAGTTCAGAACAAAGCAATCACAAACAAAAGAGCAATAATGACTCGATACAATCAGACCACGGCATAACATACACAAACAAGACGAACCCCCAACTGGATTAGTCACAACCAATGGCCTATCAACAATATCCGGTTCTAAACCCAACCGGCTTACAAGTTCGCTACAAACAAACGAATGCGACGCCCCAGTATCAAACAACACTCTAACTGGAACACCACATAGGAAAAGAGTACCTTGAACCACCACACTCTTTCCTTTCTCTTCAGCGGTAGGAGCTCTCGAAGACGATGGAACAGCTCCTAAAGCATAAGCTTGCACAATCTGCTTGTCCTTCCGCGGTTCTGGACAATTCCTCTTGATATGCCCCGGCTTGTCACAGTTGTGACACTTCATCGGTACCTTCGGATTCTTACAATCCTTAGAGAAATGGCCCTTCTTCTGACAATTGTAGCAAGTCACTTCGCCCTTCGGCTTCTTCTGGCCATCCTTACCCTTCTGCTACTGCTTCCTCTTCTTGTTTCCACCCTGTTGGGGTTTAGACTCTTCCCTGGTTACAGCAACAACAGATCCTTCCTTAGGAAACAGACTCTCATGCCTGAGAGCTTTCTCCACAAGCTTCTCAAATGAATCGTCCAAATGATCCACTAACTGCCTCCCAAGATAACTGTCCAAGCCTGTCACAAACTTCTCATTCTTCTGATATGTAGATTCAATATACGACCGGGCATACTTGGACAAAGCTTCAAACTCAGAAACATACTCAAGAACTGGTCTTCCTCCCTACTTGAGCTCCACAAACTTCTTGAACAGAATAGACTTCTGAGCTGTAGAAATGAACTTAGCTTCAAATCTGACTTGGAATTGCTCCCAAGTAATCTCTTCCTCCGGAGTATTGATGGTAATAGAGTTCCACCAATCAGAAGCTCTCCCTTGAAGCTGTCTTGATGCTAACTTCCTCTTAGTTGCATCCTCAATTCCCAAATCACCAAAAATCCTTCTACAAGCATCTATCCACCTCTGGACTTCAATGGTTGATTCTGTTCCCAAGAAAACCTTTCCTCCAAGAGCAGTATAGTCCTTACACAGCTTAGCAAAATCCACCGGTTTTGGAGTTTGAACTTGAACTCCAACATCCACCGATGGCCCCGGAGCTGGCATCCTTCTCATGATCGAAGTCATCATTGCTTCGAACATAGCAGCGTAATCAGCAGCCCCCTCAGAAGCACGGCCTTCCATAGCAGCTGGTCTCCCTCTTCGACTCATTCTCAATATCTATAAAAAGGAATGGTCAGAACATCTTGAGAAACAACTGCTTAAAGGACTCAAACTCTTCTAATCTACTATATTATATATAGTAATCATCCATCAAAATACAATTACGTCTCTCATACGTAGTTACGTCAGCGAGAGTTGGGTAAAATCGGTTAACCAAAGCTCTGATACCAAATGTGACGACCGCCCATTACCCCTGCACTGAACCTAGAGAAAGTGCGCTGTAAAGTGTGCCAGGCAGCCATGGACGATTGTCAGGGTAAATTAAAAACAACAGAATCTATCGTATTACTCACAGCGCATGGACAAAATACAATAGAACATACATATAGTGAAGCTTCACAGAATAGAATCTCATCAATAAAACTTCATAATAGTTGAATACAACATCAGTACAGTCGATACATCAAGCCTCACTACATATCACTCATAGAATTATACAAACAGCGGAACATCCAGTACATATAATAAGAAAATAATATGCAACCCTCCAGCTCGTCTTCGATATCAACACCGTGGAAAGCAAGAACAGCACCTGTCACCTGTTACCTAGTCTGCCCGTCCCAAAATGGACGAACAGCCCAAGGCAATAAGAGTTAAAACATAAAGCCTTGAGTCAGACAACAGTCTTAGTGAGCAGTAAATTAACTAACAACATACCAAAAGAGCATAAAGGAAAAGGAATAGGAATACAACCCTCCCACTCCACCTCTTTCTACAGTGATAGCCCCCAGACACACTAAGCAGAAGCAAACATAATAGGGCATACAATTTAAAGTAAAGCAATTATCACTCGAGTCAAGGGCGATGTTTTCCAAGTACAAACCCCCAAGGCCTAAACCAAGATCAGATAAGCACCAAGAAAATACCGCTCTTGAGACTGAATGACGATACAACCAAACATCCATGACTCTGGCTATCACTGCTATCATTGCCTCAATATCACCGTTAGTTGAATGACCGACACATTCTTTCAGCCGTCCGTCAAGGGCTAATGGGAAAACCCCGGTTCTAGACATAACTCTGCACGTCATCGTGACCCGTGCCTAGGACTATCGAATCTGCCCAGAGTACTTGACTATCAATCATTAGCCTTCAGGGACTATCGAATCTGCCCAACGTACTCTTGCTTTGAGCATGCTAGAACCTTCAACAACGATGAGATCTCAGCCTCCTAGTCATCCTCCTCGACGACTATTTCCATACTAGCTCAAGCGCCTCTCGAGCAAACCATTATCCTCAAACTCGAACCATATCACCGAGTTATCAACATGCTTGGATTGACCCCGTCTGGATTAATCCAAGACTATCTCATATCATGCCTCGCTTCATCACATCCTCGCAAAGCTTCATCTCAACATATTCATCATCGAATCTATGCATAAGAGCTTCATCATCCGCTACATATGCCACGAGCAGCTTTCCCAATTCAAGAGCCTTTCTCTTAGCTTTTGAATCATCTTCGACCAACTTGTCTAATTCAAATCATCAATCATCTAATTCATAGCAATCAATCAAGTCAAACATTAATCCAAGTAATCAAGCATTCAAATATAAGCTAAATGGACAATTATAACAATAATGGCAATTTCGTAATTAAAGAGTCAAAAGTCTAACAAGCATGAAAACATGAGCAATATCTCTATAATCTTGATGAATGAACTTGCATAGGTTAACATGTAGAAAAATGGATGTCAAATCATCATGAACAATGAATCTATATGGATCTACACATATGATTAGGAAAATGCATGGAAATCTCTACTTTAACACCAAATCAAGCCAACAATCCGATATACTCCTTTGGATCCGTGTGAGAGATAATCACCACTCACCAAATCACCTAAACAACTCAAAAGCAACACACTTCAGATCTGGACAGCGAAGGATCTAACTCGATCTATCACAAATCCGCTTCAAACGATGAAATCTCTCTTCGAAGGATGAAGATCTTCAATCTAAGCTCTTGAATCTTCAATTTGATCTTCAACTTGGATGGATGGAATCACTAGATTAGAGTGGAGAAAAGAAGTGAAGAAGTGTAGAAGTCGAGCTCTCAAAATGGCAGCACTTCGTCGCTTCGAAATCCGGATCCCAAAAATGAAGCAAAGCCCTCCTATTTATAGCTGAAATCCTCCTTAGGTCGTCCACTCGGAGTTAGGTCGTCCACGACTTACGACCTAAACCCCACGACCTAAAATCTTCGACCTAACTAAAGCCAGCCGACCTAACTCAAAAGCGCTTAGCGACCTAACCCAGATCACGACCTAACGCGTGTGCCTCTTCGACCTAAGACTTAGCGCATCAGCGCACGACCTAGCGACTTAACAACATGAGTCCTCACGCGACTTAACACATGCCGACCTAACTCCTAGGTCGCTCATGACTCAGCGACCAAACTCCTTAACCCTTCACGCGACCTAAAACAATGCGCATTCACGACCTAACTATGTCACGACTTACGACTTTAGTGGGCCTGCGACTTACGACCTATCGAAACTCACCTGTCTACGACTTAACTAATCTTAGGTCGTCTACGACCTAACAAATCAACCACTACGCGACCTAACACTGACACGCTTCCTTGCGACCTAACAACTCACGCGACCTACGACCTAGCAAACACGCGACCTAACACACACTAACTCGCTAACAACTGTGCTAACCCTTAGGTCGCTAATTCCTATAGGTCGCTCACTGCTACCACCAGCTTCTTAGGTCGTTGCCGACCTAACTTCCTTAGGTCGCTAACTCGCCCCAATTTACTTATGCCGCAACTCTTAGGTCGGTCAAGTCCTATAGGTCGTCCCAAACCACCCTACGACCTAAACCAATACGCTAACTACTAAGTCGGTCATTTCCTTAAGTCGTTCACTCGACCTAAGCCAGCCCATACGACCTAATTTTCCCCCGACTTATCCCAATGCCTAGGTCGCTCCAAACCTTCCTACGACCTAAGACTTAGTCAAATTCTTGCCTGGACTTCGTGATGACTTAACTTCTACTCGATTCAAGCTACAACACTATCGTCCAAATAGCACCGGTTTCAATCATTCGATCCGTAAAAATACGGGTCGTTACAGAATTTATAAAGGGATATGAATTGGTTTAAAAATAAATGTTGATTTATTTTTAAAAGATGTGAATAGAAGTGTATTTCCTTGAATAGCCAAGTACATCTCCAAAGTAAACTTTTAAGTATAAGCTAAAAGTTTAAAAGTTGATTTAAAGTATGTTTTGGAAAATCAATTCATTTTAAATGTTTAAACTTTAAAGTAAGATTTTCAAAATCTATTATTGTAGTAATTATATAAAAGTGATTTGGTATTATGTTTTAAAGGAGAAATTTAGTTTATATTTATAAAGCGGTTTTAATTTAAATATCCTTAAAGTATATATTTTAATAAAGCATTAAAGTAGTTTTATAATTTCAATGTTATGAAGCATATTTATAATAAAGAGTTTTTAAATTATTTTTAAATCTAAAAGTATTTTGTACTTGGTGTTCCGAGGAAATAAATATTTGGGAAATGTATTCCGTAAGCGGAAACTGTTTGAAATTGTTTCAAATGAGTTTTGAAATTTGGAAATATATCTTGAAAAGATATTTGAGGTTAATAAATAATTTGGAAAATTATTTATTGTTTGATGGATGATTGTGAATGTTAATTGATAGTTAAAGAACCGACTATCAATATTGGCCAATGCGCTGATCGTTTCGAAGAGACCGGGATCGGGAGTTTTTCCCGAAAACCACTTCGATCCGGTTTGTACGTTTCACGGGGAAACGATTTCGGAGTCGAAGATGGAGCAGTGAAGTGCAAGGGCTAGTCGCTACTAATCCTGAGGATATTTCCAAAATGGATGTAGTGGGAATAGTGCCTTCGGTTCCGTTCGGACCCGGGACGGACTTGTACGGACGAATGCTAGCGAAACATCGTCAGGTGGACAATGGGCATTCTAAGGGATATGTTCTGAAAAGGGTATCGTTTAGCCTCAAGCCTCATCAATCGGGAATGACTGAAAATCAGGTGGTTATGCAGCAAGGCTTCGTGGGTAGCACCCACTTGAGAGTAAGGTCATCCCTGTCTAGATGTCCCTTTTTATTTCGGCTTAGTGGTGCGGTTGCTGATCCAAACCGTGGGGTGATTTTATTCGGAATTATCCAGTAAGGGATGGTTCCGGCCTTGTGTTGCAGGGGAGCGGGCGTACTCCTCGGTACTGTGATCTAGGCCACGTACTATGACAGGTGGTACCCCAGTGCCTAGTCATTGATGGAAATCCATTCTCCCTACGTGCCTTGTATGGTATTTGTTTGTATTACCCACTTTGTGGCTAGTATGCTGGAATTTAATCATGTAACAATTTCAGCTATTTGAATAAGTATTTGTATATAGACACTATTATAATATCAGAGGATTTTCATAGAAGTGTTTTAGCTATCGTAAGGTAAAAACCCGACATGTTTATTTGTGGCGTAGTCTTACGAGATGCTTTTGATTACAAAGGATTTTGAAACTTTAATAATCAGTTTGAGTGTGATTTTCTCACGCTGGTATTCCAGACTGACTCGGGTGTTATTTAACTATAATGCTCGGGTCAGACCGAGTATTATAGGATACAGGATATGATGCTGTGGAGCTCAGTAGACGAGCTAGATGGCGTGACGTATCTTCCGTACTTGTTTATATATATTCCGCTGTGTTGATTACTGTACTCTGTTGTATTTAGGACATGACATGACTATTGTCCAGTTGTATGCATGTGTACTCTGATGTATACTCTGATGATGTATTGTGGAAACAGATATAGTTTTAATTTGTATAAAGATCTGTTGTTATCTATTATATTTTATTCCGCTGCGATGTGAGATTCTGATGCTGTTTTTTTATTTTCTTCTTCTACCTCTTCTTCTTAACACAAATGGTTCGTATTTCCGTTCTTCTTGAGTTCATTAATGGAAATTAATGTCAATTCAAGGGGTACGGATTTGCGGGTTGTTACAGTTGTGCTAACATCTGTGGATGCAGAGGAACAGGTTGAAGGGATCCAGCTGGATTCCTTAAATTTTATTAATTTGTTTCATATGTTGTGTGATGATTTATTTATAATCTGTGAATGATTATCTCGATGATTAAATTTATTGAAGGCTATAATTTAGCCGAATGTATTTTTGGTATCGTTGGATACCAGAAATAAATAAAATTGGATTTTTGAAATTAAAGTAGGAAATTTTAAGTGAATTCTTTTGAAAGGATTGGGTGAATTTAAAAGAAGGAATTTAAAAGCGGATAGTTGATTTTTAAAATCTTATAGAATTATTTCCAAAATATGGAAAAAAAATATATTAATAAATGGGTTTTGAATAATATTGTTTAAAAGTTGAAGAATTTATTGAAAATGGAATTTTAAATAATTTGGAAAGAATAAAGGGATTTATTTAAAAGGGTGATAAATTTCTAGAAATCAATTTGATAATTAATTTGGTATTTGAAAATAAATCTTTGGGAAATCGATATGAAAATTTATTTGGTGTTGAATGAAAATGGATTTTGTGTTGAAAGAAATTTGGAAATCGATTTGTAAATTGATTTGGTATTTGAAATAAATAGACTTGAGAATCAATTTGAAATTTGATTCGGTGTTGAAATAAACTTATAAATCAATTTGTAATTGATTTGGTGTTTGAAAATGAATATTTGAAAAATCGTATATAAGTGGATATTTGAAAATTTAATTTCACAGTGGAAATAAATGATATCGAGAATTTTATTCCGCGAGTGAAAATATGATTTGAAATTTGTTTTCAAAGTGATGAAGTGTGGAAAGTGATTTGAAATTGGTTTTCAAAGTGATGAAGTGTGGAAAGTGATTTGAAATTTGTTTTCGAAGTGATGAAGTGTGGAAAATATATATCTTGTGAAGATATTTTGAAAATAAATAATTTGGGAAAATTATTTAAATCTGTTGATTGATGTGAATGTTGTTTGATAGTTAAATAACCGACTATCAATGTTTTCCTTTGAAATGGCACTTGAATTTGTTTTTAAAAACAAGCGCTCATTATTCGGTTTAGCCGGGAGAGGACTTTGTGTCATATAACCCATTCCGAATAATGATACGACGTTATGGATCGCAATTGAAGACCGGTGTTGAAGACCGGGTGTTTGCGAGAACGATAGGATAACCTATCGATTGTCTTTGCACTGAGTTGCTCCAGTATAGAGTTCTCCATATGTGATGGGGAGTCCGATCGGGATTGTGAATACCCGGATTGCAAGGGCTTCTTTGGAAGTGCCTTCGGTTCTGTTCGAACCCGAAACAGACTTGTATGGTTGTATGTCTGACACTACACTTTGAGATATAAAGCTGATTTCTTTCAAATACATTTCTGTTTGGTGGCGGAGAATTTATTCTCTTAGCTTAACACCCTTCTATGAGACGTATGAGCTCAGAGGTTATGTAGTTGAAGGTTATCAGTGATATACTCCTAATTTGGTAGTGTGGCATGCTGAGTGCTGCTGTGTGTTGTTGATCATTTGTTGATCAAAGCATGGCTTTCGTGTAAAACGTAGCTTTGTGGACGAGACCTCATCGGACCTCACACCCCGGAAATGGTCGAAACAGGAAAGATGCGGCAAGGTTATGAGGGTCGCGCCCTTTAGGGTATGTCATTTCCTTCTGGAAAAAGGTGGTATCATGGTATGGAGCGCAGATGCTATACCTATGTGGTGGCATCAATCTTATTTACTATGTGATTGTTGCTTTGTGATCGAGGTGCCTCGGATAAAGGTCGCAAACGACCGGGGGATGGCATACTTTTGTGTGGAGTTATCAAGTTACTGCTTCATTGCACCCCGAAGCGTGTGGTAACTCAGCCTTGTGTTGGCAGAGAGCCAGGTTGGTTCTCGGGATGTCCCTCCAGAGGCATACCCATGTGGCAGTAGGAAGTTCCTTAGCCTGACCATTTGTTGGAAAATCCAAAGAAACAATATGAACCTTGTACGGTTTTAGTTGTATAACCTGCTATGGAATGTGGCGGTAACTTGCTATTGAACATAGTAGCTATAGTAGGCATAAGTGCGAAATGCCTATGCTGGCTAAGATTAATATTATACTTTCAAAATGTTTTCCACACTAGACATTAATAATAATATCAACTAATTTTTCGTAGTAAGCATATTTGACTATCATAAGGAGAAATCTCCTCCAATTCCGCGTTTGCATTGTGTGTGTGGCGTGAGGCCTTATGGTAGTTTCATTTTCCAAAAGCATTGCGAATTTCTTTTATTTTCTTTGTGAAAATAACTGTTTTACGATCTCACACCAATCACCATGACTGACTCGGAGTTTATTGTTCCCTTTCTAAACTCTGGGTGCCCATAATTTTCCACACGGACAGCCTAGAGTTAGGTTATCAGGATATTCTGGAGCTTTGGAGACGAGCTGGATGGCGAGACGTACACTTGTACTTGTTTATTTATTCCGCTGTGTATTCTGTATGGGGACAAGTTTATATAACTGTCCATTGTTGTAACTCTGATGATGTATGTATAAATTGATATAGTTCTTTGTGATAAAGTTTATTTATTCATCTTTTATATATTGTTCCGCTGCGAATGTGAGATTCTGATATTGTTTTTGTTTCTGTTTTTCTGTTCTTTCTTTCTTCTTCTACTTCTACCTCTTCTTTTTTAACCCTAATGATTCGGTTTTCCGGCATTCGATAGTTCGGCAGTGGATACAATGGACGTATTAATGTCGACTTTCGAGCGTCGAAAGACCGTATCGTTACAAACACCCAAATATCATATGAAAACACTTGTTCAGATGAAAGTCAAAGAAAAGTAGAAATTATACAAGAACACACAGAAGTTTTTATAGTGGTTCGGTAGGATCTCCAGCCTAAGTACACTTCAAACCTTTTTGTTAGCTGATCTCTCTCTGGATTACAACTTGGTAGATCTGTTCTGGCCATAATCTAGTGGATCCCAGATTTACAATGAAGTTAAGAATGTTATTTGAGGAGAATATAAGTGAAGAAAGTGTAATGAAATCTCCAAATCTAAAAGTGTTGAAGGAGATCCAGCAGAAAGAAGCCCTTTTCTGGTAGCAGGTAGGTTGGTATATATAGATGAATTGGGCAACATAGAGTCAGAGGCCCAATAGCAATGAAGTCCAGGAGATAACGCGAAGTCATGCCAGAAGATCCAAGCCAACCCAAGTCAAATCCTAAACTCGGTGCCCGGTTAAGGTCCTTAACTCGGGGCCAAGTTTAGGTGCTTGGCCCAGTCATGGTGAAATTTTCCCAAGTCCTTCTTTTTCCCTTTTCCAAGTACTCTTGCCAAATTTCAACTCATTCCAATTTTGTTTCAATCTTCTACATCCAATCGAAGATGCTTTAGTGATAACTTGGTACCAACTCGGTACCAACTCGAATCCTTAACTCGATACCAACTCAAATCCTTAACTCGTCAAGTCCTTAACTCGTCAAATCCTTAACTCAAGGTTGACCTAAGGCCTTAACTCGGGGTTGAGTTAAGGACTTAGCTAATTTTCAAACCAAATTTATTAAGCTTAATTTTCTAGTCCTTTTAAGTGTGCCTGCAAGTATCCAAGTCATTTCATCCTTTTTTGAATCTTCTAAGTCCAGTTGAAATCTACTTTGGCTCAAAAGCGGTTAACCCTGGGTATTTGTTGAAGTACTTGAAATGAAACACTACCCAAGAGAAGATCTGTCTTCTTCATTGTAGAAGGTTAGTATCGCCGTAATTAGTAGTCGACTTAAAGTCAAAAATATCTGGTCAAAGTAATTTGGTTAATTGATAAATGTTATCAGATTGAACTAAGGAATTTAAAGTTGTCTATGTAATTAATTACAAATATTACTATAGTTTTTGGCTACTGACACATAGATATCTAAATGATATTGTGATGACGAAAATAATATGTGCATAAAATGTCATTGCAAGGTGTAGTTTAATATGGATTACAAATTGGATTTCATCTAAATGATATGTAAGTGGTGAATTTGCGCTTATACTGTACTTTAGGAAAGTCCGTATATGCGTTAGTATTTAACTTGTTTAATGATGATCGAGTGCAAGGAGTCGATACAACTGCGTTAGCTAATTTCCAAATTCAGCTTCAATTAATTTGTCAATGTTATAAATTAATATTAAAATTATTACAGATGTTGTATTGATTTTTATTGCATTTTAATTAATTATTTGAAACCTAAATTAATTAAAATGATGTATAATTGTTATATGTCTATATTTAAAAATTAGGCATAAATGAATGATTAAATAATTAATTTAATTGTTAAATTAATTAGGCTCGAGTACATTATACCCATATAAGGTGGCTGGCCATGTAAGGGTTAAGAAGGGGACTTAGGTTTTCTTTTATGAATGTTTGAAGTTATGGGAAGTTTTGATATGTGGTTGGCTATTTATAGACCCTCTTTCTCCCTTCTCCATATACAACAACAAACAGAAAACCTAGCCTCCATTGATCAAATAAATGAAAAAAATGGTGAATCCTAGAAGGGATATTCGCAACCTCTATTCAAGGATAACGAATTTGGAATTCAAGGAGGAGATTCTTAACAATCAAGATCTTGGCAACTGGCAAGATCTAAAGTACATGTTTTATATAATCATATGTATGTGATTTTAGATTTTTTTTCCATTTTCTTATTCTTGTTTTTGATTTTAGCCATGAAAATAAAAAAACTTTAAATCTAATTTCAAACTTATTTTGTTTATATATATATATTAGTTAATATCTACTTGTACTTACAAACACACACACATACACACACACATATATATGAAGTACAAGAAACTTTTTTATGTACTCATGACTTGGTCTTGAGTTTTTATATATTTTTTTTTTGAAGAATGGTCAAACTTTATTGATAATGAGAAAACATTACAAGCACTATTTACAAAAGAATACAAGCCAACACGGCCCAATAACAAAAGAAATACAAACCCACAAACAATGCCCTAAACACACTGCGATAACCTAGCAGCTTTGTCTTATCATGGCGGCTCATTTTCTCTTCCAGGCAAGTCTTCCTCTCTGTCAACATTAGAGCTAAAACTATCTGTGCGTCTGGACAATCTAGGGCTCACAGCTTCAACATCTTCTCCATCAATCATGTATCTCGAGGATGATGCAGGGTTTGGGAAGTTAGGGTTCAAGGGCAAGGTAATGTTATTATCAACACGCAGAGGTAAAATCTCCCATCTTTCTAGGATTTCATCATCAATGTGAACAGTATGATTGTAAAACTTGGATCTGTTAATTATGAGGTCACGAACATTAGATTTTATGATATTGCACACAGTAATTTTGTCTATTTTTCCATTGTTAAAAATGATGGAGTTTCTACTTTTCCAAATGGTCCAAATAGACGAGCTAAGCGCAGCTGTTATGATGTCTTTCTTGACATTGTTAGTTGCAAACCTCTGACTTATGTAGGCAATGGCATCTAGGAGAGAAGTATGAAGGTTTCTGTGTGTTATAGGGTCACCCATCATGATTCTGATCCAACACCACACATGCTTGGAAAATGGACAGTTAAAAAATAAATGATTGCAAGTTTCTACTTCTCTTTTACACAGAACACAAATATCATCTTCAGTCACTCCTTCCCTTTTTAATTTTTCCTTTGTAGGAAGGAAATTGAAAATAGCCCTGTATAAACATACATTCATCTTAGGGAGTGATATGTTATTCCATATGATTTTGTAGTCGCTGATTTCCTGTAGCTTGGTTCTTAATTCATTCCATACAGCATGGAAAGAAAATAGGCCTTTTTTACTGTTTTTGCAAAACCAGTAGTCTGTATTTTTGTCAGAATGGATGAGTACTTGCTTTATTTCCTCACTTATATTACCAAGATATGAGATGTTTTCAGGCCTCCAAATGTTTCCAGATATAATTTGCTCTACCTTGTGTTTGTGACCTCTTGAGTAAGATAAAGTTTCTTGCCCCAGCTTCTCCAATAAAGTTGAACCATTAATCCATGGTATGAACCATAAACTAGTAGATTTACCATCCACAATTCTTCTGTCAATTTGTTTTTGTGCATCTTTTCTATGGTATAGCATTTTTTTCCAAGTGCATGAGAAATTGTTATTATAATTTGATTCCCACAGTGTTTCATTGTTCGCATATTTCACATTCAGCCACTTAGCACTATAAGTAGAATTGTTAAGAGTCTCCCAAATTCTTTTGATGCAGAAAGTAGTGTTTATATCTGACAATTTTTTCAGCCCCATTCCACCTTCAGATTTAACACTTGTAACTGTTTCCCATGGAACACTACTTTTTTTACCCTTCCAGATAAATTTTTTGCATAACTGATTGATTTTTTGAATAGTTAAACTAGGGAGCATAAAACACTGCATCCAAAAACTGACCATAGGGTAAACTACAGCCTTAATCAATTCTATTCTTCCTGGGACTGTAAGAAATTTGCACTCCCAACCTTGCATTTTCTTTAGCACTTTCTCAATCAGTTGCCTACAATTGGAGTGTTTGATATATGTCACAGATAGGGGTAACCCAAGATATCTAACCGGTAATTCTCCTTCCTGTATGTCTAGGATGTTAAGCACTAGATCCTTGTTGTTGCAAAACTTATTGAAAAATACTTGAGTCTTGAGATTATTCATTCCCAATCCAGTGACTCTATGAAATTTCTTGAAACAATTTTTAACTGCTTTAGCTCCAATATCAGTTGCATTTATAAAAATTAGCAGATCATCAACATAGATTAGATGTGTTATGTTAGAATTGTTCTTGATAACTGATTCCACTTTTCCTTTAATAGCTTTAGCATCCATTAACAAAGTGAAATATTCTATGCATAAAGTAAAAAGATAAGGGGACAATGGATCACCTTGCCTTAAACCATTGGTGCCACTGATATATCCTTTATGATAACCTTCAATAGAAAGAGAAAAGCTAGGAGTACTTATCATCTCTTGAATAATTTTTATCCATTTTACTGGAAAATCCATGCTTCTCATCATGTGTAGAATGAAATGTCTGTTTACTGAATCATATGCCTTCTTGAGGTCTACCTTTATGCACATTTTATTGCTACCATGTTTGTTAAAATTTCTGATATGCTCATGTGCAATTATTATGCCATCTTTAATCTTCCTGTTTGGTATGTAGGCTGTTTGATTATCAGATATCAATTCTCCAAGCACAAATTTCATTCTTTCACATAACAATTTAGATAAGATTTTATACAACATGCTATGGGCCTGAAATCTGCAACAGATTCAGGGATTTTAACCTTAAGAATTAAGGAGATAATGGTGTGATTAATTTCTCTTACAATTCTGCCATTGTCAAATGAAGTCTGCATAGCCTCCAATAGTGGTTTTTTTAATTCATTCCAATGTCTTTTATAGAAATTTGCATTAAAGCCATCATAGCCTGGAGCAGTATCATTATGTACACTGAAAATAGCTCTTTTCAATTCTTGCTCATCAAAAGCAGCAGTAAGAAAAGTTTTTCCCCAATCATTTAGTTTTCTTTTTGGGATGATGTTAGGAAACTGATTCATCAAGTTGCCTCTATTGTATATGTTGGTAAAAAAAATTGATAGCCTCTTCTTCCATCTCCTTTTGTGATTTGAACACATCTCCATTTCTTTTTAACATGTTGTGGCAGCTATTAACAAATCTTCTATTTGATTGTTTTGCATAGAAAAATTTAGAACAACTATCATCCCATTTGATCCATTGGCATTTTGTTTTTTGTTTGTTATCAATGGCTAATAGCTCCATACTCTTAGCCAACTCCACTTAAGCATCATGCAACTTTTGAGCATTAAAGGAGTTATGATCTGATTCTAATTTCTGTAAAGCAGTGTTGACCTCTTGTTTGCACTTTAACACTTGTGACTGTAAATCATTTTTTCCCCTGCACCACTTTTTAATTTCTTTTTTGATGTTTTTCTGCATCTGAATAAGGTTGAATAACTGATTTCCTTCAAGGAAAACAAAACACTTTTCAACTATTTCCTTGTACCCCTCACACATAACCCAATGATTCATGAATTTAAAGGGTTTTGGACCTTCATATGATTGAATGCAATTAAAGTTGAACATAATAGGTACATGGTCACTAGTTGATAATTCTAAATATTTAGCATGAGATCTTTTGAACATGTTAATCCATTCAATATTGCAAAAAAGTCTATCAATCATAGTAGCAATATTTTTGGTAGGCCCTGATCTCCATGAAAAATTAACCTCTGAAATGGTAATTTCTTTAACCCCTGTAGAGTTAACAAAGTTGTTGAGTTCCTGAATGTTTTTGGTCGTCAAATTATTACCTCCTATTTTCTCTTTCAAAAGCCCGACACAGTTAAAATCCCCTATGATGCACCATGGAGTGATAAAAGTATTAGCTTCTTTTACCAGTTGTTTCCATAAACCTTTCCTTTCAGATTCAAGGTTTAGAGCATAAATGACAGTTACAATGCATTGGGCTCCTGCATTGTTATTTAGCATACAAGTAATGTGTTGTTTGCTTATAGAAATAACATAACTGTTCCAAATGTCTGAATTGATCATAATGAGGACTCTGCACTTGTGGTGATATTCAATGTTATTTATGCAAGACCAATTACTTCCCCAAGATTCCATATATAGCTGAAGTTTATTGATTCTCAACTTATTTTCGACTAAGCAAAATATAGAAGGTTTTTGTGAAAAAACAAGGTTGTTTACCTCTAAAACATGTGCTGCCTTGTTGAGGCCTCGCACATTCCAACATAAGATAGACATTATTTGGATGAATTTACTTGACTCCGGGTCCGAATGGGAGTCACACCTTCATGCATCAATTTGTTCTTTTTCTTATCTTGAATATTTTTACCTTTCATATCTGCAATTGCCTTTTCAAATTCAGGGTTTATGGAGGTGAGGTTTTTTGGCAAATTGTTGGGAGGATTATCAGTTGAAGGGTATGTGGGAATGATACATGATTGAGATAGAGAAGATTCATCCACAATTGAGCCTGTCATGTCTTTCTGCACCTGAAAAGAATTAAGCACTGCAGTTGTTAGATCAGAAACTTGAGAATTTAAATTAATTAAGACAGGTTTACTATGATTTGACAACTCCCTGCTGTAATTTTCCTCCGATGATGATAAAGTGACCGAGGCTTTTGTCAATGATGTCTGAATAGAAGGATCCAGAGTAAAAGTAGATCCTTCTACAATGTTTTGGATATGAGACGTAATAGGAAGTTGAGTAGAGGATCCCTTTGCAATTGTGGCAGTCATGCTGATTTGAGGGTCAGATACTACACTTTTATCTATGTCAGCTGATGGCGAGGCCGCAATTGCAACTGCAGGCTCCTTCAAAGACTTCTGAAACTTCTCAGCATTTAAAGCATTCATATCTGATGGAGGAACATCATTACCAATATTAGAGTTGTTTGTAGTAAGAACAGAATCCTCATCAATTGTAACCACTTCCGGAGGCAAATGTCCCGCTACAGCTGATGATGAGGGTGCGAAAGCAACTGCCGCTACAGCACTCATATTTGATGTAGAAACATCTTTACTATGGTTAGAATTATTTGTGTTTTGATTCTTGAGAGTTTTATCAAATGTTGTATGAACACAGACATTTGACTTATCAAGTGTAGTAACTTCTGCATTGTTATACACAACTCCTTCTGAATTGATAACAAGAGTCTGATGAGTTAAATTATCCTCTGAAATAATACCCATGCTATTAGTTTCAGAATTAGTAGATGTAGATTTTATTACCCATTGCTGTGTAAATGATATAGGGCACTCTTTATCCACATGACCAAAACAAACACAGTTATGACAAACTGGAGGAATAAACTCGTATTCAACCTTTTGCATAACAAAATCATCACTAGGTAGTTTAATTTGCACTTCATTTTCAAATTTAAATGACGAATCCACCTCAATAAGCATTCTAGCAAATGCTATTCTGCTCCTATTTTTTGTATGTTCATCCATTGCAATTGGTCTCCCAATGGTGCTAGCAATTTTACACAAAGAAATGTGATTCCAGTATGCAAAATTGAGATTAGGAAATTTCACCCAAATAGGAATGGATAGTAATAGATCTTTCTCATATTTGATATTACTACTCCACTTCTTCATAATTATGAACTTTCCATCCATCATCCACGGTCCACCTTCTAATATTTTGTTACAATCTTCTTCTAAAACAAATTGTACCAAATAGAAACCATTGTCTCTCGCAAAAACTTCAAATTTACCTTTCGGAAGCCACATTCTCTTGATATATGCTTTGAAAAACATGTAATAAGGTCTTTTTCCTACCAAATAGATTAGAATCGAATTAGACCACATCTTCTCTGCAGATAGCAGCTCCTCCTCTCCAATTATTGCAGTTTTCCTGTCATTAATAATTTCAGGATCAAAGAATTGCATGTTTTCACTTTGCTTCTTTTCCTTTACCAAATCACACCAACTTTTAGGTGTGGCCTTAGAATTGACAGCAAAAACAGCCGAAGAACTGAAACCCTTCTTAGTAACAAACGCATCACGTGATCTAGCACCAGATCCAGAGAGATGCGAAGACCTGTTGTTCAGGCGAGAAAAACGGGGATCTACCTTGTGTGCTTTCACTGCTGCGTCAGAAGCCAACAGTCTCTTCTTCCGATCCATCACCTTAGTCCAGCCCTCCTCATCTGCATCCTCCCCTCCGAGATCAGAAACGCCGGCTGATTGAGACGCCATTATATTGTATAACATTATATTGTAGAAAAGCCGACGTTTATGTTATATTTATATTTATATACATAAAATAATTTTTGTTTTAAATAAAACATGCACACATATATATGAACACATTTACAAGTTTTGATTTTAAATACCCCTTGTTTGTTTTCGGTAGTTAATATTAATAATTTTTAATAATTATCTAGTTTGACTTTTACATACATACATACATACATATATGTATATATATAAATTTAGTTTAATATTTAATTAAAAAATTATGCATACATTTACATTAAATTATACTATGATTTACGTAAAAAATTATATATATATATATATATATATATATGTGTGTGTCTGTGTGGGTGTGTGTGTGTGTTTGTGTATGTATATAAGTTTTATTTGTGTATTTTATAAAAATAAATATATAAATTTCTTTTATTTTAATAAAATAAATCAAAATCAAACAAGTTGAATATTTTTTCAAAATACAAACTAGGAAATAAAACATTTACTATATGTAAATATTTCAAAACCTATTGAAAGAAAAAAAATCTTATTTAATAGAATATATATATATATTTCCTTTGAATAAAATTACACTAAATCTATTGATGACCAAAATAAAAAACTAAACACATGTATATATTTGTCATAAATTACTTGTATAATCTGTCTCATGGTTAATTTGACAACTCTTCACAACTTACCATAAATGTAATAACCATAGATCTCAATGATTATTTTAACATGTGACGTATGTTTAATTATGTACACTCCAAATTATATGCCATATTTATATTACTTGCCATGTTTGCATTGTGAATGGGAACACATTATAAGTTAAAGCACGAAATTAAACCAAACTAAAATAAAACAACATTGGATTTAAATTTCAGTAAATGCAAATCATACTATATAAACAAAAATATATAAATATAAGTTAACTAAATTAAAATTAAAACATTAAACTCTTTAGTTGAATTTGCTAAATATGGTTTTGTGTAACAGTAAATTGTTCACGTAAACACAAAATATGATCTAATGCAAATTAAGAGGACTTTTTTCAAAATTTCCACTTTTTACCCCATGGCCAATGCATTTGATCCAATAATGATACCAAAGCACACATTGTGCTTACATGAATGCTTAATCAACATGTAGGATAATCCCTTGGAAAAACTAACTAGATGGGTGTTTGAGGAAAATGTGTTTAACTAAAGAGAAGATTGCTTAATTAAGAAACGCTCTTGTGAACGGAAAACCTCCACCCTCATGGCCTTAACCTAACTCATTAAAGTGCTCCATTTTCGAGGGTATGGCCTACTGGAAGGTTCAAAAGTGTTTTGCGCCATTGGATACCTCAAATAAGTGTATTTGAATAATAAAATTAAATCTGATAAAACATTACAACATTTTATAAAGAGTTATAAAATGCAAATTTAAAATTGTTTTAAATAAATTTAAATGTTATATATAATATTAATTAAAATATTTAACCAATGATACATATGAACATGTATATATAACTTAATTAACTATAAATGTTATAATAAATTAAAAATACATTATATTTATAAAGAAAGGATGGAGGTTTAAATGAATAAAAACCCACTTAGACTTAAAGGAGTATACATTGGATATAGAGACATATGTGTCATGAGTTTATATTCATCTCCCTTGAAGTCAGTAATACTCAATTAATATTATTTAAATTGTGAATTTAAAATAAAATTGCTCTTCGTCATTTACAATGTAAATAGAGTAATGTACATGTTGGAAATGCGGATTACAGATCTTAAGGCTGGATTAACACTAGAGGGGGGTGAATAGTGTTTAATTAATTTTATGTATCCTTTTGAAATCTTTTCAAATTAAATCCAAACAGATGCAATTCACAAACACAGAAACAATCAAAGAATCATACACAGATGCAAATAGTAAATAAAAGCAGTAAGGGAAAGAACATACCGGAATTTTATACTGGTTCGGAGTTACCCTACATCTAGTCCCACACAATTTCTTGTGCAGATTTGTTTTCAAATATAATGTCGATATTACAACCTCGACTTCAAGGCCACAAGATACACCCTCCTGTCTTCGAATCTAGGGCAAACTATCTTGATTTAACCAGGCTACAAGATAATTGATTTACGGGCTACAATCACACCCAATTGATTTACATGCCACAATCACACCATTTCCAATATCACTTTGATAGATAGAGAGACTCAATACACTTCTTTGATTATAAATGATCCTATAACTCTGAATAGCACTGAGATCTTTGAGAGAGAGTGATAGGGAATCAAACTAGAGATAATCGAGTTTGATTCACTTAGGATTTCGGCAGAGTTTTGTTAAAATATAAGAGAATACTTGAGTGGAGAAGGAGTGAAGAAATGAAGAAAAACTAACTTAAAATTCATTGAAAACAACTGGTATTTATAGAAGAACAACAGTCATGTCCATTCGTGAAAGGTTGTGATGAATAGACACTTCATTTGAAAATTTGAAAATTGAATTTCTACGGCTACCATGTCGACATGGGGGGATGGGGTATGCCGACATGCCCTAGTTAATTTAGAAAATTGATTTTTGTTTTTAAAAGAGATTTTCTTTCTAAAACTTGTCAAAACAATTTCTAAAGTTTATAAACCATTTTGAATATAGTTTAAACTTATAAAAGAGATTAAAAAGTAATCTTAAAAAATATATAATCTATAATATAAAAGTAATATTAAAAACTAAGTATATAATATATTTTTGAGATTTAAAGGTTATAATATTAAAACCAGGAGATAGCTTAAAAACAAGAGATGATTTTGAAATCAAAATATAAAAGATGATAAAAATAGTTTAAGGCTAAAATGTTTAAACCGAGAGAGATGACTTTTAAAAAGTTTTTGAAAAATATTTAAAATAAATCATTTTGAAAATTTCGTGGATTCCATTCCGCTAGAGAATGTCGTGGGTTCCATCCCACTAAAGAGGTCGTGGGTTCCATCCCACTATTAAAGCGAGAAGGTGGATTCCATTCCATAATTAAAATCCGAATAAAGATTTTAGTGCTATTATGAAGTTTTAACATAAATCTAGACACTATTACTTATCTTGATATCTTGAATTCTTGAACTCTTGAAATCTTGAACTCTTGATTCTTGAACTCTTGATACTCATGAGTCTTCAGTCTTGGTTTCTTCAATCTTGAATTCCTCAGTCTTGAATCTCTATACTGTACAGCCTTCATTTTCAGTACCTGCATATATATATCCTTCATATACATATATATATCTAGACAAGAATATTAGTATTTATATTTCATAACAAGTCCTAAGGTTGTTGTCATCAAAACCATCATCTCAGGAACTAACAATCTCCCCCCCTTTTGATGATGACAACCTTTGTTTATAAAATCTTTTGACAAAACTCTGATTCTACTCTAACTCCCCCTTACTCCAACAACTCCTCCTTAAACTACTAACTCCCCCTTAATCTAAGCCAATCTAACCTATTTTAAAATTCTCCCCCTTTGTCATCAACAAAAACTATTCCTAAACTACATAACTCTCCCTAAACTTATATTATAGCACTGTATAGGATAGTAATATAGTAGTAGAATATAAATGAGACAGATAGTAATTAAAGTAAATGTGAGAGATATAAAAATTTCAAACATCATCAATCAATATATACATTATAGTTCTTATTACACCACACCATGTTCAATTACACACCGTATTAAAATCAATCCAAACAGTTCAAATCAAATCAAACAAAAACATACAATTCAAATCAAATCTAAGTAAATCCAACCCTACAAGTCAAATCAAACATTTCTTGGAACTTCAACCTATCCTTCTTCACTGAAGATAGGATCTGACTTTATAGCATCCCATTCTTCATTATCCTTGTTCGGAGTTCCTTTTGGATTCGCTTCGGGTTCTTCTTTGTTGAGGGCTGAAATCATCCATCGAATGGTATCGAAGTGCCTTTCTTGTTCTTTTATCATCTGCATTTGGCTTAATTCTAAGTGTTGTTGATTGCAAAGGAAAAGGTAAGTATGTTCTTGAAAGATTTGAGAGTTTCTTCAAGATTCTCACTTAGATTATGAATAGGAGAGGCCATTTTTGATAAAATATGAAGAAATTCAATAGAAAATAAGGAGAGTTTGAAAGTATGCATTTTTTCTGGAAGAAACAGGTGTTTATAGGGTTAGAAAGTCGTTTGAAATGAATAGACACATGGTAATTATGTCAATTTCAATTCTAAAACAAAAACCACTTTCTGGCCATTACATGTCGACATGGGGGGTAGGGGGTGTTGACATGCCCCTGTTGATTTTGGCAATATGCTTTGTTTCTTTTCATTATGTACAAGTATATATATATATAAACTTATATAATATAAAAGCAAGCATTCCAGAGATATTTTAAAGCTAATGAACACAAATAAACGATTTTCATTGATAAATTTTAGTTAATCATTACATAAACAATACATAACATTAACTAATCGAAAGATACAAACTAATACAACATGAAATGAAAACTAGAATTCGATAGAGGATGATGAAGATGATTATAATCCAAGTTTGCGACTCACTTTCCTAAAGAACTTGTTCATTTTGGTGGAAATTTTGTCCAAGTTTTTACTAACGGATCTTTTAATGATGTCTATTCCTCCTCCTCTCCTTCTTCTTCAATCTCTATCTCCTCCCCTTCTTCCTCCTCCTCCTCTTCTTCTTCTTCCATTTCTTCATGAGCCAACCTTTCATCTTTTTCGGTAAGTGTTTCATATGGTTGAAACACAAGTGGGATTTTCATAAGAGAGATATTTGCATGGTTAAACACTTCTCGAGAAACAAATTCCTCTCTCTTATAATCAACTCCAAAATAATTAAAAATCTGAGTAAGATAAATTCCATGATACAAAGTGTTTTCTCCTAAAGTAAATTTTTTGGGACGAAGTTCATCCACAATTACTTGCGCCCAATTAATGTCATAGTACCCATAAATGGCAAAAAGAGCCTTACAAACCTTTAAGGTCGGGTGATTGAAATTTCCTGATCTTGGAGTTATGGTATGTTGTAAAAGAAGGTTTACAATTCTTGCTTTAGGACGGAAATTTCGATTTATATATTCAAAGTTATTATCTCCTTCAAAAATGTGATGAAATGTCTCACGATCATGTTCATCAATTTGAAAATCCAAAAGATTCATTCCCGTATACTTACATCCTAAAATATTTCCCAAAATCTTACTATTTAAAACAATTTGTGTTCCTTCAACACTACTCCAAACTTCCCCTTCATTACCATCATAAAAACCACGATTCAAATTAGCACAAAACATTTTAACAAGATTTGGATAACAAACAAAATCATTTTGAGAATCATCAATTAAACTGAGAATTTGATTCTCTTCGAAAAGAACAGTGAGTTCATGTGAAGGAAAATCACTAAAGATAGCAAATTTTCCCGTATGGATTTTTGCAAAGTTTACATTGCTTATGTAAGCTTTGATAGCTTCCGGGTCATTGTAGAGGAATTCTTTGATGGCTTTGGACAACCTAATGGTGGAGGGAGTGCTTGAGGAAGCCATTTTTGAAGAGAGTAGAGAGCTTGAGAGTTTGAAAGAGAGTTTGAATTTTGAAATGAAAGCGAAATGATAGGATAAAGTTAAGGAGATAAATAGATATTCAATAGTCATGTTCTCTGGTTAAGAGACACCTTTTCAGAGCTTTGGAGTTGGTGAAAAGGTGGAGGGAAATTCAAACTTTTGAATTCAAATTTGAATTTCAAAATTCTGGTAGGGATGTCGACATAGGGGATAGGGCCATATCGACATGGGTCCTATAATACATGTGACTAATTTTTTTATATTTTGTTTAATATATATATATATATATATATATATCCTAAAATCTAATTTATATTTTATCTGAAATAATATAAATATAATAACACTTTAATATCAATATTTTAATATTAAAAATATTATTAAAGTAATATTATTTTGAAAATCAAAATTTTAAATTCAAACAGCAAGCAATTTTAAAACATGCAAACAATCAAACATTCAAACAAATAATTTCAACTAATATAATTTAAATGCGTATCCGTTTTTAGATCCATATTCCCGGGATAATCAGATTCGTGAATAGTTGTAAAGCACATATTTAAATTTTCTATCTCTTGATCTTCATCATTGGAGGATGAGTCTGAATCGTCTAGTATGGCAGTATACGCTCTCTTCCTTTTCTTTGACAAATCATTACTCGGAGGAAATTTTTGCTTATCCAGATGTGGACAATCTCTTTTTAAGCGGTCTGGCTCATCACAATTGTAGCATCTGACGTTGTTGAGAGTCTCATTATTATTTCCAGAATTCTTGTGATTATTTCTCTTGTAGTTGTTCATCTTTCTGTATTTCAGATTCTTTCTAAAATTTCTTGTCATCAAGGCTATTTTTTCATCGTCGTCACTGTTTGAGTCTGAACCATCTGTTATTGCATTGAACGCTATTGACTTCTTTTCTAAGATCTTGCTTTCTCTTCTCCCTTGCATTTGCACTTCAAACGACATCAAATTCCCAATTAATTCTTCAATTTTCAGAGTACTAATATCATTAGCCTCTTCAATTGCTAGAGTCTTCTGATCCCATTCTGGAGTGAGTGAACACAGATTTTTCTAACTTGATCTTCTTCGGAAAAGTTCTTTCCTAATGCAATTAGTGAGTGCACAATGTCTTGAAACCGACTGTACATGTCTAAAATGGACTCATTTGGATTCATCTTAAATAATTGAAACTGATTGGTCAAGATGGATATTTTGGTCTGTTTAACTTTGCTTGTTCCTTCATGAGTAACTTGAAAGTTTTCCAGATTTCATATGCAGACTTACAGATAGACACTCTATTAAACTCATTCCTATCAAGTTAACAGAATAATATTCATGGCTTTGGAATTGTTTTGTGCAACAGTCTTTTGCTCAACGGTCCACTATGCAAAATTTGTTGTGGGTTCAACGTACTCAGTTTGTGTGATATTCCAAATGTCTAATCCTAATGATTGTAAATAGATTTTCATCCTACATGCCCAATATGCATATTTACTGCCATTAAAAAGCGGTGGTTTGGTAGTAAACTGACCTTCTACAAATGAACTAGTGATAGTGTTGACATTACCAGTGTTGGCAGCCATTTGAAAACTTTTCAAAAATCAGATTATGAAAACTTTGAAAATCAATGCTCTGATACCACATGTTGGAAATGCGGATTACAGATCTTAAAGCTAGATTAACACTAGAGGGGGGTGAATAGTGTTTAATTAATTTTATGTATCTTTTTGAAATCTTTTCAAATTAAATCCAAACAAATGCAATTCACAAACATAGAAACAATCACAAAATTAGACACAGATGCAAATAGTAAATAAAAGTAGTAAGGGAAAGAACACACCGGAATTTTATACAAGTTCGGAGTTACCCTACATCCAGTCCCACACAATTTCTTGTGCAGATTTGTTTTCAAATATAATGTCAATATTACAACCTCGATTTTAAGACCACAAGATATTCCCTCCTGTCTTCGAGTCCAGGCAAACTCTCTTGATTTAACCAGGCTACAAGATCACCTAATTGATTTACGGGCTACAATCACATCCAGTTTATTTACAGGCCACAATCACACCGTTTTCCAATATCACTTTGCTATATAGAGCGACTCAATACACTTCTTTGATTACAAATGATCCTATAACTCCGAATAGCACTGAGATCTTTGAGAGGGAGTGATAGAGAATCAAACTAGAGATAATCGAGTTTGATTCACTTAGGATTTTGACAAAGTATTGTTAAAATATAAGAGAATGCTTGAGTGGAGAAGAAGGAGCGAAGAAATGAAGAAAAACAAACTTAAAATTCATTGAAAACAACTGGTATTTATAGAAGAACAACAGTCATGTCCATTCGTGAAAGGTTATGACGAATAGACACTTCATTTGAAAATTTGAAATTTGAATTTCTACGGCTACCATGTCGACATGGGGGGATGGGGTATGTCGACATGCCCTAGTTAATTTTGAAAATTGATTTTTTTAAAAAGAGATTTTCTTTCTAAAACTTGTCAAAACAATTTCTGAAGTTTATAAACCATTTTGAATATAGTTTAAACTTATAAAAGAGATTAAAAAGTAATCTTAAAAAATATATAATCCATAATATAAAAGTAATATTAAAAACTAAGTATAGAATATATTTTTGAGATTTAAAGGCTATAATATTAAAACCAGGAGATAGTTTAAAAACAAGAGATGATTCTGAAATCAAAATATAAAAGATGATAAAAATAGTTTAAGGCTAAAATATTTAAACCGAGAGTGATGACTTTTAAAAAGTTTTTGAAAAACGTTTAAAATAAATCATTTTGAAAATTTCGTGGATTCCATTCCACTAGAGAAGGTCGTGGGTTCCATCCCACTAAAGAGGTCGTGGGTTGCATCTCACTATTAAAGCAAGAAGGTGGGTTCTATTCCACAATTAAAATCCGAATAAAGATTTTAGTGCTATTATGAAGTTTTAACATAAATCTTGACACTATTACTTATCTTGATATCTTGAACTCTTGAAAACTTGAACTCTTGATATCTTGAACTCTTCATACTCATGAGTCTTAAGTCTTGGTTTCTTCAATATTGAATTCATCAGTCTTGAATCTCTATCCTATACAGTCTTCATTTTCAGTACTTGCATATATATCCTGCATATATATATATATATATATCTAGATAAGAATATTAGTATTTATATTTTATAAGAAGTCCTAAGGTTGTTGTCATCAAAACCATCATCTCAGGAACTAACAGTACATACTTGTAGTTGTTGAGCACCCTCAAGTCATGAAGTATCTATAGTGATGTTTACATTGTTTCTAGACATGTAATAATATCATGTAGCTTTGATGAGCACCCTTAGAGTCAATAATTACCCTTAGGCTATCACGAAATGATTGATCTTGAGTATACAATGTATTTATGTTTGTTGAGCACCTCAAGGTCATAAAGATGATTAGGAATAAGTAAAAGTATGGTTAGAAATTATATACAAGACATGATTAGTAAAGAGTTACTTGCAGTTTATGCGACCGCAACTTGTTGGGCACCTCAAGGTTGTAGTAACATGATAAATGAGTCCTAATATCTACAAGGAATTAATGAAATTCCCATGTCCCTTTTTTAGTTTCTAAGATGCAGAATTCAATTGGAGCCTTATTAGATAAATTTACTAAAACAATCTAATAAGTATAAGAACATATGCAATGTAATCTAATTTACTCTAATGATATGCATATATTAAATGACATATATGAAGTTTCTAGAAAAGAACAAACTGATCGGCATGAACTACAAGGACTGGTTAAGGAATGCTATAATTGCACTCTGTAAAAAACTCTAGCATGTTGTCATCGTTAATGAGTTATGGCTAAACCCAACAACAATTTCACATCCAAACAGCTTAAGTCCTACGAGTCTTGGTCATTGGATTTGTGAACTTGCTCAATGCTACATGTTGTCAATTATGAGCATCATGCTCCAAAGGCAGCATGGGAATATGGATGTACGAGCCATATTCCAATGCATACAAATGTTGCATGTTGAGCAGTCTTGTACCGCTAGGTATGAGATCTCATGGAAACAGCTCCATACGAAGATGAACATGTGCACTCCTATCCATGATCATGTACTCAATATGGTTGGGTAAATAGAAAGATTCGCATAGTAGGAACAGTTCTCAATAGTATGGATTCATTGAAGTATAATGTTGTGGAACTCCTTAATATGTTAAGCATGGTTGAGAGTACATTCACAAAGGAACCAAGTATGGTGCTTACTATCAAGGGGCTTCTTCCTCGAATAGTTTGAAGAGGAGAAAACATAGGTCGAAGGGTGACAAGGGTAAGGCTGAGGCTTGTCAAGAGAAGAGTGAATGTCACTTTAGCTCTAAGATGGGATACTGGAAGAAAAACTGTCTGGAGTATTTGAAGATGCTCAAGGCGAAGGAATCTGATTCTGCTCCTAAAGGTTTTTTTCCTATAGAAAATTGTCTTTCTATAAGTGCTTCTATTTGCGTTTTAGATACTGGATCTGGAACTTAAATTTGCATTCATTACATAAACTTAGAAGCAAGTAGCCAGTAGCAAGTGAGAACATGAAATTCCAAGATGAAAATGGAACTTCTTAGCTGCCATCACAGTAAGAGATTACCATGTGGAGTTTGCTAGTGTACATGATTTAATTTTATACAATTGCCATTATGTACCAAACTTTATTAGTGGAATAATTTTTGTTCCACGTTTGAAGGAAAATGGATATGTTTTTATTTGCAATGAAAGTATTATGAATATTTGTTATGGTAATAAAGCTATTGATTTTGGTACTTTGAATAATTGCATTTATGTACATAATCATAATCATGTGTTTGCCATTGAAATTAATAAGGCGTTTAAGATAAATGACAGTTATCCTTGGCATTGTAGACAAGTTCATATAAGTAAGAAACAATTGAATGAGTTAAGAGACGAATGGTTTCTACCACCATTTGATACTTGTACATTATGTCTTAAAGGTAAAATGGTCAAGCACCCATTTGGCGGTAGCAACGAAAGAGTGACCAAACTCTTCGGGCTAGTGCATACTAATGTATGTGGTCCTATGTCTACAACTACCAAAGGTGGCCTCCTTCTTTGTTACATTTACAGATGATTTATCTAGATGTAGATATGTGTATCTTATGAAACATAAACCATAAGTCTATGACAAATTCATAAAGTATAAGAATGAAGTTGAAAGCCAAATGAATAAGAAAATCAAGATATTCAATCTTATCGAGGAGGTGAGTACATTGGATATGAGCTTTAAGAGAACCTAAAAGAGCATAGATTCTCTCTCAAGTTATTCCTCCCTATACTCTTCAACACAACGGTGTTTCGGAAAGGAGGAATCAAAATTTATTGGACATGGTTCAATCGATGATGAGTGATACTAAGTTTCTCATTTCTTTTGGGGATATGCATTAGAAATTGTAACATATATGTCAAACCATGCCATTTAAATTTGTGTCTAAGACCCTGATACACCACATATTTTAGTAATTAATTTAATTAAGATATTAATTATGAGGTTAAAAGTTTAATAATTTGACTTTGAAATTTAACGACTAATGATATATCATAATAGGTATTTGGTATACATTTACTTAGCAACCTAATAAAACTTAATGTGATGAATTAAATAAGAGGAGGGCTAAATGGCCGATGGTCGAACTCATTATTGAATATGAAATAACTACTTTCCCATTCTAGCCATTTATTTATTTTCAAAACAAAAACCCAAGCTTTGGAAAATTTAATGGTGACGGCCTAAGAAAGAAAAAGAGGAAAAGAAGAAGATCAAAGCTAAGGAAACTAAAAGAAATTAAGTTAACAAAGAAATCTAGGTGAGTAATACTATCCCTCAATTCCCCATTTTTCTATCATAATTGGGCATGGCTGTGATTAATGCGATGGGTTCATATGCTACTAGAAAATTAAATTGACCTGAAAATTTTATCATGATAAGAGCATATTTTTAGAGACGGGTTTTGATTTTTAGAATTTTCTCATGAATAAACAATTGGTTATGAATTATCAATGGGACCATTCATTATAGAAAATGGCAAAAAATATGGAGTTTGAGAAACTTTATGTAAAGAAAATATAAACACTAATTTTCCAAGATTTTTTGGAGCTATTGAAAGTGATTTTCAAATCAAAATACACTTAAGCAAAAGGGAACTAAGAGTACCGAAAGGTAAATATATAGGACTCGAAGGTGATTTATATAAATAAAGTATTTAATAAATGGTCAAATGACTAGATCCACATTATGTACTGAAAATGTTAGGCAAGTACTGTACTAATGGAAAAGGACAAAGTCAAAACAAATGCGGTAATGATATGTGTAAAGGTGGCCTCAGATGCACATGAGTCAGGCTATTGATGTGTAATGAAAGAGGGTATAACAAGGGTAGAGTACCTAAACCGAAAGGAAAATAAACTATGGAATATTAAGTATAAGACTTAAGTAAAGTGAACTATGTAATGCTAAGTACGAGTTTAGGTATAACATATCAAAGGTAATAGTGGAAGGCCGAAGGTAAAGGAACATATGACGGTGGTAGAGGAATTGCAGGTAGGGGAGGTGAATTCCAAGACATAGCAAGGAGACTCAACATGATAACGAAATGAAACTATATATAAACTAGGCTTTCCAAGATGAGACTGAGAGTAGTGATCGCCAAGATGAATTAATTTTCAATGCAAAGTTAATACTGAAATCTATTGACTTCTGTAGAGGAGGATTAATACTAAGTCTTAAGATGATTGAATAAGTACTTAAAACATTATGTAACCTATAGTGCTATGGAGATGGCTCCGGAGTATAAATAGCCGAAGGTAGTTTCGAAACTCAAAGTAGCTTAATGAATAGCTAAAGTTAAAGCCTAACAAATAAACAATTAGGTAGAGTATTCGGTAGATGATGTGAGACTCGAAATGGTAACCAGGAATCGAAAGTGAAACACCTCGAAAATTTAATAAAAGAATTAAATTTAATAAGAGCAAAAATGTAGTTTTTAAAAATGTTCAAATTTGGTTACGAAACTTGCATCGTTGTGTTCATAGCGATTTCCTGGACAATTTCCATATATAACATTTTGATATTGGAGCTAGTATGGAGAAGTTAAAAGCATTTAAAATTTAAAAATGAAATTAATTAAACAAACAAATAAGGAAATTTAATTATCCTTAAATAAACAGCTCCATTGGTCGACAATCTTATGGGGACCAGTCGACCCTTACCGATCGACAGTCCCCATATACAGCAGTCGACCGGTTGAGGCTCAAATCAAGAATCTAAGCTGCCATTAGCCTGAATTTAATAGAATATTTCTACTTGAGTACGAAGTGAATAGTTGAAGTACACGATGTAAGAAAATATTCTCGTAGGGTTAATTAATGGTTAGGACTAATTCAAAACCCCTATAAATACGCAACTAACCTAAACCCTAATTCATTAGAAATTTATCTGTATACCAAAACTCTACCAAATTTTCTTCTCCTTCACTTATAAAATTCCTTAAAATAAATAAGAAAAAATTAGAGGGATCTAAGAAGATCAAATCATGCAAACAACTAACAAATGGGTGAATGATTTATAGATGAAAATTTGAAGGAAAGCTTGGATTTGAGGTGAGTGGGTATATTTTTAATTAGATGATTATTTGTAGTTATGTTTAGTATACCCTATTTAATCTTGGTTGTTAGAAATTGAATTGTAAACATTATTTAATTAAATTGTAAATTTAATTGTTAGTATATGAATATGATCCCTTTTTATACAGTAGATCTATAAACCCAAATATGTAAATTGATAAAGAATTGACATAACCTTTATTGTTAATAGTAACCTTAGGATAAACTATTTCACTTCAAAATTGTGCAGATCTGTAAATTGAAATTGATATTAACAAGTTCGGTTAATTGTAACCAGCTTACTGTATGATAATGAATTTGGAAACAATGATTATAATTAACAAAAGCGAATTAAATGATAATTAAATTGAAATTGAACTAAATAACGAACAATAACCTAAAATTTACATCGCAATCGGTATGCCGCACTACTTGGAATGGTCGATAACAAGCGGTCGACCGGCCCAATATATAGCGATCGACTGGTTGGCATTCCAAAAGTGCAATATGAACCTGTGCCTGAGGCGCCGGTTATAAATAAATCTATTTTAAGTGTAAATGTATAAGTATATATGGATGTTAGGGTAGGGAAGCTAGTCCCCTATGAGGCGACATTGGGCATTGCAAAGCTGTTTAAATTCTATTTATCCAGCAGGGGTCAATATTGGACTGGGAGGGGCGATTCCATCGCAAATGATACTCACACGAGGTTCTATAGTAAATGCGCAACACTGACTGATGCCTGATGAAGTGTGTGGGCTTGACATAATGGGAGTTCCTTGGTATACATCGATTTCGATAAGATGTGATGCTATGTTGTTGTTGGATCCAGACACGTGTAATAAAAGGCAATTACGTTACCATTGAGAGGTGGACACAGATGCAAACGATGGGACACTTTGGCGAGTTGGCATTGTGGGATCCTCCTCGATGCATAACGAGGGTACAAGTAGCCGCAGTTGTAGGAAACTTAGTCCTATTGTAGAAATTATAGGGTAATTCTAAGTAGAATAGTTCTAGTAGCTATTAGCTGATCAGTATTGTTTAGAGGTTCGATCAGTCGTTCGATCTTAAGTATAAGCCTACATGAGTAGTCAGTGTAGGTGTGTATTTAGCTAAACCCCTTAAGTAAAGAAATATAGTAATTCACAGATACTTGTAGAACACCCTAGGTCACATAGAATATTATTAAAGTCAACTGCATATGATTACTATATATTAATGAAGTACTCATTCACCAGGCTTTTGTCTAACCCACTCCTTTCCCTTCTTTTTTCCCTTACCATAGGATAATAGGATAGCAGTTGATTCTGTACAAAGCATGGAGAAAGGAGCTAAGTGTTGGTGTTCCACTACTCTTGGTCGTTCCTTATATAACTATTTGTTGTATTAAATGTCTAGTAAACGTATTTGTACTTTGAAAACAATGTATATGAATTGATCATTTTAAAGGTTTTTTTCTTCTGAAATGTCTATTTTCAGTACTTATGTTTTATTCCTTCTGCTGTGAGATTTGAAAATGTAGAATGCCTTTGATTTATCCTTATATTCTTAGTCCCTGTAATATATAAAAACCTGATAGCTCATACTTCTTGACACTTACGCCAGTCTGAAAATAACCCTAAGCTTTGGAACGGTGTGTTGGGAGATGTGGGTTGTCACATTTGATATCAAGCCTAGGTTTTAGATTCCTTAGGGATTAGGTGCGTATTGAGAGAACTACTTGAAATGTTTTTTCGTTAATAAGTTTTCCAAAGAGGTTTTCAAAATGTTTTTCGAAATCAGTTTTTGAAAGGTATATACTTATGTATAGATAAAAGTTTTCCAAAGATTTTATATATAAGTATAACAAGAAAGGATGCTATTGCTTTTTCTTGCCAGTGCTATCTATGGGAAAGTTGAAAATAAACCCTAATCATAGACAGTGAGAACGAGCAATTTTGATAGGAATTGCTCAGAGAAGATAGCTAAGATCTAGGCTTGAATACCCCCCATATGGTTCTGTTGGTATCTTTATGCGAGAAAATAAGACGAGCCTAATCCGATAAGGAAGCATGCTTGTAAATTTTCTAATATACATATACCCTACACATTTTGACCCATGAGATAGTTGTTGCTTATTCCTTATTTATGCCAATAACTGTGGGTTAGAGTAAATGTTAAGGTTATAATAGTTGAGTTGAAAAATAAACCCTTCACGGTTATTATAATTTACTCTACAATGAAATGCTAGTAAAGATTTTCTATACTAACTAGCAATAGCAAATAATTAATGGATTTAAGGATGAGTGAGGAAAATTAGTAACATGGGGCTTATATAATTAAAGTGGAATATGATTAGGTGAAAAAGGGAACATGGAAGGAAGACTGTGTAGTTAATGCCCCGCTATTACCCCGCTATAACCCCGCTATATCTTATAGCGGATTTCTACCGCTATGATTTTTCCATATAGCCCCAAAATATAGCCTTTCCGCTTTAAGCCTCGCTATTTCCGCTATATCTCGTTATTCCCGCCATATTCCGATATTTCCGCTATATCTTCTTTAATAAAATGAATTAAAAAATTGCATTTATTCATTATATAAATTATGAAACTAATTTATTTGATTTAATTTCTAATATATTTTCAGAAATGAAAATATTCTAAACTTCTACTAAATTCAATTATGTTATATAACGGTTTTATGTTTATTTAAAATATATTTGCACATGTTTTTTGTTTAAAATTATTTATGTATTAATTATATTTCAATTGAATGATAATTTTTCATTTAATTACCATTTATATATTTGTAAAAACATTAATTACTAGTTTTATATGCTATTTTAGAGTCATCCGCTATATCCCGTTATATCCTCGCTGTATCCCCGCTATGACTTTTTGCACCTCCACCACTTTGAATTTGCCGAGTGCTTTAACTGCATAGAAGGAAGACTTCACGAATTTAGAGTAAATTTCCCCCAGTAAAAGTGGAAATCATATTCTTATATTGGCAGTAGTTGCTAAGACTCCTTTATATATATATGTATGTATGTATGTATAGATAGAGTGTTTCTATATTGTAGTTGGACATCGTATTGGAAGATAAACTTGAGTTAACCATCTTTGGAAAGAAGGACGGAAACCCTATGCACTTAAAGCGTTGTTAAGTATGTTGGCTTGTATAAATTAGGTTGCTTTATCTACTCTGATTTAAGTGATAAACTAATGGAAATGTTTTTTAAAAGTTAGAAACAGTAGATATATGATATTTTGAAAAGAAGAATAAGTTGGTTTATTATTTTCTATAAAATGATCAGACAAACTTTATGAAATTTGCTTAAAAAGTAAAAGTAAAATAATTTGATAAATGGCAATTTCCAACAATTGCATAAAAGCTCTTATGTATTTAGGCACATTATTGCACTTACTCTTGAAGCATACTTTGCTTTTAAAAATAAAACTTTTGAAAAAAATCAAGGAGAATGTAAAACCTTGCTTTTAAACCTCTTTTATAAACATGAAATGGTCAGTACTTGAAAATGTCTTTTGTAAGTATTTCTATCATACTGTTAATATATATATATATATATAGTAAGTTAAAACATCACATTTCCTTTTAAAATACACTTTGGTGAAAATTTATTTCCTATAAAGGAAATTTTTAGAAAGATGTGTTTTAGGTACATTTTGCTAAGTTGACCTCAACCATTTCTAATAATTTAAAACTAAAGGAAAATGTTATGATGTAACAATATACATTTACGTACAGTTTAAGCTGACAATAAACCACACATGTCCAACCCAAATTGAACGGAAAGTCGGATAGTTAGGAAAAAGAAAGAAGAAAGAAGACAAGAAGAAACTAAACAACACAGAATTTGACAGCGGAACGAACAATCTATAATATATAACAAATGTTTTCACCAAAAAAACTGTAATATAAGTATATACAGACATCAATCAGAGTATACTAACCTATTTCAGCCCAGACAATTATAACAACCCATCCTTACAATTGCTGACTAATATACAACAATTAATGCGACGGAAAAATAACCATCTACGTGAATACATCTCTGAACCCCAGCTTTCCTCCTGAAGCTCCAACCTTCCAGCTAAACCTGGAAATATGCTCTGTCTGACCCGAGCATTATAGGAAAACAATGCCCGGATCAGTCTGATAAAACCAGTGTGAGAAACACAATCAAATGGATTCTTAATGTTTAAATAACCCTTCAAAATAAATGTATCTTGTAAGACCACGCAACACATAAAACGGATGGGTTTTTACCTTATGATAACCAAAACCGTTTATATCATAATCCAGATATATTATATAATGTCTAAGGGCAAAAAATCAAGTAGCTGTGATGCTCGTGAGTGTACATCACAACAATACTTGGTATACAGTCGAAAATCGATAAGGCTCATTTGCTAATTGTGTAGGATTTCCATGGAGGTGCTCTCAGTACTTCGCGGAACGGTCCTCCTACACAAGGATCAGAGATATCCTTTCGAAGCAGCATACATCCCTAGTGATGTACCATAGGAAAAACATAGCTGGTCTCGCTAAGACCGAGTGCATCGCCCCATGCATGCATAACAACTGTAAGTGACATTTAGGAGGAGCCAACTACACCATATGGGTTTGCCAACCCTAATGACCATGCCTCCTAACTCTGGTTTTAGTCATTCCCACTAATGAGGCTTCGTCCGGCATTCCAGCTTACACACCGCCACCAAATAGATCACAGAATCCTACATGGATTCGAATACCCCAACGGGTCTCAGAATCACATATAGATTCCCACATCTCAATTAGATATTGGAATTATACCCGGATTCCCATACCCCAACGGGTCTCGGAACCACACATGGATCCCCACACTCAGTATATCACGAATCTCCTCCATAGAATCGTATATGGTTTTCGGAGTGGTCTCGGGTTCGAGTCATCTCTTACGAGTACACTCTTCCATTTTTCGGGTGCTCCACAAAACCAAACACCGATTTCCGAAAATGCTCAATACCAGTTCTTTAGGAAATAATCAGACAACACATAAGAGCGGGGATCACCCTCTATCCGTTTAAGTGGATAGATCTCCTTATCATTTGTCCTAGAAGAACGGAACGAGTTTATACGTATAGTATAACACCACTAATGGTAACTATACCATATAATTCTCGTGTTTCGCCTAGATATTTCCAGAGTTAAAATCCTTCGGTGTTAAGTAGGGAATATTTCCATACCACCAAAATTAAGAAGGATTACATATTTAGGCAAAGATTTGATAGTTGGTTATTTATCTATCAAATAAACAAACATTCAAAACAAAGATTACGATTTCCCATGGAAATCACTAAGCCTCTTAAACTAATATATCATTAATTTAAAATCACATTTTAAATACTTGGAAATCACTTCCATATGCTTATCTCAACAGGATATGTATATTCACAAACCACTATGTTTTCGATACTTAGAAAATATAACCATATACTTATCTCAATGGTATAAGTAAATTAACAAACCATTTCAATTCCAAAACTTAGAAACTTGAAAACTTCTAAAAATAGATATGGAAGTATCATTCCATATCGATTATGGATCGCAGCTTACACAATGGTTACGTCGCTATCGTAGCGAATCCATAGTAAACTATGGGCAATCCCTGCCCCTCGAATTATGCCACGAAAATCAATCATATCTTTCCAAAATCTCTTTATTCATAAATATCTCCAAATTTATTTATAAAGTTTCTTTATAAATTTCCAATCCCTTTATAAAACATTGATAATAAATCTCAAAACCCTTTTACAAAACTTCTCCCATTCAGGCTTTTAAAACTCATTTATAAATTCTTTTATAAATATCCAAAATCATTTATAAAACTTTTCCCATATTTAAACAACTTATTTACTAGCTTTCAAGTCGATAAGATTTCCTTGATAAACCATAAATTATTTTAAATATCTTTAAATAACTTAAAATAATCAATTATTAGTTAAACATCCTTCGTTTTCATTTAAATTAAATCTCATTTAAAATAATAACTTAAAATCTCATTAAAACATATTAAATTAATTTTTAAACATTATTATTGTCATAATAATAAGTTAATTTCAAAATAATATTAATATGATAATTAATTAACTTTAAAACGTTATTAAACAAAAATTATTTAATCTTTAAACTAATATTAATATGATAATTAATTATTATTTAAATATAATTAAATAACTTAAATCAATATAGTTAATCATCTTTAATTAAAAATTAAAGTATAGATAATCATTTAAATAATTAATTAAAATATAATTAAAACATTTCTAAACCATAACTAAATAACTTTTTAAATAGTAATTAAATATTCTTAAATAACATTAAGAAATAACTTTTAAGAATCATATTAATAAATAATTAACTTTAGATCATTGTTAAAACAATTATAAATTTTCTTTAAAATGTTATTAATAACTAATTATTACTTTTTAAATCTAATTACTAAATAATAATTATTCTTAAAATAACTTTCAAACCATATTTTTTATTTTTAAAATTGAAGGATGCTCTACGATCACCTTGGTACCTAAATAAGCTACCATATTATTCAATCAACTTTTCAAGTCAATAACAGATATTTAGATAATCCACGACTTTGTAAATAAATCCAACACTTAACCATCATTAGTACTTATTCAAAGTGGCATATTAGTTAATGAAATAAAATCAAACGTCCAAAACTATAAAATAGAAGAACGGGGATTTATTCTGCTAATTAATTGCCAAATTAATTTAATTAGCGGAACGCTGTTTTATTCTGCTAAATAGATGTCCTATTAAATCATATATCATAAATTTATACTTGTCCGAGGCTATCCATAAATCACACAAAAATATTGTACTTGTCAATACGAGTACAATGCAAGAATCTGCATGTGAATTGGATAAAATATGAGCAAGATATAATATTTTGAAATTTAAGTGCTTATATAAAGAGATTTAAAACAAATAATTAAGTTTCTCCCCTCCTTTCATTTGGCCCAAAACCCATAAATGCTAACTCGAACCCAAGCCCGCAAGCTTCCTTCTTCCCAAAAATGAAATTGAATCACCAAGAACAAAATTTAACGCGCACGATCGTGCACACATGCACGATGCACAACACTCTGGCCACTAACTCGACACGTCGAGGCCACTTAGAAACTTCCCTCACCTTGCTCATCACTTTGGCATCACCGCCTTAGCCTCCGATCTCTTACGTCAGTATTCGACCGTGAGCCCAAAAAAGGACGAACCTCCAGTTTCGAAAATCCATCCCCTATGACCGCCTCGATCAACGTTAGCCTCCCATTCCAACATCATTAGCTCCGCCACCCTCGATCCTACCTCCATGCAAACACCGGACACCTCTTATCTCCCCCTGCCGCCGCCATGACGTGATAACTGAACCCCCATAATAAAAGCCCTAAAACCCTACTTCGAGCAACACACAACAAACCAAAGCCCAAATCAAAAATCGACCACGGTTACGACCTCCGCCTCGATCCTACGCTCCTCCCCGACTCTTCCAATCATCCCCTCGGCCACCAGTTCGCCAAAAATTAATTTTTGAACCCAAAATGATCAACTCCTCCTTTCCGACAAACCGAGCCACTAAAAATCATGCGGACACTTCTAAAAATCCCCAATTGCCTATACGAACCCGACCATATCTTCCGTTCGTCAATCCGTGATCGGCGAAAACGATCATTTTCGCGACAACTTGCTGATATTTAAAGATATCTCTCCAACAACTCAACGAAAACTCATAAAACTATTTTTTAAGTAAACTAGATTCAATAACGAACAACTTTCATTTTGGAAGTTTAATCAAATAGTCAACGGTTTTGGAGAGATTGATTTTTTAAGTTAAGAAAACTTTGAATTTTAATGGTTTCTGAAATTAACAGAGGAAGCATCGAAAAAATGAAGAAGATGAAGGCTTTTCTCCTTTTCATACAAATATATACTCATGTCTATATGGTCAGATCAAATCCAAAAATTTAGTTTTCATGTCAAATCACAGGAAAAAAGGGTGGCTGGTAGGGTGAAAGAGTAGAAAATCTGGTGGATGGGGAAAAATGGTTGCTGTGGAGGCTTACAGTGTACTGTGTGGGTGTACCGTGAATGTTTATATTAGTTTTATTATATTTTTAATTGATTCCGCTACCCTGCTATAGAGCATTATATCGATATACAACTGCAACCGACTCAAAATGAACTATGGTTGCTTACAGAATGAGGATGTGATCATAAAACAAAAATAAAATAGACAAGTTATTAAATTCTGTGAAGTCTTAAAATGCCAGTGTTTGCCGTAAAATACATCAAACGAGAATTTGTTTATTTTCCAAATTAAAAATTATGAAAAAATTCTAAAAATTAAATTAAAAATACGTCATTGAAAATCAAGTCTAAATTTAAAATAGATAATTTATCATAATTTAAATTCAAATCCGAATATTTAAATAAATTAAACATTCAATTTTGAAGAACCAAAATATGGGTCGTTACATATGATCTTTGTAAAAAGGAAACATTGTTGAAAAGGAATGAGGAGTTTTACAGTTTTAGAAACTTACTAGTTTTGTAGAGATGATGTTAAGGATCAAAGGTTTTGATTTAAAAGGAAAATTAAAGGCATGATTATCACTTAAACTTAAAAGGGAAGACTTAATTTGAAGTTAGATAAATAGGATTACACAGCTTACATGGACTAAATTAGTGATGGAGTTCAGAAGTATTGAAATATTTGGGGTAGAGATAGGGAGTAATATGGATATTTAGTGACTTTTTCAATCAATGTTGAATTGGAAGGGTAGAGTACTAAACCAATCCTCAAGAATAGTGAAGACAGGACATCACTTTGTGTTTTCTACCCAAGTATGATTTGATTTGTAGAATCCTTGCGTAAGAAAGTTTGGAAAGTATGATTTGGGCAGACATATTTTAGGATAAGGAAAGAGCAAGCCAAGATGTTTTAATTATATAAAAGAATGGTGCAGATGCAAGAATTTTTTTGGTTTGAAGTGCTAAAGAGCCAAGTAGGGTCTACTTCAATCTTTATAGGGAGCGTTAAGTAACAAATGGGTATTACCTTGATTATATTAGGAAATCTAAATAGGATGGTAAGTGTAGGCTCGATGTTATATCAACAATATTAGTACCATATAGGTGAGAAAAAAATACCTGTAGGCTACGGGTGGTCCAGGTATTATGTTGTTCCCCTGAAGGCTATGGGCAGACTAAGTGGACATGAGTGGGAAATTATACATATTTTTTTATCATTGAATTTATATCTTTATAGATGTATTCCTTATAAGCCTAAATGTAAACCTTGGAATTTTAGGATTAAATATTACATATACTTGAATATGGAAAATAAGAGGGAAGTAGTCCCCGAATTTATAAGATAATTCATTAAGGAAATTGCATGCTAATTCTAGGTTTCTTGAGTAATTGATATAGGCTAGTAAACACAAATTGGAGTGGGATTCAAGTAGTATTTTAATTCACTAGAATGAAGTGTGTAGCAATGTAAATTTCTAAATTATCCATTTTTAGTAAAAAATTATATCTTTGGAAATTATAAGAAATATACCCAAAAGAAAGAGATGTACAAAATATGGATGCTTACCGTATTTTGTATCGTCCATTTCTATAATAATAGGTAAAGATAATTCCTTGTAATAATAAACATAACACAAATCTTCTTTTAGATAATTTATGGAAAGTTACAGAGTTCACGTTTCCTTTTGAGGAGATGTAATTCCAATACATTAAAATGTAAAAATCCCTAAGCATAAACCAAAGTATTGGTCATTATGTCTATTGGATTAAAATGGAAAGGAACTATTCTACATTGACTTGTCTTGATCATAAGATAGTTGGAATAAAATGTTAAGAAGACACATTTGAAAAAGAAGAAGAAATGAAGAGTCTTATAGATGGGTTAACACCCTTACGGGGACCGGTCGACCATTAGCAGTCGACCGCCCACATATACAACGGTCGACCGGTTGAGGTCTCAGGTCAAGAAATCTGAGCAGCTAATGTCCCAGATTTAACAAAACATTTTTACTTGGGTATGAAGTAAATAGTTAACATACATGGTGTAAGCAAATATTCTCCTAGGTTTAGTCAACGATCAAGGCTAATTCATAACCCCTATAAATACATAGCTAACATAAACGTTAATTCATAAGAAATTTATCTATGTACCAAAACTCTACCAAATTCTCTTCCCCTCCACTTATAAAATTCTTCAAAATAAATAATAATAAATTAGGGGAATCCAAGAAGATCATATCATGGATTCTGACGCGACATAATGTTGTATTGTTGTTGAATCCTAATGCATGCAATAAGAGGTAATTGCCTTACCATTGAGAGGTGGACACAAATGATGATGATAAGACACTTCGGCGAGTCAGCATTATGGTTCCCCCTTCAATGCGTAACAGGGGTACGGGTAGCTTGTGGGAAACTTAGTCCCATGGTAGAAATAATAGGGTAATCCTATGTAGAATAGTTCCAACAGCTATTAGCCTATCAGTATTGTCTAGAGGTTCAATCAATTGTTCGATCCAACGTATAAGCCTATACAAGTAGTCAGTGTAGGTGTGTATTTAGCCAAACCCTTTAAGTAAAGAAATATAGCAATTCACGGATACTTGTAGAACACCCAAGGTCATATATAGTATTATTAAAGTCAACTGCATATGATCATCATATATTAATGATGTACTCATTCACCATGTTTTTATCTGACCTACTCATTTCTGTTCTTTTTCCCCCACCGCAGGATAATAGGATAGTATTGATTTGGCACAAAATGTTGAGAAAGGAGCTAAGTGTTGGAGTTCCACTACTCTTAGTTGTTCCTCATATAACTATTTGTTGTATTAAATGTCTAGTAAACTTATATTGTACCTTGAAAATAGTGTATATGAATTGGTCATTTGAAAGGTTTTTTTTCTTTTGAAATGTCTTTTTTCAGTACTTATGAATTGACCCTCATATGGTTCTGCCAATATCTATAAGTGAGAAGATAAGATGAGCCTAATTCGATCAAAGATGCATATTTGTAAATTTTTCTAATATGCATATTCATTAATGTACAACAACCTATACATTTTGACCCATGAGATAGTTGTTGGCTTATTCCTTATTTAAGCCAACAAATTTGGATTAGAGTAAATCTTAAGATTATAACAGTTAATAAATCCTTTACAGTTATTATGATTTACTCCACAATGAAATGCTAGTAGAGGTTTCCTATACCAACAAGCAACAGCAAGTAAATTATGGATTTAAGGGCGAGTGAGGAAAATTAGTAACATTTGCGATCGTTATTTTGACCCATCTGATCCATGTAATCTTAGGCTTAGTCTTGTTACATATGGATTCAATTTATTTTCCATGTTGAGTTCTAAATATAGTTGGTGGCTTGTAATGCTTGTGACATACAATCTCTCGCCTATGTTGTGTATAAGAAGGAAAATATTATGTTAACCTTACTTATTCCAAGCCTAAAGCAACTCGGGAATGATATTGATGTATATTTGGTGCCTTTGGTGGAATACTTTCATCATTTGTGGTGTAATGGAGTTGATGCTTATGATGCATTTAGTAAAACATTGTTTAAATTGAATGCAATTTTGCTATGGATGATTAATTGTTTTCCGGCTTATGAAAATCTTGTTGGATGTCATGTGAAAGGGGAAAAATCTTGCCTATTATGTAGGGTTAGTACCTATTCTCGTTGGTTGAATCATAGTCGAAAGAAGGTTTACATAGGTCATAGAAGATTTCTACCTATTTCAGATTCACAGAGGAAACAAAAGGCATTGTTTGATAATACCATAAAGAAAGGTAGTGCTCCTAGAATTCTAACTAGGAGAAACATTTATGCATTGTTGAAGGATTATCCAAATGATTTTGGAAAAGAAAAAGAAAATAAAAGTAAGAAGAGGTAGTGTGCTCATGATACATAAGATGAATATGATAAGATTAACGATCCTACAAAAATGGAGCTATCAAGGTGGGAAAAAAGATCAATTTTCTTTAATTTTCCATATTAGGAGGTTAGTGGTTAATTTATCTTGGTGTTTGCAGGAACTTCCATTACATCACAATTTAGATGCGATGCATGTGGAGAAAAACATTGGTGAAAGCCTATTAGGCCTGATGTTGCATGGTAATAGATCAAAAGATGGAACCAACTGTAGAAAGGATTTAGAAGATTGGGAAATTCAACAATGAGCTTCATGCACAACCTCATGGGAATAAAACATATCTTCCACCGGCTCCATATACGTTGTCAAATTCCGAGAGAAAAATATTTTGCAAAAGATTGTATGATTTCAAAGGACCAAATGACTACTGTTTAAATTTGAAGAATCAAATTTCATTGCTGGATTGTAAAGTTAGTGGATTGAAGTCACATGATTACCATGTATTAATGCAACAATTATTGCCAGTAGCATTAAGAGGATTAATAGCAAAGAAGGCAAGAAAAGCAATAATTCGCCTACGTTCCTTTTTCAACAAATTATGTCAAAGAGAAGGTAGAACAAATCAATGGTGATTTGAACTGCATAATAGGATGTTAACAGTCATCAAATATGTAACAAACTTGTTTTTGAAGTCGTAGTATTGGGCAAATTTAATTATAGTAAAAGTATTGGAATTCGATTTTTGATAATTGGTATTTTAGAAATAAGATTGTTTTTGAATTTAAGTCTATTTAATAATATATTTTTGTTTTAACAAATTGAATTAATTAATTAATTTTTTTTCAGAAGATATATTGAATTGGATAAAGTGTTATTGTTAAATATAAAATATTTTAAAATGTAAATGATTTCATATAATGGAAATAGATGAAAAGAAGTCTTATTGATATTTAGTAAAATCATTAAATCAACAAAGATGAATAAATTTATTTTTATATCAATACAATAAATAATTCAATAGAACTGAACAATATTAGATTGAATGAAATTCTACAGTTGTCAATATATATATATATATATATGTATATATATATATATATATCATAAAATGAAGTGTAAATTAGTTTCAGCTAAATTGAAATATGCTTTAAATAAAGTATAAGAGTTTTTAAATAAAAATGAATTGAAAAGAGAAACACATTATTTATACACTTCAAGGCCCAAGGCCCACTCCTCTCTTTATTTTTCTTCCCAACCCAAGCTTGCTCTCTGTAATAGCCCACACCTCACTTAACGCAGATATTGTCCCCAACTTAGTCACCTCCACCTCATGGGCCAAGCCAAGGTGTGGGGTTTTGTTCCTCAAAAGGCCTCGACGTTGTTATGAGGTGAAGGCTTTGGTATATAAGCACCCACTTCATAGTGTTTTTCCGCGATGTGGGACTATTATTCCCATTTTGAAGGGGTGTTACAATCTCCTCCTTTTAGAGCCCAACGTCCTCGTTGCCTCATGAACACAACACCACCCAGGCGTCGTGGCTGCAACACGTACAAACCACAATTTCGGCTGGATATGGCTCTGATACCAATGTAACAGCCCGCACCTCACTTAACGCAGATATTGTCCCTAATTTAGTCACCTCCGCCTCATGGGCCAACCCAAGGTGTGGGATTTTGTTCCTCAAAAGGCCTCAACATTGTTATGAGGTGAAGGCTTTGGTATATAAGCACCCACTTCATAGTGTTTTTCCACGATGTGGGACTATTATTCCCATTCTGAAGGGGTGTTACACTCTCTTTCTTCTAAATCCCATTTTCTAGCCCTAGCCCTAAACACAAAATCAAAACCGAAAAAGGAAAAAAAAAAGAAAAAGGGACAAAGTGAAATTGCGCAAGGTGGCGGGCACGACTTCAGGCATGAGGGGGGCCAAGGCTGGCGTGCAAGGAGAAGGGGCGTGCGTCGAGGTCGTGGGCAGTAGCCCCGAACTTTAAGGCGCTTGGAGCTAGCATCAGCGATCACATCATGTACTAGAGGTTGCGTGGTGAGTAAGCTTCGAGGCGGCATTGCGATTGACAAGGCGACTGAAGATGTGTGATCGAGGCATGGATATGGCAGCCGTAGTGACGGTCAAAGTGGGGCCGTTGGAGGTAGAAGTCGAAGCACGTTTTAGGTGCTTAGCGATGTGAGTATGGAGTTTAGCGGAGACGCATCGACGATGGCTAGTGGCCAATTACTTTAAATCGTTAAGGTGAGTTATTAACACGACTTCTATCTCTAATTATTTGAATTCCTATTGCATGCCTTTCTTTAATTATGAATTGCGTAGATATTTGGTAGTGATTGAACAATAGGATTGAAATAAAATTGCATGCTATAATTCAATTGGCTCAATGTTTGAATTGGTTGGATTATATGTTTGAAATATTGGATTTGAATCGACAATTGGAAATGAATCAAATGATTGGAATAAGGTTGTATGTTAAGTTTTATATTGTTCATTGCAAGTTTGGGTTAATGGCTAAAATTACATACATTGTTTGTATTATCGGAGCTTGCCGAAAAGCAACTCGGATTGAAAAATAATTTCATATTTGACATGATATCTTATAGAGCATTGTTGGCTCTAAAAGCTGTATTTTTGATGGTTTATTATTTGAATTATTTAAATGCTTTTAAAGATTTTAGAGATGAGATTTTGTCTATTTTGATCCTTATTGGAATTTAGTTAATATAACATAGTTAAATTATATTATATTTTTCTTTTATTTCTTATTTCAAAATTTCTACATAAAGCTTTTAAAGATAAGTAATATTTATAAAAACTTTTTAAATTTACTGTTATAAATATAAAATTTTGGAAATGTTTTAGCGGCAAAAGATAAAATATAGTATTATTTTATAAAAGCTATTATGAAAGTAATAATTTCATTTTCAAGTGATTTTAGTTATAAAAGAGATTTAAACGATTTCGAAAGTGTTCAAAAGCCTTTGTAAATAAATAACTTTTCCTTAAAACGAATTTGAGGATTTAAAAAGTGATTTTGGAAAACTTTATCTTTGTATATATATATTTAATTTAAAAACTTTTTTATTTTATTTATTATGGATCTGAGATTTTAATGAGATTTCATGTTTTTCTATAAAACAAAGAATATTAATGAACAATTGAATTGTCAGATTGGTATGAGACATTTCGTACAATTCTTTCCTTTATTATTATAATTTGTTAAATAGAGTTTGAGTGGGAATTAATAGCTTTTAGTAAATACTTGAATTTATTATCTGGTATGGGACAGATAGTTAAATTCTTTTGATTACTTGAGTGATAGTAATAAACATTTAGAGTTGTATTATCTGAGGGTGCTCGAATTTCAAGCCGATAAATCCCCGAGAGACGATAAGTTATTTTTCATCGACTTAAGAGTCTTTACCTTTTTTAATTTGGGTAAGTAGAATTATTTCTTTTAGTTAGGTTTGTTGTGGTATGACTATAACGAATCGCCTTTTTGAACCTTAAATGTCGACACTAACACATCCACGGTACTCGTATGCCGAGCATCCAAGTGCCGGAAAGACGAAAAGTTAGGGTAAAATAAAAAGAAACAGAACAAGGAAGACGGAACACAATATCTGAAATGACCCTAATTCTTAACCAAAAATTAGTTTAGTTTTTTTTTTCTACTTAGCTAAGACTACCTAGGGTCATCCTTCCCTATTCTCATATTATCCAGGATCTTTCACAATATAAAAATATTGTTTTAAATCTAAATCATTCCTAACATACATATATGAAGATATCTATGTTATATTCTACTAGAATCAGAGCATGATAATATATAAGTAGAAATCCTTTTTAAATCTATTAAAATGTGATAATTCCCTGATAAAAGATTAATTATTGTATCCTGATTTTTGACCATAGAATCCACTGGAAACATGTACTTTAGTCTGTTATTCTAATTAAGAAAAGATCAAGTAATAATCAGTGGAAAGCAAGCTTTTAATATGGATGATTGTGTTAAAGTCTGTATAGTATCAAACTCAGGCTAAAAGAAAGTGGATCATAAGTGAACACAAGCAACATCTAGGCGTAATGGAAACGCGCCTAACTTATACATGAGAGGTCACGAGTTCGAGTGCTATGCTGGTCGGTTCAAACCCAATTTTTGTTTTTCTTTTTATTTTTTCTCCTGTATGGTTTAAAATCTGATATCTACCTATATCTACACATATATACTTAATTTTTGCCTATAATCTAACATACAAATCAATATTTCTTGCTTTATTATTTTTGCAACCCATTCCTACAACTGTTCTAGGAATTTATGTTTATATTTTTGCCCAAATATCAACATGTACACAGATATACATGTACATGTCAATGTCTTTGCTCATTTTCCAGAAAACTGGGTTCAAATGGTTCCTTACTTCATTGATTTGAAGTGAACATTTGGCCTGACCTATGGTCTAACCATGTGGTTAATCTGACCATTCTTCTATTTGCATTTTACAAACCAGAGTATACACAAAACATTGATACTTCTTCTCTTCAAAAGCATGTTTATTTATGTATGAATCAGGCACCTTGTGATCAGATTTATATCATCCTTCCTAACCATAATTCTCTTTTTAAAGATGCATATTCAGGGTTTATACACTTTTACCTGCATTTGGACATATATCAATATCATGACTTGAAAATATAACAGTTATAATTCTTTCTGGATTTTCCCCATATAATTTCCTATATATCTATCTTTTGAAAAGACTTAGGATGAACTAAAAATCATCATAAAATGATTATGCTTATAAAATCCAGGTTTTTCCTCTAAATCAAAAACAACTTTAGCAAATAGATTTTCAAATCAGTTTAACATTAATATCCTTAATACATACCAAAACAGAAATAACCAGAAACAACATAACACATATTTCTTACAAGTTCTTCCTACTTAATACATTTAGGTAGCCATATCAATCAGGAAATACATGCATGAATTAACACATTCTAGCTCTTATTTCTAATTATCTTAGCATCCTCTATTCCATATCTTTTTAATCTTGCTTACTTAGCTCCATCACAACCTGCAAAAGCATTAGTGGCTGCCCCATTATGAATGAGACACCCCCATGTGCCATGAGCAATAAGGGTCAGATCTATGATCTGGTGTGAGCATTTCTAACATATCCATGATATTAAGCTAAGGATACAGCATAAATATACCTTGCATAACTTGACAGGTGTTATCATGAATGATTAATGTATAAATTAATCAGGTATTCCCATATACATACACAAGAGCAAACATATAAATTAAGATAATTTTTATCTGGAACTACTAAGGTTCCTCATACCAACCCTAATCCCGGAAAGACCCAAGTTTCCTGTATCATCATTTAAGGTTGTCCTTTTCTTCTTATAAATTCCTGACCTCATCTGCTATAAGGAATCAAAGGGACACATTGCCATGAACTAATTAACATCATGGCACAAAGATCTCAGGACTTAAACAAGCCATGTGTCAACTTGTCTACTTCAAATAGGACAAGCATTCCAGCAGCCTTCTTGGCACAAAATCCTTAGTTATATTACTAAGTGTATTCATGTTCGTTTTATCAATGATAGCTAGGTGTACAGACCACTTATATACATGAAACATACTAGTTACCTTGCAGACATAATATTGCAAGCAAGTTAAAGGTTACTTTCTAGAGGTATAACACCCAGTCATTCCATCTCACATTATTTAGCATATAAACACCCTATTCAAAACATATACCAGAATGTTTGCAACTGAGAATAAATGCATGGCTCTATTGGGTTTATTTTGATTTTGCAAGCAACTATGTTTAGCCAGATTTTTAATCTTGTTTAAACATAATTTTTAGGCTTGTAAATTTTCTGTTTGGTTTTGGGCTCAGCACTTATAGAGAAAGACTCCATTGCACCCTCAACCAATTATTTCAAGCCTCAGCACTATACCATTGTATATGCAGCTCATAGTTTTTTTTCTTCATTCTTTGTCTTAAGCCATGATTCAGACTAGTTACAAATACTCTCTTACATGTTCTTTAAGGTTTTGGTATAACATACAGGGATGAAAATAGAACAACAAAGTTATACATCCATCATAGCAGATCATATCTCATCAAGCATTCATGAAACCATCAGTAGTCAACATAGTTTGTAAATCAAAACATGCAGAATATAGCATATAAAAGCTTGGCTGCCTAATCCCAGGTCTTAATGCCATGTATATGAGTGAGGATACTCACCTAAATGCTTACACAAGCTTAAACCAGAAAAACCCCTCAAATCTTTAGCCTTTTCTTCCTCTTCTTCCTTAGGTTAATTAATTCAGTGAGAGAGCAGTTTTCTGGTTAGGCTCTTGATTTATATAAGGGTTCTACCTAGGGTTTTGGGTGATGCAAAATCCCTATTTTAGCCCATACCAGAATCATGCATTTGGCATTGCATATTCTCTCCCTCCTAACCCTTAATGTCCCGGCCAATATTTTAAAACAAGGCTAAGTTGTGCCCATTTTCTTTTCTTTTCAGAAAGTGGTTACTTTAAGTATTTTTATTATACTTACCTCAAACATGATAATGGTGTGACTTTCTATTTTCTGCCTTGGTACATTTGCTTTCTTGCACTTTGGTTCTTACTATTTTAGTGCTTCTTTTACTTATTTTTCCTTTATTAATTTTCTGCTCAAATAATATCTGTATATATACATTTATACAACTATGGGTGTTAGTTTAACTTTAACCTTCTTTTATTTGCAGAAAACATGTGCATTCTTATATGCATTTCTACACTCCTATTATTTAAATAAAATTTCACTTATTCATTATAAATCAATGTTCTCTTCTGTCTTAATTTCCAGACAAATCATACATATGCATATATATATATATAAATATATATATATATATATATACATATCCTCAGGAATTTTAATATTCATGTCTAGGCCTATATTTCCTTTATTTAAAACATTTTATCTAAATGTTTTCCTTCTTTGTTTTATTATTCAGGAATTCTGGATTTTCTCTTAGTGCCATATCTAGTGTGCACGTGCACACATGCACACAACCTTGCACCACTGAAAATCCCACCTATATAATAATTCTGATATTTCCCCCAGAATTTTAATCATTTATTTAAAAGAATTTTCCTCAAAATCTTGGGGTATTACAATCACCCCTTCTTTTAGGAATTGTGTCCTCACAATTTGCAACATAATCTTTGAGTACTTCTAATTTCTTAGGGAAAAATTATTCAGCATATGCATGAGCAAATCAATTAGTCACTGTCTATCATACATATTAAACTTTCTTAGTAATCTAAGAATTTACCTTTTAAATTTGCAAAGAGCCTAGGGTAATCCATCCTGATTTTATCCTCTAGCTCCCAAGTACAATCACTAGGATCTATACTCCATTGAATCTTTACAAGCTTCAATGTCTTGTTTCTTAATTTCTTTTCTTCCCTTGCCACAATTCCCACTGGCTCTTTCTCATAGATTAGATCTAGATTAATCTGAACTTCAGTAGGCTTTTCTAAGATTTCCTCCTTGTCATGTACCCATCTCCTTAGTTGTGACACATGAAACACATTGTGTATTGCACTCATCTCCTCTGGAAGCTCCAGCTTATAGGCTAGTGAGCCTATCCTCTCCAAAATCTTGTATGGTCCAACATATCTGGGTCTGAGTTTCCCTTGCTTGCCAAATCTCAAGACTTTCTTCATTGGTGAAACCTTAATGAAGACATAATCACCTACTTTGAATTCCACTGACTTCCTCTTTGCATCAGCATATTTCTTTTGCCTATCTTGAGTTGCTGCCATCCTCTTTCTCACCAGTCCTATTTTCTCTGTGATGTCCTTGACATATTCTGGCCCTAAGACAGCTTTCTCTCCTGCCTCAGACCAACACATTGGTGATAGACATGGCTTTCCATATAGGGCTTCAAAGGGTGCCATTCCAATTATGCTTTGGTGGCTATTATTGTATGTGAACTCAGCCAAATGGAGGTGGTCCTCCCAATTTCCTCCAAAGTCTAACACACATGCTCTAAGCAAATCCTCTAAAATCTTATTTACCACTTCTGTTTGCCCATCTGATTGGGGGTGATAAGCAGTGCTTAGGCACAATTCACTCCCCATAGCTTCTTGGAAGCTCTTCCAGAATCTTGAAGTGAAGATTGTATCCCTATCACTCACTATAGTTTTAGGAACACCATGCAACTTTACCACTTCTCTCATAAAAGTTTGGGCTAGCCTAGGTGCATTTCTGTCTGCTTTTACTGGTATAAAGTGGGCTACTTTAGTCAGCCTATCTACAATTACCCAAATACTTGTATTTCCCCTCTTGGATCTAGGAAGACCATCTATAAAATCCATAGATATGTCTTCCCACTTCCACTGTGGTATGCCAAGTGGCTGCAACAACCCTGAAGGTCTTTGGGTCTCAGCTTTTATTTGTTGACAAACCATGCACTTAGCAACATGTCTAGCTACATTAGACTTCATTCCCTTCCACCAATAGTCCCTTTTTAAGTTTTGGTACATCTTGGTGCTGCCTGGATGTATGGAATATTTGCTCCTATGGTACTCATTAAGGATTTCTTCTTTCAATTCTATGATGTTTGGGACACATATCCTACCCTTGTACCTTAGGTATCCTTTTTCATCAATGTGATAATCCTTCACTTCCTCCTTCTTTAATAGGAGAGACCTTTTTTCTGCTAAGTCTTGATCTTCTTCTTGCATCTTTGCCACCTTCAAGACCAAATTTGATTGTAGAGTAATTAAACTTAACCTTCCTTTACTCCTTTCTTCCTCAACTATCTCCATACTTATCCCACTGCTCTCATCTATTTCCAAATCAGTGAGCATGGTCAAGTCTCTAAACTCCTCCATCATCAACATGGCCACTTTTGCATGCTGCCTACTCAATGCATCTGCCACTTTATTAGCCTTGCCTGGTGTATAAAGTATATCTAAGTCATAAGCAGCAAGAAATTCAACCCATCTGTGTTGTCTCATATTCAAATCTTTCTGTGAAAAGAGATACTTTAAGGCCTTGTGATCAGTGTATAAAATGAACTTTGCACCTAATAAGTAATGCCTCCAGAGCTTCAAGGCATATACTACTGCTGCCAACTCAAGATCATGAGTTGCATATCTAGTTTCATGGGGTTTTAGTTGTCTAGATGCATAGGCTATGACCTGATCTTGCTGCATCAACACAGCCCCTAGCCCTGACCCACATGCATCTGTATATACAACTAATCCCTCATTGCCTTCTGGTACTCTCAACACTGGTGATTTTACCAAAGCCTCCTTGATCTGGGTGAAAGCTTGTTCACACTTATCAGTCCATATAAACTTTTGGTTCTTCCTAGTCAGGTTAGTGAGTGGCATTGCTATTTTAGAAAATCCTTGTATAAACCTCCTATAGTATCCTGCCATCCCCATGAATGACCTAACTTCACTAACATTGTTAGGCTTCTTCCATGCTTGGATTGCTACTATCTTATTGGGGTTTACAGAAATCCCTCTAGCAGAGACACCATGTCCAAGAAAATGTACTTCCTCTTGCCAGAACACACACTTAGAGAACTTTGCTTTCAAATCTTTTTCTCTTAATCTAGATAAGACCAAATGTAAGTGGTTCTCATGTTCCTCTATTGTTTTAGAATAGATTAGAATGTCATCTATAAAAATCAGAACAAACTTGTCTAAGTAATCTCTGAATATCCTATTCATTAGGTCTACAAAGTAAGAAGGGGCATTTGTTAGCCCAAATGGCATAACCAGAAACTCATACAAACCATATCTTGTGTTAAATGCTGTATATTTAACACTTGAATCCTCAACCTTCATCTGATGAAACCCAGATGCCAAGTCTAGCCTAGAAAACACTTTAGCTCCACTGAGTTGATCAAAGAGATCATCTATCCTGGGTAATGGGTATTTGTTTTTGATGGTTACTTTGTTTAATTCTCTATAATCTATACACATTCTTAAGGTACCATCATGCTTTTTAACAAATACTACAGGAGCACCCCAGCATGAATTACTTGGCCTTATAAACCCCTTGGCTTCTAATTCTTCCAGCTGGTTCTTTAGCTCCTTTAATTCACTTGGCCCCATCCTTGTAGGCTTTTTGATAATTGGGCTAGCCCCAGGCATAAGGTTAATCTGGAATTCAACAGGTCTATGGTGTGAGACACCTTTTACTTCCCCAAATACATCCAAGTATTCTTTAACTATGGGGATTTCATTAATAGCTATTTCCTTGGGATTATTTTCTAATTCAATTAAATGATTTAGACTGTTTTCTTTGATAGGTTCACACAGAATTGTAACCCTTTGGCCTTTAGAATTTTGTAGTGAAATGGTGGATGCATCTAGGTCAATTATGGCTTTGAATTGTCTTAGCCAATCTGCCCCTAATATAACTCCTATATTTGGGAAATTTAGAACATATAAATTGGAAACAAATGTGTTTCCCCCTATGTTCAAATTCACATCCATACAAATCATATCTAATACACTAGAACTTCCTAAAGGGCTTTGTATTAACAGAGGTATTTCAGCCAAATTGCAGTTCATTTTCAACCTTTTAACTATTTCATGGGAAATGAGTGAGTGGGTTGCCCTAGTATCATATATTACAGCTAAAGGTATGGTACAAATAAATAGTGTACCTTCCACTTGACCATGGTTTTCAGCATTAGCCTCAATTATGGCCTTGCCCCTACCTTCCAGGTTTGCCACTTTCCCTTGTTGCTTGTATTCTGGGCAATTTCTTTTCATATGCCCTTCCTTCCCACATAGAAAGCATTTGAAAGCTCCCCCTTTAAGCTCTGGGCATCTTGGCTTAATATGGCCTTCTTTCCCACAATGGTTGCAAACTATTTTTCTTTTGGCTTCATTGGGTTTTGCATCTACTGCCTTCTTACCATCTGCCTCTCCTTTCTTCTTATCATAAGGATGGTACTTCCCTTTGTTCTTCTTGTTGCTATTGTTTTTGAAGCTCCTAAACTTATCTCTTTCCTTGTCATGCTGCTCAATCTTCAGAGCCAAATCTATCAATTGATCAAAAGTTCTGTCAGCATAAGGTAATATAGCCCTGCTAAGCCCTGGGTTTAATCCCTTGATGTATCTATCATTTTTGGATGCTTCATCAGCCACTAACATTGCCCCATAAGTTGACAATCCCTCAAACTTCTGGGTGTATTCTGTGACATTCATAGTCCCCTGTCTAAGTTTGATGAACTCCTCAAGTAAAGTGGTTTTTGCTGAGGCTGGAACAAACCTTGCCTCTAACATCTCCTTAAATTGATTCCAATTAATATCATTTTCATTCCGGCCAGCTATGATCACCTCCCACCAACTCAAAGCTGCACCTTTTAATTGCCTTGAGGCCACTTGCCTCTTTCTTTGGTCATCTAGTTGCATATCAGTGAAGATCCTCTCTAATGTCCTCAGCCATGCTTGAATCTCCATTATACTTTCAGTTCCTTCAAAGCTCTTGCCTCCCAAATTGGTATAAGTCTTTACTAACTTGGAGAGCTCCTCATATGGGTTCTCAGGTCTGTGCCCAATTCCATCTCTCAAAACTCTCACAAATTCCTGCATGTCAAGCATTTGTGGTGTGCTAGATCCTCCTTGATGATGAGACCCTCTTCCTACCATATTTCTAAAAGTATATGTATTTCATTATATTAGTTTATAATACTTTACTTTAATTTTAGATTGGTTGTATCTTTCCTATTTAATCATTGTGTATGTCACATGCACACACATACATTCAGGGAATACTTATAAACAGTCAAATATATCACAAACAATCCTAGTATAAACATAAGCATACAAATATTTTGCTATGTTAATTAAAACATAGCTCTGATACCAAATGAAATGACCCTAATTCTTAACCAAAAATTAGTTTAGTTTTTTTTTTCTACTTAGCTAAGACTACCTAGGGTCATCCTTCCCTATTCTCATATTATCCAGGATCTTTCACAATATAAAAATATTGTTTTAAATCTAAATCATTCCTAACATACATATATGAAGATATCTATGTTATATTCTACTAGAATCAGAGCATGATAATATATAAGTAGAAATCCTTTTTAAATCTATTAAAATGTGATAATTCCCTGATAAAAGATTAATTATTGTATCCTGATTTTTGACCATAGAATCCACTGGAAACATGTACTTTAGTCTGTTATTCTAATTAAGAAAAGATCAAGTAATAATCAGTGGAAAGCAAGCTTTTAATATGGATGATTGTGTTAAAGTCTGTATAGTATCAAACTCAGGCTAAAAGAAAGTGGATCATAAGTGAACACAAGCAACATCTAGGCGTAATGGAAACGCGCCTAACTTATACATGAGAGGTCACGAGTTCGAGTGCTATGCTGGTCGGTTCAAACCCAATTTTTGTTTTTCTTTTTATTTTTTCTCCTGTATGGTTTAAAATCTGATATCTACCTATATCTACACATATATACTTAATTTTTGCCTATAATCTAACATACAAATCAATATTTCTTGCTTTATTATTTTTGCAACCCATTCCTACAACTGTTCTAGGAATTTATGTTTATATTTTTGCCCAAATATCAACATGTACACAGATATACATGTACATGTCAATGTCTTTGCTCATTTTCCAGAAAACTGGGTTCAAATGGTTCCTTACTTCATTGATTTGAAGTGAACATTTGGCCTGACCTATGGTCTAACCATGTGGTTAATCTGACCATTCTTCTATTTGCATTTTACAAACCAGAGTATACACAAAACATTGATACTTCTTCTCTTCAAAAGCATGTTTATTTATGTATGAATCAGGCACCTTGTGATCAGATTTATATCATCCTTCCTAACCATAATTCTCTTTTTAAAGATGCATATTCAGGGTTTATACACTTTTACCTGCATTTGGACATATATCAATATCATGACTTGAAAATATAACAGTTATAATTCTTCCTGGATTTTCCCCATATAATTTCCTATATATCTATCTTTTGAAAAGACTTAGGATGAACTAAAAATCATCATAAAATGATTATGCTTATAAAATCCAGGTTTTTCCTCTAAATCAAAAACAACTTTAGCAAATAGATTTTCAAATCAGTTTAACATTAATATCCTTAATACATACCAAAACAGAAATAACCAGAAACAACATAACACATATTTCTTACAAGTTCTTCCTACTTAATACATTTAGGTAGCCATATCAATCAGGAAATACATGCATGAATTAACACATTCTAGCTCTTATTTCTAATTATCTTAGCATCCTCTATTCCATATCTTTTTAATCTTGCTTACTTAGCTCCATCACAACCTGCAAAAGCATTAGTGGCTGCCCCATTATGAATGAGACACCCCCATGTGCCATGAGCAATAAGGGTCAGATCTATGATCTGGTGTGAGCATTTCTAACATATCCATGATATTAAGCTAAGGATACAGCATAAATATACCTTGCATAACTTGACAGGTGTTATCATGAATGATTAATGTATAAATTAATCAGGTATTCCCATATACATACACAAGAGCAAACATATGCATTAAGATAATTTTTATCTGGAACTACTAAGGTTCCTCATACCAACCCTAATCCCGGAAAGACCCAAGTTTCCTGTATCATCATTTAAGGTTGTCCTTTTCTTCTTATAAATTCCTAACCTCATCTGCTATAAGGAATCAAAGGGACACATTTCCCTGAACTAATTAACATCATGGCACAAAGATCTCAGGACTTAAACAAGCCATGTGTCAACTTGTCTACTTCAAATAGGACAAACATTCCAGCAGCCTTCTTGACACAAAATCCTTAGTTATATTACTAAGTGTATTCATGTTCGTTTTATCAATGATAGCTAGGTGTACAGACCACTTATATACATGAAACATACTAGTTACCTTGCAGACATAATATTGCAAGCAAGTTAAAGGTTACTTTCTAGAGGTATAACACCCAGTCATTCCATCTCACATTATTTAGCATATAAACACCCTATTCAAAACATATACCAGAATGTTTGCAACTGAGAATAAATGCATGGCTCTATTGGGTTTATTTTGATTTTGCAAGCAACTATGTTTAGCCAGATTTTTAATCTTGTTTAAACATAATTTTTAGGCTTGTAAATTTTCTGTTTGGTTTTGGGCTCAGCACTTATAGAGAAAGACTCCATTGCACCCTCAACCAATTATTTCAAGCCTCAGCACTATACCATTGTATATGCAGCTCATAGTTTTTTTTCTTCATTCTTTGTCTTAAGCCATGATTCAGACTAGTTACAAATACTCTCTTACATGTTCTTTAAGGTTTTGGTATAACATACAGGGATGAAAATAGAACAACAAAGTTATACATCCATCATAGCAGATCATATCTCATCAAGCATTCATGAAACCATCAGTAGTCAACATAGTTTGTAAATCAAAACATGCAGAATATAGCATATAAAAGCTTGGCTGCCTAATCCCAGGTCTTAATGCCATGTATATGAGTGAGGATACTCACCTAAATGCTTACACAAGCTTAAACCAGAAAACCCCTCAAATCTTTAGCCTTTTCCTCCTCTTCTTCCTTAGGTTAATTAATTCAGTGAGAGAGCAGTTTTCTGGTTAGGCTCTTGATTTATATAAGGGTTCTACCTAGGGTTTTGGGTGATGCAAAATCCCTATTTTAGCCCAAACCAGAATCATGCATTTGGCATTGCATATTCTCTCCCTCCTAACCCTTAATGTCCCGGCCAATATTTTAAAACAAGGCTAAGTTGTGCCCATTTTCTTTTCTTTTCAGAAAGTGGTTACTTTAAGTATTTTTATTATACTTACCTCAAACATGATAATGGTGTGACTTTCTATTTTCTGCCTTGGTACATTTGCTTTCTTGCACTTTGGTTCTTACTATTTTAGTGCTTCTTTTACTTATTTTTCCTTTATTAATTTTCTGCTCAAATAATATCTGTATATATACATTTATACAACTATGGGTGTTAGTTTAACTTTAACCTTCTTTTATTTGCAGAAAACATGTGCATTCTTATATGCATTTCTATACTCCTATTATTTAAATAAAATTTCACTTATTCATTATAAATAAATGTTCTCTTCTGTCTTAATTTCCAGACAAATCATACATATGCATATATATATATATATAGATATATATATATATACACATATCCTCAGGAATTTTAATATTCATGTCTAGGCCTATATTTCCTTTATTTAAAACATTTTATCTAAATGTTTTCCTTCTTTGTTTTATTATTCAGGAATTCTGGATTTTCTCTTAGTGCCATATCTAGTGTGCACGTGCACACATGCACACAACCTTGCACCACTGAAAATCCCACCTATATAATAATTCTGATATTTCCCCCAGAATTTTAATCATTTATTTAAAAGAATTTTCCTCAAAATCTTGGGGTATTACAATATCAGAATCTCACAACGGAACGTAATGTATAAAATCAAAGGAACGGTACAAAGGTGTACTCCGATACAGAAATCTCGGAGTTACAAAACCGAAGTATCATTATCAACTTGGACAGTTATAACATCCTCTCATCACAAATGCTGATATGCACAATATAGTAATGCAGCGAAAATAGGAATACTATGGTAGGTGAAACATCCAGCTCATCCTCTTGAGCTCTAAAGAACATCAACAAAAACCTGCCTTTCTCAAACTACTCGAAAGAGCATGCGAGGAATTTAGGGAAAACAAAAACAAAGCGTCAGATATAAGTCTGGTATGAGAAACTCAAGAAATATATAGTTAGCATATAATAGTACTTTTGAGACCGCATGGAATGCCATAACGATTAACCCCTCAAATGACCACCATCTAATTAGTACATAAGGTGATATAATACATAATGTCTAGGGTGTAGAATATAAATATTATAACATAGCTGGAATGGTTACATTGGTTACATTCAATATCATATTAGAGGGTACAATCAAAACCGATAAGGAACGTTCGCATAATGGATTTTCCATGGAGATCCCTTCGGTCAAGCCGAAATCCAATCTCCTACACAAGGGTAAGAAAATACTTCTGAGCACCATTTATCTCTAGATAAAATATACCATAAGGTAAACATAACTGTTCCAGTTTAAATATGAGATCCCGAATGTCATCACTCCTACGCGCAACATCGATAAACATACTCTAGATCTGGAGTGATAATATCCTATCATGGGTTAGCAAAACCCCAAGCTATGCTCCTACTCTGTTTTTAGCCACTTCCGATGTCAAGATCACATTCGGCATCTTTCACACGAGTCTTCATCACTCGAACAGAACACGAATCCCAAATTGGATACTTACCTCTCGAATAGATCTCGAAACCAAACATGGATTCCCATATCTTAGTAGATCTCGAATCACGCATGGATTCCCACATCCTGAATAGATCATAATCCACTACATGTGCAGTATCCTAAACAGATCTCGAATCTCCATACAGATCCCTGCATCTTGAACAGATCCACTTCCAAGAGATAGAACACGTATCTGAAACTTAAAGTGATTTTCGATAAGTAAAACACTTATCGATCCTGGTCTCTCCAGGACTGAATCGACGAATTTGGTCATTCAATGATTATGAGAGCGACCGCATGTTGAAACCAAGTTACATATACTTATAATATTTCCAATATTTTTGTCTCACACAATCTCTCGATCAAGAGTAAAGTCGATAAGTTAGAGCTCTATTTCTCAAATCCCAATATGAACATCAGTCTTAATTCCAATAGATAGACAAGCATACTTCATCGGCTTTTTGTGATAAACATACAACTAAATGATTTCCATAAATGAGTATAAGTACTTATCTCAAATGGTATAAGTATATACGCAAACCATTTACAAGATTTCTTAGTTTAAACCTTTACTCTTTTCATCCTTTTCAAAAAGATTCCTCACTTATAAATTCCTTTAAAATATCCATTTTAAGGATCTAAGTACTTTCACAAATCCATTTAATAGGTTTAAGACTGATGATACTCAAACATTGTTACTACAAACCCAAAACCATTTCGCTAATGCTTATCTTTAAAACATTATTAAAGATCTATTTACATTCATAAGTATAACCAAAAAGGGTTAAAGACGAATGTTATTTAAACATTGTCACAACAAACACAAAACCATTTCACTTATGCTTATCTTAAAACATTATTAAAGATCTATTTACATTCATAAGTATAATCAAAGAGGGTTAAAGATGAATGTTATTAAAACATTGTCACAAAAAACCCAAAAACATTTCGCTTATGCTTATCTTTAAAACATTATTAAAGATCTATTTACATTCATAAGTATAATCAAAGAAGCTTAAAAATGAATATTATTAAAACATTGTCACAACAAACCTAAAACCATTTCTCTTATGCTTATCTTTAAAACATTCTTTTTAAAGGTCTACTTACATCCCTAAGTATAATCAAAGAGGGTTAAAGATGAATGATATTAAAACATTTTCACAACAAACCCAAAACCATTTCACATATGCTTATCTTTAAAACATTCTTTTTAAAGATCTATTTGCATCCTTAAATATAATTGAAAAGGGTTAAAGACGACAGTTATTAACACATTGTCACAACAAACCCAAATCATTTTCCTACTTGTTACTATCACTATAATCCTTTGTTTTAAAGATCTATGTTCATATTCGGTTAAGATCGATAATCGACTAATCGATTATCTAGTCAAAAACCATTGCTTATACAAATCAATGTTCGCATACTTAAATCGTTTCCAACATTCTTGACTTAACTATTCCTCATTCAAGAGGGAAGCTCGGTAGGTTAGAGCTCTATTTCTTCATCCCTACTCGACATCAATCTTTAACTCTCAGAAATAGATAAACTTACTTTGTCGGCTTTAGCATTAAGCAAAGTTAATCACCTTTTTTTAAACAAGTAAATAACAAGATTAACACATTTCCGACATTTCAGCTTATACTATTCCTCATTCAAGAAGGAAGCCAGGTAAGTTTGGGCACTAGTTGCTCTAAGCCTTGCCTAGACACCTCATTCTTGACTCTCACAAACATACAAGTTTACGCATCGGCTTTTAGTGTTAAGCCTAGTCAATCACATTTATCAAACCTTATATATTTAAAATAATACTTTAGAAATAATTGTAAATAGGTTTTATATATCTATGTAAAATATTACTTAAAAATAACCAATCGAGAAATTTGATAAAAAAACATGTTTTACATTTTGCATCACTTTACTTTCAAAATTCTTAAATAATCATTAAAACTATATTTAAAATTCTAATATTTTTTTCATACTCAAATAAATTTTATAAGAACTTCCATAAAAATAATTTGTAAAGAAAAAAATTTAGAAACCATTTAAATTATGAAAAACTAGCCAAAACATCGCATTTTAAATACATAAAACCATAAACGACTTACTATTGCATTTATAAGTGCTGTTAAAAGTCCTTGTTAAAACAACATTGAAAAGCACAAATTTGCGACTAGTTTTAACCACTTAAACAAATGACCTGATACTTTATATTTATAGCAAGTACTACCATTAGGTTATTTAAAAACCATGGGAAGAAATCCGTAAGAATATCTTTCCATTTATTTATAAATTTTTTTAAAAACATGGGATTTCGAAGTGCACTTATAACTAGGCATGTCAATGGGCAGGGTTCGGTCCGGGTATTATAAAACCCGGACCTGAGTCCAATTACAATAATTTAAACCCGAACCCGGCCCGAACCCGTAGGGTATTTCAACCCAATATCCGAGCCCGGCCCGTCGGGCTTTTTAAGCCCGCTGTGTAATAACTATATACCTAACTCAGAATATTTATGTTAAAACAATATTTTAAAACTGCAACTTTGGTAAAATTTGTATACAAACAATGTTAACATATAAATTGGACAGTGATGTAGTCAAGCTCATAACAAAAGTATGCAGTAACATCTACATGTAAACAAACAAAATGGTAAATAAATAACATACGCACTCATGTTTTGATATGACGAAAAACTAATAGTCGGATCGGGCCCTAACAGGGCCGGGTTTTGATAAAACCGTACCCGACCCGAATCAGGCCTGAGTCGGATTTGGGTAGTAAAAGGCAAAACCCATACTCGCATAAATAGGGCGGGTTCGGGCCGGGCTCGGGCCGAAGCCCGTACCATTGACAAGCCTACTTATAACGACTATTCTCATTTAACATACAAGTTAAACAAACATTTAAACATTCAAGGCCACGCCACATATTTAAGAGGGTAATAGAAGTGAGGTTATATAATATAAAGTTATCATTTGCTTTCAAAAGCAAGAGGGATCCAAAGTTTATAACTTTACTTAGTTAATGCCACTTTAACTATTATATTTTGTACACAACATATATATACACAATATATACTTAAGAGATAATGAGATAACTCACTTAAATCCATGCCTATTCCAAGCACAAAGGCGCAAGTACCAAAGAACCATCTCCTTCCATCAACAAAAGCCTAAAGGTCCAACCTTTAGCATTTCCAAACAAAAGCCACCACCTTCTTCCTCCTCTTCCCAAGCTCACTTATTTCCTATGATCTTAGGCCCAAAACCAAAGTTTAAAAGAGATTAGAGAAGATTTGGTTAAATTTTGAAAAAGTTAGAGTAATTAGTGGATTAGTGCTTAAGCACTCCCATCATTTTCAACCCTCCTACTTCACCTCAAGCTTAGAAATTTATTTGTGACTACTAAGTAAACCCATCCCCTCTATTTATAGGCTTCAAGTGGTGAAGCATAAGCTTACTCTCACCCCCTTGGAAGGCCCATTACATCTACTTTATCATTTGCTTAACACTTAAGCATTTCCATTTAAGATTACTTTTACTTTATGTCACTTCTCCTTTAGGCTAATTACTATTATACCCTTACCATAATATCTCTTATCCTATAGGAAGCTTCTAGAACGTTCCAAGCTTGTATGAATAGGAGAGTGTTCAATTAGTGGCTAATTTGTTCATTGGATATTGGCTTAAGAGTTAATTTTTTCCATTTTTTCTCATATTCCTTATTTGCTCATTTTCCTTATTTGCTCATTTTCCTATTTAGTTAGCCATAAAAATAAAAATATTTTTAGTTGCTAATTTTCTCCATAATGATTACTTAGACATGTGTAAAAAATTTGAACAACTTTCGTTGAGAAAATAGTTGTTTATCGATAAAACAATTTTCGGTCATATTATTGATATTTTTTCCAAAGTATACATTTTTGTATAAATTTTTCCGAAACAAGTTTACCATCACAAGTTATGATTTAAAAGGGGGTTAAAATGCTTATTAAATCAGTTTAATAACATTAAATCAAAGATTCAAATATTTAAATAATTCAGATATTTAAATACGAAGTGTCTGAAATTCTGGATCGTTACATTCTCCCCAATTTAGAATATTTTATCCTCAAAATTTCAACACGAGCAACCAAAGAAATAACTGTACATTGTTACTTAACGATATCTTAATTATTAGCAAACAAAGCTCACGGTTTGCTCAAGTCCAAACCCTGTCATCGCACCAAGATGTTAACCAATCTCTAAACGTACTTAGGCGATTATTTATACCACCTTAGAACAAATTGAAGAGTCATTCCTGAAACTCTCCCTAAGCCAGTCAAAATATAGTATGAAAATACTAAATCCCTTACGATGCACATATATCATCCATGCACATTATCAATTCCAATCACTTGCTCGATCACATAGATCTCGCTTCCCAACTAGTATAGATAACTTGACCTCTTTAGTGCGGACTCCGAATAGGTTCTTTGATTAGACATCTCTATTCTCCTTACATAGCCATATATTATGATAGAAAACTTTGGGATCATATCAAGAATCCATATCAAGTGTTCGTCGTTAAGAATCAAGTGAAAAATCATTCTGTGGACTGGTGTAAACCATCTCGAAAACATGTATTCGAATACTGGATCAAGAACAGTCATGCTAATAAAACGATCTACGTACAACTTTCATATTTATCCTATTGGTTTCTTAACTATACTAATATCTTTTTAATCACGTTCATTTATCCAAATAGTATGTCGTTAATACTAAGATCATTTATGAAACATCTCATTAATCATAACTTCAAGTTTATAAACATTTTATAACTTAAGTGCATATCATATCATACTCCATTATATCCTAAGAGTATATACAAACATCAAATTTGTTTTACTAAACAAGTACATTCAACAAATTTAAACATGTTTTAACTTGTTATCTTCTTAATTCAAGTGTTATATATAAACTCAAGTTTTATATTTTCAAACACACTTAACTACAAGTTCCATAACCATCTGGAAGTACTCGACTGTTCAAAGTTTTCAAAAATCCCATTTCATTTTAACACATGATAACTACCAAACAACATATTATATCATGATGCACTTTCATAGTTTCCTAATGCATAAGCTACAAGTGTCCACGAAATGGCTTAAAAAATTTCAATAATTTATCAAACACACTTTACCCAAAAAGGGAAAACATGAAAGGTTCCAACATTTATTTCGGGCTATGCCACTATCACTTAGGCACCATTCATATAAAACTTTTCTACATAAAAAGTTCATATCCAATTTCCAACAAAACTTATGTTCTATTTCAAAATAATTTGAAATAATAATATATAGATATATCTTTTGTATAACAAATCATACTTTCGAAATCAAATTGAAATCCATTTTATTAAACAACCTTGTAGCATCCCCAACTAAGAAACCTGAAAATGAACACCGATAATGTTGAAGTTGTTAGCGCCAAAATTGGTCACTAACACCCAAACGTAAATGAAAGCACCAACCAACAGTCACTGATAACAGATAGAGTGTAAGTAGAGAGTATAAATATGAAGAGCAGTAAAAATTAAAAAGAAAGCAGAAAAAAAAAGTGGATTTATAGTGGTTCGGTTGACTCTGGCCTACGTCCACTCCAAAATTTTCCTTTTTATTGATATGAGAATCAATTACTGTTACAATTCGGAGTTTTCAAAAAAATTATGGCAGAGTAGCCTTAATGAGGAAGAAGAAGGGAAACATAATGAAGATCCCTTTTCTGAAGCCCCGCTTGCTGTATTTATAGGCAAAATCCGAGTTACTGGGCTTCCTTGGTAATCCGGGCCCATTAGGACAATAGTCGAGTCCATATAGCCGACCACTACTTTCCTGGAGTATGTAAAATGCCGATCCACTCCAGACTCGAACATGCCGACCCACTCGAGACTCCAACATGCTGGCCCATGCCGACCCACTCCAGATATAACAACCTGTAAATTTTCGATAATTTAATTTGTTAATTTAATGAATCTTGTTATTTAATATTGGAAGAAATAAAAAGTTGTAATGTAATAATGAAATGAATACTGAAATGAAATGTAACAATGTTAATTAAAGTAAATTTTTGATAAATTGAATGAAATTAGTATTATGAAAATAAATGGTAACATTGATTTGTAAGTAATAAAAGCTTGTTAATGTGACTAAAGGTTAACTGTGGCAAACTATTGTATGTTACCTAGCTATTTAGCCTGTTTATTTAAATTGGAAATAAATTTCAAGAAATGTAATTAAATATTATGTTAATGTAAATTAAGTTAATATTTGGAAATAATGTTAATTCTATTCATAATATGATAATTGGGAATAAAAAGAATGGAAATCAAGATTTATTAATTTATTTGAATTTAAATTATAGTAATTGGATTAATTGCAAATAAAGGAAATTAAATATTTAAATATATTACGTTAATGAAAATTAAGATGAAATTTGAGAATATTAATGTAATAAATCATGAACCAATGTTAATTTCATCCATTTGATAATAATGGATTGAATAATAGGATGAAAGGTCAATTAAATGGAATTATTGAAAATTTTGATTTATAATTTCTGAATTTAATGAAATTGAAATTCAACACTGAAATTGATGGATTAATCAACTTTAAATTGACATCTAAATTTGTTTAAATTATTGTAAGTGATTAAGAAATAAAAAATGATAGAAGTTGTAAATTATTAAAATTTGAACGGAAAATGTGATTTAATTTATATAATTATTAATTTATTTAATTAATGTGGAAATAGCCATTTTGGCCATTGACTCGGATTTCGATGAAACTAGTTTCATCGGATCCGTAACGGTGAATTATTGTAGGATTTCAATTTTCGTAACGATCGGACTTTTCGTTTGATCGTACGGGCTCGAAATGCCTTGAAATCAATTTAATTGAAATTAATTGAAATCAATTTGAAATAAGCTGATTTTTACATAACTTCTTCATACGATGGAATTAGGACTTGAAACCTGTTCCATTGAGTTTAAAATATTTGAAAACATCTATTTTGATATATAGGTTGACCCAATTTGGTTCTAGAGACAGAACGGGCTTTTCGGGTCGCTTATCGTTCCAATCCAAATCAAATCTTATCCGTTCTTTCTATTTTCTGACCTACCTATAAATAGCTCGTTATAAACCCTAGCTATCCCTTATTCTCATTTGTCTGTACGTACAATTCTTTCTGTTCTTCTTCTTCTCAATGGCAGACAAACCAATTCCCAAATTGCAAATCCAAATCAAAAATCAAATTGAAAATCAAACTCCACAAACTATATCGAATTATATATCGATTTGAAGCTCTCGACGAGCGCAAGTCAAATATGTGATTCGTTTTCGATCTGGGTCTATGCGTGTCCGGAATTCGAGGAACAGTTTTCGGCCGTTCATTAGCGATTGATGATCGTGGTCCGATTGACGAATCAAGGGCACTGGGTTGTAGAGGACGGCGAGCGTAGTCCATCGGAGTAGGTTGTCAGGCGAGTCGACGGCTTGATCGATGTGAAAATTCATCAAGGTTTTGAAGGTTTCGGCGGCTGCTCGTCACCGGTGGCTGGCTGCGTAGGGTCCGGAGGCTCGCCTCGACCTAGGCGGTAGGCTTGGGGCGGTGTATCGACGCCTGAGGCATCGGCGTTGGCCGTGGAAAAGTGGCGTCTGTAATTTGTTTTGCTTGTGATCACGATTTGGGTTGCCGCGTTCGTTCCTGGAGAGAGAGGTGATGACGTGTTTATCTTATCATATTATTTTATTTATTTATATTATATACCGTATGATGTTTTAATGTGCATATCTTTTCCATACGACACACGCGGTTTGTTCTGCTGGAATCGTAAATTCTGGAGATTTTTACGCTAGTTTAGATGAATTCTGAGATCGTTCAAATTTTGGGCTTAAATTGGATTTAAATTCAATTTAAATTCAAAGGTGAGTGTTTTAACCCACTCACAACTTCTAAAATTTCTTATGTTTGTTAAATTAAATTTATGATGTGATTTGAAATTTATTTATGACTGTTTGGTATATTTTAAATCATCATCTCAATTAATTTGAATTTATTTGAATTTAATCTTTATTTAATTTATTATTGAATATAAATTGCCAGTTAAATACCTGTTATTGATTATCAGTTCTATATTGAAGTTTATTGATTGATTTGGATGATGTTTGTAATGGATGTTGATTGTTGATATTGGATGAATGGATGTTTTATTTTATATCGTTATAAATTGAAAGTTCACTATGGGTTGAAATGATACATACCCGAATGATCAATGGATTAAGGAAAAATCATTATTGGTTGAAATGTTAGACTCGAGCGATTTTATGTATTTTATTAATAATTCAGGATTGCGGTTTGAAATGATATATAACCGTAAATATTAAATTGTAGATTGAAATGATAAATATCTGTATCACTTGACCCTAGGGTAGAGAATTATATACGGACACTGGATTGGTTAAATTAAATGATTTTAATATCCTTAATTTTCGAATTTAATTAAATGATATTTTGAAATAAAATTTGATTTATATGAATTGAAGTATTATTGGAAAAATCAAGTTTATGATGAAATGTGAAATGGTTTAAAGGAATAGATTTAAGAAATTAAATTGGAAGTTTAAAGTAAATTTTTAAGTATAAATGAAATTCTATCGAAATTAAGTTATTGAAGTTGTTTGAAAATAACTTTGAAATATTTTGAAATTGGAGTAATCCGAATTGATATTTGAACATGGATTGAAACGATATGAAATTCAATGGTTTATTGAAATGTTAAATTGAAAGGTTTGGAATTTGGAAATTGAAAATGGTCTAAATGTATTGAAATGAAATGAATAGTTTAATTTGATATTGATTCCAAATTCATGTTTAATATAATCTGTTTTAAAAATATATTATTTCAAAATTTCTAATTATTAAGATTTCAAATTATTAAACTATTTTAACCTGTATTAATTATATTAAATCATTTTAACTTATTTTAAACCATTTAATTTATTTAAACTAATTAACCTGTTTTAACTTATTTTAAATCTAATTAATCTATTTTAAGCTATTTAATCTATTTTAATTTTATTTAATCTATTTTAAATCTATATTAACTATTTATAACTATTTAAAACTATTTTCTTCTAAATTCCAAACTAAGTAAAATGGATGGGTTATATTCAAATTCTCGATTTTTAAGTGAATATGGTTAATGATGTTATAACCTAAGTTGGGGATTAAATAACATATTTGGTTTAATATGATATTTTGAAATGAGAGTTTAGCCTATTTTGGAAATATGACTTTTGAAAGGAAATATAATTTCGAACTACGATTTCAAATGTGATATGATTTCAAAGGTGAATATGATTTCGGAAGTAAGTAATGATTTCGAAAGTGATAAGATCTGAATTGAATATGATATTTTGATATCAATTATGAAATGGTTTGGAAATGTAAAAGAACAATCCGGTGTGTAATAAGCGATTGGTTGTTAAAGAGACCAGGATCGGATATTGTCATACTCTCTGCCAATACCGAAAACCACTTTGACAACTGTGTACGCAGTGGAGATTCAAGAATGAAGTAGGATGGTGGCGACGATCCTAAAGGTATATACGTGGACCTGACTCCCATGAGTTAGCTTAAGGTGGCTAAAACATGAGCAATTGACGGGCTAAGTAAGGCCATTCCTCCGATCGGGCACACTCCTTCAATACTATATTCTGACTTTGCGATTTTGGTGGCCACCCTCGATTTTTGATTTGGGAGTGTGTTCCGAGGTGGGCGGTAGTAGCTGCTATGCGTTACCACCAGTTCGGAAGTGTAATTGGTATATTTACCCTGGCATTGCCTAGTTGTGCCGTGTCACCTACCCTAGCGCGCCTTCTACGAGTTTGTTTTATGTCGTACCTATGGGGTATCCTCTGGCGGCTCCAGTTTACGGGGAGTTACGGTACTGTATAGACTATTGGCATTATAAAAATATGTTAATGGGGAAAATGTAACATCTTAACACTATTTTAATAGTTTATCTTACAGTAGACATATTGTAATAGCGTATTGTACTACATAGTAGGTAGTTTAACGGATCCTTATGAGATGTGAATCCCGAACATCTCTTAAGTTACTGCACTCACGTTAGACACTGGATAAGAGATGTCAAACCCCGTAAACATCTCCGACGTCGTTTACACTCATATTTATTTACCGTTGATTTAACTTACATAATATCTTTTAGTTCTGACTCGAGTATTTTGTCTTTTCAATTCGCTCGGGTCAGCCTGAGCATTTCAGGATTTGAAGACCTTATTTCTGGAGGACGAAGACGAAGATTTGTACTACTATTATTTACTATATAGAGATTTTATCACCCTTTGTGATGGGAAGTCCAGACGGGATTGTGAATACCCGAAATTGCAAGGGCTTCGTAAGAAGTGCCTTCGGTTCTGTTCGAACCCGGCACAGACTTGTATGGTTACATGTCTGACATTACACTTTGAGATATAAAGCCGATTTCTTTCAAATACATTTCTGTTGGTGGCAGAGAATTTATTCTCTTAGCTTTACACCCTTCTTTGAGACGTACGAGCTCAGAGGTTATGTAGTTGAAATTTATCAGCGATATATTCCCAATTTGGTAATGTGACATGCTGAGTGTTGCTGTGAAATGATCATTGTTTGATCATTTGTGATATGATCATTTGTTTGATCATTTATCTTTGTGATCATTACTTTGATCATTTGTTTGACCCGAAGCATGGCTTTAGGATAAAGCGTAGCTTTGTGGACGAGACTTCGTCGAACCTCACAACCCGGAAATGGTCGAAACAGGAATGATGCGGCAAGGTTTCAGGGGTAGCTTCCCTAGGGTATGACCATTCCTTCTGGAAAAGGGTAGTATCATGGTATGGAGCCCAGATACTTACTCATGTGGACACACTTTATTTATTATGTGTGATGTTGGTGTAGAGGATCCTCGGTTAAAGGTCCCAAAGGACCAGGGGTGGCATATCTGAGGTTTTGTATATTCCCCGGGAAGGGGGGTAGCCGGCCTTGTTTGGCAGAGAACAGTTTGGTTCTCGGGACGTCCTTCCAAAGGCGTTTCCATGTGGCAATGGGAAGTTCCTTGGCCTGACCATTTGTTGGAAAATCCATTCATCCAATACGAACCTTGTACGATTTTAGTTATAGAACCTGCCATTTACTTATGGTGGTCACCACTGTTTAGATGGTAGCTATAGTAGGCATAGTTCGGAATGTCTATGCTGGCTAAGATTTATATTATACTTTCGAAAAGTTTTCTACACTATGCACTAATAATAATATCAAAAAGGATTTGATTTTGCGTAGTAAGCATGTTTGACTATCATAAGAAGAATTCTCCTCCAATTCTGCGTTTGCATTGTGTGTGTGGTGGGAGGTCTTATGGTAGTTTCATTTTCTAAAAGCATTGCGAATTGATTTTAAAATTCTCTGCTATTTGTTTTAAAGATAAACTGTTTTTGTTGCTCACAACAGTCCCAAGACTGATCCAGAGTTTATTGTTTCTTTCCTAAACTCTGGATGCTCAAAATTTTTCTACACGAGCAGTCTAGAGTTGGGTTTTTTTTTCAGATAATCAGATTAGTAGATTTTTTGGAGCTAGTTCAGTCTTTGGATATGGACTGCACTCGCCTATCTTTGTGCATCGTTATTGGGAGTTCGAGCTATTTTTGGATTGGCGCTTTGGAGTTGGAGATTATCCGCTGCTGGTGTTATCTGTTTTCTTTTCCGCTGCTATTTGTTGTATCATATCTCTGATGTATATTGATATTCATTGTATCACTTTGTTGTATCAGATATTGTATATCAATATATTATTCTTTTTATTCCGCTGTGTTATTTACTTAATGTTGTTATAAGCTCCGGCGACTCGGATTTGAACGGTCGAATCTATGGCATTCGAGTACGATGTAAAGTATGGATGTCGATTTTCGAGCGGGCAAAATCCGCAGCCGTTACATTTGGTATCAGAGCTAAGGTTGAACTTTATCTCAGGAGTATAACACGTTAAGTAGCTCATTAGAGATAGAGTGAAGTAAACTCTAGAATGAGTATATCCCTAAGATATCTGTTCGAATGTCTCTGTAAATTCTCTTGCTATCCATTGATAGTGAGTATGAGTGCGAGAAGAGGACGAGATAGGGGACAAGGGAATACGACTATAAATGGTCAATACCCTGCAACAGTGGAAACAACTTTCTCATCAATATCCTTTGATTCGTTTCCAAATTCTTTTGATTGCTTCGTATCAGCTCCAGAAAGAAGTTTCGGTGTGATGGTGGCTCTACGAATCGTTGTAGAAAATTCTTACTTCGTATCTTCATCGGTTTCTTATCAGCTTTTTGATTTAAACCTTAATGATTATGAATTGGAAAATTTAAATTGAGTTAAATTGATTAATAGAATATGAAGCTAAAATTGAATTGTATCAATAAAACGATATCGTTTAAAACAAAATTTGAAATTCTATTGAAATTTCTCGGGTTGATCGAAGTCCGAAGAGGGACAAATTGGTATGTATTCTGAGATATTCCGACTTGAATTCGGAATCCGTATCTTGTGTTTGAGGAATTATAGGAGATCGAATCTATCTCTGTCTTATTTTCGTGCCTGCGAATTTCGAGGACGAAATTCTTTTAAGGGGGGAAGTTTGTAACGATCCTAGATTTTAATTTAATTTAAATTAATAATTCATTGAATTTTTGAATTAAAATTGTAAAATTAATTATCAATGAAAGCGAGTTTCCCCGATTCAAATGGAATCTATATTAAGTTATATGGATTTGAAAATATGTATATATGTGAATATATATGTATACGTGATATATGAGAAAATTTGAAGTTAATATATATATACGATATAAAAGTGATAAAATAAACGAATGAAAAATAATTAAAATAAAAGAGAATCTCACTTATATTATAAAGTGATAAAAATAAACAAGAAAACATAATTAAGTATGAAACAAAACCAAAGTGTGTATATATGAAAGCAAGAAACAAAGTATATATCCCTAAGTAATTAAGCAATGTACAAAATAATTATGTACAAACAAATAAAATATAAATATGCCCAAATGTGAAACCAGCAAACAACAAATGCAGCCTCCTTATGCTAAGAAAATATCTTTGATATTGTACATAACAAATCTCCAGCCGAAATAAAGTAAGAAGAAATATCTATGTACAATCAAATAAAATAAGTTTGTACAAGTTAATTAATGCTAGCCACAAAAATGTTTACTTCAGCCACCAAGAAGAAAATTATCACCTGTACAAAAACAGGCAACCCTGTAACTTGTTCCTTTATATATCAAAAATAATTTTCATTTCAGTTCGTTCCTCACAACATAGCAACCTGGAAAACAAGAAAAAAAAACAAGATTCCATTTAAAATACAACCAATACAAACCAGAGATTAAAGTAGAGGCTTCAACTTGCATTTCGAGAACTCTGTTTCAACATGATGGAAGGCTCTGTTCTTCTGTAAAACAACGGTGAGCAACACTTTTCTAAAGTTCAAGTGTTTAATTTGTTGCATGTTGAGTTCTGAATGAAATGGTTGCATGTGAATATGTATAGGTAGTTCTGCATATATGTATTGAATGTATGAATGTGTATAAACAAGTCTGTTTCACTTAAACATGTATGTTTCCCAGCCAAGCAAGTTTGGTCGAACTTCTTTTCTCTTGATCCAATCTAGGTTTAAGTATTTAACAAAACTTGTTTATTAGACCATAGAGTAGGCTTAAAAATTTAATTACGTTAAATTTTATTCGAATTACTCTGTAAAACCAATAAGAGTAGAACAAACTTAGAATAAGTAAGATTTCAACATGTTAATTCATTGAATCCCTAAACAAAGCCTTGATTTTTAAAACAAACGCATTACAGTCCAAATATCAAGTAAACCAGTTCTTTTAAATCTTATGCCTGAGATGATAGTGTTTATGGATGTGAATATACTTGTTGGCTTATATGTATATAAATGTGTTGAAATGATTAGGTGTGTGTCTGTGTTACTTACAGAGTTATCTCTGTCTAACAACAGTTTCTTTTAAAAACCTGATAGGGAATTAAGAATCATCACATCCAAATCTCTTAAAGCTTTGATTCTAGAATGAAATATACTTGTATATGTATAACATCATTTAAAAAAAAGCAAATTCAAGTATTCAAACTAAACATTTATGTGGAGAACGTTACATATACAGTGAGAATTTAAATTTAGCCCGAAATCAAATGTTCTAGTTTCATAATTGGATAACGTAAACAGTTTTAATTCGGAAAATTTTGAATTTAGAAAATAATCTCATAATTTTTTGTTTAACAAATTGTGAGAAATTGGATGTTGGACGAAATCCACGTTTTTTGCCAATTTCTGGCGATTGACGGCGAATGGTGGGGTGTGGTTGGGGTCGAAGATAGCTGGAGGGGGTAGATCATGGGAAAAATAATAGTTAAATTTTTAAAGAACTGTGTTGATTGAAATTTGATGATCTAGGGTTAGAGCAAATGTTTATATATGGGTCGGAAATCATGGTACCGCGTTGCCGTCAAAGCGTTTCGGGTGATCGCACCCATGGGGATGGGCTCGTGGGTGAGTGGCGGAGGTTTGGTCGAGCTCGCGTGGGCTCCGGTGATCGAATTCGTCGATGGCGGGGTGATTTTTGATTAGAGTATTTTGTTCCAATTTGATCTCGAATACTCGTTTCGATTTTATGGCGAATTCATGGATGCTGGGTGATTGGTTGAGATGAGGAGGTAGTTGCTGATCTATGGGGAGAAATCGCCGATGGTTTAGGTGGCGAATTCCGGTGTGCACGTGCATGGTGGTGATGATGTGTCAGTGGAAAGAAAATGGGGAGGACGTGGTTTCTGGGGAGAAACTCGAAGCATTCGAGTGAAACGATCGAGGATTTTGAGAGCTGTTTGAGTAGTTGCGTGGGTACGAGTCGTTTAAAATGAAGCTATCAGGTTTTAAAACTCGAAAGTTTAAAGAAAAAAAAAACAGAGATTTGAAAGGGAAAGGAAAAAGGAACGGGTACTCAGGGAAGTGACGAGTAGAACTCGGGGAAATGGATGGCTAACTCGAGGTGATACTCGAGTTTTTAATAAGGGAGGTCTCAGGCTTCCTTCAACTGCAGTAGTGTTTTTTTAATACCAAAGTGAAAGGATTTCCATCGAGTTTAAATACTGCAAACTTATTAAGTGTTTAATTTATTTGTAATTAAAAATTAATGACAATTAATTAAAGATAATTGATTACTTAAGATAATTAAGTAATTAAGAATAATTAATTGATGATTAAAGTTGATAAATTAGGTAATTAAAGGACAATTACTCGATTTAATTAATTAGTGATTAGAATAATCACTTATTGTAATTAATTAAGAATAATAAATTAAATGGCAATTAATTAAGGGTTAATTAATGTGATTGATTTAGGATAAATTAATATAAGTAATTAAAGGTAATTAATTACGTGAAGATAATTACTTAATTAAAAGTAATTAGATAATTAAAATTGATTTAATTAAATGATTAAAGAATAATTAATCAAAATGATTTGTAATTAATTAATGTTAATTAACCAGGTTTAGAAATTCATAAGTAATTAAGCTAATTTAAATAAATCAGATAATTAACTGATCTTACTTATGGATGTTTGGATTCTATTGAATGTGAATTATTTGATATACCTGATTTGTGATGCTTTGTGATATGAATTACTTTGTGCTAAGCTGTAATTTCTATATCTGTGATGTATATATTGTTATATGAATATGCAACACTTTGCCCATAGAACGACACTTAAATTTCGATGCGACAGGGAGTCGGATTCCAGTTGGTTATCCGAAACCCACATCGAATTATAATTGTGAATCTTTGTGACCGATAAATTTATTTTACCTATGAATCTGTGAATGAAGATAAGCGTTATCGATTATACCGCTTATCGATATATCTGTGATGATTGATGTTGCACTATTGTGTGTGAAACCCCTGGACTACACCACACACAAATATGGATTTCACGTGGAAATCGGTTAAGTCATAGATGATTTAAATTTAATAATTTTGGAATTGAAATTTTTAATTTCAATTGATTTTGAAATTGGAAATTTGGGTTTAAAGTGAAAAGCTTTTGAAATGAAATTTCAAAGATGAAATTTATTTTGAGTAACTTGATTGAGTTTTGAAATTTAAATATTTTGATTTTGAATTCAATATTTGAAATTGAATTCTATGATTTGGAAACCAGGGTTTAGAAAGGCCATTCAACTTATAAATGAGTTTATATGTTTTAAACTATTTTAAAGGTATTGATTTGGGAATTTGAATTTAAATTCAAAGACTTTAACTCGTATAAATGAATCAGATTTCCAAAATGAAAACAATTTGTTTTAAAAGAATAAAAGCTTTCAGATAAGAAATGAAATTCCAGTTTAATTAAAGGAATTTCAAGATTGAATTGAAAAAAATGGTTTTCCAAGTTATGAATGAATTCTTTTTGAAAGCTATGAATTGAATCTGTTATTTTTAACAGATTTAAAATGATCATTTGTTTAAACCATTCGAAATGAAATTGTTTTGAAAGCTATAAGTTGAATCTTTGTTTTAAAGATTTAACGAGTTAATCCAATTGAAACGGAAATTGTTTTGAAAACTGTGAATGGATTTTTGTTAAACTGGGTGAACTTTGTGAACTAAATCTTTTTGTTTAAAAGATTTGAAATGGTAATCGATTGAAACCATTTAAAAAGAAGTTGAATTATTAAGTTGTGACTTAATTGAAATCAGATATCCATATGTTTTTAAATATTGCGCTCATTATTCGGGTTAGCCGGGAAAAGACATTTGTGTCATATAACCCATTCCGAATAGTGATACGTCGTATATGGATAGCATTTGAAGACCGGTGGTGAAGACCGGATATTTTCGAAAACGAAAGGAGAACTCGTCGAATGTCTCTGCATCGACTGGCCCCGATATAGAGATTTTATCACCCTTTGTGATGGGAAGTCCGGACGGGATTGTGAATACCCGGAATTGCAAGGGCTTCGTAAGAAGTGCCTTCGGTTCTGTTCGAACCCGGAACAGACTTGTATGGTTACATGTTTGACATTACACTTTGAGATATAAAGTCGATTTCTTTCAAATACATTTCTGTTGGTGGCGGAGAATTTATTCTCTTAGCTTAACACCCTTCTTTGAGACGTACGAGCTTAGAGGTTATGTAGTTGAAATTTATCAGTGATATATTCCCAATTTGGTAATGTGACATGCTGAGTGTTGCTGTGAAATGATCATTGTTTGATCATTTGTTATATGATCATTTGTTTGATCATTTATCTTTGTGATCATTACTTTGATCATTTGTTTGACCCGAAGCATGGCTTTGTGACAAAGCGTAGCTTTGTGGATGAGACTTCGTCGAACCTCACAACCCGGAAATGGTCGAAACATGAATGATGCGGCAAGGTTTCAGGGGTAGCTTCCCTAGGGTATGACCATTCCTTCTAGAAAAGGGTAGTATCATGGTATGGAGCCCAGATACTTACTCATGTGGACACACTTTATTTATTATGTGTGATGTTGGTGTAGAGGATCCTCGGTTAAAGGTCCCAAAGGACCAGGGGTGGCATATCTGAGGTTTTGTATATTCCCCGGGAAGGGGGGTAGCCGGCCTTGTTTGGCAGAGAACAGTTTGGTTCTCGGGACGTCCTTCCAGAGGCGTTTTCATGTGGCAATGGGAAGTTCCTTGGCCTGACCATTTGTTGGAAAATCCATTCATCCAATACGAACCTTGTACGGTTTTAGTTGTAGAACCTGCCATTTACTTATGGTGGTCACCACTGTTTAGATGGTAGCTATAGTAGGCATAGTTCGGAATGTCTATGCTGGCTAAGATTTATATTATACTTTCGAAAAGTTTTCTACACTATGCACTAATAATAATATCAAAAAGGATTTGATATTGCGTAGTAAGCATGTTTGGCTATCATAAGAAGAAATCTCCTCTAATTCTGCGTTTGCATTGTGTGTGTGGTGGGAGGTCTTATGGTAGTTTCATTTTCCAAAAGCATTGCGAATTGATTTTAAAATTCACTGCTATTTGTTTTAAAGATAAACTGTTTTTGTTGCTCACACCAGTCCCATGACTGATCCGGAGTTTATTGTTTCTTTCCTAAACTCTGGATGCTCAAAATTTTTCTACACGAGCAGTCTAGAGTTGGGTTTTTTTCCAGATAGTCAGATTAGTAGATTTTCTGGAGCTAGTTCAGTCTTTGGATATGGACTGCACTCGCCTATCTTTGTGCATCGTTATTGGGAGTTCGAGCTATTTTTGGATTGGCGCTTTGGAGTTGGAGATTATCCGCTGCTGGTGTTATCTGTTTTCTTTTCCGCTGCTATTTGTTGTATCATATCTCTGATGTATATTGATATTCATTGTATCACTTTGTTGTATCAGATATTGTATATCAATATATTATTCTTTTTATTCCTCTGTGTTATTTACTTAATGTTGTTATAAGCTCCAGCGACTCGGATTTGAACGGTCGAATCTATGGCATTCGAGTATGATGTAAAGTATGGATGTCGATTTTTGAGCGGTCAAAATCTGCAGCCGTTACATTTGGTATCAGAGCTAAGGTTGAACTTTAGCTCAGGAGTATAACACGTTAAGTAGCTCATTAGAGATAGAGTGAAGTAAACTCTAGAATGAGTATATCCCTAAGATATCTGTTCGAATGTCTCAGTAAATTCTCTTGCTATCCACTGATAGTGAGTATGAGTGCGAGAAGAGGACGAGATTGGGGACAAGGGAATACGACTATAAATGGTCAATACCCTGCAACAGTGGAAACAACTTTCTCATCAATATCCTTTGATTCGTTTCCAAATTCTTTTGATTGCTTCATATCAGCTCCAGAAAGAAGTTTCGGTGTGATGGTGGCTCTACGAATCGTTGTAGAAAATTCTTACTTCGTATCTTCATTGGTTTCTTATCAGCTTTTTGATTTAAACCTTAATGATTATGAATTGGAAAATTTAAATTGAGTTAAATTGATTAATAGAATATGAAGCTAAAATTGAATTGTATCAATAAAACGATATCGTTTAAAACCAAATTTGAAATTCTATTGAAATTTCTCGGGTTGATCGAAGTCCGAAGAGGGACAAATTGGTATGTATTCTGAGATATTCCGACTTGAATTTGGAATCTGTATCTTGTGTTTGAGGAATTGTAGGAGATCGAATCTATCTCTGTCTTATTTTCGTGCCTGCGAATTTCGAGGACGAAATTCTTTTAAGGGGGGAAGTTTGTAATGACCCTAGATTTTAATTTAAATTAATAATTTATTGAATTTTTGAATTAAAATTGTAAAATTAATTATCAATGAAAGCGAGTTTCCCCGATTCAAATGGAATCTATATTAAGTTATATGGATTTGAAAATATGTATATATGTGAATATATATATATACGTGATATATGAGAAAATTTGAAGTTAATATATATATACGATATAAAAGTGATAAAATAAACGAATGAAAAATAATTAAAATAAAAGAGAATCTCACTTATATTATAAAGTGATAAAAATAAACAAGAAAACATAATTAAGTATGAAACAAAACCAAAGTGTGTATATATGAAAGCAAGAAACAAAGTATATATCCCTAAGTAATTAAGCAATGTACAAAATAATTATGTACAAACAAATAAAATATAAATATGCCCAAATGTGAAACCAGCAAACAACAAATGCAGCCTCCTTATGCTAAGAAAATATCTTTGATATTGTACATAACAAATCTCCAGCCGAAATAAAGTAAGAAGAAATATCTATGTACAATCAAATAAAATAAGTTTGTACAAGTTAATTAATGCTAGCCACAAAAATGTTTACTTCAGCCACCAAGAAGAAAATTATCACCTGTACAAAAACAGGCAACCCTTTAACTTGTTCCTTTATATATCAAAAATAATTTTCATTTCAGTTCGTTCCTCACAACATAGCAACCTGGAAAACAAGAAAAAAAACAAGATTCCATTTAAAATACAACCAATACAAACCAGAGATTAAAGTAGAGGCTTCAACTTGCATTTCGAGAACTCTGTTTCAACATGATGGAAGGCTCTGTTCTTCTGTAAAACAACGGTGAGCAACACTTTTCTAAAGTTCAAGTGTTTAATTTGTTGCATGTTGAGTTCTGAATGAAATGGTTGCATGTGAATATGTATAGGTAGTTCTGCATATATGTATTGAATGTATGAATGTGTATAAACAAGTCTGTTTCACTTAAACATGTATGTTTCCCAGCCAAGCAAGTTTGGTCGAACTTCTTTTCTCTTGATCCAATCTAGGTTTAAGTATTTAACAAAACTTGTTTATTAGACCATAGAGTAGGCTTAAAAATTTAATTAAGTTAAATTTTATTTGAATTACTCTGTAAAACCAATAAGAGTAGAGCAAACTTAGAATAAGTAAGATTTCAACATGTTAATTCATTGAATCCCTAAACAAAGCCTTGATTTTTAAAACAAACGCATTACAGTCCAAATATCAAGTAAACCAGTTCTTTTAAATCTTATGCCTGAGATGATAGTGTTTATGGATGTGAATATACTTGTAGGCTTATATGTATATAAATGTGTTGAAATGATTAGGTGTGTGTCTGTGTTACTTACAGAGTTATCTCTATCTAACAACAGTTTCTTTTAAAAACCTGATAGGGAATTAAGAATCATCACATCCAAATCTCTTAAAGCTTTGATTCTAGAATGCAATATACTTGTATATTTATAACATCATTTAAAAAAAAAGCAAATTCAAGTATTCAAACTAAACATTTATGTGGAGAACGTTATATATACAGTGAGAATTTAAATTTAGCCCGAAATCAAATGTTCTAGTTTCATAATTGGATAACGTAAACAGTTTTAATTCAGAAAATTTTGAATTTAGAAAATCATCTCATAATTTTTTGTTTAATAAATTGTGAGAAATTGGATGTTGGACGAAATCCACGTTTTTTGCCAATTTCTGGCGATTGACGGCGAATGGTGGGGTGTGGTTGGGGTCGAAGATAGCTGGAGGGGGGTGATCGTCGGAAAAATAATAGTTAAATTTTTAATGAACTGTGTTGATTGAACTTCGATAATCTAGGTTTAGAGCAAATGTTTATATATGGGTCGGAAATCACGGTACCACGTTGCCGTCAAAGCGTTTTGGGTGATCGCACCCATGGGGATGGGCTCGTGGGTGAGTGGCGGAGGTTTGGTTGGGCTCGCGTGGGCCCGGTGATCGAATTCGTCGGTGGCGAGGTGATTTTTGATTAGAGTATTTTGTTCCAGTTTGATCTCGAATACTCGTTTCGATTTTATGGCGAATTCGTGGATGCTGGGTGATTGGTTGAGATGAGGAGGTAGTTGTTGATCTGTGGGGAGAAATCGCCGATGGTTTAGGTGGTGAATTCCGGTGTGCACGTGCACGGTGGTGATTGTGATATCCCGGGTTTTTGGGCAATATAAATTTAATAATCAGTATTGATAATTTAATTGATTTGATAATTTTCTTTATAATTTAAAATTAAATTGGTTAATTTAATATTTTATAGTTAATAAATACTTAATCTGGAAATATTGATTTAAAATTGATAAGATTTGTTTGTTAAAACTAATAAAGTTTTATTCTATTTATAATATATATATTTGATATATATTGTGAATGGAAATATCTTTTGTTTTAAATAAAAGATGAATTTTTCAAATTGTAATATATATGTATGTATATGTTATAATTTGATATTGTTGATAATTGATGTATGAATGGATATTGTAATTTTAAAAGCTTTGATTTAAATTTAATATCTTTTAAAAGTTAAAGATTAATTCAATTGTTTTCAAAATATAAAATAATTATTATTTCTAAAAGTACGATAGTTTAAATAAGATTTAATAAAAGATTTATTTTTATCTTGTTTTCTTTTAATAAGTATAAGACTAAAATGATTAAATATATATAGTTTTAAATAAGCTTTCTTTTTAATATCTCTTTAAGTTAAATAATCTTAACATAAATAAATAATAATTCACATTTACATAAATAGAAAAACATAATTACTTTTATTAATAAGGGTTTAGACATAATTATGTATTGTTTTAACACTTGTCAAACATATAAACAAGTTGGAAAATTGTCTAACTTATAAAATAAACAAGTGGCAAGATATACTTTCTCTAAAAATTGAATTAAATTAATATAATGTGGTAAAAGAGATCTGGTCTTCATTTTTACAGTTCGATTTTTTTTTCTTCAAACTTTTTCTCTCCTCATCTTTCCAAAAACTGAAACAAAGAAATAAATAAATCAAAACAGAAACCAAATGCAAATGAAACTGAATCAAGCTACAAACAACAGTGTTCAAAATCAATTCAACCCAGCAACTAACTCACCAACTAGATTTCAAAATTCAACTAAACAAGGTTCCAGATTCAACATTAAACAACATGCAAGGGATTTCAACAGCAAGCAAAATCAAAAGCTTTTGCCAGATCAAAGTTTAAAAGCCTGGAAAATGTTCTGCCCTGTTCTCTGCTTTGTTTATTGGTGAGTAAATATTTTAAAAACAGACTTTAAATCTGATAATTGACTTGATATATGTGATGGATTGTTCTGTGATGTTATATATGTTTAAATGAATATTATCTGTGAATGCATGTTAAATTTGTGGAATGTCTGAGTTTATCTAAGTCACTGTATGCATATATCCTCTTACAGGATTTGATTTCTTTAAGGAAAAAATTCAAACCACCAAATAGAATTAATATTAGACCTTGATATTTAAAGGAAAGTTGGTTGTTAAAACATGATGATAATTTTTAAAAATAATTAAGGATTTTAAATTCAACAAATAATTTTAATAATAGGAAATAACAGTGGTGTACAATTTATATCAGAAATTCATGTGATACAATTTCTAGCTTCAGTTATATAATTAGATTCATATCTGAAATTGAGGAATTTTGGAAATCAAATCAAGATTTTTAAGCAAGTATTTAGAGAGATATGTTGAGATGAACAAATTTGGTACTTTCGTCAATTATAGTTGATCAACGTGATGATCGGAGGTAATTTCTTGATCGGAGCTTGCTTTAGTATTGGAGATGATAGGAAAAATATAGTTGAATTTTTCCAATGTTTAAATTGATCGTATTCAATCAAACTAGGGTTTTAGGGGAAGTTCTGTTAGTCTGATTGTCGAAGCAGTTTCAACATGGATGGGAGACCGAAATCGATCGCGATAAGTGGAAGTTACTCGTTAGGGTTTGGCATTGCTTCAGGTTGGTCGGCGAGGTTAGTCGAAGTCTGAGTCGAGGCGGAGTGATGTTTTCTGATCAATGTTGGTTCCAGAATTTGATCATTTTGGTTCGATTTTGTTGCCAAGGTGATATCGTCGATCTGGGCTTGGATTTGAGATCACGTGGGTTAGTAGCGACGTAGAGGAGCATCGCGATGATCGACATTGGCCAGAGTTGCCTGTGCATGTGCACGTGTGCACGTTCGTGTGCCAGAGGAAATCGACGTTTGGAGAAGACGAATTGAACTCGAGTCTGGGTTCGTGTTTCATCGCGTGCGACTCGAAGCAGATACGTAGGGGAAGAGACTCGAAGCTAGCTCGTGTTTTTAGTAGGTTTACTCGGGTTGCTTTATTTCCAGTAACCTGGGTTTGAGTTTTTAAAAAGAAAATTATGTTTGGGTTTTAAAATTTAAAGAATAAACAAATTTTCAAGTATTTGGTAAATTTGGAAAAGATTTATAAATGCTTTATCTCTAAGTAAGGTTATTATTATGATTTGTAAATAATTTGTTTTGAATAATAAAATTCAAATAATTCAAATAATTTATTTATGAGGATAATAAGATTTAATTAATATTGATATGAATTTAAGAATACTTAATTTAAATATGATTTGTTAATAAGTAGAGATTAATTAAAATAAATGGTTTTCTTATTTTAATTAAGGATTTTTAAATATAAAATGTTAATTAATTAATTGTTTAATTAATTTTAAATAATTAGTTAATTATTTATTTAATTTTAAATAATCACTTAATTATGGATTAACTAAGTGTAATTACTTAATAAAGTAATTATTGGTTAATTATTGAATGAAATTACTTATGGAAGTAATTAATAGGAGAATTACTCATGGGGTAATTAGTTAAAGTGATAAAAGGGTAATCACTTGAAGTTATTAATCTTAGGAATTGATTAATATAATTGTTGAGATTAATTAATTATGGAGTAGTTAATTAATTAATGAATTAAGGATTATTTAGTAATGGAATTACTTATTAATTAAGAAAGTAATCAAGATTTATTAATGGAAGTAATTAGAAGATAATTACTTATGTAAGTAATTAAAGGTTAATTACTTAATTAATTTCCGTTAAGTAATTAATGTGATTTATTAATTAATAAATGAGATTTAGTTAAGATAAATTACTATGTGTAATTAATTAAAATGTAATTAATTAATAAAGTAATTAATAAATGATTTATAACTAATATAATTGATAAATAATTACTTAATGAAGTAATTAAAGAATTAATTAATTAAATTAATTAATCAAGGATTAATATAATTAATTAAGAGGTTAATTAATTAAGATAAGTAATTACAAATTGTTAATTACTGTTTATGATTAATGAGATGGTTAATTATAAATAAATTATTTAATTTAATTAAAGAGTTAATCAATTAATAAAGATTATTTAATTAATAAATTAGTCAAGGTTGATTAATAAAAGTAATTAATTTAAGTATGATTAATTAATTGAAATAAATTAAGGATTAATGCAATTAATTATAGTTAATTAATTAATGAAGGATCATTAATTATTGTAATTAATGATAAGTAATTAAAGGTTAATTACTGAAATGGTTAAGGATAATTAATTGGTGAAATCAATTAAAGGCTAATTACTTGAATGTAATTAAAGATAATTAATCAGGGAAGATTAATTAAGGAAGATCATTAAAAGATGATTAATTAATTAATTTGTAATTAATTAAAGTTAGTAAGTAGGATTAAGATAATCCAAATGATTAAAGGATAGTAATTAATTTAATTAAAGATTGATTAAATTGATTTGGAGATAATCAAACCTGCTTATGGATGATTGATTGATATTGGATATTGGGTGATTTGGATATCTCTGATATATGTGATATGCTGCTTTGTGAGATGAATGTTTGATATGAATTATCTATTGTGATAATGTGATTCATCTATCTGTTTATATCATTCTGAATATAAGTTAACTGTTTAAACCCTTAAGAATAACTTGGCCTTAAAAGATACGTTTTGGATTTCGATGAGACCGGGATCGGGTTTGCTACATTACAGCGTGATAGGGGGTTCTCGCTTTGCGTTAGGTGGCGAACGGGAGACTCTTACCCCTACATGTCCCCGGGGGTAGTATAAGGCCTTTTGGGGTTGGTTGCGACTCGAGAGGGTGGCCGTAAAAGCAAACCCAATCAGAGCCAGGTTGAGTGAATACCTAGGCTCTGAAGTGGTGTCTATCTTGAGAGCGCGTAATTGTTAGTTATATAAAAATGGTTTTATATTGTGTTAATTGATCGGTTGAGTGGTATATGGATTCTGGTCAATACGAGTAGCTAACGTTATTGATAGGGATCTCTAAACACTTGAACCAGGCCAACGGACACAATATTGTTTTAAAGAGGTAGATGAAATAATTCTACCCAGAAATAATTTCTATATAAAAAAAATATATATCATTTTAAATATATATATTTATGTATTTCTACCTATTTATTGGGTTACCTGTTCGGGTTTTCCAATATAAGTTATAAAGGTAGATAAGGTGGTAGTGTGTGTAACACAATTACCAATAGTTGGAGTTTGAATGTTTGAGGTTGGAAGTATATATCGAGACTGTAAACCCAATATCGTCTCGAGTAAATTGGCAGTATGGAGTAAGGATGTCTCGGATCTCAGAAGAAAATCCTTTTCAAGATTCGGAGTCCATTATTGGAGTGTAAGTTTGGTTGAGCTCGGGTGAGCAGATTTTCTAGAATTAAATCTGTCGATTGTGCAGAAGTAAGTGATGGTAGCTTGGCGACTTCAGGAAGGAGCAGTTGTGTGATGAAACGCAGTATCTATGGATGTTCCCGAAGGAGATGTTATTTTTGGAACCAGATCAAGAAGGTATTGGAGGAACAGTTGATGTCTACCGCAGGAAAGACTCGACTGTATAGAAATTCTCTGGATATCGAGTAAGAAAGTTTTATCTGTTTGGAAGTATGGGACTAAGGTCGATTAGTTGTTCTTCGGACATGGTCTCATTGTTTCCCCTTAAGAAGAGTAAGTTATTGGCATTTGGTTTGGAGCCCGAGTTTCTTTTGGGATGTCTGTATTCTCGGAGGTCCGTTGTGAGGTTTGTTGATGGTCTTAGTTTTGAGAAGCCTTTGGATTAGAAGCTTTTGGTTAACAGTGGTAGCAGTGCAACTCGAAGTGTTTGGTGCGCTGACGAGGAGGTCTTTGGCTTAGCAGTGTCCCAATGTGACGACCCGCCCTTCTCGACCCTCGAAAATCGACACAAAATACTCAACAGTATAATATGCCGACGATCGAATGCCGGAAAAGACAGATTGTAGAAGAATAAGAAAGTAGATAGAAGAAGAAAGAACTAAACAAAATCAGAACCTCACAGTCGCAGCGGATAAAATATAATATATAGAACAGAACTTTACACAAATCAAAACTATATCTGTTTATATACAATACATCATCATCAGAGTATATCAATACAACCAACCATAGCCAGTCAAACAATCTCAACAATCACAGCAGCGGAATAATACAAGTACGAGAAATACGTCTCGGACTCCAGCTCCTCTCCTGAGCTCCATAGCATCCTATCCTGTAAATATACTCGGTCTGACCCGAGCATTATAATAAAATAACACCCGAGTCAGTCTGGAATACCAGCGCATCATAAATACATCCAAACTGATTATTAAAGTTCAAAAATCCTTTGAAACAAAAGCATCTCGTAAGACCACGCCACAAATAAACATGTCGGGTTTTTACCTTACGATAGCTAAAACACTTTTTATAAAAATCCTATGATATTATAATAGTGTCTATTTACAAATACTTATTAAAATAGCTGAAATTGTTACATGATTAAATTCCAGCATACTAGTATACAAACAAATACCGTACAAGGCACGTAGGGAAAATGGATTTCCAACGAATGACTAGGCACTGGGGTACCACCTGTCACAGTACGTGGCCTAGATCACAGTACCGAGGAGTACGCCCGCTCCCCTGCAACACAAGACCGGAATCATCCCTTACTGGATAATTCCAAGTAAAATCACCCCACGGTTGTGATCAGCAACCGCACCACTAAGCCGAAATAAAAGGGACATCTAGACAGGGATGACCTTACTCTCAAGTGGGGGCTACCCACGAAGCCTTGCTGCATAACCCCTGATTTTCAGTCATTCCCGGTTGATGAGGCTTGAGGCTAAACGATACCTTTCAGAACATATCCCTTAGAATGCCCATCGTCCACCTGACGATGTCACGAAAGCATTCGTCCATATAAGTCCGTCCCGGGTCCGAACGGAACCGAAGGCACTACCCCTACTACATCCGTTTTGGAAATATCCTCAGGATTAGTAGCGACTAGCCCTTGCACTTCACTGCTCCATCTTCGACTCCGAAATCGTTTTCGCGAAACGTACAAACCGGATCGAAGTGGTTTTCGAGTCTCCAGACCTAGAATCCCGGTATACGGAAACTCGATCCCGGTCTCTTCGAAACGATCAGCGCATTTGGCCAATATTGATAGTCGGTGATTTAACTATCAATTAATGTTCACAAACATCCATAAACATCCATCACACAATAAATAATCTCACACATTATTTATTCTTCCCTTTAATATCTTTAAAAGATATATTCACATTTCAAAACTCATTTTGAACGAATTCCCAAATTTCCTCCTTTACATGGTAAACCATTTTACCCTTTATTCCCATCGGGAATAACCAAGTATAAAACAATTTGCATTTAAAACCGTTAAAATACTTTATACTGAAATATACTTTAAAATATGAAAATTACTTCTATTTATTTACTCAAAATATAAATTTAAAATATGTGAAGAAAACTAGTTATTAACACATAAACTTTGATTTTAAAAATAAGGGTTTTAGTTTAACTAAATTCAAAATAGCGTTATAAGAAGAAAAATGCTAATTTTTAACAACTTGAGCTAAAACCAACTTTTAAATAAATCCATTGGTAAAATAATTGCTAATATACTCCCAAATTATTACGGTATTAAAAATTATTAATTTATTTCTTTAAAAATAACGATTTCTTAAAAATACTTTTTAAAATGATTTAAAACTTAACCTTTAGCTAAATAAAATCTTTTTATAAACATTTACTTGGTTTTCCCAGGGAAACACTTTCCCGTTTCTAAACATTCCAAAGTACTCTTTCATATAAATCCACTGATTTATTTCAAGTCAATTATGTTTTACAACATAAATCCCAAATCCCATATTTAACTATAACTTCATCCGAAGTTCACACCCAATTTCCCATATTCGGAAATTCATTTTTAAATTATAGTTTAAAACATTTTTAAATAACAATTTGGTGGAATTTCAAATGAAAGCCGAACTTCCATTTCACTTAATTAAAATCCCAATGAAATACAACATTTCAAAATATTCTATTTTCATTTGAACTTGTTAATTTATAGTCGGAAACCCCATTTTAACATATTTTTAATTTCCGGATAACATTAGCCATTATTAAAATAAACATCGTTATTTTAAACAATTTATAATTTCATAAATTTAATTTCCAGAAAACTATCTTTCCATTTACCCATTTTATAAACTTCCCATTATATTCAAAATCCCAATTTGACCCAATTTACATTTTTCTTTTCAAATCCAATTTCAAATTTTATTCTTTGAAATTCTAAATTTAACAATTCAATTTATTTCGTAAAAACACTTTTTAGCCATTTATAATTTAATTCTGTGATTACAATTTATACCACACTGTCACAGAAAAACTAAATTTCCAGATTTATCAATCACATTATATAAACAGGTATCACTATCAATTTTAAAATAATCGCTACATTGTGAGGAATCCAGTTGGATCCCTCCAACCTGTTTCTCCCTGCATCCACAAATATTAGCACATCACAATATAAATATCAATCCAGACTGATAATCACTGATATAATCAACCATCCACACAGATATTTAAATATCAATTATTTATAATGTCTAGCATCCAGATGTGAGTGAGAAAAACTCACCTTGAGTTTCGGCGAGCGTTCGAAATTTAAATTAAACCGAACGACGTTCGATTTAACCCAAATTTCTACTTGCTCGGAATGATTCCAGAACTGTTCCGCTGCGTAGTACGCATTCCTGCGATTCCAACGCATTCAAAATCGTCTCAATCTGGTGTCGTACGAACAAGTTATTAAATTTTAAACTTTTGAATATAATTTATATAAATAATTCATTTTATTTACGCTGAAATCATCGTAGCCGTTCAATCTACCTAAAGAGATCACGGCCGCATCCCACATCATCTTCCAGGTCACGCATATGCAACCGAACCCATCACCATAAACTAGGGCTTCGAAATCACGCCGCCCCCATCACATTCAACTCGATCGGAAACCGCTGCTTGGAGGACCTCGACGAGCACTTCCCACGGCCAGGCGAGCACGAAACTCGGTGCCTCCCTCCTCCCCCTATTTTCGAACGAACGGTAACCGCCTCGTACCCTTTCCCGGCTTCGATAAACGATGGTGGCAAAGATCCACCATTCAAAACGTAGATCTCGACGTTTCCCTCGCTTTTTCCAGTTATAAGTTTTTGATAAAACTGCCTAGATCAAGAAGAAAAGAGGAAGAAAGCACGATCGTTTCTGGCCATTGAAAGAATGGAGTGGCGGCCCGTTTTTGCTAGGGTTTAGATATAAATGAATATATATATTATTTAATATTATTTAATTCACAAAATATCTCAATTTAACCGTTAATGCAAACGACCTCCAAATCTCACATTCCGACAGGCTATCCTGGGGTTTTTCCGCGTTCCGGACACAATGGAACAGGTTTCGTAAGCTAATTCGATCGTATGAGCGAGATACGAAATTAAACGATCAATTTAAAATTAAATCGGTTAAAACAATTTCTATGCGTTTCGAGCTGCCACGGTCAAATGACAACTCCGATTGCTACGAAAATTGAAACCCGATAATAACTAACTATTACGGATCCAATGGAACTAGTTTCGTCGAATTCCGAGACTGTGCCCCGGAAGGCTATTTTAACTCGTCTATTAATTCGGGCGATTTCTAAAATCATCGAAAACGCTTCAAATTTCACTTTTAAAATTTTTCTTAACTTAATAATAAATCATATAAAATGTATAACCACATTTAAAATCATTCTGGTTCAATCCAGATCAAAATCTGATTAAATTGCATTTTTAATAATATTAAATTCATTTTTAAATTAATATAAAATCCCAAATAATAATTTCTCAACTTTACAATTCATCTAAAATCCCCACCACACTATTTACTCTCAATTAACTCAAACTAAATTTTAAATCCATTTTTATCACTATTTACATTCAGATTTACCCTTATCTCAATTCCGAATATTTAATTATTTTTATCCATTAATCAAATTCAACCAGAATTGCTATAAATTAAAATTATAGCTCATTTTCATTGATTGAACCCAAATCCATTCATTTCAAAATCAATTAAGAATCTACATTAACATTTAAAACGAATTAAATGTTCAAATTCAATAGCTTAAAAATACGGGATGTTACATTCCTCCCCCCTTATAAAAATTTCGTCCCCGAAATTTGCTAAGGTAAAAATATACTTTCCAACCCATTTACTTCCCAATTTGCTTAGTTAAAAGCTTACATTCACTTTCTAAAATCCTTTAACCCAAACCCAAACTCAATTGCTACATTTACTTTAAAGCCTTTATTTTACACTCGCTTTCAAAATAACTTTACTTATTAATAAATTTTCCCAAAAACCCCAAAAATTTTCTAACTCCCAAAATTTTTAGAAAATTTTGGCGGAGTCTCCTTTGTACGGAGGAGCTTCTGCGATATCGCAGGATACACAAATATATATACATCGGCTCACATGGCCGGGAACCAAAATATATCACAATATATATATCATTTCCCAATTATATTTGCGTAGGCGTACCTTTTTAGCAAAATTTTAATAGTGAGCGGCTAATATAACGCATATACGCGCTCCAACTCTCTCGAACGCCTCCCGTACCTGTACTTAACTCAAGCAAACTCATCAGTTTTCAAGATATGAGCATTTTCATAATATTTCCAATATAAATGCAAGCCAAACATATCCATTTCATAACCAAACTAGGCAAACTTCATCATTAACAATGTTAACCTTATTTATTTCAACAATCCAAAGATTTCAATCATATTCAAATTACTTATTTAAGTCTAACCTCATTTTATTTCACTTGAATGATTTAAATTCAATTTCACTACATACAATTCATATTTATCTCAACCAATTCATTTCCACTTCAATATGATTACATATGCCTTCTTACCTTTTAATTTTACTTACATTCTAAATTTGATTTACAATCAAACTTCATTTTAACTTGAAACATTTGCATTTCAGTTATGATCCATTTCCATTCATATGCAAACATTACTCATTAAATGTCAATTTATTCCAATTGGTTCAAAATCAATTCCATTAGCTATTTTAGTCTAATTCACTTACACTTATACACAAACTCTTTGAATTAGATTCCCTTCCATTTCTATTTATTCAAAATCAGTTTCAATAGCTTGTTAAACAACTCCATTCCGAATACAAGCCAATTTTTATGTCATCCAAGTAAAACAATTTCCACTTAAGCTTATAACCATTTAAAATTATTCCCAACTTGGATTCATATCAATTTTATTCCATTACAAGGTTCACAAACCAAATATTTTCTCTTTCCAATATAATTGTTAAATTACATTTTCCTTACATCTTTATTTCCATTAACCAAATTCAAGTTTATATTAATATCAGTCGATCCTGGGTTATATTCAACTCATATATTTTTAACTTATCACATTAATTAATTTAAAATTCATTTCACTTGCATTTAGTTTATTTCCTAACAATTCCATTCAAGAGTTCTCAATAAAGCTTATACATACTCATTTGTTTTAGTTCTCTCAAGTATCTACACATTTCCATTTCTTCTTGAATCAGTTTTATTTTATTTTCATTTGATTCTCATTCAAATCAAATTTCAATTCCTTTACAACTTTAATGCTCTTTGTTTATTTATCCAATCCATGTACAAATTTATTTTATTAACAAAGGGACCATTTAAATTATTTCTCTCATTTGAATTTACTTTACCATTCAAACCACCACTCTCCATAATCTAATCCCATTATCCACTCTCACTTCCAACATTTATTACCAAACTTAAATTCCATTCCACAACTGGATTTTTACTTACTTTCTAAATTTTAACCCAACTATCAAATTCTATTCATTTCCATACACCTTCCATTTAATTTAACTAATTCGTTTCCAAACAATCATTTTGGACTTAGTTGAGTAAACATTTACTTCATTCGACATCACTTCAACTAAATTAAATCCATTTAATTAAATTCTTATCCAGATTTAATTCAAGGTTAACTAGATTATATATGCATTTTCAATTTAATTCCTTTCCAGAATTAATTCAAGTTCATCTAAATTTTATTTAGCCCACCTGAATTTAACCTATTTCCTTTACTACCTTAAATAAGAATTTAATTATATCCATTTTTATTCATAACACAACTGAATTTTAATATTCAGTTTAATTCCATCTTAGTCGAAGTTAAACCAAATTCAATTTAATCTTAATTCTCCATATCCAAGTTCAACTTATTTACTAACTTCTGTTCACTTACCTCTTTCATATTTTATAATTGTTTCACCTTACTTTGCATTCCATTTAAAATTAAGTTCGAATTCACCATTCCACTTAACCATTTTTTTATTTGTGATTATAGTTCCATTTTACTTGAGTTAAAATCAAATCTTCCATTCTCAAGTTCTCCAACTTATTTACTTATAAGTTTATATTGCTCATTTCAAACCAATCCACATTTATATAATCACAATGTCAAATTTTAACACTTAATAGCTTAAGAATATGAATTCATTTGCACAATCATAAGCATTTACATTTCACCGTTATCTCAACTTCCTTTTAATTCCAATTCATTTAGATTTAATTCAATTTCAAATTCTTAATTTTATTTAACTTATCATAAGTTAAATCCAGATATATTCCATTCACCCTCATTTATTCAAAGTAAATTTACATTCCATATATACTCAAATTACATTTTAATTTCAGGATAAAATCTCATTCCCTTCTTACTTAAATCAACTTCACTAGCACGATTCTAGTTGATGTATTTCAATTTTTAACCCAAATTCTTAATTACATCAACTTTATCTTATAAGTTTATAGTTGATTCATTTCAACTTTCACATTTTTATTACAAAATAGAATTCCCAGAATTCAATTTACCCGGATTTATTTCAAAACCAATTTGAAATAAAAATCAACACATTTCTCTTTTGATATTCAAATCAAATACCAAATTCCAAAACAATCCGGTTTTACCAAAACAGTTTTCTCCTTTGAAACTGTGAGAACAACTTGTATATAAAACAAGTGTAAACAAATACCTTAACCAATTACCACGGAAGCAATCCATCACTTTAGAAACTCGAAAATGAATTCTGATGATGTGGCCAGCATCATCAGGATTATTTTCCAGCGACTGAAGTGAGTTCAGTGCTTTCTACTTCCAAAATCCACCTCAAAACAATTTCTATTCAAAAATATTTCCCCAAAATATACTCCATTCCTTCAAATGCTTTTGAAAACATTTCTAACATTTCAACAAAGTCAAACTCCCAAAACTTTGTTTAATTCCATTTGAAATCCCTTTCAAAATTTTCCGGGGTCAAATTCTAGTTTAAATCAAATTTTCAATTTTTACTTTTCTTATTTAAAACATATTCAATCAATTCCATTTGGTTATAAACCATTTTAATATTTTAACTTCTTGTTTTCTTATATACTATTTCATATTTTAGATTATATTTCAATTTCTCATTTGATTATAGAAGAACAACCAAACAAACATCCAAAACATATAATAATTTAAAAAATTATATTTTTTTTTTTTATATCAAAATACAATTTTGAGTAAAATTATTTCATTTACCCACTTTAAAAACAATACTATGTCGATTTATCTTGTTTAAGAGTTTAGAAACCCCTATCGATACGGTTGTACTTCCCGCACCGACCAGAATTCATAAACACTCAACCGATAAGTCAACACAGTACAAAAACAATTTTATATCCACTAACAAGTACGCTCTCATAGCTATTATTACACTCAACTCATTATAGAGTACTTCTGACTCTATTTAAAAATGAGTAATTTTCCCACCAAAGCCTAGGTTGTCGCCAATCTAAGCTCTGATACCAAGTGTGACGACCCGCCCTTCTCGACCCTCGAAAATCGACACAAAATACTCAACAGTATAATATGCCGACGATCGAATGCCGGAAAAGACAGATTGTAGAAGAATAAGAAAGTAGATAGAAGAAGAAAGAACTAAACAAAATCAGAACCTCACAGTCGCAGCGGATAAAATATAATATATAGAACAGAACTTTACACAAATCAAAACTATATCTGTTTATATACAATACATCATCATCAGAGTATATCAATACAACCAACCATAGCCAGTCAAACAATCTCAACAATCACAGCAGCGGAATAATACAAGTACGAGAAATACGTCTCGGACTCCAGCTCCTCTCCTGAGCTCCATAGCATCCTATCCTGTAAATATACTCGGTCTGACCCGAGCATTATAATAAAATAACACCCGAGTCAGTCTGGAATACCAGCGCATCATAAATACATCCAAACTGATTATTAAAGTTCAAAAATCCTTTGAAACAAAAGCATCTCGTAAGACCACGCCACAAATAAACATGTCGGGTTTTTACCTTACGATAGCTAAAACACTTTTTATAAAAATCCTATGATATTATAATAGTGTCTATTTACAAATACTTATTAAAATAGCTGAAATTGTTACATGATTAAATTCCAGCATACTAGTATACAAACAAATACCGTACAAGGCACGTAGGGAAAATGGATTTCCAACGAATGACTAGGCACTGGGGTACCACCTGTCACAGTACGTGGCCTAGATCACAGTACCGAGGAGTACGCCCGCTCCCCTGCAACACAAGACCGGAATCATCCCTTACTGGATAATTCCAAGTAAAATCACCCCACGGTTGTGATCAGCAACCGCACCACTAAGCCGAAATAAAAGGGACATCTAGACAGGGATGACCTTACTCTCAAGTGGGGGCTACCCACGAAGCCTTGCTGCATAACCCCTGATTTTCAGTCATTCCCGGTTGATGAGGCTTGAGGCTAAACGATACCTTTCAGAACATATCCCTTAGAATGCCCATCGTCCACCTGACGATGTCACGAAAGCATTCGTCCATATAAGTCCGTCCCGGGTCCGAACGGAACCGAAGGCACTACCCCTACTACATCCGTTTTGGAAATATCCTCAGGATTAGTAGCGACTAGCCCTTGCACTTCACTGCTCCATCTTCGACTCCGAAATCGTTTTCGCGAAACGTACAAACCGGATCGAAGTGGTTTTCGAGTCTCCAGACCTAGAATCCCGGTATACGGAAACTCGATCCCGGTCTCTTCGAAACGATCAGCGCATTTGGCCAATATTGATAGTCGGTGATTTAACTATCAATTAATGTTCACAAACATCCATAAACATCCATCACACAATAAATAATCTCACACATTATTTATTCTTCCCTTTAATATCTTTAAAAGATATATTCACATTTCAAAACTCATTTTGAACGAATTCCCAAATTTCCTCCTTTACATGGTAAACCATTTTACCCTTTATTCCCATCGGGAATAACCAAGTATAAAACAATTTGCATTTAAAACCGTTAAAATACTTTATACTGAAATATACTTTAAAATATGAAAATTACTTCTATTTATTTACTCAAAATATAAATTTAAAATATGTGAAGAAAACTAGTTATTAACACATAAACTTTGATTTTAAAAATAAGGGTTTTAGTTTAACTAAATTCAAAATAGCGTTATAAGAAGAAAAATGCTAATTTTTAACAACTTGAGCTAAAACCAACTTTTAAATAAATCCATTGGTAAAATAATTGCTAATATACTCCCAAATTATTACGGTATTAAAAATTATTAATTTATTTCTTTAAAAATAACGATTTCTTAAAAATACTTTTTAAAATGATTTAAAACTTAACCTTTAGCTAAATAAAATCTTTTTATAAACATTTACTTGGTTTTCCCAGGGAAACACTTTCCCGTTTCTAAACATTCCAAAGTACTCTTTCATATAAATCCACTGATTTATTTCAAGTCAATTATGTTTTACAACATAAATCCCAAATCCCATATTTAACTATAACTTCATCCGAAGTTCACACCCAATTTCCCATATTCGGAAATTCATTTTTAAATTATAGTTTAAAACATTTTTAAATAACAATTTGGTGGAATTTCAAATGAAAGCCGAACTTCCATTTCACTTAATTAAAATCCCAATGAAATACAACATTTCAAAATATTCTATTTTCATTTGAACTTGTTAATTTATAGTCGGAAACCCCATTTTAACATATTTTTAATTTCCGGATAACATTAGCCATTATTAAAATAAACATCGTTATTTTAAACAATTTATAATTTCATAAATTTAATTTCCAGAAAACTATCTTTCCATTTACCCATTTTATAAACTTCCCATTATATTCAAAATCCCAATTTGACCCAATTTACATTTTTCTTTTCAAATCCAATTTCAAATTTTATTCTTTGAAATTCTAAATTTAACAATTCAATTTATTTCGTAAAAACACTTTTTAGCCATTTATAATTTAATTCTGTGATTACAATTTATACCACACTGTCACAGAAAAACTAAATTTCCAGATTTATCAATCACATTATATAAACAGGTATCACTATCAATTTTAAAATAATCGCTACATTGTGAGGAATCCAGTTGGATCCCTCCAACCTGTTTCTCCCTGCATCCACAAATATTAGCACATCACAATATAAATATCAATCCAGACTGATAATCACTGATATAATCAACCATCCACACAGATATTTAAATATCAATTATTTATAATGTCTAGCATCCAGATGTGAGTGAGAAAAACTCACCTTGAGTTTCGGCGAGCGTTCGAAATTTAAATTAAACCGAACGACGTTCGATTTAACCCAAATTTCTACTTGCTCGGAATGATTCCAGAACTGTTCCGCTGCGTAGTACGCATTCCTGCGATTCCAACGCATTCAAAATCGTCTCAATCTGGTGTCGTACGAACAAGTTATTAAATTTTAAACTTTTGAATATAATTTATATAAATAATTCATTTTATTTACGCTGAAATCATCGTAGCCGTTCAATCTACCTAAAGAGATCACGGCCGCATCCCACATCATCTTCCAGGTCACGCATATGCAACCGAACCCATCACCATAAACTAGGGCTTCGAAATCACGCCGCCCCCATCACATTCAACTCGATCGGAAACCGCTGCTTGGAGGACCTCGACGAGCACTTCCCACGGCCAGGCGAGCACGAAACTCGGTGCCTCCCTCCTCCCCCTATTTTCGAACGAACGGTAACCGCCTCGTACCCTTTCCCGGCTTCGATAAACGATGGTGGCAAAGATCCACCATTCAAAACGTAGATCTCGACGTTTCCCTCGCTTTTTCCAGTTATAAGTTTTTGATAAAACTGCCTAGATCAAGAAGAAAAGAGGAAGAAAGCACGATCGTTTCTGGCCATTGAAAGAATGGAGTGGCGGCCCGTTTTTGCTAGGGTTTAGATATAAATGAATATATATATTATTTAATATTATTTAATTCACAAAATATCTCAATTTAACCGTTAATGCAAACGACCTCCAAATCTCACATTCCGACAGGCTATCCTGGGGTTTTTCCGCGTTCCGGACACAATGGAACAGGTTTCGTAAGCTAATTCGATCGTATGAGCGAGATACGAAATTAAACGATCAATTTAAAATTAAATCGGTTAAAACAATTTCTATGCGTTTCGAGCTGCCACGGTCAAATGACAACTCCGATTGCTACGAAAATTGAAACCCGATAATAACTAACTATTACGGATCCAATGGAACTAGTTTCGTCGAATTCCGAGACTGTGCCCCGGAAGGCTATTTTAACTCGTCTATTAATTCGGGCGATTTCTAAAATCATCGAAAACGCTTCAAATTTCACTTTTAAAATTTTTCTTAACTTAATAATAAATCATATAAAATGTATAACCACATTTAAAATCATTCTGGTTCAATCCAGATCAAAATCTGATTAAATTGCATTTTTAATAATATTAAATTCATTTTTAAATTAATATAAAATCCCAAATAATAATTTCTCAACTTTACAATTCATCTAAAATCCCCACCACACTATTTACTCTCAATTAACTCAAACTAAATTTTAAATCCATTTTTATCACTATTTACATTCAGATTTACCCTTATCTCAATTCCGAATATTTAATTATTTTTATCCATTAATCAAATTCAACCAGAATTGCTATAAATTAAAATTATAGCTCATTTTCATTGATTGAACCCAAATCCATTCATTTCAAAATCAATTAAGAATCTACATTAACATTTAAAACGAATTAAATGTTCAAATTCAATAGCTTAAAAATACGGGATGTTACACCCAAAGATAGAGTCTGGAAGCAGCAGTGTGACTCATTTCTCCGACGATTTAGGAAATCTTTGTAGTCCGGGCAGATGGTGAATGTTTTCTTGAAGGGTTAACTTGTTTAGAAAAGTTTAAAGCTGTTTTAATTGGTAAAGAGAGAACAGTTTCTTTGGAATCCGAACTAGATAGGATCGCAAAAGTGACTTGCGATTAGTTTGAAAGTTCATCTTGAGTAATCTTTTGTATGGAGTTGAGGCATCTCAAGAGGAAGTAAAAGTTATCGAAGAGGTCAACGGTTTGCTCAAATTTAAAGATTTAGTTTATACCGATTTGGTTCCTAGAGAAGGATTTGGTGAAGTATCTTAGAATTTTATAGAGTATCTGTGTTTTCTCTTCTGCTTCTAATTTCGAGTTTCCTCTAGCTAAGGATAGCTGAAGACAGTACCCTTGACCGAGGACTCGTCTATTCTTTGAGAAGTTGGTTATGTCTTTAAGATAACCAATGTTTCCACTTGTTTGTAGATCTAGTTTGTGCTCGAGTCCATCGACATTCTAATCTATTTCAAAATCAGAGTTGTGCAGCGAAAGCAAAGGTAGTAGCTGTGCAAGAAAGGAAGTAACCTCAGATTTCTACAAGAAGTTTATGTGAATTTCTAAGTGTGTATAGAATTTTTTTGAATCTGGAAATTCAGTCTTATATTGCTTGTGGAGTAGAGTTTGTGGATTTCAGTAGATTTTGGAATATCATCTTGTTGATAGGATCTGGAAATCATTTTGTTCTTAGTCCAGTTGTTTCAAGAAGCATCAGCAAAGGTTAAGCTGATCGGGAATAGATGAGGTAGCTCGGGATCGTCTGGTGAGCTATGCAGATATGAGTCAGAGTTTGGAATTCGGAGTTGGAAATTGGAAACTGTTTAAATTTTCCTCGATTATAAGAGCTATAAGATTTGGTAAGTTTGGAAGCTAGCTCCAAAATATTTTGGATTTTCTTGTGTTCTTGAAAGGAGTAATTCTTTGTCTACAGGGTTGAATGGCCAGTTTGGATATCTGGAATCCATTCTATTTCACGTATCTCTGAGGGAGTACGTGTATGATCTATTACTGATTGTAGAATCTGCAGTTCAGATGGATTTGGAAGTTGAGTTGGACTTGGGTATGATCTGATATTTTGTTCAGATTGGTGAATCTAAAGAAGAGAGGAGCTTTGGATTATGATGTGTAGTTTATTTAGCTTCTGTAGAGCGAGTCTCCCGGTGATTTTTACTCGGGAAAACTCGAGATAGTATTATGAAGTCTATTCTGATTTATGTCAGAATAGTTAGTTAGATTAGATTGTTTGATTGGTTGCTTTGATTGATAGGAATTGGATGATAGGTTTGTGTTTAAAATTAAAAATCTTTGCTGGGTTATTAAATTAACTTTGCTTTTAATTTCGGGGACGAAATTATTTTAAGAGGGGAGGAATGTGATATCCCGGGTTTTTGGGCAATATAAATTTAATAATCAGTATTGATAATTTAATTGATTTGATAATTTTCTTTATAATTTAAAATTAAATTGGTTAATTTAATATTTTATAGTTAATAAATACTTAATCTGGAAATATTGATTTAAAATTGATAAGATTTGTTTGTTAAAACTAATAAAGTTTTATTCTATTTATAATATATATATTTGATATATATTGTGAATGGAAATATCTTTTGTTTTAAATAAAAGATGAATTTTTCAAATTGTAATATATATGTATGTATATGTTATAATTTGATATTGTTGATAATTGATGTATGAATGGATATTGTAATTTTAAAAGCTTTGATTTAAATTTAATATCTTTTAAAAGTTAAAGATTAATTCAATTGTTTTCAAAATATAAAATAATTATTATTTCTAAAAGTACGATAGTTTAAATAAGATTTAATAAAAGATTTATTTTTATCTTGTTTTCTTTTAATAAGTATAAGACTAAAATGATTAAATATATATAGTTTTAAATAAGCTTTCTTTTTAATATCTCTTTAAGTTAAATAATCTTAACATAAATAAATAATAATTCACATTTACATAAATAGAAAAACATAATTACTTTTATTAATAAGGGTTTAGACATAATTATGTATTGTTTTAACACTTGTCAAACATATAAACAAGTTGGAAAATTGTCTAACTTATAAAATAAACAAGTGGCAAGATATACTTTCTCTAAAAATTGAATTAAATTAATATAATGTGGTAAAAGAGATCTGGTCTTCATTTTTACAGTTCGATTTTTTTTTCTTCAAACTTTTTCTCTCCTCATCTTTCCAAAAACTGAAACAAAGAAATAAATAAATCAAAACAGAAACCAAATGCAAATGAAACTGAATCAAGCTACAAACAACAGTGTTCAAAATCAATTCAACCCAGCAACTAACTCACCAACTAGATTTCAAAATTCAACTAAACAAGGTTCCAGATTCAACATTAAACAACATGCAAGGGATTTCAACAGCAAGCAAAATCAAAAGCTTTTGCCAGATCAAAGTTTAAAAGCCTGGAAAATGTTCTGCCCTGTTCTCTGCTTTGTTTATTGGTGAGTAAATATTTTAAAAACACTTTAAATCTGATAATTGACTTGAAATATGTGATGGATTGTTCTGTGATGTTATATATGTTTAAATGAATATTATCTGTGAATGCATGTTAAATTTGTGGAATGTCTGAGTTTATCTAAGTCACTGTATGCATATATCCTCTTACAGGATTTGATTTCTTTAAGGAAAAAATTCAAACCACCAAATAGAATTAATATTAGACCTTGATATTTAAAGGAAAGTTGGTTGTTAAAACATGATGATAATTTTTAAAAATAATTAAGGATTTTAAATTCAACAAATAATTTTAATAATAGGAAATAACAGTGGTGTACAATTTATATCAGAAATTCATGTGATACAATTTCTAGCTTCAGTTATATAATTAGATTCATATCTGAAATTGAGGAATTTTGGAAATCAAATCAAGATTTTTAAGCAAGTATTTAGAGAGATATGTTGAGATGAACAAATTTGGTACTTTCGTCAATTATAGTTGATCAACGTGATGATCGGAGGTAATTTCTTGATCGGAGCTTGCTTTAGTATTGGAGATGATAGGAAAAATATAGTTGAATTTTTCCAATGTTTAAATTGATCGTATTCAATCAAACTAGGGTTTTAGGGGGAGTTCTGTTAGTCTGATTGTCGAAGCAGTTTCAACATGGATGGGAGACCGAAATCGATCGCGATAAGTGGAAGTTACTCGTTAGGGTTTGGCATTGCTTCAGGTTGGTCGGCGAGGTTAGTCGAAGTCTGAGTCGAGGCGGAGTGATGTTTTCTGATCAATGTTGGTTCCAGAATTTGATCATTTTGGTTCGATTTTGTTGCCAAGGTGATATCGTCGATCTGGGCTTGGATTTGAGATCACGTGGGTTAGTAGCGACGTAGAGGAGCATCGCGATGATCGACATTGGCCAGAGTTGCCTGTGCATGTGCACGTGTGCACGTTCGTGTGCCAGAGGAAATCGACGTTTGGAGAAGACGAATTGAACTCGAGTCTGGGTTCGTGTTTCATCGCGTGCGACTCGAAGCAGATACGTAGGGGAAGAGACTCGAAGCTAGCTCGTGTTTTTAGTAGGTTTACTCGGGTTGCTTTATTTCCAGTAACCTGGGTTTGAGTTTTTAAAAAGAAAATTATGTTTGGGTTTTAAAATTTAAAGAATAAACAAATTTTCAAGTATTTGGTAAATTTGGAAAAGATTTATAAATGCTTTATCTCTAAGTAAGGTTATTATTATGATTTGTAAATAATTTGTTTTGAATAATAAAATTCAAATAATTCAAATAATTTATTTATGAGGATAATAAGATTTAATTAATATTGATATGAATTTAAGAATACTTAATTTAAATATGATTTGTTAATAAGTAGAGATTAATTAAAATAAATGGTTTTCTTATTTTAATTAAGGATTTTTAAATATAAAATGTTAATTAATTAATTGTTTAATTAATTTTAAATAATTAGTTAATTATTTATTTAATTTTAAATAATCACTTAATTATGGATTAACTAAGTGTAATTACTTAATAAAGTAATTATTGGTTAATTATTGAATGAAATTACTTATGGAAGTAATTAATAGGAGAATTACTCATGGGGTAATTAGTTAAAGTGATAAAAGGGTAATCACTTGAAGTTATTAATCTTAGGAATTGATTAATATAATTGTTGAGATTAATTAATTATGGAGTAGTTAATTAATTAATGAATTAAGGATTATTTAGTAATGGAATTACTTATTAATTAAGAAAGTAATCAAGATTTATTAATGGAAGTAATTAGAAGATAATTACTTATGTAAGTAATTAAAGGTTAATTACTTAATTAATTTCCGTTAAGTAATTAATGTGATTTATTAATTAATAAATGAGATTTAGTTAAGATAAATTACTATGTGTAATTAATTAAAATGTAATTAATTAATAAAGTAATTAATAAATGATTTATAACTAATATAATTGATAAATAATTACTTAATGAAGTAATTAAAGAATTAATTAATTAAATTAATTAATCAAGGATTAATATAATTAATTAAGAGGTTAATTAATTAAGATAAGTAATTACAAATTGTTAATTACTGTTTATGATTAATGAGATGGTTAATTATAAATAAATTATTTAATTTAATTAAAGAGTTAATCAATTAATAAAGATTATTTAATTAATAAATTAGTCAAGGTTGATTAATAAAAGTAATTAATTTAAGTATGATTAATTAATTGAAATAAATTAAGGATTAATGCAATTAATTATAGTTAATTAATTAATGAAGGATCATTAATTATTGTAATTAATGATAAGTAATTAAAGGTTAATTACTGAAATGGTTAAGGATAATTAATTGGTGAAATCAATTAAAGGCTAATTACTTGAATGTAATTAAAGATAATTAATCAGGGAAGATTAATTAAGGAAGATCATTAAAAGATGATTAATTAATTAATTTGTAATTAATTAAAGTTAGTAAGTAGGATTAAGATAATCCAAATGATTAAAGGATAGTAATTAATTTAATTAAAGATTGATTAAATTGATTTGGAGATAATCAAACCTGCTTATGGATGATTGATTGATATTGGATATTGGGTGATTTGGATATCTCTGATATATGTGATATGCTGCTTTGTGAGATGAATGTTTGATATGAATTATCTATTGTGATAATGTGATTCATCTATCTGTTTATATCATTCTGAATATAAGTTAACTGTTTAAACCCTTAAGAATAACTTGGCCTTAAAAGATACGTTTTGGATTTCGATGAGACCGGGATCGGGTTTCCGTATACCGGTATTCCAGGTCTGGAGACCCGAATACCACATCGATCCAAATTAACGATAGGTCGTGAATCTCAAGTGAAGATGAAGATTTAGAGTGCAAGGGTTATTGTCGTTAACTCTGAGGGTGATTCCAAAACGAGTGTAACGAGATAATGCCTTCGGTTTCGTTCGAACCCGGAACGAACTTGTATGGATTGAATGCTTTCAGCACATCGTCAGGCGGACGATGAGCATTCTAAGTGATATGTTCTGATTAAAGGTAATCGTAACCTCAAGCCTCATCAACCGGGAATGGCTAAAACAGGGGAGGTGCAGCAAGGCTTCGTGGGTAGCACCCACTGAGAGCAAGATAGATCCCTGTCTAGAGGTCCCTTTTCTTTTATTCGGCTTAGTGTGTGGTTGGTCGCGCCAACTACGGGATTGTCTTGTTCGGAATTATCCAGTAAGGGATGGTTCCGGCTTTGTGTTGCAGGGGAGCGGGCGTACTCCTCGGTACGGTGATCTAGGCCACGTACTGTGACGGGCGGTACCCCAGTAGCCCTGCCATTGTATGGAATCCAAACTCCAATAAGTGCCGTACGTATTAGTTGTGCCCAACTATGTTGGAATGTGAGATGTAAGCATTTCAGCTATTTCTGTATTTTACTTGGAAACCCTAGACCCTATTATAATATAACTGGATTTCCTATCAAATGTTTTAGTTAGCGTAAGGTAAAAACTTACCCATGTTTATGTGTGGGGAGTCTTACGTGATACTTTTGTTTTCAAAGGTTTTAAAAGTTAAGCAATTTAAACCGTTTACTCACACCAGACCCATGTCTGACCCAAGTGTTTATTTTCTGTTTTATTAAACTCTTGGGTACTCAATATTGTATTGAGTAGTCGAGGGATTCAGGTTAGTCTTGACGAATACTGGAGGAGCTGAGGAGCAGGAGGCTTCACCATGTAGATATATGATGATTCCGCTGTGTATATGTTGTGTCTGTATCTGTGATACTTGAGTTGTATGAATTAGACAGATGTTTATAACTGTCTAATATGTGTTGTATAAGTTGTGTAACTCTGATGTATATGATACTATGTAATATTTTATATGATATATTATATTTCATTCGTTCCGCTGTGAGTTTCTGATGTTGTTGTTCTTTCTTCTTTTGTTTCCTTTCTTCTTCTACCCCTTTCTTTCTTCATGATGATACGACTTTTTCTGTGGAGAAAAAGCCGGGTCGTCACAGTGATGATGTGTCAGTGGAAAGAAAATGGGGAGGACGTGGTTTCTGGAGAGAAACTCGAAGCATTCGAGTGAAACGATCGGGGATTTTGAGAGCTGTTTGAGTAGTTGCATGGGTACGAGTCGTTTAAAAATGAAGCTAAGTTAAAAGAAAAAAAACAACAGAGATTTGAAAGGGAAAGGAAGAAGGAACGGGTACTCAAGGAAGTGACGAGTAGAACTCGGGGAAATGGATGGATAACTCGAGGTGATACTCGAGTTTTTAATAGGGGAGGTCTCGGGCTTCCTTCAACTGCAGTAGTGTTTTTTTAATACCAAAGTGAAAGGATTTCCATCAAGTTTAAATACTGCAAACTTATTAAGTGTTTAATTTATTTGTAATTAAAAATTGATGACAATTAATTAAAGATAATTGATTACTTAAGATAATTAAGTAATTAAGAATAATTAATTAATGATTAAAGTTGATAAATTAGGTAATTAAAGGATAATTACTCGATTTAATTAATTAGTGATTAGAATAATCACTTATTGTAATTAATTAAGAATAATAAATTAAATGGCAATTAATTAAGGGTTAATTAATGTGATTGATTTAGGATAAATTAATATAAGTAATTAAAGGTAATTAATTACGTGAAGATAATTACTTAATTAAAAGTAATTAGATAATTACAATTGATTTAATTAAATGATTAAAGAATAATTAATCAAAATGATTTGTAATTAATTAATGTTAATTAACCAGGTTTAGAAATTCATAAGTAATTAAGCTAATTTGAATAAATCAGATAATTAACTGATCTTACTTATGGATGTTTGGATTCTATTGAATGTGAATTATTTGATATCCCTGATTTGTGATGCTTTGTGATATGAATTACTTTGTGCTAAGCTGTAATTTCTATATCTGTGATGTATATATTGTTATATGAATATGCAACCCTTTGCCCATAGAACGTCACTTAAATTTCGATGCGACAGGGAGTCGGATTCCAGTTGGTTATCCGAAACCCACATCGAATTATAATTGTGAATCTTTGTGACCGATAAATTTATTTTACCTATGAATCTGTGAATGAAGATAAGTGTTATCGATTATACCGCTTATCGATATATCTGTGATGATTGATGTTGCACTATTGTGTGTGAAACCCCTGGACTACACCACACACACAAATGTGGATTTCACGTGGAAATCGGTTAAGTCACAGATGATTTAAATTTAATAATTTTGGAATTGAAAATTTTAATTTCAATTGATTTTGAAATTGGAAATTTGGGTTTAAAGTGAAAAGCTTTTGAAATGAAATTTCAAAGTTGAAATTTATTTTGAGTAACTTGATTGAGTTTTGAAATTTTAATATTTTGATTTTGAATTCAATATTTGAAATTGAATTCTATGATTTGGAAACCAGGGTTTAGAAAGGCCATTCAACTTATAAATGAGTTTATATGTTTTAAACTATTTTAAAGGTATTGATTTGGGAATTTGAATTTAAATTCAAAGACTTTAACTCGTATAAATGAATCAGATTTCCAAAATGAAAACAGTTTGTTTTAAAAGAATAAAAGCTTTCAGATAAGAAATGAAATTCCAGTTTAATTAAAGGAATTTCAAGATTGAATTGAAAAAAATGGTTTTCCAAGTTATGAATGAATTGTTTTTGAAAGCTATGAATTGAATTTGTTATTTTTAACAGATTTAAAATGATCATTTGTTTAAACCATTCGAAATGAAATTGTTTTGAAAGCTATAAGTTGAATCTTTGTTTTAAAGATTTAACGAGTTAATCCAATTGAAACGGAAATTGTTTTGAAAACTGTGAATGGATTTTTGTGAAACTGGGTGAACTTTGTGAACTAAATCTTTTTGTTTAAAAGATTTGAAATGGTAATCGATTGAAACCATTTAAAAAGAAGTTGAATTATTAAGTTGTGACTTAATTGAAATCACATATCCATATGTTTTTAAATATTGCGCTCATTATTCGGGTTAGCCGGGAAAAGACATTTGTGTCATATAACCCATTCCGAATAGTGATACGTCGTATATGGATAGCATTTGAAGACCGATGGTGAAGACCGGATATTTTCGAAAACGAAAGGACAACTCGTCGAATGTCTCTGCATCGATTGGCCCCGATATAGAGATTTTATCACCCTTTGTGATGGAAAGTCCGGACGGGATTGTGAATACCCGGAATTGCAAGGGCTTCGTAAGAAGTGCCTTCGGTTCTGTTCGAACCTGGAACAGACTTGTATGGTTACATGTCTGACATTACACTTTGAGATATAAAGCCGATTTCTTTCAAATACATTTCTGTTGGTGGTAGAGAATTTATTCTCTTAGCTTAACACCCTTCTTTGAGACATACGAGCTCAGAGGTTAGGTAGTTGAAATTTATCAGCGATATATTCCCAATTTGGTAATGTGACATGCTGAGTGTTGCTGTGAAATGATCATTATTTGATCATTTGTGATATGATCATTTGTTTGATCATTTATCTTTGTGATCATTACTTTGATCATTTGTTTGACCCGAAGCATGGCTTTGTGAAAAAGCATAGCTTTGTGGACGAGACTTCGTCGAACCTCACAACCCGGAAATGGTCGAAACAGGAATGATGCGGTAAGGTTTCAGGGGTAGCTTCCCTAGGGTATGACCATTCCTTCTGGAAAAGGGTAGTATCATGGTATGGAGCCCAGATACTTACTCATGTGGACACACTTTATTTATTATGTGTGATGTTGGTGCAGAGGATCCTCGGTTAAAGGTCCCAAAGGACCGAGGGTGGCATATATGAGGTTTTGTATATTCCCCGGGAAGGGGGGTAGCCGGCCTTGTTTGGCAGAGAACAGTTTGGTTCTTGGGACGTCCTTCCAGAGGCGTTTCCATGTGGCAATGGGAAGTTCCTTGGCCTGACCATTTGTTGGAAAATCCATTCATCCAATACGAACCTTGTACGGTTTTAGTTGTAGAACCTGCCATTTACTTTTGGTGGTCACCACTGTTTAGATGGTAGCTATAGTAGGCATAGTTCGGAATGTCTATGCTGGCTAAGATTTATATTATGCTTTTGAAAAGTTTTCTACACTATGCACTAATAATAATATCAAAAAGGATTTGATTTTGCATAGTAAGCATGTTTGACTATCATAAGAAGAAATCTCCTCCAATTCTGCGTTTGCATTGTGTGTGTGGTGGGAGGTCTTATGGTTGTTTCATTTTCCAAAAGCATTGTGAATTGATTTTAAAATTCTCTGCTATTTGTTTTAAAGATAAACTATTTTTGTTGCTCACACCAGTCCCATGACTGATCCGGAGTTTATTGTTTCTTTCCTAAACTCTGGATGCTCAAAATTTTTCTACACGAGCAGTCTAGAGTTGGGTTTTTTTTCAGATAGTCAGATTAGTAGATTTTCTGGAGCTAGTTCAGTCTTTGGATATGGACTGCACTCGCCTATCTTTGTGCATCGTTATTGGGAGTTCAAGCTATTTTTGGATTGGCGCTTTGGAGTTGGAGATTATCCGCTGCTGGAGTTATCTGTTTTCTTTTCCGCTGCTATTTGTTGTATCATATCTCTGATGTATATTGATATTCATTGTATCACTTTGTTGTATCAGATATTGTATATCAATATATTATTCTTTTTATTCCGCTGTGTTATTTACTTAATGTTGTTATAAGCTCCGGCGACTCGGATTTGAACGGTCGAATCTATGGCATTCGAGTACGATGTAAAGTATGGATGTCGATTTTCTAGCGGGCAAAATCCGCAGCCGTTATAGTAATACCCTAGAATGAGTCACTGAATGTATATATATGAGAGAGCGTATTTGTTAGTGTTATAAAAAGGTTTTTGTATTGTGTTAATTTGTTCCATTTTGTATTTATAAATTCTGGTCAGTATATAGGACGCTGTGACATCGATAGGGATTTCTAAACACTTAATAGGACAGACCGACACAATATTTGTTTTGAAATATAGGTAAATGAAATAATTTTGCCTATTGTATATTTTATATATAAAATAATGATTTATAAATTATATATATTTGGTTGTAATATATTGGTTGTTAGGTAGTGAAATTTATAAATATAGGTTGGAAATAAGATTTGATAATAAAATAAATGAAATTTGGAAATTTAGAACTTAAGTTCCGGGGTTTCTAAAAATTTCTTTCGAATGATTTTGGGATATAATAATAATATTATTAGAAGTATTTTCTGATATAAATATTTCAATATAATTTGAAAGAAGTGTTTAAAGGAGAATTTTGGAAGGAAATAAGTTCTGTACTCCCTCTGTCGCTGGAAAATAATTTCGGTGATGAGTGCACGCATCATCGACATTCATTTTCGAGTTTCAAAGTGGGAAGGCTGTTGTTGTAGTAACTACACCTTTGTTTGATCAATAAATCTTGATTTTAATTTTTCAAATATGATTTTGTAATAACCTGTAAATTTTCGATAATTTAATTTGTTAATTTAATGAAACTTGTTATTTAATATTGGAAGAAATAAAAAGTTGTAATGTAATAATGAAATGAATACTAAAATGAAATGTAACAATGTTAATTAAAGCTAATTATTTACAATTGAAATGAAGCTCCAATAATAAAATAATGTAAATTTTATACTTGGCTATAAATTGAATATATGAAAACAAAATGTAAATGTTGATTAATTAATATTAATATGTCTAATAAATGGAAATTGAATAGGATTAGTATAATATGAGTTGTTATAATAATTAGTGGCTAATAATGAACATACAAATGTTATTAAACTAATATGATTAGTGTAATAGTGACAAATTGTTGTCTATTACCAATATACTTAATCCATTTCAATTAAAGGTGATAAATGTTACATTTATGTGAATCAAGACAATTATTGTAATTGTGAATGTAATAAAAGGTATAGAAATGAAAATTTTATTTACATGATAATAATTGATGTAATAATAAAGAATGAAACCAAGTTGAATGAGTTAATTGAGATTTTAATTATAATTAATGTATAAATTTGACAAAAATTCAATATAAAGGGAAATATAGTAGTTAAAATGAATAAAGATGGGAAACTGAAGACTATTAATGTAATGAAAGATAAACAATTATTAACTATGTTATTTGAGTAAAAGGGATTGAGTATAAAGGCTGAAATCAAATAAAAACAATTCATTGTAATTAAATTTTTATTTATTTGGATTTAATTATAATTGAAATTAAACACCATAATTGGTAAATTAATTAACTTTGAATTGATATCTAAATTTGTTTTAAATTATGGTAAATGCCCAAGTAATCTGAAATGACAGAAATTGTAAATTATAAAATTTGAATTGAAAAGTGATTTAATTAATTAATTATTAATTTATTTAATTAATGGAAATATAGCCATTTTGGCCACTGACTCGGATTTTAACGAAACCAGTTTCATCGGATCCGTAACGGTGAATTATTGTAGGATTTCAAGTTTCATAGCGATCGGACTTGTCGTTTGATCGTACAAACTTGAAACGCCTATAAATCAAATTAATTGAAATCAATTAAAATCAATTTGAAATAAGCTGATTTTGGCATAACTTCTTCATACGATGAAATTGGGACTTGAAACTTGTTCCATTTAATTTGAAATATTTGAAAGCATCTATTTTGATATATGGGTTGACCCATTTTTGTTCCGGAGGCAGAACGGGCTTTTCAGGTCATTTATCGTTCAAACCCAAATCGATCTAATCCATTTGTTCTATTTCTAATCCATCTATAAATAGCTCGTTATAAACCCTAGGTTTTCTATTCTCATTTGTCTGTCTGTATATTTCAATTTCATTTGTTCCTCTCTCTCTCTAATGGCAGACAAACAAATTCCCAAATTACAAATTCAAAATCAAAACCAAATCCAAAAATTCAAACTGCTCAAACTATATCGAATTATATATCGATTTGAAGCTCTCGATGAGTGCATTTCAGATCTGTAATTCGTTTTCCAATTTGAACCATTGTTCGTCTAGAAATTGAAGAACAAGTCACAGCCGTTCGTTTCGTCGTGATGGACTTCGATAGATCGTCAAATCTACGATACCGTTGCGGAGAGAGGGTCGAGTGGAGTTCGACGATGCTTGAAATTCATCGGATCAACGGTCAGATCTACTGCATTAATTCGACCTAGGGTTTTAATGAGCGGCGGACGAAAGCGAGTGACACAACCGGGCGTGGTCGGGGGGCGAGGCGGCATCGCGGCGACGCATAATGGGGTGGTCGGAGTGGGAGCAGGCGGCCGTATCGACGCTGGGGCTAGGTCAAAGTACGGCGTTTGGTTCGTTGACTCCTAGGTTACGCGTGTAGAAGATGATGGTGAGTGCGTTGCTGACGTGTAAGGCCGGTGAGTGATTCGTTTATTCTGATTTAATTTAAATTTAATTTCGAAATCATTCTAACGTGCATAACTATTACTTACGAGATCGAATTTGGACGCGGTTTCTTGCGTTGGGATCGTATTGAAATTTCAGACACTTTGACACAGGTTTGGACGAATTCTAAGACCGTTCAAATTTTGGGCTTATTTTGAACTTAAATTCGATTTAAATTCAAAGGTGGGTGTTTTAACCCACTCACAACTTCTAAAATTTCTTATGTTTGTTAAATTAAGTTTATGATGTGTTTAGAAATTTATTTATGATTGTTTGGTATATTTTAAATCATCATCTCAGTTAATTTGAATTTATTTGAATTAAATTGTTATTTAATTTATTATTGAATATAAATTACCAGTCAAATACTTGTTATTGATTATCAGTTCTATATTGATATTTATTGATTGATTTGGATGATGTTTGTAATGAATGTTTGATTGTTGTTATTGGATGAATGGATGTTTTATTCTGTATCGTTATAAACTGCAAGTTCACTATGGGTTGAAATGATACATACCCGAATGATCAATAGATTAAGAAAAAATTGTTATGGGTTGAAATGATAGACTCGAGCGATTTTATGGATTTAATATTTGGGATTGTGGTTTGAAATAATATATAACTGTAACATTGTAAATTGTGGATTGAAATGATAAATATCCGTATCACTTGACCCTAGGGTAGATAATTATATACGACACCGGATTAGTTAAATTTAAATGATTTTGAATCCTTAAATTTTGCATTGATTTAAATGACATTTTTAAATAAAAATTGATTTATACAAATTGTATTCTTATCGAAATTCAAGTTTATGATAAAAATTGGAATTGGTTTAAAGGTATTTTTAAAAGGATTTAATTGAAATTTCAAAGTTGAATTTGGAATAAAAAGTGAAATTTGTCAGAATTGAATTATTTTAAGTTGTTTGAAATATAACTTTGAAATATATTGAATTTGGAGTAATTTAAATTGATATTTCGAACATGGATTGGAGGCGATATTGAATTAAATATTTTATTGAGAATTGGAATTGGAAAATTTGAAATTGGGTTTTGGGATATTAAAATGGTCAAAACGTACTGGAATGGAATAAATAGTTTAAATTGATATAAATTTCAAATTCATATTTTTATATAAACTGTTTTAAAAATATATTATTTTAAAGACTTTAATTTTTAAGATTTTCAACTTTTAAACTATTTAACCTGTTATAACTTATTTTAAATCTAATTAATCTATTTTAAAGCTATTTAATCTATTTCAATTATATTTAATCTATTTTAAATCTATATTAACTATTTATAACTATTTAAAACTATTATCTTCTAAATTCCAAACTAAGTAAAAAGGATGGGTTTATATTCAAATTTTCGATTTTTAAGTGAATACGGTTAATGATGTTATAACCTACGTTGGAAATTAAATAACATATTTGGTTCAATATGATAATTTTGAAATGAGAGTTTAACCTATTTTGGAAACACGACTTTTGAAAGGAAATATAATTTCGAACTATGATTTCAATGTGGTATAATTTCGAAAGTAAGTAATGATTTCGAAAATGATATGATTTGAATTGAATATGATATTTGATATCAATTATGAAATGATTTTGGAAATGTAAAAGAACCGTCTGGTGTGTAATAAGCGATTAGTTGTTAAAGAGACCGGGATCGGTTGTTGTCACACCCTCTACCAATACCGAAAACCACTTTGACAACCGTGTACGCGGTGGAGATTCCAGAATGAAGTAGGATGGAGGCGACGATCCTATATGAGGTATATATGTGGACACGATTCCCGTGAGTTGGCGTAAGGTGGCTAAAACAGGAGCAATTGACGGGCCAATGAGGTAGCTCCTCTGAGCGGACTCACTCCATCGATCTATATTCTGACTTTATGATTTATTCGGTGGCCACCCTTCGATTTTTACTCGGGAGTGTGTTTCGAGTTGGGCGGTAGTTGCGGCTATGCGCTACCAACAGTCCGGAAGTGTAATTGGTATATCTACCCTGGCATTTCCTAGTTGTGCCGTGTCACCTACCCTAGCGCGCCTTCTACGAGTTTGATTTATGTCGTACCTATGTGGTATCCTCTGGCGGCTCCAGTTTACGGGGAGTTACGGTACTGTATAGACTATTGGTATACCAAAAAATGTGTTGAGGTGGAAAATGAAAAGCCTTAACGCTATTTTTAAATAGTATACTTTACTTTAGACATATTATACCCGTACTTCACTTGTACTCGAATGCCGCAGATTCAAACGCCGAATCTGGTTCGCCGGAGCTTATAACACGTTAAGTATAACAACACAGCGGAAGAAAAAAATGGATGATATCATATACAACTCCAATGAATACAATATCCAGAATGATATACAACAATGATATCTATATGATACAAGAATATCAAAGACAAATAATGCTACAGTGGAAACAACAGAAGTGATAACCCCAAATGATCTTTAAAAGAGAATGAATCCAACAACTCCAACATCAAGCTCGAACCACCATCACGTTTCACAAAGATAAGAAAGGTCGGTCGCGAACTCCAAAAACTGAACTAGCTCCCGATAATCTACTAAACCTGACTATTTAAAAAACCCAACTCTAGACTGTCCGTGTGGAAAATTGTGGGCACCTAGAGTTTAGGAAGGGAACAATAAACTCCGAGTCAGTCATGGGACTGGTGTGAGTAAAAAAAAAGTTATTTTCACAAAGAAAATAAGAGAATTTCGCAATGCTTTTGGAAAATGAAACTACCATAAGGCCTCCCGCCACACACACAATGCAAACGCAGAATTGGAGGAGATTTCTCCTTATGATAGTCAAACATGCTTGATACGAGAAAATCTTTGATATTATTGCTAGTGCATAGTGTGAAAACATCTCAAACATATAATATTAATCTTAGCCAGCATACAACCATTATTCTATGCCTACTATAGCTACTATGTTCAATAGCAGGTTACCGCCACATTCCATAGCAGGTTATACAACTAAAACCGTACAAGGCTCGTATTGTTTCTTTGGATTTTCCAACAAATGGTCAGGCTAAGGAACTTCCTACTGCCACATGGGTACGCTTCTGGAGGGACGCCCTAAGAACTAACTAGCTCTCTACCAACACAAGGCCGGTTACCCCCTTTCCGGGAAGTAAACCTAAGATATGCCACCCCCGGTCGTTTGTGACCTTTATCCGAGGCACCTCGATCACAAAGCAACAATCACACAGTAAATGAGATTGGATCAACCACACAGGTAAAATATCTGGGCTCCATACCATGATACCACCTTTTTTCAGAAGGAATGGACATACCCTAGGAGAGTTACACCTGAAACCTTGCCGCATCTTTCCTGTTTCGACCATTTCCGGGGTGTGAGGTCCGATGAGGTCTCATCCACAAAGCTACACTTTACACGAAAGCCATGCTTTGATCAACAAATGATCAGCAACACACAACAACACTTAGCATGCCACACTACCAAATTGGGAGTATATCATTGATAACTTTCAACTACATAACCTCTGAGCTCGTACGTCTCAGAGAAGGTTGTTAAGCTAAGAGAATAAATTCTCCGCGACCAAACAGAAATGTATTTGAAAGAAATCTGCTTTATATCTCAAAGTGTAATGTCAGACATACAACCATACAAGTCTGTTCCGGGTTCGAACAGAACCGAAGGCACTTCTAAAGAAGCCCTTACAATCCGGGTATTCACAATCCCGATCGGACTTCCCATCACTTAGGGAATCTCTATACCGTAGCTACTCAGTGCAGAGACAATCGATAGGTTATCCTATTGTTCTCGCAAACACCCGGTCTTCAATACCGGTCTTCAAATGCTATCCATTTACGTCGTATCACTATTCGGAATGGGTTATATGACACAAAGTCCTATCCCGGCTAAACCGAATAGTGAGCGCAATATTTAAAAACATATGGATATTGGGATTTCAATTAAGTCAAAACTTATTACCCAAACTTCTCTTTTAAATGGTTTAAACAAATTACCATTTTCAATCTTTTACAAAAAGATTCATCTCACAAAGTTCACCCAGTTTCACAAAGATCTATTCATAGATTTCAAATCGATTTCCATTTTAAATGGATTAACTCATTAAATCTTTAAATCAAAGATTTAACTTATAGCTTTCAAAACAATTCCATTTCGACCTTTTATACAAAAGGTACATCTTTCCAATTTCAAAACAAAATTCAACAATCTTTCACAAAGATTTATTCATAACTCGGAAAACCATTTTCATTTCAAACTTGAAATTCTTTTGACACAAATTGGAAATTCATTCCTTATATGAAAGCTTCTATTGTTTGAAAACAAATAGTTTTCATTTCGGAAAATCTGATTCATTTATACGAGTTAAAGTCCTTGGGTTAAATTCAAATTCTCAAAACCATACTTTTAAAATGGTTTAAATTCATATAAACACATTTATAACATCTTTAACCATAATTTCCAAACATGGAATTCAATTCCAAATTTTGAATTCAAATTCAAATTAAATTATTTAAATTGAAAAACTTTACCAAGTTATTCAAAATAACTTTTATCTTAAAAACTCCTTTCCAAAGCTTTAACATTTAACCCAAATCCATTTCCAAAATCAATTGAAATTAAAATTTCAATTTCAAAAATATTAAATTTAAATCATCTGCGACTTAACCGATATCCTCGTGAAATCCATATTTGTGTGTGTAAAAGTGTGGTCCTGGGGTTTTACACAGTAGTGCAACATTACAAATCATCACAGATTCAATCATATCAATATCGATAAGCGGTATAATCCATAACGCTTATCTTCGTTCACAGATTCATACATAAAGTAAATTTATCGATCACAAAGATTCACCATTACGATTCGATATGGGTTTCGGATAACCCTCTGGAATCCGACTCCCTGTCGCATCGAAATTCAAATGTCGTTTACGGGAAAAGGGGTTTTCATATTCATACAACAGTATATTCATCACAGATATAACAGCTCAGCACAAAGCAATTCATATCACATAGTATCACAATCACATATCAGGGATATCAATCAATACAAAGCATTCAATAGAATACAGTCTTCCATAAGTGAAACCAATTAAGATATCTGATTAATCTAAACCAGATCATTTGCCTATGGATAATTCCTAGTCAGGGTTAATTAATAATTAATTAATTACAAACATTTAATTAATTATTCTTTAATTAATCATTAATTACCCTTTAATTAATTACAAGTTAATTAATCATCCTATTAGTACTAATTAATCACCCTTGATTAATTATGCTCTAATTACATTAAGTAATTATCCTTAATCAATTACACAAATTAATTATTCTTAACCAATTACAGTAATTAACCTTTAATTACTTCATAATCACTTATCATTGATCAATTAATCTAAATTAATCAACCCTTAATTACATCATTAATTATATTAATTAATGATCTCTAATTACTTCTTTAATTAATTACTCTGTTTACATTAATTACATTAAGTAATTTTTTTTTTGAAAAAGGGTTCAAACTTTTCTATTAAGAATATAAAACAAGTCCAACAAAACAAAAGAACAATAGCCATTACCAGGCCCAAAGACAATACAAAACACTCAAACAATACTATACTAGTTGAGCCCGTACAAAAACATCCCAACACCCATTAGCAGGCCCAAGGACTGGAAGCCTCCAGAAAGTTCCAAACACTTCTCGAAAAAGAAAAAGGCAATACGACACCTTCATTCTCTTCATAACTCAACTCTTTCCAAAACAGCCTCGCGAGAAACAATAATGGCTGCCATCAAGGAGCAAAACTCCTCCTTTTACTTCCATGGCTATGAAACAACAGCGAACTCTCTAAAAGAAACAGCTGAAACTCGGACTACAATCCCTTTCAGAAACACATGAGTAAGAATACTATCTGAATTGACTTCTACTTTGTTCCTTAAACTTCAGACTAACGAAGTTTTTTATGAGACCAGGACAGGGATGCTGAAAAAAATCTTAACAGCCTTCAACATACACTTAGCAGTTCAGATCTGAGATTCAACACAGATCTGAGAATTTTGCAAGACCATAGGAACATCAGCACTTCCTCAAGACGTCACTAAGCAAGATAAGTTTTTGATAAAGCTTCTTTTGTCCTAAGAAGAGTTGATTCCTTTGAAACTTCTAATCTGTCCATAATAAATCAATGTCTTATTGTCCAGGACGAAACCACAGACATTTTGAGCCACCTGCAGATCAATAAACTTAATAGCTACTGATTAGTTATGGATGCAAGACAATTATAATGTAATTTAGAGAGGGAGAGAAAAAGCATTGTAAAATAAAACAGGTACTCGAAATCTAGAGCCAGAAGACATAGGAACAGGAATGTGGCAAAGGAAACAAAAATTATGATTATATCCCCAATTCGGCGTTGGGAGGTAAAACCCCATTTCAAAGCTATTTCAGAGTTCATGCTAGTGATGTTCTTGAAATATTTTGATTTTTCCATTCTGATGTTCATAGTCTGGAAAATTTTTAAGCAAACCTTCGACCCATCAGTAAAACGATTCTGGAAAATCCTTTCATTTCTTTCTTTCCAAATATGCCAGACGCAAACTGAAAGTGAAAGTTGAAACAAATCTGACTTGAAATTTTGTGAGCTAGATATAGAAACTATTTTCAGTAAATCCTCCTTCAAAATAAAAGAAAATGAACTCTTCGGCTTAACGAAAAACTTTTTACAACTCCAAAGCCAGATCTTTTCTGTAAAGTCACATTGAAAAAATAGATGGTCTATATTTTCAATGTGACTATTACAGAACACACAATTCTGATCCACCACTATCTGCTTCTGAATTAATCTTTCTTTTGTCAATAGAAAATCATTTATGGCTTTAAAAAGGCATACCACCATTTTAGGAACATGAATTTTGTTCCAGACCATAGACGCCCAAAACTTAGTATCAAACCTGGTTTGAACCGAGTTCCAGACTTTTTTAAACTGATATTGCCCATCCTTAGAGCACTTCCAAGACCAGAAATCCCACTCTTTGTTATTGTGAATCTTGACATCTTCAATTTCAGTCTGGATTTGAAATATAAAGCTATACAAGTCCCACTTCCATTCACCATTTCTTAAAATCCTGCTAAGCGTCAAATTTTCTGTACCTGTTCTAAAAGCAGTATCCCTACCAATGCGTTCCATAATAGAACTCCCATTTAACCAAGGATCAAACCATAACGAAGTAGTTTTGCCGTCTACAATGTTAAGGGAAAGGCAATTCAAGGCTTCGTGTCTATTCTTTAAAATAAATTTCCACACTCTAGAGTCATCCGAACGCTGGTTAGTATCCCAGAAACTTTTAAGCCCTATATATTTACCATGCATGAATACCGCCCAACTACCTTCTAAGTTGATAATTTTCCAAATCAATTTGATATATAGCGCTTTGTTCATCTCTTCTAAGTTTCTCATACCCATACCTCCTTCTTCTTTTTGTCTACTTAAGACCTCCCAAGGGATCTTACTACTGCGACTTTTCCAAAGAAAATTTAATATCATATGTTTAATCTTTTGAACAGTAGCAACAGGAAGATAGAAACATTGCATCCAAAATTGTATTATAGGGTATATGGTAGATTTTATAAGTTCCAGTCTCCCTGCTAAGCTCAAAATTTTAGTTTCCCATCTGCCAATCCTAACTTTGATCTTCTCTATTAAAGGAGAACAATCCTTATCCCTCAAATTAGCACTTGACAGAGGAATACCCAAATACCTTATAGGAAGGGTTGATTGTTGAATGTTGAGGATCGAACAGATGTCTGTGCAGCAATCAACCCCTTGCCCAAAAAAGATGTTAGATTTCTCAGCACTTAACTCAAACCAGTAACCCTTTTCAAGGTTTTAAAAACTTCATTAATAGCATTCGCAGTTTGCACATTGGCTTTAGTAAAAAGAATGATATCGTCTGCGTAAATCAAATGAGTCAATTTGTTACCAAAGTCTGTAACTGGAGAGATCAGACCACCCCTAACTTTTTCCTCCATTAGTAGCGTAAAGTATTCCATAACCAGGGTAAAAAGGATAGGGGAAAGCGGGTCTCCTTGTCTGAGACCATTAGAACCTTTAAAGTAACCGTGCGCTTCTCCATTAACAATGATAGAGAAAACTGGGGACTTAATAAGGTTACCAATAATTTTAATCCATTTATCTGTAAAACCCAAGCTTCTTAACATATGAATAACAAAATCTCTATTAATCGAATCATATGCTTTCTTCAAATCAACTTTAATACACATGTATTTATTATCCTTTCTTCCGAGACCTCTAATTAATTCATGAGCTAACAAAATACCATCCCCTATTGATCTACCTTTGATAAATGCCGTCTGGTTATGGGATACCAACTTATCCAAAAAAGGACCCAGTCTATTACACAGGATTTTGGAGAAAACCTTGTATAAAGTGTTACAGCAGGCAATAGGTCTGAAATCTTGAATACAGGATGAATGATCTTTTTTTGGAATCAAATGAATAAACGTGTGATTCCATTCTTTAATGATTAGACCCTTTTGAAAAATATCATTTAAAGCTTTATGAATAATATCTTTCGAAAGATTCCAATGAGTCTTGAAAAACAACGAGTTGAAACCATCCGGTCCTGGAGAAACAGAATCTTTAATATCCCATAAGGCATTTTTGATTTCTTCTAAAGAGAAACTCTCATTTAAAAAGTTAGCCCCAAACTCAGATATAACCATTTTGCAAATAACTTCAGGAAAATGATCACATAAGGGTTGATTATAAGTTTGCTTGAAAAAATCAATAGCCGCTTCGACAAACTTATTTTCCGATACCACCTTACCGTCAACATTTAAGTTTGTCAAACGGTTTCTACTTCTTCTGTTAGACATTTTAGCGTAGAAAAAAGAAGATCCCTCATCACCCATCATCAGCCAGTCACATTTAGCCTTTTGTTTGGCAACCATGAATTCTTTTTTAGTGCTAAATCCAAATTAATCTTAGCATTTTGAAATTCCAAAGCTAAGTTGTGATCATTAGAATTTTCCAAAAGTTTCTGAAGACTAGAGCATTTCTCTCTCAGAACATTCACCTCTTGTTTGATATTACGAGAATTAGCACTCCATCTCTTGAGTTCTCTCTTAATCTTTTTGAGAATATTAATAACTTGAAACAAAGGTCTGTCGATGTGGTTGATAACCTAGAGTTTCTCAACCAGTGGAAAGTATTGATCGCATAAAGACCAATGATTCATGTATCTAAAAGGACTATTCTTAACCCTAGGGTTAGAGGTAAACGAGACGAGAATAGCATTATGATCACTCACCGTAGGAGGTAAGAATTCAACAGATAGATCAGGGAATAAGTTAATCCAGTCTAGGTTTGCAAACACCCTGTCAATTTTAGAGAATATATTTCGACACGGACCCGACCACCAAGAAAATTCATAACCTTTAATATTAATCTCATTAAGACCATTATATAGAGCCATTTCATCTAATTCAAACAAATTATTAAAAGTTACTGGATTACCTCCCTGTCTTTCTGAGGGTCTACGGATGCAGTTGAAATCCCCAAGGACCATCCATGGCCTATAAATATTTATAGCATCCTCCTGTAGGTTCTTCCATAATCTTTTCCTTAATTCAACAAAATTCTGGGCATAGACAAAAGTCAAATTACATCTAAATTTCGAGGAGTTGATCAGTTCAATGGTAATGTGTTGATCGCTCATACTTATAAAATTGAAATCCCAAGCTTTTCCGTCTATAAGAACCATAATCCTGCATTTATAATAGCATGATATATTACTTATTATTTTCCATCCATCTTCCAGCGTTTTTTCCAACTTCAAAATCTCTGGAAACAACAATTTATTTTCCAGAATACCAAAACAACTAATTTTGAACTTGTCTATAACTTTCCTCACTTCTCCCATTTTGTTAGGGTTGTGAAACCCTTTAACGTTCCAACAGGCCACTGACATTATAAAACCTTATTATTTCAGGTCCTCAATAATCTACTACTCGAGGACTCCCCATTGTCTTCAGAAGGAATACCTAACATCTGAACCCACTTGGGATTCTTACGGACCAACTTATCCTTCTGAATATTATCAAACTCTATATCTTGAGGCTTCGGAAGAAGCTGTTCTTCCATCTCCTCCTGAACTGTGTCAACATTATCATAACTATTTTGTTCCTCTGCCACTTTAGTCGTTCCTATGTCCTGATCCAGATTCTCTTGTACCTGTAATAAAAAACAATGATCAGTACCTCTCCTAAAATTAACATTATTATAAGTTCCATCATCAATAACTAAATCAGTAGAAGTTAAGGATATTGGAATAGAATTGTGATCCGATGATGACAAAGGGCGTTTGAGAATAGATATGTGAGTCGATGGTGATTTTGGAGGAGATGTTCTCAGATCTATGGCTCCCGGGGTAGTTGGAGAAGCAGGAATGAATGGCTCCCTGGCTCCTTGATCAGGAGGACCTTCCGACCTGGCCAGAGGAACATTGGAGCAATCTTCACTGACTCCTGTTTCGGTAGTAGTAACATGATCTGACTCTGTAACTTCTGAAATTGCCCCCTCGCCCCGCTCTACTGAGGATACAACTTTTCCTAAATTCTGTTCCTGAGGTGAAATAACTATTACATTTGTAGGTTTTTCCCTATCTTCTGGGACTTCCGTCACTACATCTTTACAGGGGACATCCGTCCCTACATCATTCTTGGCTCCATTATCAGAATTATCAATAATAGAGGGACCTCCAGCATTGATCTCCTTATCAGGAATAATTGAAAACTCAATTCCACAATCAGCTAAACCAGGCTTATCTGAGATGGCAGCTTGGGTCTCTTTAGGGGCCCAGGACTTAGTCATTGGACATTCATCAGATATATGTCCGAAACACACACACTTGCCACAGATGGGAGGAGGGTTTTCATATTCTACTTCCTGAATGAAACTCCTCCCATTCTCGTCCCTACCTTCAATGGAGTTAGGCATTCCATATTTAACATTAACCTTAACCAAAACTCTGGCAAAGGCTAGTCTAGATTTATTTTTTGTGGCCTCATCCATCTTAATAGGAACTCCTATGGTACTAGTTAGAGCGCTAATGGCCTTATTGCCCCATAATTTAAAACTTAAACCAGGAAGTCTAACCCACATAGGCAAAGAAGTAAGGAGATCTCTATCAGTTCTCATATCTGGGGACAATCTCTTCATAATAATCAGGTTCCGGTCCATAAACCAGGGACCTGATTTTAAAATCTTATTGCAGTCCTCCTCCAAACCAAATCTCACTACGAAAAAGCCATTGTTCCTAGAATGGACAGAAAACGGCTTCTTAGTTACCCAGACCCTATTGGCATATCCCTCAAACGTCCGGAGCCATGGTTTATACCCAACCACATACAGCAAAATACATAAATCCCAACCTCCCTCCGCTTCTTTGATCGCTTCATCAGAAAGGGAACCTATCCTTTTACCATCCGCTACTGTAGGCTCTATAAACTCCAGATCCAGGTTACCTAAATCGCCAACCGCTCCTTCTTTCACTGCCTCACTGTACGAAAATTTCTTTGCATTCTCCGAAACAGTGAAAATGATTTTAGAATTACCTCCTGACATCGCAACTTTCTGCTTAGGAAATTTTGGTTTGACTGTCCGCCCAGCATGATCCGAAAGCACCCTCCTACCCTCAGTTCTTCCTGTTCTGCTCGTTCTTTGCCCCCCAGAGTAAGCCTCTGATCAGGACCCAAAGGAATTGGCGCCTTGCCCCTTTTCCTTCTCACCTCCTCCCAACCTTCCGCATCCTGCAAAGATCCCATGATTCCAGTTATGAGGAGATAGAAGTGAAGATCGGAAATAAGAAAATAACGGAGAAAATTAAGAAAACTAGGAAGAAACGAAAGAAAAAAAAAGGAGAAAAGGGAAGAACCCTAATCTCCAGATCTAGATCTGGAACCACTTTAATTACATTTATTAAATCATCAAGTGATTAATCAAACTTAATTAATTAACTTAAACTAATCAAATTTAACTCAATTAATTACAATGAGTAATTAATTCCTTAATTACTTTTATTAAGTAATTTTACTTAAATAATTTCACAAATGATTACCTCTAATTAATTAATCTAATTGATTATTAAAACTAATCACATTAATTAACTAATAAATAATCTCAAGTTAATGATCTTCATTAACTATTAACAATTCTTTAATTACTTTGCTAAAGTAATTACTTACATTAATCATTATTAATCAAAATTGATTAATTATTAATAACTCATTGATCAAAAGAGTTAAAATCAAATTTTCTTTTGACTTCACATATTTAAAAGTATATTTTAACATTAAACCTTATTGAAACCCTTAAATTTATAAAATTCAATTTTATTCCAAAATCTGGAATTCAAATTCAGATTTAGATCCAGGTTTTAGATTTTGATTTTTAACTTTATTTAAATTCTTTCTTTACAATTTCTAATTTCATTTAAATTCAAATTCATTTTTAACCCACCTAATTGCTTAAAACTTAAAGTTATTAAACAATTTAAATTTATAACCTTTATTCCCAAACTAAGTTTTCAAATTGAACTGAATTTATAATTAAACTTTGATTAAAAATTCAGTTCAAAACTTTGGTTTATAATTTGAAATTTAATTTTAAAATTCAAAACAGAAACAGGTTTAAAACTTGTACGACATGTTAACCCGAGCCACTACCCATTTGCTTCGAGACCAACACCAAAATTCTTCGAGAGAACTTCGTCTTCCCAAACATTACAACATTTCCCAGATATAAATGATACCTGTGCACATGCACAGTCCATCCAATGAACTCCGATCAACTCTACTGTCATCCCTCCCTCTTCGACAATCGACTCGAGTTCCCAGACCACCCAAAAACCCAAAACGCTGACGAACTCGAGATTTGGCCATCCAACCCAATCTGGAACAAAACTTCAATCAACTACATCGATTCGCCCCGCCGCCTCAGGCCACCAGAGGTCACGAAACTCCGGCCAACCACTCGCCAACGTCCCTGCTATCATTCCCCAGAATCCTATCACGCTCGATCAACTACAGACGACGAACAAATCAAAACACTCAGCCTCGACAAAACTAGGGCTAAAGACTTCAAATGCTCTCCGCCGCCACCGCGATCAAGTTAAAAATTTTCGAGCATTTTTCCCCAAACCCATAACACCTTGGCCATCTCCAACCACAACCTCGACCATCTTCATCACGCCAATGACCAGAATTTGACAATAACCCCAATTTTGATCATCCTCAAATTAATCAGTGAATTCATACTTAAAAAATATGATTTTACTTTTAAAAATCTTTATTTTTGAAACCATTTCATATAGTATTCCTGAAATTATAATTCATTATGTTTGAATTTTAACACATTTTGAATTTTGCCTGTAATTTCACTTTCTAGAAGAAAACTTTAATTTATTTTGCTTGAATTAATTTTTGAAACTTAAAACATGTTTAAATAAACAACTTTTATTTAAATACTAAGATCAAGCAAGGATCAGAGAAGAAGGATTTTGATTTTTCAAATAGGTTTTGAAAACCTGTTTCCAAACAGAGGCAGTATGCCTGATATCAAACATGCACAGACATCGTAGCACATACATATACACATCTTTGCATGCATGAAAGTACTTTACAATTTCTATTTCAAGCATGATTCAAACAACAGATTAAACTTCCAGAAATTCAAGAGTTTACTCACTGTGATTCGGGAGAAAGAACAGAGTTCTTCTTTTATGCTTGAAACAGGTTGTGAAAGTTGCAAGCTGAAACCCTTTCTTTGATCTTTGGTTTGAGTTGAATTTGTATTGTTGTTTTAAGTTGTATTTTGTTGAAGTTTAAGATGATATTTACTCCAAAGGTTACTTAGTTATCTTGATGAACGAAACTGAAATGAAGATGATACATAAAAGATTGTTGTACAGGGTGATATTTTTTTTTTCTCTCTAGTACAAACATAGGCAGAGATATTTCTTTGTATGTTGTACCATATACCAGAGATTTTTTTTCTTGCTTTGGTGGCTGAGATGATTATTTGCGGTGACTTGCATTAATTGCCATGTACAAATATACTTATCCTTATTTGCTTGTACATACTTATCTAATTTTGTTTGTTCATACTTGAACATACTTCTTTCTTCTTTTGCAAGCTTTCATATATGTATTTTTCTTTACAAGTGTACACATATATTTATTTTTTTCATATTTGAATTACTTATTTCATATTTTAGTGTATTTTACTTTTCTTTACAAGTGTACACATATTTTTTTTTTTCATATTTGAATATATATTACTTATTTCATAAATGAATTTAATATGTTGGTAAAATTTATCTAATGTGTTTACTTTATATTTTTATATTTTATCTTATATATTTGTATTCCTATTTTTAACTCAAATATTTATTTCTAACTTTAATACTAATTGTCTTGCATGTCTACATATGTATTTTTATATTCATTTTGTAAGTACCTTTGTATGTATTTTATTTTACTTCGTATACTTATAACATATGTTTATTTTACACTTATGTTTACATATTGGTAAGATATATTTTAGAAATTCAAATTATTTAACACATATTTTATTTGAATTTGGGGAAACTTAAATTAATTTACCAATTGATTTCACAATTTTTATCCAAAAATTAAATTAATTATCAATTTAAACTTAGTTAAAATCCGGGATCGTTACAGGTTCCCCCCCTTAAGAAATTTCATCCTCGAAATTTGCCAGGGAGACACAAAGATAGATGAAGAATATTTCATCAAATCAACTGAACATCTATTCTGCATTTGGCTTACCAAATCAAAATATCAATAATAGATACGAGAACGAATCTTTTTAATGTTTTACAAGATACTCGGGTTATCCAGATCTACGAAATGTGCAGTGGCATTGGTTAGTTCGAAGGGATACTAACCATTCGTAGAACATATCCGGACCCAAAAATAGACAGATATATGGATACAATTCCAAAACTTTTTAATTTAGAAACTAAAGTATACCTATCAACAATAGCAACCAAAGCAACCAATTCATCCAAACAAACAATTCTGACCTATTTGGAGTTTATGTCCCATGCAATATATCAAATCTTCTTTCTAGATCTACTAGAAACTATCATAGAATTGAGAAAAGATGACGAACAAAAGAGATTGATAGAGAAAAGATTGTTTCCTTGTTGTTACAGGGTATTGACCATTTATAGTCGTATTCCCCTATCCCCTATCTCATCCTCTTCTTGCACTCATACTTACTATCAGTGGATAGTAAGAGAATTTACTGAGGTATACGGATAGATATCTTAGGGATTACTCATTCAAGGGTATACTTCACCCTATCTCTAATGAGTTACTTAATGTGTTATACTCCTGAGCTAAAGTTCAACCTTAGCTCTGATACCAAATGTAACGGTCCTAACTCGGCCTTCGAAAATCGACACCCGTACTTCACTTGTACTCGAATGCCGCAGATTCAAACACCGAATCTGGTTCGTCGGAGCTTATAACACGTTAAGTATAACAACACAGCGGAAGAAAAAAATGGATGATATCATATACAACTCCAATGAATACAATATCCAGAATAATATACAACAATGATATCTATATGATACAAGAATATCAAAGACAAATAATGCTACAGCGGAAACAACAGAAGTGATAACCCCAAATGATCTTTAAAAGAGAATGAATCCAACAACTCCAACATCAAGCTCGAACCACCATCACGTTTCACAAAGATAAGCAAGGTCGGTCGCGAACTCCAAAAACTGAACTAGCTCCCGATAACCTACTAAACCTGACTATTTGAAAAACCCAACTCTAGACTGCCCGTGTGGAAAATTGTGGGCACCCAGAGTTTAGGAAGGGAACAATAAACTCCGAGTCAGTCATGGGACTGGTGTGAGTAAAAAAAAGTTATTTTCACAAAGAAAATAAGAGAATTTCGCAATGCTTTTGGAAAATGAAACTACCATAAGGCCTCCCGCCACACACACAATGCAAACGCAGAATTGGAGGAGATTTCTCCTTATGATAGTCAAACATGCTTGATACGAGAAAATCTTTGATATTATTGCTAGTGCATAGTGTGAAAACATCTCAAACATATAATATTAATCTTAGCCAGCATACAACCATTATTCTATGCCTACTATAGCTACTATGTTCAATAGCAGGTTACCGCCACATTCCATAGCAGGTTATACAACTAAAACCGTACAAGGCTCGTATTGTTTCTTTGGATTTTCCAACAAATGGCAAGGCTAAGGAACTTCCTACTGCCATATGGGTACGCTTCTGGTGGGACGCCCTGAGAACTAACTAGCTCTCTGCCAACACAAGGCCGGTTACCCCCTTCCCGGGAAGTAAACCTAAGATATGCCACCCCCGGTCGTTTGTGACCTTTATCCGAGGCGCCTCGATCACAAAGCAACAATCACACAGTAAATGAGATTGGATCAACCACACAGGTAAAATATCTGGGCTCCATACCATGATACCACCTTTTTCCAGAAGGAATGGACATACCCTAGGAGAGCTACACCTGAAACCTTGCCGCATCTTTCCTGTTTCGACCATTTCCGGGGTGTGAGGTCCGATGACGTCTCGTCCACAAAGCTACACTTTACACGAAAGCCATGCTTTGATCAACAAATGATCAGCAACACACAACAACACTTAGCATGCCACACTACCAAATTGGGAGTATATCATTGATAACTTTCAACTACATAACCTCTGAGCTCGTACGTCTCAGAGAAGGTTGTTAAGCTAAGAGAATAAATTCTCCACGACCAAACAGAAATGTATTTGAAAGAAATCTGCTTTATATCTCAAAGTGTAATGTCAGACATACAACCATACAAGTCTGTTCCGGGTTCGAACAGAACCAAAGGCACTTCTAAAGAAGCCCTTACAATCCGAGTATTCACAATCCCGATCGGACTTCCCATCACTTAGGGAATCTCTATACCGTAGCTACTCAGTGCAGAGACAATCGATAGGTTATCCTATTGTTCTCGCAAACACCCGGTCTTCAATACCGGTCTTCAAATGCTATCCATTTACGTCGTATCACTATTCCGAATGGGTTATATGACACAAAGTCCTCTCCCGGCTAAACCGAATAGTGAGCGCAATATTTAAAAACATATGGATATTGGGATTTCAATTAAGTCAAAACTTATTACCCAAACTTCTCTTTCAAATGGTTTAAACAAATTACCATTTTCAATCTTTTACAAAAAGATTCATCTCACAAAGTTCACCCAGTTTCACAAAGATCTATTCATAGATTTCAAATCGATTTCCATTTTAAATGGATTAACTCATTAAATCTTTAAATCAAAGATTTAACTTATAGCTTTCAAAACAATTCCATTTCGACCTTTTATACAAAAGGTACATCTTTCCAATTTCAAAACAAAATTCAACAATCTTTCACAAAGATTTATTCATAACTCGGAAAACCATTTTCATTTCAAACTTGAAATTCTTTTGACACAAATTGGAAATTCATTCCTTATATAAAAGCTTCTATTATTTGAAAACAAATAGTTTTCATTTTGGAAAATCTGATTCATTTATACGAGTTAAAGTCCTTGGGTTAAATTCAAATTCTCAAAACCATACTTTTAAAATGGTTTAAATTCATATAAACACATTTATAACATCTTTAACCATAATTTCCAAACATGGAATTCGATTCCAAATTTTGAATTCAAATTCAAATTAAATTATTTAAATTGAAAAACTTTACCAAGTTATTCAAAATAACTTTTATCTTAAAAACTCCTTTCCAAAGCTTTAAAATTTAACCCAAATCCATTTCCAAAATCAATTGAAATTAAAATTTCAATTTCAAAAATATTAAATTTAAATCATCTGCGACTTAACCGATTTCCTCGTGAAATCCATATTTGTGTGTGTAAAAGTGTGGTCCTGTGGTTTTACACAGTAGTGCAACATTACAAATCATCACAGATTCAATCATATTAATGTCGATAAGCGGTATAATCCATAACGCTTATCTTCGTTCACAGATTCATACATAAAGTAAATTTATCGATCACAAAGATTCACCATTACGATTCGATGTGGGTTTCGGATAACCCTCTGGAATCCGACTCACTGTTGCATCGAAATTCAAATGTCGTTTACGGGAAAAGGGGTTTTCATATTCATACAACAATATATTCATCACAGATATAACAGCTCAGCACAAAGCAATTCATATCACATAGTATCACAATCACATATCAAGGATATCAATCAATACAAAGCATTCAATAGAATACAGTCTTCCATAAGTGAAACCAATTAAGATATCTGATTAATCTAAACCAGATCATTTGCCTATGGATAATTCCTAGTCAGGGTTAATTAATAATTAATTAATTACAAACATTTAATTAATTATTCTTTAATTAATCATTAATTACCCTTTAATTAATTACAAGTTAATTAATCATCCTATAAGTACTAATTAATCACCCTTGATTAATTATGCTCTAATTACATTAAGTAATTATCCTTAATCAATTACACAAATTAATTATTCTTAACCAATTACAGTAATTAACCTTTAATTACTTCATAATCACTTATCATTGATCAATTAATCTAAATTAATCAACCCTTAATTACATCATTAATTATATTAATTAATGATCTCTAATTACTTCTTTAATTAATTACTCTGTTTACATTAATTACATTAAGTAATTAATCTTTAATTAAACCCCATTTATTAATCACTCTTGATTAATCTTATCCAGTAATTAACTACTCTTAATTACTCATTAAATAAATTAATTACTCCTTAATTAATTATCTTTAATTAATCCCTTACACAAAGTAATTGAATCCAAATTACTTCCATTATTAAATCATCTTCCACTAATTACATCTAGTAATTACCCTTAATTACTTCACTGAGTAATTATACTTCATTAATTACATTAATTAATTACATTTATTCAATCATCAAGTGATTAATCAAACTTAATTAATTACATTTATTAAATCATCAAGTGATTAATCAAACTTAATTAATTAACTTAAACTAATCAAATTTAACTCAATTAATTACAATAAGCAATTAATTCCTTAATTACTTTTATTAAGTAATTTTACTTAAATAATTTCACAAATGATTACCTCTAATTAATTAATCTAATTGATTATTAAAACTAATCACATTAATTAACTAATAAATAATCTCAAGTTAATGATCTTCATTAACTATTAACAAATCTTTAATTACTTTGCTAAAGTAATTACTTACATTAATCATTATTAATAAAAATTGATTAATTATTAATAACCCATTGATCAAAAGAGTTAAAATCAAATTTTCTTTTGACTTCACATATTTAAAAGTATATTTTAACTTTAAACCTTATTGAAACCCTTAAATTTATAAAATTCAATTTTATTCCAAAATCTGGAATTCAAATTCAGATTTAGATCCAGGTTTCAGATTTTGATTTTTAACTTTATTTAAATTCTTTCTTTACAATTTCTAATTTCATTTAAATTCAAATTCATTTTAAACCCACCTAATTGCTTAAAACTTTAAGTTATTAAACAATTTAAATTTATAACCTTTATTCCCAAACTAAGTTTTCAAATTGAACTGAATTTATAATTAAACTTTAATTAAAAATTCAGTTCAAAACTTTGGTTTATAATTTGAAATTTAATTTTAAAATTCAAAATAGAAACAGGTTTAAAACTTGTACGACATGTTAACCCGAGCCACTACCCATTTGCTTCGAGACTAACACCAAAATTCTTCGAGAGAACTTCGTCTTCCCAAACATTACAACATTTCCCAGATATAAATGATACCTGTGCACATGCACAGTCCATCCAATGAACTCCAATCAACTCTACTGTCATCCCCCCTCTTCGACAATCGACTCGAGTTCCCAGACCACCCAAAAACCCAAAACGCTGACGAACTCGAGATTTGGCCATCCAACCTAAACTGGAACAAAACTTCAATCAACTACATCGATTCGCCCCGCCGCCTCAGGCCACCAGAGGTCACGAAACTCCGGCCAACCACTCGCCAACGTCCCTGCTATCATTCCCCAGAATCCTATCACGCTCGATCAACTACAGACGACGAACAAATCAAAACACTCAGCCTCGACAAAACTAGGGCTAAAGACTTCAAATGCTCTCCGCCGCCACCGCGATCAAGTTAAAAATTTTCGATCATTTTTCCCCAAACCCATAACACCTCGGCCATCTCCAACCACAACCTCGACCATCTTCATCACGCCAATGACCAGAATTTGACAATAACCCCAATTTTGATCATCCTCAAATTAATCAGTGAATTCATACTTAAAAAATATGATTTTACTTTTAAAAATCTTTATTTTTGAAACCATTTCAGATAGTATTCCTGAAATTATAATTCATTATGTTTGAATTTTAACACATTTTGAATTTTGCCTGTAATTTCACTTTCTAGAAGAAAACTTTAATTTATTTTGCTTGAATTCATTTTTAAAACTTAAAACATGTTTAAATAAACAACTTTTATTTGAATACTAAGATCAAACAAGGATCAGAGAAGAAGGATTTTGATTTTTCAAATAGGTTTTGAAAACCTGTTTCCAAACAGAGGCAGTATGCCTGATATCAAACATGCACAGACATTGTAGCACATATATATACACATCTTTGCATGCATGAAAGTACTTTACAATTTCTATTTCAAGCATGATTCAAACAACAGATTAAACTTCCAGAAATTCAAGAGTTTACTCACTATGATTTGGGAGAAAGAACAGAGTTCTTCTTTTATGCTTGAAACAGGTTGTGAAAGTTGTAAGCTGAAACCCTTTCTTTGATCTTTGGTTTGAGTTGAATTTGTATTGTTGTTTTAAGTTGTATTTTGTTGAAGTTTAAGATGATATTTACTTCAGAGGTTACTTAGTTATCTTGATGGACGAAACTGAAATGAAGATGATACATAAAAGATTGTTGTATAGGGTGATATTTTTTTTTTCTCTCTAGTACAAACATAGGCAGAGATATTTCTTTGTATGTTGTACCATATACCAGAGATTTTTTTTCTTGCTTTGGTGGCTGAGATTATTATTTGCGGTGACTTGCATTAATTGCCATGTACAAATATACTTATCCTTATTTGCTTGTACATACTTATCTAATTTTGTTTGTTCATACTTGAACATACTTCTTTCTTCTTTTGCAAGCTTTCATATATGTATTTTTCTTTACAAGTGTACACATATATTTATTTTTTTCATATTTGAATATATATTACTTATTTCATATTTGAGAGTATTTTACTTTTCTTTACAAGTGTACACATATATTTATTTTTTTCATATTTGAATATATATTACTTATTTCATAAATGAATTTAATATGTTGGTAAAATTTATCTAATGTGTTTACTTTATATTTTTATATTTTATCTTATATATTTGTATTCCTATTTTTAACTCAAATATTTATTTCTAACTTTAATACTAATTGTCTTGCATGTCTACATATGTATTTTTATATTCATTTTGTAAGTACCTTTGTATGTATTTTATTTTACTTCGTATACTTATAACATATGTTTATTTTACACTTATGTTTACATATTGGTAAGATATATTTTAGAAATTCAAATTATTTAACACATAGTTTATTTGAATTTGGGGAAACTTAAATCAATTTACCAATTGATTTCACAATTTTTATCCAAAAATTAAATTAATTATCAATTTAAACTTAGTTAAAATCCAGGATCGTTACAGGTTCCCCCCCTTAAGAAATTTCATCCTCGAAATTTGCCAGGGAGACACAAAGATAGATGAAGAATATTTCATCAAATCAACTGAACATCTATTCTGCATTTGGCTTACCAAATCAAAATATCAATAATAGATACGAGAACGAATCTTTTTAATGTTTTACAAGATACTCGGGTTATCCAGATCTACGAAATGTGCAGTGGCATTGGTTAGTTCGAAGGGATACTAACCATTCGTAGAACATATCCGGACCCAAAAATAGACAGATATATGGATACAATTCCAAAACTTTTTAATTTAGAAACTAAAGTATACCTATCAACAATAGCAACCAAAGCAACCAATTCATCCAAACAAACAATCCTGACCTATTTGGAGTTTATGTCCCATGCAATATATCAAATCTTCTTCCTAGATCTACCAGAAACTATCAAAGAATTGAGAAAAGATGACGAACAAAAGAGATTGATAGAGAAAAGATTGTTTCCTTGTTGTTACAGGGTATTGACCATTTATAGTCGTATTCCCCTATCCCCTATCTCATCCTCTTCTTGCACTCATACTTACTATCAGTGGATAGTAAGAGAATTTACTGAGGTATACGGACAGATATCTTAGGGATTACTCATTCAAGGGTGTACTTCACCCTGTCTCTAATGAGTCACTTAATGTGTTATACTCCTGAGCTAAAGTTCAACCTTAGCTCTGATACCAAATGTAACGGTCCTAACTCGGCATTCGAAAATCGACACCCGTACTTCACTTATACTCGAATGCCGTAGATTCAAACGCCGAATGTGGCTTGCCGGAGCTTATAACACGTTAAGTATAACAACACAGCGGAAGAAAAAAATGGATGATATCATATACAACTCCAATGAATATAATATCCAGAATGATATACAACAATGATATCTATATGATACAAGAATATCAAAGACAAATAATGCTACAACGGAAACAACCGAAGTGATAACCCCAAATGATCTTTAAAAGAGAATGAATCCAACAACTCCAACATCAAGCTCGAACCACCATCACGTTTCACAAAGATAAGCAAGGTCGGTCGCGAACTCCAAAAACTGAACTAGCTCCCGATAACCTACTAAACCTGACTATTTGAAAAACCCAACTCTAGACTGCCCGTGTGGAAAATTGTGGGCACCCAGAGTTTAGGAAGGGAACAATAAACTCCGAGTCAGTCTTGGGACTGGTGTGAGTAACAAAAAAGTTATTTTCACAAAGAAAATAAGAGAATTTCGCAATGCTTTCGGAAAATGAAACTACCATAAGGCCTCCTGCCGCACACATAATGCAAACGCAATTGGAGGAGATTTCTCCTTATGATAGTCCAACATGCTTGATACGAGAAAATCTTTGATATTATTGCTAGTGCATAGTGTGAAAACATCTCAAACATATAATATTAATCTTAGCCAGCATACAACCATTATTGTATGCCTACTATAGCTACTATGTTTAATAGCAGGTTACCGCCACATTCCATAGCAAGTTATACAACTAAAACCGTATAAGGCTCGTATTGTTTCTTTGGATTTTCCAACAAATGGTCAGGCTAAGGAACTTCTTACTACCACATGGGTACGCCTCTAGAGGGACGCCCCGAGAACTAACTAGCTCTCTGCCAACACAAGGCCGGTTACCCCTTTCCCGGGAAGTAAACCTAAGATATGCCACCTCCGGTCGTTTGCGACCTTTATTCGAGGCGCCTCGATCACAAAGCAACAATCACACAGTAAATGAGATTGGAGCAACCACACAGGTAAAATATCTGAGCTCCATCCCATGATACCACCTTTTTCCAGAAGGAATGGACATACCCTAGGGGAGCTACCCTTGAAACCTTGCAGCATCTTTCCTGTTTCGACCATTTCCGGGGTGTGAGGTCCGATGAGGTCTCGTCCACAAAGCTACGCTTTACACAAAATCCATGCTTTGATCAACAAATGATCAGCAACACACAACAACACTTAGCATGCCACACTACCAAATTGGGAGTATATCACTGATAACTTTCAACTACATAACCTCTGAGCTCGTACGTCTCAGAGAAGGGTGTTAAGCTAAGTGAATAAATTCTCCGCCACCAAACAGAAATGTATTTGAAAGAAATATGCTTCATATCTCAAAGTGTAATGTCAGACATACAACCATAAAAGTCTGTCCCGGGTTCGAACAGAACCGAAGGCACTTCTAAAGAAGCCATTGCAATCCGGGTATTCACAATCCCGATCGGACTTCCCATCACTTAGGGAATCTCTATACCGTAGCTACTCAGTGCAGAGACTATCGATAGGTTATCCTATTGTTCTCGCAAACACCCGGTCTTCAACACCGGTCTTCAAATGCTATCCATTTACGTCGTATCACTATTCGGAATGGGTTATATGACACAAAGTCCTCTCCCAGCTAAACCGAATAGTGAGCACAATATTTAAAAACATATGGATATTGGGATTTCAATTAATTCACAACTTAGTACCCAAACTTCTCTTTTAAATGGTTTAAACAAATTACCATTTTCAATCTTTTACAAAAAGATTCATCTCACAAAGTTCACCCAGTTTCACAAAGGTCTATTCATAGATTTCAAATCGATTCCCATTTCAATTGGATTAACTCATTAAATCTTTAAATCAAAGGTTTAACTTATAGCATTCAAAACAATTCCATTTCGACCTTTTATACAAAAGGTACATCTTTCCAATTTCAAAACCAAATTCAACAATCTTTCACAAAGATTTATTCATAACTCGGAAAACCATTTTCGTTTCAAACTTGAAATTCTTTTGACACAAATTGGAAATTCATTCCTTATATGAAAGCTTCTATTATTTGAAAACAAATAGTTTTCATTTCGGAAAATCTGATTCATTTATACGAGTTAAAGTCCTTGGGTTAAATTCAAATTCTCAAAACCATACTTTTAAAATGGTTTAAATTCATATAAACACATTTATAACATCTTTAACCATAATTTCCAAACATGGAATTCAATTCCAAATTTTGAATTCAAATTCAAATTAAATTATTTAAATTGAAAAACTTTACCACGTTATTCAAAATAACTTCTATCTTAAAAACTCCTTTCCAAAGCTTTAACATTTAACCCAAATCCATTTCCAAAACCAATTGAAATTAAAATTTCAATTTCAAAAATATTAAATTTAAATCAAATGCGACTTAACCGATTTCCTCGTGAAATCTATATTTGTGTGTGTAAAAGTGTGGTCCAGGGGTTTTACACAGTAGTGCAACATTACAAATCATCACAGATTCAATCATATCAATATCGATAAGCGGTATAATCCATAACGCTTATCTTCGTTCATAGATTCACAGATAAAGTAAATTTATCGATCACAAAGATTCACCATTACGATTCGATGTGGGTTTCGGATAACCCTCTGGAATCTGACTCCCTGTCGCATCGAAATTCAAATGTCGTTTACGGGAAAAGGGGTTTTCATATTCATACAACAGTATATTCATCACAGATATAACAGCTCAGCACAAAGCAATTCATATCATATAGTATCACAATCACATATCAGGGATATCAATCAATACAAAGCATTCAATAGAATACAGTCTTCCATAAGTGAAACCAATTAAGATATCTAATTAATCTAAACCAGATCATTTGCCTATGGATAATTCCTAGTCAAGGGTAATTAATAATTAATTAATTACAAACATTTAATTAATTATTCTTTAATTAATCATTAATTACCCTTTAATTAATTACAAGTTAATTAATCATCCTCTAAGTACTAATTAATCACCCTTGATTAATTATGCTCTAATTACATTAAGTAATTATCCTTAATCAATTACACAAATTAATTATTCTTAACCAATTACAGTAATTAACCTTTAATTACTTCATAATCACTTATCATTGATCAATTAATCTAAATTAATCAACCCTTAATTACATCATTAATTATATTAATTAATGATCTCTAATTACTTCTTTAATTAATTACTCTGTTTACATTAATTACATTAAGTAATTAATCTTTAATTAAACCCCATTTATTAATCACTCTTGATTAATCTTATCCAGTAATTAACTACTCTTAATTACTCATTAAATAAATTAATTACTCCTTAATTAATTATCTTTAATTAATCCCTTACACAAAGTAATTGAATCCAAATTACTTCCATTATTAAATCATCTTCCACTAATTACATCCAGTAATAACCCTTAATTACTTCACTGAGTAATTATACTTCATTAATTACATTAATTAAATCATCAAGTGATTAATCAAACTTAATTAATTAACTTAAACTAATCAAATTTAACTCAATTAATTACAACGAGCAATTAATTCCTTAATTACTTTTGTTAAGTAATTTTACTTAAATAATTTCACAAATGATTACCACTAATTAATTAATCTAATTGATTATTAAAACTAATCACATTAATTAACTAATAAATAATCTCAAGTTAATGATCTTCATTAACTATTAACAATTCTTTAATTACTTTGCTAAAGTAATTACCTAAATTAATCATTATTAATCAAAATTGATTAATTATTAATAACTCATTGATCAAAAGAGTTAAAATCAAATTTTCTTTTGACTTCACATATTTAAAAGTATATTTTAACATTAAACCTTATTGAAACCCTTAAATTTATAAAATTCAATTTTATTCCAAAATCTAGAATTCAAATTCAGATTTAGATCCAGGTTTCAGATTTTGATTTTTAACTTTATTTAAATTCTTTCTTTACAATTTCTAATTTCATTTAAATTCAAATTCATTTTAAACCCACCTAATTGCTTAAAACTTTAAGTTATTAAACAATTTAAATTTATAACCTTTATTCCCAAACTAAGTTTTCAAACTGAACTGAATTTATAATTAAACTTTGATTAAAAATTCAGTTCAAAACTTTGGTTTATAATTTGAAATTTAATTTTAAAATTCAAAACAGAAACAGGTTTAAAACTTGTACGACATGTTAACCCGAGCCACTACCCATTTGCTTCGAGACCAACACCAAAATTCTTCGAGAAAACTTCGACTTCCCAAACATTACAACCTTTCCCAGATATAAATGATACCTGTGCAGATGCACAGTCCATCCAATGAACTCTGATCAACTCTACTGTCATCCCCCTCGTCGACAATCGACTCGAGTTCCCAGACCACCCAAAAACCCAAAACGCTGACGAACTCGAGATTTGGCCATCCAACCCAAACTGGAACAAAACTTCGATCAACTACATCGATTCGCCCCGCCGCCTCAGGCCACTAGAGGTCACGAAACTCCGGCCAACCACTCGCCAATGTCCCTGCTATCATTCCCCAGAATCCTATCACGCTTGATCAACTATAGACGACGAACAAATCAAAACACTTAGCCTCGACAAAACTAGGGCTACAGACTTCAAATGCTCGCCGCTGCCACCACGGTCAAGTTAAAATTTTTTGAGCATTATTCCCCAAACCCATAACACCTCGGCCATCTCCAGCCACAACCTCGACCATCCTCATCACGCCAATGACCATAATTTGACAATAACCCCAATTTCGATCATCCTCAAATTAATCAGTGAATTCATACTAAAAAAAATATGATTTTACTTTAAAAAATCTTTATTTTTGAAACCATTTCAAATAGTATTCCTGAAATTATAATTCATGATGTTTGAATTTTAACACATTTTGAATTTTGCCTGTAATTTCACTTTCTAGAAGAAAACTTTAATTTATTTTGCTTGAATTCATTTTTAAAACTTAAATCATGTTTAAATAAACAACTTTTATTTGAATACTAAGATCAAACAAGGATCAGAGAAGAAGGATTTTGATTTTTCAAATAGGTTTTGAAAACCTGTTTCCAAACAGAGGCATCATGCCTGATATCAAACGTGCACAGACATCGTAGCACATACATATACACATCTTTGCATGTATGAAAGTACTTTACAATTTCTATTTCAAGCATGATTCAAACAACAGATTAAACTTCCAGAAATTCAAGAGTTTACTCACTGTGATTCAGGAGAAAGAACAGAGTTCTTCTTTTATGCTTGAAACAGGTTGTGAAAGTTGCAAGCTGAAACCCTTTCTTTGATCTTTGGTTTGAGTTGAATTTGTATTGTTGTTTTAAGTTGTATTTTGTTGAAGTTTAAGATGATATTTACTTCAGAGGTTACTTAGTTATCTTGATGGACGAAACTGAAATGAAGTCGATACATAAAAGATTGTTGTACACGGTGATATTTTTTTTCTCTCTAGTACAAACATAGGCAGAGATATTTCTTTGTATGTTGTACCATATACCAGAGATTTTTTTTCTTGCTTTGGTGGCTGAGATGATTATTTGCGGTGACTTGCATTAATTGCCATGTACAAATATACTTATCCTTATTTGCTTGTACATACTTATCTAATTTTGTTTGTTCATACTTGAACATACTTCTTTCTTCTTTTGCAAGCTTTCATATATGTATTTTTCTTTACAAGTGTACACATATTTTTTTTTTTCATATTTGAATATATATTACATATTTCATATTTGAGTGTATTTTACTTTTCTTTACAATTGTACACATATATTTATTTTATTTCATATTTGAGTGTATTTTACTTTTCTTATACTTATTATTTTGTAATATAAATGAATTTAATATGTTGGTAAAATTTATCTAATGTGTTTACTTTATATTTTTATAATTTATCTTATATATTTGTATACCTATTTTTAACTCAAATATTTATTTCTAACTTTAATACTAATTGTCTTGTATGTCTACATATGTATTTTTATATTCATTTTTTAAGTACCTTTGTATGTATTTTATTTTACTTCGTATACTTATAACATATGTTTATTTTACACTTATGTTTACATATTTATAAGATATATTTTAGAAATTCAAATTATTTAACACATATTTTATTTGAATTTGGGGAAACTCAAATCAATTTACTAGTTGATTTCACAATTTTTATCCAAAAATTAAATTAATTATCAATTTAAACTTAGTTAAAATCCAGGATCGTTACAACAACCGTGTACGCGGTGGAGATTCCAGAATAAAGTAGGATGGTGGCGACGATCCTATATGAGGTATATACGTGGACCCGACTCCCATGAGTTGGCGTACGGTGGCTAAAACAGAAGCAATCGACGGGCCAATAAGGTAGCTCCTCGAAGCAGACTCACTCCATCGATCTATATTCCGACTTTATGATTTATTCGGTGGCCACCCTTCGATTTTTACTCGGGAGTGTGTTTCGAGTTGGGCGGTAGTTGCGGCTATGCGTTACCAACAGTCCGGAAGTGTAATTGGTATATCTACCCTGGCATTTCCTAGTTGTTTCGTGTCACCTACCCTAGCGCGCCTTCTACGAGTTTGATTAATGTCGTACCTATGTGGTATCCTCTGTCGGCTCCAGTTTACGGGGAGTTACGGTATTGTATAGACTATTGGTATACCTAAAAATGTGTTGAGGTGGAAAATGTAAAGCCTTAACGCTATTTTTAAATAGTATACTTTACTTTAGACATATTATAATAGCGTATTATACTACATATGTAACGACCCATATTTTCACGGATCGAAACATCGTAAGATAGTTGATCTTTGGTTGCATTGTTGATAAGTCGTTCAGAATTTTTCTAAGTCCTAGGTCGCGAACGACCTAAGAGATAAGTCGTAACCGACTTATAGATTGAACGACTTAAGAGAGCGTTTGGAAGCTTAAGTCGTATAGGAATTTAAGTCTGGGCGAGTTAATGACTAAGGGTTTAGGTCGTAGACGACTTAAGAGGGAAGACTTAAGAATTTCTGGCGAGTTAAGGTTTCGAGCGACCTAAAGGAAGCGCGAGCTAGAAGACGTACGACCTAGTGGTTAGTGTGTTAAGTCGTAGACGACTTAAGTTTTTGACCTAGATAAGCGTTAGGTCATTATGTACTAGGTCGTCTGGTAGTTAGTATAGTTAGGTCGGCAACGACCTAAGGAAAAACTGTTGTGAGCGACCTAAGGAGTTAGCGTGTTAGCGACCTAAGGAGATAGGTCGCATAAGTGTTAGGTCGCGTGAGTTGTTAGGTCGCTGGGTTTTGCCTAAGTGTTAGGTCGCTGAGGTTATAGGTCGTAACCTTGTTAGGTCGTGAGTTGTTGGGTTTTGTTAGGTCGCTAGGTTTTGCCATGTGATAAGTCGTAAGCCTTTAAGTCGTTGAAGCGCGTGAGTTGTTAGGTCGCAGGGAATAGTTTAAGTGTTAGGTCGCGTGATTCCTAAGTCGTAGGTCGTGGACGACCTAACTCCGAGCGACCTATGGAGATGAGCGACCTAGGGGCAGATTTCAGCTATAAATAGAAGGGGTTGGCTTCATTTTTGGGATCCAGATTTTGAAGCGACGAAGTGCTGCCATTTTGAGAGCTCGACTTCTACACTTCTTCACTTCTTTTCTCCACTCTAACCTAGTGCTTCCATCCATCCAAATCGAAGATCAAGATTGAAGATTCAAGAGCTTAGATTGAAGATCTTCATCTTTTCAAGAGAGATTTCTTCGTTTGAAGCGGATTCGTGATAGATCAAGCTCGATCCTTCGCTGTCCAGATCTGAAGCGTGTTGATTAGGGTTTGTTTTGGTGATTTGGTGAGTGGTGATTATCTCTCACACGGACCCAAAGGAGTATATCGGATTGTTGGCTCGATTTGGTGTTAAAATAGAGATTTCCATGCATTTTCTTCATCCTAAGTGTAGATCCATGTAGATCCATTGTTCATGATGATGTTACATCCATTTTATCACATGTTAACCTATGCAAGTTCATTCATCAAGTTTGTAGAGATATTGTTCATGTTTTCATGCTTATTGGACTTTCAACTCTTTAATTACGAAAATGCCATTATTGTTATAATTGTCTACTTAGGTCATATTTGAATGCTTGATTGCTTGGATTGATGTTTGATTTGATTGATTGCTATGAACTAGATGATTGATGATTAGATTTAGATCGAAGATGATTCAAAAGCTAAGGGAAAGGCTCTTGAATTGGGGAAGCTGCTCGTGGCATATGTAGCGGGATGATGAAGCTCTTATGCATAGATTTGATGATGTGATGTTGAGATGAGGCTTTGCGAGGATGTAATGAAGCGAGGCATCATGTGATGAAGACTTGGTCTAATCCAGACGGGATCATTCCAAGCATGTTGATAACTCGGTGATATGATTCGAGTTGAGGATAATGAATGGATATGAGAATAGTCGTCAAGGAGGATGACTAGGAGGTTTGGATAGCATCGTTGTTGAAGGTTCTAGCATGCTCTAAGCAAGAGTACGTTTGGGCAGATTCGATAGTCCCAACGACTAACTGTTGATGGTCGAGTACTCTGGGAAGATTCGATAGTCCTAGGCACGGGTTGCGACGACGTGCGGGAGTTATGTCTAGAACCGGGGTTTCCATTAGCCCTTGACGGACGGCTGAAAGAATGTGCCGGTCATTCAATTAATGGTGATATCGAAGCAATGATAACAGTGATAGCCAGAGTCATGGATGTTTGGTTGTATCGTCATTCGGACTCAAGAGCGGCATTTTCTGGGTGCTTATCTGATTTAGGCCTTGGTACTTGGAAAACATCGCCCTTGACTCGAGTGATAGTAGCTTTACTTTAAATTGTTTGCTTCTGCTTAGTGTGTGTCTGGGGCTATCATTGTAGAATGAGGTTGGAGTGGGAGGGTTGTATTCCTATTCCTTTTCCTTTATGCTCTTTTGGTATGTTGTTAGTTAATTTACTGCTCACTAAGACTGTTGTCTGACTCAAGGCTTTATGTTTTTAATTCTTATTGCCTTGGGCTGTTCGTCCATTTTGGGACGGGCAGACTAGGTAGCAGGTGACAGGTGCTGTCCTCTTCTCACGATGCTGATATCGAAGACGAGCTGGAGGGTTGCATATTATCTTCTTATTATATGTACTGGATATTCCGCTGTTTTGTATTCTCTGAGAGATATGTAGTGAGGCTTGATGTATTGACTATTTGGATGATTGTATTCAACTACTATGGAGTTTTATATGATGTCATTTTGTTCTGTAAAGCTTCACTATACATATGTTCTATTGTATTTTGTCCATGCGCTGTGAGTAATACGATAGATTTTGTTGCTTTAATTTACCTTGACAATCGTCCTTGGTCGCCTGGCACACTTTACAGCGCACTGTCTCTAGATTCGGTGCAGGGGTCATGGGCGGTCGTCACATTTGGTATCAGAGCGATGGTTAATCGATTTTACCCAACGCTCGCTGTCGTAACTACGTATGAGAGACGTAATTATATTTTGATGGATGAATACTATCTATAATATAGTAGCTTAGTAGAGTTTGAGTCCTTTATGCAGTTGTTTCTCTAGATGTTCTGATCGTTCCTTTTTATAGATATTGAGAATGAGTCGAAGAGGGAGACCAGTTGCTAGGGAAGGCCGTGCTACTAAAGAGACTGCTGATTATGCAGCCATGTTCGAAGCTATGATGACTTCGATCATGAGAAGGATACCAGTTTCGGGGGCAGCAGTAGATGTTGGAGTTCAAGTCCAAACTCCGAAACCAGTGGATTTTGCTAAGTTGTGCAAGGACTATACTGCTCTTGGAGGGAAGGTTTTCTTGGGAACAGAATCAACTATTGAGGTCCAGAGGTGGATAGATGCTTGTAGAAGGATCTTTGGTGATTTGGGAATTGAGGATGCAACTAAGAGGAAGTTGGCATCGAGACAGCTTCAAGGGAGAGCTTCTGATTGGTGGAACTCTATTACCATCAATACTCCGGAAGAAGAGATTACTTGGGAGCAATTCCAAGTTAGATTTGAAGCTAAGTTCATTTCTACAGCTCAGAAGTCTGTTTTGTTCAAGAGGTTTGTGGAGCTCAAGCAAGGTGGAAGATCTGTTCTTGAGTATGTTTCTGAGTTTGAAGCTTTGTCCAAGTATGCTCGGTTATATATTGAATCTGCTTATCAAAAGAATGAGAAGTTTGTGACCGGCTTGGATGGTTATCTTGGGAGACAGTTGGTGGATCATTTGGACGATTCATTTGAGAAGCTTGTGGAGAAAGCTCTTAGGCATGAGAGTCTGTTTCCTAAGGAAGGACCTGTTGTTGCTGTTACCAGGGGAGAGTCTAAACCACAGCAGGGTGGAAACTAGAAGAGGAAGCAGCAGCAGCAGAAGGGTAAGGATGGCCAGAAGAAGCCGAAAGGCGAGGTGACTTGCTACAATTGTCAGCAGAAGGGCCATTTCTCTAAGGATTGTAAGAATCCGAAGGCACCGATGAAGTGTCACAACTGTGACAAGCCAGGGCACATCAGGAAGAATTGTCCAGAACCGAGGAAGGACAAGCAGATTGTGCAAGCTTATGCTTTGGGAGCTGTTCCGTCGTCTTCGAAAGCTCCTACTGCTGAAGAGAAAGGGAAGAGTGTGGTGGTTCAAGGTACTCTTTTCCTATGTGGTGTTCCGGTTAGAGTTCTGTTTGATACTGGAGCGTCGCATTCGTTTGTTTGTAATGAACTCGTAGACCGGTTAGGTTTGGAACCGGATATTGTTGATAGGCCATTGGTTGTGACTAATCCAGTTGGGGGTTCGTCTTGTTTGTGTATGTTATGCCGTGGTCTGATTGTGTCGATTCATGGTTGCTCTTTTGTTTGTGATTGTTTTGTTCTGAACTTTGCGGGGTTCGGAATTATTTTGGGTATGGACTGGCTTAGGAAGTATGCGGCAAAGGTTGATTGCGAAAGGTTGGAAGTGACAGTCGAGAATGTGGAGGGGCGAAAGGTTGTGATACGATGTAAGCATGAAGAAGGCGTCTTCATGAGCTTCATGTATTCGCTAGTTGTTCCACGGGATGGACTGTCATCAGTGCCGATCGCTAATAGATTCGAGGATGTCTTTGACGAAGTAAAAGGGTTGCCGCCGCATAGAGAGATCGAGTTTCGAATAGATCTAGTTGAAGGAGCCAGACCTGTTGTGATGCCTCTTAGGCGGATGGCGCCTAGGGAACAGCAGGAGTTGAGGGTGCAAGTTGATGATCTTTTGCAGAAAGGATTCATTCGGCGTAGTGTGTCCGAGTGGGGTGCACCAGTTGTGTTCGCAACTAAGGCAGATGGGTCGTTGAGATTGTGTGTCGATTATCGTGAGCTGAATAAGGTGACTAAGAAGAACAAGTATCCATTGCCGAGAATAGATGACTTGTTTGATCAGCTTCACGAAGCTAAGGTGTTTTCTCAGATGGATTTGGCAACGGGATTTCACCAGTTGAGAGTAGCTAAGGATAGTGTGCCGAAGACTGCTTTTCGGACACCATCTGGTTTCTTTGAGTGGCTGGTAATGCCGTTCGGATTGACTAACGCGCCAGCATATTTTGTGGATCTTATGAATATAGTGTTCAGAGATCAGTTGAACAAGTTCGTACTTGTGTTCGTGGATGATATTCTGATTTATTCCAGAACTGAAGAAGAGCACAAGACGCACTTGCGTATTGTTTTGGAAATCTTGCGGAAACATCAGCTGAAGGCTAAGTTTTCGAAGTGTCACTTCTGGAAGAGTGAAGTGAGGTTCTTAGGCCATGTGATTTCTGGAAGTGGAATAGCGGTTGATCCTGCTAAGGTGGCAGCAATCCAGGATTGGGTTAGACCTAAGAATGCATCTGATGTGAGAAGTTTTCTTGGATTAGCAGGATATTATCGACGGTTTATCAAAGACTTATCCAAGGTAGCTGCACCGTTAACAGGATTGACGAAGAAGAACCAAGTGTTCAGTTGGGATGCTAAGTGCGAGCAAGCTTTCAGAATCCTGAAAGAGCGATTGACGAGTGCTCCTGTTTTGACTATTCCAAGTGGGAATGATGAGATGGTGGTTTACACCGACGCATGTGGTACTGGACTTGGAGCAGTGCTGATGCAGATGGATAAAGTTGTTGCATATGCCAGTCGGCAACTGAAGCCGCATGAAAGGAATTACCCGACTCATGATTTGGAGTTGGCAGCGATTGTATTTGCTCTGAAGATGTGGAGGCATTATCTATTGGGAGTTCGATTCGAATTGTTTACGGATCACAAGTCGTTGAAGTATCTTTTCTCCCAAAAGGATTTAAATCTTCGGCAGCAACGTTGGCTAGAGTTTTTGACATCATATGATTTTGGTATAGCTTATACTCCGGGAAAAGGTAACGCAGTGGCAGATGCATTAAGTCAAAGACATGCAGGGTTGGGAGCCATGTTTTCGGAGTGGAAGAATCTCGAGTATTTAGCTGGATTTGACTTCAGGCCTAGATGTGAATTGGAACCTGAGATGTTGGCAAACTTATCAATAAGACCGACTCTTATGGAAAGGATTGGCGAGAGTCAAAAGCGAGATGATAAGCTTGTCAAGATTATCCGTGATTTGGAATTTGGATTGGATCCAGAAAAGGATAAAGGATTCAAGGTCGATCAAGAGGGTTGGCTTCGGAAGCAAGGACGACTAGCTGTTCCCGATATAGATGAATTGAGGAGTGAAGTTCTGAAGGAAAGTCATCACTCGAAGTCGACAATTCATCCAGGTGGAAATAAGATGTATCGGGATATGAAGAGAACCTACTACTGGGAAGGTATAAAGAAGGATGTTGGAAATTTTATTTCCAAATGTATGAACTGCCAGTTGGTAAAAGCCGAACAGAAGAAGCCAAGTGGATTGCTTCAGCCATTAGAAGTTCCTACATGGAAGTGGGAACAAGTGTCGATGGATTTTATCGATGGATTGCCTAGAACCAGAACGGGAAATGAAGGGATTTGGGTCATTGTGGATCGTCTGACTAAGAGCGCACGATTCATTCCTGTTCGATCGACTAGGACTGCATCAAAGTTGGCTGAGTTGTATGTTAAGTGGATAGTTCGATTCCATGGTATTCCGAAGAGTATAGTGAGCGATAGAGATCCATTGTTCACTAGTGGATTTTGGAAGAGCTTCCAGGAAGTCTTGGGAACCGAGTTATGTTTAAGTACAGCTTATCACCCTCAAACAGTTGGTCAGACCGAGAGAGTCAACCGGGTTTTGGAAGATCTCCTCAGAGCTTGTGTTTTGGACTTCGGAGGATCATGGGAAGATCACCTTCATTTGGTGGAGTTTGCATACAACAACAGTTACCAGTCTAGTATTGGTATGGCACCGTATGAGGCATTGTATGGAAGACCGTGTAACTCTCTGACATGTTGGTTGGAAACTGGAGAAAAGCTGATACTTGGGCCAGAGATGATTCGGCAGACTTCGGATTGTATAGAGATCATTCGGCAACGAATGAAGGCAGCCCAAGACCGTCAGAAGAGTTATGCTGATAAGCGTCGAAAGGATTTGGAATTCGACGTAGGAGATATGGTTTTTGTAAAGATTTCTCCACTAAAGAATGTTATTCGATTCGGGAAGAAAGGAAAACTGACTCCGAGATTTGTTGGACCATTCCCGATCATCGAGCGAATTGGAAATCTCGCCTACAGATTGGAGTTACCGGAGAAGATGTCGGGTGTGCACAATGTTTTTCACATATCATATCTACGGAAGTATGTGCACGACTCGAATACAGTAGTTTCTGCTGATAGCTGTGAAGATTTCGAAGTTGATCCAGTTGATAGAAGACCTCGTAAGCCACTTCGTGTTGTTGAAACCGACACGAAACAGCTTAGGAGGAAGGTAGTTAAGTTTCTCAAGATACAATGGAGTGATGATGATAACGACTATACGTGGGAGGTGGAAGAGAGGATGAAGGCAGCTCATCCTGAACTCTTCAAGGTATGGCCCTAAGGTGTCGTGTCACCTCACGATATTGTAACTTGTTCTAAGTCCTAGAATTCTGTACGCTAAGCTAGAATTGGATGCATGGTTTGTTGATTGCTATGGATGATAGGCGTGCAGAATAGTCTTTGATTGCTTTGTTTGTTTGGAATTTCGGGGGCGAAATTCCTAAGGGGGAGAGAATGTAACGACCCGTATTTTCACGGATTGAAACATCGTAAGATAGTTGATCTTTGGTTGCATTGTTGATAAGTCGTTCAGAATTTTTCTAAGTCCTAGGTCGCGAACGACCTAAGAGATAAGTCGTAACCGACTTATAGATTGAACGACTTAAGAGAGCGTTTGGAAGCTTAAGTCGTATAGGAATTTAAGTCTGGGCGAGTTAATGACTAAGGGTTTAGGTCGTAGACGACATAAGAGGGAAGACTTAAGAATTTCTGGCGAGTTAAGGTTTCGAGCGACCTAAAGGAAGCGCGAGCTAGAAGACGTACGACCTAGTGGTTAGTGTGTTAAGTCGTAGACGACTTAAGTTTTTGACCTAGATAAGCGTTAGGTCATTATGTACTAGGTCGTCTGGTAGTTAGTATAGTTAGGTCGGCAACGACCTAAGGAAAAACTGTTGTGAGCGACCTAAGGAGTTAGCGTGTTAGCGACCTAAGGAGATAGGTCGCATAAGTGTTAGGTCGCGTGAGTTGTTAGGTCGCTGGGTTTTGCCTAAGTGTTAGGTCGCTGAGGTTATAGGTCGTAACCTTGTTAGGTCGTGAGTTGTTGGGTTTTGTTAGGTCGCTAGGTTTTGCCATGTGATAAGTCGTAAGCCTTTAAGTCGTTGAAGCGCGTGAGTTGTTAGGTCGCAGGGAATAGTTTAAGTGTTAGGTCGCGTGATTCCTAAGTCGTAGGTCGTGGACGACCTAACTCCGAGCGACCTATGGAGATGAGCGACCTAGGGGCAGATTTCAGCTATAAATAGAAGGGGTTGGCTTCATTTTTGGGTTCCGGATTTTGAAGCGACGAAGTGCTTCCATTTTGAGAGCTCGACTTCTACACTTCTTCACTTCTTTTCTCCACTCTAACCTAGTGCTTCCATCCATCCAAATCGAAGATCAAGATTGAAGATTCAAGAGCTTAGATTGAAGATCTTCATCTTTTCAAGAGAGATTTCTTCGTTTGAAGCGGATTCGTGATAGATCAAGCTCGATCCTTCGCTGTCCAGATCTGAAGCGTGTTGATTAGGGTTTGTTTTGGTGTTTGGTGAGTGGTGATTATCTCTCACACGGACCCAAAGGAGTATATCGGATTGTTGGCTCGATTTGGTGTTAAAATAGAGATTTTCATGCATTTTCTTCATCCTAAGTGTAGATCCATGTAGATCCATTGTTCATGATGATGTTACATCCATTTTATCACATGTTAACCTATGCAAGTTCATTCATCAAGTTTGTAGAGATATTGTTCATGTTTTCATGCTTATTGGACTTTCAACTCTTTAATTACGAAAATGCCATTATTGTTATAATTGTCTACTTAGGTCATATTTGAATGCTTGATTGCTTGGATTGATGTTTGATTTGATTGATTGCTATGAACTAGATGATTGATGATTAGATTTAGATCGAAGATGATTCAAAAGCTAAGGGAAAGGCTCTTGAATTGGGGAAGCTGCTCGTGGCATATGTAGCGGGATGATGAAGCTCTTATGCATAGATTTGATGATGTGATGTTGAGATGAGGCTTTGCGAGGATGTAATGAAGCGAGGCATCATGTGATGAAGACTTGGTCTAATCCAGACGGGATCATTCCAAGCATGTTGATAACTCGGTGATATGATTCGAGTTGAGGATAATGAAAGGATATGAGAATAGTCGTCAAGGAGGATGACTAGGAGGTTTGGATAGCATCGTTGTTGAAGGTTCTAGCATGCTCTAAGCAAGAGTACGTTTGGGCAGATTCGATAGTCCCAACGACTAACTGTTGATGGTCGAGTACTCTGGGCAGATTCGATAGTCCTAGGCACGGGTTGCGACGACGTGCGGGAGTTATGTCTAGAACCGGGGTTTCCATTAGCCCTTGACGAACGGCTGAAAGAATGTGCCGGTCATTCAATTAACGGTGATATCGAAGCAATGATAACAGTGATAGCCAGAGTCATGGATGTTTGGTTGTATCGTCATTCGGACTCAAGAGCGGCATTTTCTGGGTGCTTATCTGATTTAGGCCTTGGTACTTGGAAAACATCGCCCTTGACTCGAGTGATAGTAGCTTTACTTTAAATTGTTTGCTTCTGCTTAGTGTGTGTCTGGGGCTATCATTGTAGAATGAGGTTGGAGTGGGAGGGTTGTATTCCTATTCCTTTTCCTTTATGCTCTTTTGGTATGTTATTAGTTAATTTACTGCTCACTAAGACTGTTGTCTGACTCAAGGCTTTATGTTTTTAATTCTTATTGCCTTGGGCTGTTCGTCCATTTTGGGACGGGCAGACTAGGTAGCAGGTGACAGGTGCTGTCCTCTTCTCACGATGCTGATATCGAAGACAAGCTGGAGGGTTGCATATTATCTTCTTATTATATGTACTGGATATTCCGCTGTTTTGTATTCTCTGAGAGATATGTAGTGAGGCTTGATGTATTGACTATTTGGATGATTGTATTCAACTACTATGGAGTTTTATATGATGTCATTTTGTTCTGTAAAGCTTCACTATACATATGTTCTATTGTATTTGTCCATGCGCTGTGAGTAATACGATAGATTCTGTTGCTTTAATTTACCTTGACAATCGTCCTTGGTCGCCTGGCACACTTTACAGCGCACTGTCTCTAGATTCGGTGCAGGGGTCATGGGCGGTCGTCACAACATAGTAGATAGTTTATCGGATCCTTAGGAGATGTGAATCCCGAACAACTCTTAAGTTACTGCACTCACGTTAGACACTGGATAGGAGATGTCAAACCCGTAAACATCTCTGACGCTGTTTACACTCGTATTTATTTACCATTGATTTGACTCACATAAGATCTTTTAGTTCTGACTCGAGTGTTTTGTTTTTTCAATTCGCTCAGGTCAGCTTGAGCATTTCAGGATTTGAAGACCATATTTCTGGAGGACGAAGACGAAGATTTGTGCTACTATTATTTACTATATTTATTCCACTGCATTCATACTGTTCCGCTGCATTATTTCTTTATCTCTTATATGTATAACTCTGATTCTGTATTGTATAAGTATAATCAAATGTTTTGTATACAACTTCATGAACTTTTATTTGATTATTATATTTTGTCATTCTGCTGCGAGATTCAGTTTTGTTTTTTTTATTTCTTTCTCGTTTTCTTATTCACCCTAATAACAATTCGCCCTTCTGTATGGTTTGAGTCGGCATGCGTGTCAGCTTAAAGCATACAAAAAGGCGGGATGTTACAGTTGGTATCAGGGCTTTGGTTTGGCGATAAACCTTGGCTTTGTGGGGTCTGACTCTTTATAAATAGGGTAGTAATACCCTAGAATGGGTCACTGAGTGTATATATATATGAGAGAGCGTATTTGTTAGTGTTATAAAAGGTTTTGTATTGTGTTAATTTGTTCCGTTTTGTATTTATAAATTCTGGTCCGTACATCGGACGCTATGACATCGATAAGGATTTCTAAATGCTTAATAGGACAGACCGACACAATATTGTTTTGAATATAGGTGAATGAAATAATTTACCTATTGTATATTTTTATATATAAAATGGCGATTTATAAATTATATATTTGGTTGTAATATATTGGTTGTTAACTAGTGAAATTATAAATATATGTTGGAAATAAGAATTGAAAATAAAATAAATGAAATTTGGAAATTTAGAACTTATGTTCCGGGGTTTTGAAAATTTCTTTCGAATGATTTTGAGATATAATAATAATTTATTATTAGTATTTTCTGAAATAAATATTTCAATATGATTTGAAAGAATTGTTTTAATGAAATTTTGGAAAGAAATAAGTTTTGTACTCCCCTCTCTGTCGCTGGAAAATAATTTCAATGATGAGTGCACGCATCATCGACGTTCATTTTTGAGTTTCAAAGTGGGAAGGCCACTGTAGTAGTTTTACTGCAGATTTATTTTGATAAACGAATATAAATTCTAAATTGTTAAATATAATTGGATACATAAGTTGTAAGTATATACATTTATCTATTATTTTTAAAATGATTTGAAATGGAACCTGGCATTTAGTTCTTAAATTTCTATGAATTAGATATTTTAATTAATGAAATGGAATTTAACTATTTAATAATTGGAATCTCTAAAATGAAAATAAGAAATTGAATGCTTAGTTATAAATGAAATATACAAGAAATTTGAAGCTTGTAACCTGTAAATAAAAAGGATATGATTATTGAACATTAAATTAATTAAAAGAGATAAGTCAAACTTGTATAACTTTCAATTGCATTCTTAAAGCATATATATAACTTACCAAATATTAAAAGTTGTAATGTTTAATAAGAAAATGTAATAGGATATTATATAAGTAAAACTTAAAGTAATGAAAGTATTCGATGAAATTCTTTAATAAATAAGAATTTGATGTTGTAGTTGTTATAAACTTAAGTTATAATTGAAATGTTACTATAATAAAATGAGATAGAAAAGTAATTATTGTAAGTAGTAATTATAAACATAAGTAAATGAATTGATATGCTAAGTAATTGAATTGGACATGAATACTATAAATAAATGTATGTAATACTTGGATAATAAATTCATTGATTTTATAATCAATTGAATGGAAATAACTTATGTAAAGAAATGAATATAAAGAAATGAAAAGAATTTTCATTATATGAATAAATAAAGAAAAATGAATTTGCAAGTAAATGAATGTAAATAAATGAAATAAACACTGAAGGAATGAATGGAAATAGAAATTTGTAAGAAATAAATGTAAATTAAAAAGACAAATCATTGTGTAAATGAAAAGGAAAATAAACAATAAATGTTGTGAAATGAAATGAATAAGAATGAACTTGATTAATGCTTGAAATTATTGTTTGTTTTGGTTTATGGGTTGTTTGGGGTAGGATACTTCTAATTGTTTAAGATGTATGAATAATCTATTGAGTGTATCTAAGACTGTTGAGTGAATGGTATACTTAGTATTTATTTGTCATTCTATGTGATTAAAAGTGTCTTAACCCGAACAAACTATTTGTTTGTTTGCTATGGTTGGATAGTTGATTATATTGATTTCATATGATGGTTGTATGCTGTGGTTACAAGTGATTGTTGTTTATATTGATTTGTTTGTTAGTGGTTGAAAAAACTTTAAATATATCATTTTATATAATTATTAACTCTTTTATATTATATAAGTGAAATACAGGTTATGGAAGCAATTGCTACTGCTTTTGGTTTCGTAATTAAGCGTTGTTTGCCCGACAAATAGGTACGTTCTCGGATTACGATTTTCTAGCGATATTAAATTATTTTTCCACTGTTGGGATATGTTATTTTGAAAATTTTGATATATATTATTATTATTGATATTATTATTTTCTCCCGAGCCCTCCATACAAAGGAGACTATGCTGAAATTTTCTGTATGAAATGTTTTCCAAACTTTATTAATTTGAGTAAAAAGGATATAATTGTTATAAATTGATATATTTTATTTAAATTATTTGAGTTGTAAATTTATTTGTTTATAAAGTTAATATTTTGAATAAGGTATATTGATTCTTAATTCCTTATTTTCCTTCCTTTTTTCTTTTCATGGACGAAAAGTTTTGAGTGGGGGAGAGTGTAACAACCCGTAAATTTTCGATAATTTAATTTGTTAATTTAATGAATCTTGTTATTTAATATTGGAAGAAATAAAAAGTTGTAATGTAATAATGAATTGAATACTAAAATGAAATGTAACAATGTTAATTAAAGCTAATTATTTACAATTGAAATGAAGCTCCAATAATAAAATATTGTAAATTGTTATAATTGGCTATAAATTGAATATATGAAAACAAATGTAAATGTTGATTAATTAATATAAATTTGTGTGATAAATGGAAATTGAATAGGATTAGTGTAATATGAGTTATTATAATAATTGGTGGCTAATAATGAACATACAAATGTTATTAAACATAGTAATAGTGACAAATTGTTGTCTGTTACCAATATACTTAATCCATTTCAATTAAATGTGATAAATGTTACATTTATGTGAATCAAGACAATAATTGTAATTGTGAATGTAATAAAAGGTATAGAAATGAAAATTTTATTTACATGATAATAATTGATGTAATAATAAAGAATGAAACCAAGTTGAATGAGTTAATTGAGATTTTAATTATAATTAATGTATAAATTTGACAAAAATTCAATATAAAGGGAAATATAGTAGTTAAAATAAATAAAGATGGGAAACTGAAGAATATTAATGTAATGAAAGATAAACAATTATTAACTATGTTATTTGAGTAAAAGGGAATGAGTATAAAGGCTAAAATCAAATAAAAACAATTCATTGGAATTAACTTTTTATTTATTTGGATTTAATTATAATTGAAATTAAACACCATAATTGGTAAATTAATTAACTTTGAATTGATATCTAAATTTGTTTTAAATTATGGTAATTGTCCAAGTAATCTGAAACGATAGAAATTGTAAATTATAAAATTTGAATTGAAAAGTGATTTAATTAATTAATTATTAATTTATTTAATTAACGGAAATATAGCCATTTTGGCCACTGACTCGGATTTCGAAGAAACCAGTTTCATCTGATCTGTAATGGTGAATTATTGTAGGATTGCAAGTTTCATAGTGATCGGACTTGTCGTTTGATCATAGAGACTCGAAACGCCTAGAAATCAAATTAATTGAAATCAATTGAAATCAATTTGAAATAAGCTGATTTTGGCATAACTTCTTCGTACGATGAAATTAGGACTTGAAACTTGTTCCATTGAATTTGAAATATTTGAAAGCATCTATTTTGATATATGGGTTGACCCATTTTTGTTCCGGAGACAGAACGGGCTTTTCAGGTCATTTATCGTTCAAACCCAAATCGATCTAATCCAATTGTTCTATTTCTGATCTATCTATAAATAGCTCGTTATAAACCCTAGGTTTTATATTCTCATTTGTCTGTACGTATATTTCAATTTCATTTGTTCCTCTCTCTCCAATGGCAGACAAACAAATTCCCAAATTACAAATTCAAAATCAAAACCAAATCCAAAAATTCAAACTGCTCAAACTATATCGAATTATATATCGATTTGAAGCTCTCGACGAATGCATCTCTGACTTGTAATTCGTTTTCCAATTTGAACCACTATTCATCCAGAAATTGAAGAACAAGTCACGGCCGTTCGTTTCGTCGTGATGGACTTCGATGGATCGTCAAATCGACGATACCGTTGCGGAGAGAGGGTCAAGTGGAGTTCGGCGGTGCTTTAAATTCGTCGAATCAACGGTTAGATCTGCTGCATTATTTCGACCTAGGGTTTTAATGAGTGGCGACCGGAAGTGAGTGACACGACCGGACTTGGTCGGGGGGCGAGGCGGCATCGCGGCGAAGCATAATGGGGTGGTCGGCGTGGGAGCAGGCGGCCGTAGAGATGCTGGGGCTCGATCAAAGTATGGCGTTGGGTTCGTTGACTCCTAGGTTACGCGTGAAGAAGATGATGGTGAGTGCGTTGCTGGCGTGTAAGGCCGATGAGTGATTCGTTTATTCTGATTTAATTAAAATTTAATTTCGAAATCATTCTAACGTGCATAACCTTTACTTACGAGATCGGATTTGGATTCGCTTTCTTGCATTGGGATCGTATTGAAATTTCGGACACTTTGATGTTTGTTTGGATGAATTCTGAGACTGTTCAAATTTTGGGCTTATTTTGAATTTAAATTCAAAGGTGAGTGTTTTAACCCACTCACAACTTCTAAAATTTCTTCTGTTCGTTAAATTAAGTTTATGATGTGTTTAGAAATTTATTTATGACTGTTTGGTATATTTTAAATCATCATCTCGGTTAATTTGAATTTATTTGAATTAAATTGTTATTTAATTTATTATTGAATATAAATTGCCAATCAAATACCTGTTATTGATTATCGGTTTATATTGATATTTATTGATTGATTTGGATGATGTTTGTAATGAATGTTTGATTGTTGTTATTGGATGAATGGATGTTTTATTCTATATCGTTATAAACTGCAAGTTCACTATGGGTTGAAATGATACATACCCGAATGATCAATAGATTAAGGAAAAATCGTTATGGGTTGAAATGATATGGATTTAATATTCGAGATTGCGGTTTGAAATAATATATAACCGTAACATTGTAAATTGCTGATTGAAATGATAAATATCCGTATCACTTGACCATAGGGTAGAGAATTATATACGGACACAAGATTGGTTAAATTTAAATGATTTTGAATCCTTAAATTTTGCATTGATTTAAATGACATTTTTAAATAAAAATTGATTTATATGAATTGAATTATTATAGAAATTCAAGTTTATGATAAAAACTAGAATTGGTTTAAAGGTATTGTTAAAAGGATTTAATTGAAATTTCAAAGTTTAATTTGGAATAAAAAGTGAAATTTGTTAGAATTGAATTATTTTAAGTTGTTTGAAATATAACTTTGAAATATATTGAATTTGGAGTAATTTAAATTGATATTTCGAACATGGATTGGAGGCGATATTGAATTAAATATTTTATTGAGAATTGGAATTGGAAAATTTGAAATTGGGTTTTGGGATATTAAAATGGTCCAAACGTACTGGAATGGAATAAATAGTTTAAATTGATATAAATTTCAAATTCATATTTTTATATAAACTGTTTTTAAAAATATATTATTTTAAAGACTTTAATTATTAAGATTTTCAACTTTTAAACTAATTAACCTGTTTAACTTATTTTAAATCTAATTAATCTATTTTAAAGCTATTTAATCTATTTTATTTATATTTAATCTATTTTAAATCTATATTAACTATCTATAACTATTTAAAACTATTTTCTTCTAAATTCCAAACTAAGTAAAATGGATGGGTTTACATTCAAATTCTCGATTTTTAAGTGAATACGGTTAATGATGTTATAACCTACGTTGGAAATTAAATAACATATTTGGTTCAATACGATAATTTTGAAATGAGAGTTTAACCTATTTTGGAAACACGACTTTTGAAAGGAAATATAATTTCGAACTATGATTTCAATGTGGTATAATTTCGAAAGTAAGTAATGATTTCGAAAACGATATGATTTTAATTGAATATGATATTTGATATCAATTATGAAATGATTTTGGAAATGTAAAAGAACCGTTCGGTGTGTAATAAGCGATTGGTTGTTAAAGAGACCGGGATTAGATGTTGTCATACTCTCTGCCAATACCGAAAACCACTTTAACAACCGTGTACGCGGTGGAGATTCCAGAATGAAGTAGGATGGTGACGACAATTCTATATGAGATATACACGTGGACCCGACTCCCGTGAGTTGGCATAAGGTGGCTAAAACAGGAGCAATCAACGGGCCAATGAGGTAGCTCCTTTGAGCGAACACACTCCATCGATCTATATTCTGACTTTATGATTTATTCGGTGGCCACCCTTCGATTTTTACTTGGGAGTGTGTTTCGAGTTGGGCGGTAGTTGCGGCTATGCGTTACCAACAGTCTGGAAGTGTAATTGGTATATCTACCCTGGCATTGCCTAGTTGTGCCGTGTCACCTACCCTAGCGCCTTCTACGAGTTTGATTTATGTTGTACCTAGGTGGTATCCTCTGGCGGCTCCAGTTTACGCGGAGTTACGGTACTGAATAGACTATTTTCATACCTAAAAACGTGTTAAGGTGGAAAATGTAAAGCCTTAACGCTATTTTTAAATAATATACTTTACTTTAGACATATTATAATAGCGTATTGTACTACATAGTAGATAGTTAAACGGATCCTTAGGAGATGTGAATCCCGAACATCTCTTAAGTTACTACACTCACGTTAGACACTGGATAGGAGATGTCAAAACCTGTAAACATCTCCGACGCCGTTTACACTCATATTTATTTACCGTTTATTTGACTCACATAAGATCTTTTAGTTCTGACTCGAGTGTTTTGTCTTTTCAATTCGCTCGGGTCAGCCTGAGCATTTCAGGATTTGAAGGCCATATTTCTGAAGGATGAAGACGAAGATTTATGCTACTATTATTTACTATATTTATTCCACTGCATTCATACTATTCCGCTGCATTATTTCTTTATCTCTTATATGTATAACTCTGATTCTGTATTGTATAAGTATAATCAAATGTTTTGTATACAGCTTCATGAACTGTTATTTGATTATTATATTTTGTCATTCCGCTGCGAGATTCTGTTTTTTTATTTCTTTCTCTCTTTCTTATTCGCCCTTCTGTATGGTTTGTGTCGGCATGCGTGTCAGCTTAATGCGTACAAAAGGGCGGGATGTTACAGATTTGATTGGTATATGTAAGGATATGGTAATCTATATTATTTTAAATGTTTGAAATGGAACCCGATATTTAGTTCTTAAATTTCTATAAATTAGATATTTCAGTTTTTGTAATGAAATAAAATTTAACATTCAATAATTGGAACTTCTAGAATGGAAATAAGAAATTAATTGCTAAATTATAAATGAATATATAAGAAATTTGAAACTTGTAACCTGTAAATAAAAAGGATATGAAAGTAAGAAATGGAAATTATTGAACATTTATTTGCTAAAAGGAAATAAGATAAACTTGTGTAACTTTCAATTGCATTCTTAAAACATAAATATAACTTACCAAAATACCATAAGATGAAATGTTTAATAAACAAAATGTAATGGAATATTATGCAAGTAGAACTTAAAGTAATAAAAGTGTTCAATGAAATTCTTTTATAACTAAGAACTTTGATATTATAGTTTTTATAAACTTAAGTTATCATTTAAATGTTACTACAATAAAATGTAATAGAAAGTAAGTATTGTAAGAAAATAATTATAAACTTAAGTTAATGAATTGATATGCTAGTAATTGAATTAAACATGAATACCATAAATAAATGAGTATAAACTTAAATAAATGTTGAAGTTAATTACAATTAAAAATAAGTAGAAAGGATGAATATTGTAAGTAATTGTTTATAAACTTAAGTTCATGCTTTGAATCTATTTATAATTAAAGTGGAAAAAAAGATACTACATTGAGTTAATAACACTATGTAAGGAAGAAATGAATGTAATGCAATAAAAGAAATTGACATGATATGAATAAATGAAAATGAATTTTTGTAAGTAATAAAGGAAAATAAATGAAATAAACACTGAATGAATGAATGGGAAAAAAATTTGTAAGAGATAAATGTAAGTTAAAGAAATAATCCTTGTATGAATGAAAAGAAAAAAAAACTGTAAATGTAGTGAAAGAAATTTAATAAGAATAACTTAAGTGAATTGTAAATTATTGTTCGTTTTGGTTTATGGGTTGTTTGGGATAGGATACTTCTAATTGTTTAAGATGTATGAATAATCTATTGAGTTCATCAAAGACTGTTGAGTAAATGGTGCACTCAGTAGTTTATTTGTCATTCTAGGCGGTTAAAAATTTCTGAACCCGAACAAACCATTTGTTTGTTTGCTATGGATGAATGGTTGATTATATTGATTTCATATGATGATTGTATGCTGTGATTGCAAGTGATTGTTGTTTTATATTGATTTGTTTGTTAGTGGTTGAAACAACTTTAAATATTTTATTTTATATAATTATTAACTCTGTTTGGATTATATAAGTGAAATACAGGTTGTGGAAGCAATTGCTACTGCTTTTGGTTTCGTAATTAAGTGTGTTTGCCCGACAAATAGATACGTTCTCGGATTTTGGTTTTCTAGCGATATTATACTGTTTTTCCCGTGTTGGGATATATTACTTTGAAAATTATGTGATATATATTGTTTTATTTATATTATTATTTGTCCCGGACCTCTCCGTACCAAGAAGACTCAGCCAAATTTTTTTCGAAAATTTTGGATTTAGAAAATTTTGAGAAATTTTTTCCAAACTTTACTACTTTGAGTATAAAAGGATTTAATTGTTATAAATTGGTATATTTTATTTAAACTATTTAATTATGTAAATTAGTTGTTTATAAAGTTATATTTTGAATAAGATATATTGATTACTTAATTCTCTTTCCCTTCTTTTTCCTTTTCGGCGACGAAATGTTTTGAGTGGGGGAGAGTGTAATAACCCGTAAATTTTCGATAATTTAATTTTTAATTTAATGAATCTAGTTATTTAATATTGGAAGAAATAAAAAGTTGTAATGTAATAATGAAATGAATACTAAAATGAAATGTAACAATGTTAATTAAAGTAAATTTTTGATAAATTGAATGAAATTAGTATTATGAAAATAAATGGTAACATTGATTTGTAAGTAATAAAAGCTTATTAATGTGACTAAAGGTTAACTGTGGCAAACTATTGTATGTTACCTATCTATTTAGTCTGTTAATTTAAATTGGAAACAAATTTCAATAAATGTAATTAAATATTATGTTAATGTAAATTAAGTTAATATTTGGAAATAATGTTAATTCTATTCATAATATGATAATTGGGAATAAAAAAATGGAAATAAAGATTTATTAATTTATTTGAATATAAATTATAGTAATTGGATTAATTGCAAATAAAGGAAATTAAATATTTAAATATATTACTTTAATGAAAATTAAGATGAAATTTGAGAATATTAATGTAATAAATCATGAACCAATGTTAATTTCATCCATTTGATAATAATGGATTGAATAATAAGATGAAAGGTCAATTAATGGGAATTATTGAAAATTTAATTTATAATTCCTGAATTTAATGAAATTGAAATTTGACACTGGAATTGATGGATTAATCAACTTTAAATTGACAAATAATTTTTTTTAAATTATTGTAAGTGATTAAGAAATCAAAAATGATAGAAGTTGTAAATTATTAATATTTGAACGGAAAATGTGATTTAATTTATATAATTATTAATTTAGTTTATTAATGTGGAAATAGCCAGTTTGGCCACTTACTCGGATTTCGACGAAACCTGTTTCATCGGATCCGTAATGGTGAATTATTGTAGGATTTCAAGTTTCGTAACGATCAGACTTGTCATTTGATCGTACGGGCTCGAAACGCCTTGAAATCAATTTGAAATAAGCTGATTTTAACATAACTTCTTCATATGATGGAATTAGGACTTGAAACCTATTCCATTGAGTTTAAAAAATTTGAAAACATCTATTTTGATATATGGGTTGACCCAATTTTGTTCCGGAGACAGAATGGGCTTTTCGGGTCACTTATCGTTCCAATCCAAATCAAATCTTATCCGTTCTTTCTATTTTCTGGCCTACCTATAAATAGCTCGTTACAAACCCTAGCTAATCTGTAAAGATCCTGAACTCGTCCTTTGAAAATCAGCACCCATACTTCACTTGTACTCGAAATGCCGCAGATTCAAACGCCGAATCTGGCTCTCCGGAGCTTATAACACCATTAAGTATAACAACACAGCGGAAGAAAGAAACGGATAATATCATATACAACTCAAATGAATACAATATCCAGAATGATACACAACAATGATATCAATAATACACAGCAATATCAGAGATATGATACAATGCTACAGCGGAAATACAACAATGGAAGAGATCACTCCAAATGATCTACAAAAGAGAATGACTCCAACAACTCCAACATCAAGCTCGAACCACCATCACGATGCACAAAGATAAGCAAGTGCAGTCGTCCACTCCGATGAAGTGAACTAGCTCCAGATAATCTACTAAACCTGAATATCCGAGAAACCCAACTCTAGACTGCCCGTGTGGAAAATTGTGGGCACCAAGAGTTTAGGAAAGGAACAATAAACTCCGAGTCAGTCATGGGACTGGTGTGAGTAACAAAAACAGTTCATCTTTAAACAAACAACAAAAGAATTTTAAACATTGAAATCCGCAATGCTTTTGGAAAATGAAACTACCATAAGACCTCCCACCACACACACAATGCAATCGCAGACTTGGAGGAGATTTCTTCTTATGATTGTCAAACATGCTAACTACGCAAAAGAAAACTATTTTGATATTATTACTAGTGCATAGTGTACAAAATCATTTTGAAAATACAATATTAATCTTAGCCAGCATAGGTACCATTATATTTTGCCTGCTATAGCTGCCGCCTGAGGAGACAGGTTATACAACTGCAATTGTAAAGGGCTCGTATTGTTTCTTTGGATTTTCCAACAAATGGTCAGGCTAAGGAACTTCCCACTGTCAATGGAAACGCCTCTGGATGGATATCCCGAGAGACAACCGCTCTCTGCCAACACAAGGCCGGGTTACCTCTTACACTAGGTAACTACTACACGAATATGCCACCCCCCCCGGTCCTTTGGGACCTTTATCCGAGGGCCCTCGATCACACAGCAACAATCATACAGTAAATGAGATTGGAGTAACCACATAGGTAAATATCAGGGCTCCATACCTGATACCACCCTTTTCCAGAAGGAAATGACATACCCTAAAGGGCGCGACCCTCATAACCTTGCCGCATCTTTCCTGTTTCGACCATTTCCGGGGTGTGAGGTCTGACGAAGTCTCGTCCATAAAGCCACGCATCTCACAGAAGCCATGCTTTGATCAACAAATGATCAGCAATTGACCATCAACACACAGCAACACTCAGCATGCCACACTACCAAATTGGGAGTATATCACTGATAACCTTCAACTACATAACCTCTGAGCTCATACGTCTCAGAGAAGGGTGTTAAGCTAAGAGAATAAATCTCCGCCACCAAACAGAAATGTATTTGAAAGAAATCAGCTTTATATCTCAAAGTGTAATGTCAGACATACAACCATACTAGTCTGTTCCCGGTTCGAACAGAACCGAAGGCACTTCCAAAGAAGCCCTTGCAATCCGGGTATTCACAATCCCGATCGGACTTCCCATCACTTAGGAAATCTCTATACCGGAGCAACTCAGTGCAGAGACAATCGATAGGTTATCCTATCATTTTCACAAATACCCGGTCTTCAACACCGGTCTTCAATTGCTATCCATATACGATGTGTCACTTATTTGGAATGGGTTATATGACACAAAGTCCTCTCCCGGCTAAACCGAATAGTGAGCGTAATATTTTAAAAACATATGGATATTGGGATTTCAATTAAGTCACAACTTATTATCCAAAACTTCTCTTTTAAATGGTTTAAACAAATTACCATTTTAATCTTTTACAAAAAGATTCATCTCACAAAGTTCACCCAGTTTCACAAAGATCTTTTCATAGATTTCCAAATCGATTTCCATTTCAATTGAATTAACTCATTAAATCTTTAAATCAAGATTTAACTCATAGCTTTCAAAACAATTCCATTCCCTATAACGCCCCACTCCGAGACCCACATTAGCAAAGAGTATTACAAGGTAATACCGTCTGCTAATGCGGAGAATAGAACTGGATAGGAGCGACATCTATAGCCTTGTCTTAACTATCTACTGAATACGTCAAAAAAATGTAGCATATATTTTTTTTCATGTGGATTGACATATCCAATAGATATTTAATACAAAACTATAATGTCTATAAGATCTAACAGAACAAAATATAACAACTCAAATGTAAAACATATCACAGAACAGTAGATCATCACATACATATACACATATACTGGTACATCACAGAGTAAATAAAATGATACATGTCAAGTGGTGTAGCAACCACAATATACAGGCGAGTCAAAAGAATATACATATCAGAGTTACAAACAAAAAGGACTACACAAAAAGCTATAACAAAAGGAACTAGCAGAAAGTCCATGCGGAAGCAGAATAGGCTAAGTCCAAATGTACCTAACCTGAAACACCTCGGTCTGAACAGAGTATAAAATACACGGGTCAGTCTAGCTAAACAAATCAGTTAGATAAGCTAAATGATAATGAACATGCAAGGTCATAAAGTACCAAAATAATCTCTAAAAGAAATAACATGATCATCTAACAAGAGATGAATCATTACAAGCCTCATATCATCGGCAACTCAAATAAACAAAGGATATAAATATCCCAAATCAAGCCAAAAAGGCAAATAACAAATACCAATGAAGGTAACACAAGTTTCCACAAGGTAATCGCTATGTATCGAGTGGTCCAAAAGACCTACTCCGAAAGGCGATACTCTAGGGAAATATAAATATCAATGAAACAAAAGATGCACGTGCTTAGTACTGTATAAACAAGGATCCACAAGCCCGAAGGCGACAAACCCTAGTATCCCTCGAGCGGTGACGAAGGACCAACTCCAAAAGCGATACTATAGGGCAACAAGCCTAAAGGCACAAACCCGAAGGCACAAACCCGAAGGCAACAAACCGTAGTGGCGAAGGTCCGGAGGCCCAGTACTGGACACCACTAACGGGCAATATGTGTCACAAACTCTCGGGAAGGAACCCGAAAAGTGTTAACGTGTGTCCCATACCACACGTTCGCACTAAACGGTTTACTAACCGTTAGTCAGTTTCACACTAAAAGCAATACAAAGTTTACCTCATCTCATCGGTAAACCAGACCCGAAGGTCAAAACGATCAAACGAATAGATTAGGAATTAACTGAAAAGATAAACGCACGTGTTCATAGCATGCGTTTTACCTAATCATTTAATTCTCCTCCCTCTTCGCTCGAAGTGCAAAATTGTGTGTTTTATATAGAAATTAGGTTGAAGAAAACGAGTTTTAGGAACACTTTAAAATTGCTTTAGAAATTGTCTTTGAAATTCTCCTATTATGGAGTAATTAATTTAATACTTAAAAATAATATTAAATAATAATTTCAAAAGTAAATTTGCTTAAAAAAAACACTTTGTAATACTTTATAAAACCCGTGCACGAAATCTAGAGAGAAAACTCAAGAATTCGGGAAAATATCAAAAATGGCGGAAATTATTCTAGTATAGAAACCGCTGAAATCAAGCTGTGATCACTAGTTCGACAGCAGGTTTGGACCTGAAAACAGAGTCCAAATGACATGAAATTTGGCAGGAATATAGATCAACATTCCTACTTAAATCTGCAAAAAAATCATTCAAATCCGATTTGAAACGAAGAATCTGCGTCGTTTCAAAGTCGGACCAAAACAAGGTAAAATCCCTGAATTTCAGAAGGCTGTGGGTTCAAGTTCGACAGCCATTTTGAAATAGCAAACCAACCCAGATCGTTATGAAAATTTTCAGAATTATAAATCAATACTCCTACTTCAATATGCAAAAAGAATCACTCAAATCCAATTTAAAACGAATGAGTTATGCTATTACAAACATGGACTCAGGCCATGTTTGCAACAGTTCAAAAACACAAAAATGTGCAGGCCTAAAACCCTCCTGAACTCAACTTCCAGGCATGAAACAGGGGATCAAATAGAATTTTATTGAGCTCCAAATTGGTAAGAATGCTGTAGAAAACTTCATCTTTCAACTGAAAGAAGAATGATGCAATTTGGATAAAATATGAGAAAGCTATGATGTCTCAAAGTTGAATCCAGTCAATGTTTTCACTGTTGAACTCTGGGCAAAAACATGGTTCAGTTCAATGTTTGACAGCAGATTTATATAAGCTAATCATGTCAAAATGATATGAAATTTGGTATGCCTAAAGTAGAGAACTTCATCTTCCAAGAAAAAAAGAATCATGAAATTTTATTAAGAAATGAAAGAGATATGATGTCTCAAACATGGACTCAGGCCATGTTTTGCAACATCTCAGAAAACAAAAATGTGCACAGGATAATTTCCAGTCTGTGCACTGATTTTGCAGCGACGATTTGAACACACAAATGACCATATTATTCAACCAAAATTTGCAGAAATGAAGTTCAACATGCAAGCTATCAAATGCAATAAATCCGGCGGCATTTCGTTGCCGGAATCAAAAGTTACACGCATTCAAAGTAGCAACCAGAGAAGGTTTTGACACAAACAAAATTGAAAGTAAAAACGAATTATAAAGCAATTTAGGCGATTTTAAGCTTGGCTCAGCTAGTTTTTGTGAGTTTTGTAACTCACCTTGCTGTTTAGATGCAAAAGCTCGAATTAATGTAGCAAGATTGAAGCTTTGGAGGAGAAATTGGCCTCTAGGAACCTGTAAAACAAAAGAAAACGACATGCAAGAAGAATTCAACCATAAATTAGAAAATCCATTTTTCAAATTAGGATTTTGCTGAAATTATAGGGTTTTGGAGTTGATTACCTTTTGAATTATCACTCTAGATTGAAAGAGATTGCTATTTATTGAATTTAATTGAAGAAATATAGTTGGATTTTGAATTTGATGGAGTGGGTTCTATGTTTGCCTACTGGAGGAAGAAGGAGAGGAAAGTAGCAACGTACGTACAGTTTTTTTTCTCACATCTTTCTCATTTCTGACTTTAGTGCACTAATTGGCTTTTGGACCCAAATTGGAGTTAGAGAAAATAAATTAGGCTAAATGATTAACTAACATATGAACTTAATTATGTACATATACAACATACAAAATGCATTTTCTCCATATTTACACATAAGAAAAATATGAAAACTTGTATACATACAAAATAAAACATTTTCTATCATATAAAAAGATTAATTTTTATTTTTAAATATTTTTTTTTAAATTCCTTTATTTAACAAAAATGCACTATTTACTCAAATAAATGAATAAAACCATGTTTTTAACTCCTAAAATTCCACAAAATTTATTTTACCACTTAGAAAAATACATCAAACCATTTCAAAACATTATTTATAGCCAAAACTTATTTTTAACCTAAATTTTCCATTCATTATTAACCCAAACAACAAAATAAAGTTTACATTCAATTCTTTTATACAAAAGATATATCATTCATAGTTTTCCAAACTATTTTCATTTCAAATTTGAAATCCTTTTAACACAAATTGAAAATCCTTTTCTTATATGAAAGCTTTTATCATTTCACCCAAAACCATTTCCAAAATCAATTGAAATTAAAATTTCAATTTTAAAAACATTAAATTTAAATCATCTGTGACTTAACCGATTTCCTCGTGAAATCCATATTTGTGTGTGTAAAAGTGTGGTCCAGAGGTTTTACACGGTAGAGCAACATCATTCAATCATCACAGATTCAAATACAGCAATATATTTGATAAGCGGTATAAACTATAACGCTTATCTTTATTCACATATCACAGATAAATAACATAGGTACATCGTAGACAAATAAATTACATTCATCACAGATAATAAGTTACATTTCACAGCTTAATCAAATCAAAGCACATCATATATCAGGGAAATCACACAATTCAAAGCATCCAATTCAATCCATACATTCATGCGTAAGATCAGTTAGTTGTCTGGTTAATTAAAATCAGATTAATTACTTATGAATTACTAATCCTGGATAATTAACATTAATAAATTACAAATCATTTTGATCAATTATTCTTTAATCATTTATTAATTAACCATTAATTAATAAATTACCCCTTTAATTACTACTTAATTAATTAATTTTTAATTGCCCAAAACTTAAATTAACATAAGATAACCCACTTATCTTAATCACTTATCATTATTAAATTCTTTGAAAACAATTTAGAATTAATTATCATTAACCAATTAATTTTAAGCCTTTAAGTTAATTAATTCTTAAAAACATTTAATCTTCTTAATTTACTCCTTAATTATCTTTATTTAGTTTATTTAAAATAAACTCTTAAATTAAAGGTTGTGCTTATTGAATACTTTTGAATTCAAAGATAATTTTACTTTCAAACCTTTAATAAATTACAACTTAAATTAACATTGATTATTTAAAAGTAGTAGTTAATAAACTGTTTAAGCTTGATTAAACCCTAAACTTTAAAATTTTGTTTCTTCAACTAGCTTTGAAAACTTATTTGAATTTTGTTTCTTTTTATTTAAATATCTGGTAGAAACTTAAAAACCTGAAACAGGGTTTTAGCTTGAAATCTGGAAACCTGTAATTACTAAATCTACCCAATCCAATTCTCAAATTTCCTGAGCCCAAGCTTTTTATTCCCGAGTTCAACCCGAACTAACCACCCAATATCCCCGAGACCAACCTCTTCTTCTTCCTCAATCCTCAACATCGCCAGATACACAACAGACATCAACGTGCACATGCACGATCGCCCTGACGTCCTCTGATCAACATCGCGACCACCCACGAGTCAGACCTGACCTCAAAAACAAACTCTAGTGCCTAGATCGATGAAACAACAGTGAACTCGAAATCGAGTTGAATAGCGAAATACTGGAAACACTACGATCGGAAATTCTTCCACGTTTCGGCGCCTCAGTTCACCAGCGGCCTCGCAATTTTTGGTCGGAGCTTCGACAAACTCCAACGCACCATTCCCCATTAGTGCGATCGGCTCCGATGCATCAACGCCACCGCGATAACCAAAAGCTTGACCTCGACCAAATTAGGAAATTTGACCCTAGATCAACACCATCTACCTTCCACGATGAATTGTAAAATTATTGAACATTTTTCCGATGATCCCCCAACACCAACCAAGCTCCAACCTCAATCACGAGACCCCAAGTTATTCCGACCATCTAAATTTGCCAATAAACCCAAAATTCTTCAAACCGCAAGTTCCCCACGGATTCATACTTAAAAATCATCAAAATTGTCTTAAAAATCCTATTTTCGAATGATAATTCACATTGTATAATTGAATCAAAATTTTGTCATGTTCGAATTTATCCTATGTTTGTGTTTCCCTGTAAAAATCAATTTTTTAGATGTTGTATATCACCATACAGCTTGAAACCATTTTTTAGATTTTAACTCAAGTGTGAACAAACATGTTTTATTTTAAACTCAGAGCCTAAAAATGGCTAGATTAAAGGGAATTGAAATTTTTCCCTGTTGTTTTCACCCTATAATCAGAACAGAGAAGAACAAGCTTAATTTAAAATACACAGAGCAGATCATATGGATATATATACAGAGCCACTTCAAAATATTTATTCAAGGCCACAACACATGTACCGATTCAATTAAACTTGGGTTTTAAATAAATTTGTTTACTCACCTTGCTTTTAGAAAAAGAATAGAGTTTGCTTTTCTTTGAATCAACCTGAGAAATTGCTTGCTGAAGTCTCCTCCTTGATCTCAAATTTGAATTTATTTAGTTTGTTGTTGTTTTAATTGGAGTTTTTGTTTAAGTTTGAATGATACTACCTCAGATTTTCTCAGCTGGAATGAACGAAATGAAATAAAAAGTTGATATATAAGATGAAGCTTACAGGTGATATTATTTGTTTGTACAATAGAGGTACATATATATTTTTATTTTTTATCAAGTCAGAGATTTTTCTTCATTGCTTTGCTTGTTTGACTCGGCTGAAATCTTGCTTTGGTGGCTTGTATAAATCTATGTTGTATACTAAGGATTCATGCATTAATTGCTCAAGTCCTTTATGTTTCTACTTAAATATAATTTTGTTGTCTTCTTTTGCAAGCACTCTTATATACTTTTGTCTCTTCATTTTGCAAGTTTACTTGTTCATACTTACCTTTATATATTTGTTTGACTAACAGATTTGTTGCTTGAATGTATATGGTTCTTGTTTCCCTTTTCTTTTGGCCTTGACTTCTTGCTTGCATATCTAAATGAGATTCTCTAGTCAATATGCTATTGGAATTTGTCAAATTATTTCTAACTTTAAATATTTATTTTATCTTACATACAAATTGTCTTGTATTTTCCTATATATTTATCTCAATAGTTCATATTTTATTTTGTATGTATTTTATTGTATATATTTTAATTTCTATTTCATATGATTAAATTCAAATATCTTGACATTTGCATTCCTATATATATATAGATATTTAACTTTTAAAGAAATTGTTTTTAAAACTTAATTATACTTTAATAAAATAAACACACATATGACATATTATAAAATATAGAATTTAACTTTAAACATCCTTTGAAAATTATTTTATATCAATTTCAAAATATAACTTTCAAAATATTCATTTGTATAAATAAAGGCACATCTAATTTAATCATATCCAAATTAATTCTCAATTAATTCATAATTTAACTAAAATTTTATATTAATTACCAATTATTTCACAATTTTTATTCAAAAATTAAATTAATTACCAATTTAAATTTAATTAAAATCCGGGGTCGTTACAGACTTCCCCCCTTAAAAGAATTTCGTCCTCGAAATTCGCCAGGGAGACACAAAGATAGATGAAGAATGTTTCATCAAATCAAACTGAATATTTATTCTGCATTTGGCTTACCAAATCAGAATATCAATAATAGATACGAGAATGAATCTTTTTAATTTTTCCACAAGATACTCGGGTTATCCAGATCTACGAAATATGCAGTTGCATCGGTCAGTTCGAAGGGATAACTAACCATCCGTAGAATATACTGGACCCAAACTATATTCATATATCTGTCTATTTTTGGGTACAATTTCAAAACTTTTAGTTTAAAACTAAAGTATACCTATCAACCATAGCAACCAAAGCAACCAATTCATCCAAACAAACAATTCTGACCTATTTGGAGTTTATGTCCCATATTAATATATCGAATCTCCTTCCTGGAACTACCGGGAACTATCAAAGAATTGGGAAAAGATTTTGAACAAAAGAGATTGATAGAGAAGAGACTGTTTCCTTGTTGTTATAGGGTATTGACCATTTATAGTCGTATTCCCCTGTCCCCTATCTCATCCTCTTCTTGCACTCGTACTTACTATCAGTGGATAGTAAGAGAATTTACTGAGTTATACGGACGGATATCTTAGGGATTACTCATTCTAGGGTATACTTCACCCTATCTCTAATGAGCTACTTAATGTGTTATACTCCTGAGCTAAAGTTCAACCTTAGCTCTGATACCAAATGTAAAGATCCTGAACTCGGCCTTCGAAAATCGGCACCCGTACTTCACTTGTACTCGAAATGCCGCAGATTCAAACACCGAATCTGGCTCTCCGGAGCTTATAACACCATTAAGTAAAACAACACAGCGGAAGAAAGAAACGGATAATATCATATACAACTCAAATGAATACAATATCCAGAATGATACACAACAATGATATCAATAATACACAACAATATCAGAGATATGATACAATTGTACAGCGGAAATACAACAATGGAAGAGATCACTCTAAATGATCTACAAAAGAGAATGACTCCAACAACTCCAACATCAAGCTCGAACCACCATCACGATGCACAAAAATAAGCAAGTGCAGTCGTCCACTCCGATGAAGTGAACTAGCTCCGGATAATCTACTAAACCTGAATATTTGAGAAACCCAACTCTAGACTGCCCGTGTGGAAAATTGTGGGCACCCAGAGTTTAGGAAAGGAACAATAAACTCCGAGTCAGTCATGGGACTGGTGTGAGTAACAAAAATAGTTCATCTTTAAACAAACAACAAAAGAATTTTAAACATTGAAATCCGCAATGCTTTTGGAAAATGAAACTACCATAAGACCTCCCACCACACACACAATGCAATCGCAGACTTGGAGGAGATTTCTTTCTTATGATAGTCAAACATGCTTACTACGCAAAAGAAAACTCTTTTGATATTATTACTAGTGCATAGTGTACAAAATCATTTCGAAAATACAGTATTTGTGATATCCCGGAATTTTGGGCAATATCAATTTAATTTAGCCAGCATAGGTACCATTATATTATGCCTGCTATAGCTGCCACCTGAGGAGACAGGTTATACAACTGCAATCGTAAAGGGCTCGTATTGTTTCTTTGGATTTTCCAACAAATGGTCAGGCTAAGGAACTTCCCACTATCAATGGAAACGCCTCTGGATGGACGTCCCGAGAGACAACTGCTCTCTGCCAACACAAGGCCAGGTTACCTCTTACACTAGGTAACTACTACACGAATATGCCACCCCCGGTCCTTTGGGACCTTTATCCGAGAGCCCTCAATCACACAGCAACAATCACACAGTAAATGAGATTGGAGCAACCACATAGGTAAATATCAGGGCTCCATACCTGATACCACCCTTTTCCAGAAGGAAATGACATACCCTAAAGGGCGCGACCCTCATAACCTTACCGCATCTTTCCTGTTTCGACCATTTCCGGGGTGTGAGGTCTGACAAAGTCTCGTCCACAAAGCTACGCTTCTCACAGAAGCCATGCTTTGATCAACAAATGATCAGCAATTGACCATCAACACACAGCAACACTCAGCATGCCACACTACCAAATTGGGAGTATATCACTGATAACCTTCAACTACATAACCTCTGAGCTCGTACGTCTCAGAGAAGGGTGTTAAGCTAAGAGAATAAATCTCCGCCACCAAACAGAAATGTATTTGAAAGAAATCAGCTTTATATCTCTAAGTGTAATGTCAGGCATACAACCATACAAGTCTGTTCCGGGTTCGAACAGAACCGAAGGCACTTCCAAAGAAGCCCTTGCAATCCGGGTATTCACAATCCCAATCGGACTTCCCATCACTTAGGAAATCTCTATACCGGAGCAACTCAGTGCAGAGACAATCGATAGGTTATCCTATCGTTTTCACAAATACCTGGTCTTCAACACCGGTCTTCAATTGCTATCCATATACGACGTGTTACTTATTCGGAATGGGTTATATGACACAAAGTCCTCTCCCGGCTAAACCGAATAGTGAGCGTAATATTTTAAAAACATATGGATATTGGGATTTCAATTAAGTCACAACTTATAATCCAAAACTTCTCTTTTAAATGGTTTAAACAAATTACCATTTTAATCTTTTACAAAAAGATTCATCTCACAAAGTTCACCCAGTTTCACAAAGATCTATTCTTAGATTTCCAAATCGATTTCCATTTCAATTGAATTAACTCATTAAAACTTTAAATCAAGATTTAACTCATAGCTTTCAAAAAAATCCAATTTCGATTCAATTCTTTTATACAAAAGATATATCATTCATAGTTTTCCAAACTATTTTCATTTCAAATTTGAAATCCTTTTAACACAAATTGAAAATCCTTTCCTTATATGAAATCTTTTATCATTTCACCCAAAACCATTTCCAAAATCAATTGAAATTAAAATTTCAATTTTAAAAAAATTAAATTTAAATCATCTGTGACTTAACCGATTTCCTCGTGAAATCCATATTTGTGTGTGTAAAAGTGTGGTCCAGTGGTTTTACATGGTAGTGCAACATCATTCAATCATCATAGATTCAAGTACAGTAATATATTTGATAAGCGGTATAAACTATAACGCTTATCTTTATTCACATATCACAGATAAATAACATAGGTACATCGTAGATAAATAAATTACATTCATCACAGATAATAAGTTACATTTCACAGCTTAATCAAATCAAAGCACATCATATATCTAGGATATCACACAATTCAAAGCATCCAATTCAATCCATACATTCATGAGTAAGATCAGTTAGTTGTCTGGTTAATTCAAATCAGATTAATTACTTATGAATTACTAATCCTGGATAATTAACATTAATAAATTACAAATTATTTTGATTAATTATTCTTTAATCATTTATTAATTAACCATTAATTAATAAATTACCCCTTTAATTACTACTTAATTAATTAATTTTTAATTGCCCAAAACTTAAACTAACATAAGATAACCCACTTATCTTAATCACTTATCATTATTAAATTCTTTGAAAACAATTTAGAATTAATTATAATTAACCAATTAATTTTAAGCCTTTAAGTTAATTAATTCTTTAAAACATTTAATCTTCTTAATTAACTCCTTAATTATCTTTATTTAGTTTACTTAAAATAAACTCTTAAATTAAAGGTTGTGCTTATTGAAATACTTTTGAATTCAAAGATAATTACTTTCAAACCTTTAATGAATTACAACTTAAATTAACATTGACTATTTAAAAGTAGTAGTTAATAAACTGTTTAAGCTTGATTAAACCCTAAACTTTAAAATTTTGTTTCTTCAACTAGCTTTGAAACTTATTTGAATTTTTTCTTTTTATTTATAATATCTGGTAGAAACTTAAAAACCTGAAACAGGGTTTTAGCTTGAAATCTGGAAACCTGTAATTACTAAATCTATCCAAGCCAATTCTCAAATTTCCCGAGCCCAAGCTTTTTATTCCCGAGTTCAACCCGAACTAACTACCCAATATCCCCGAGACCAACCTCTTCTTCTTCCTCAATCCTCAACATCACCAGATACACAACAGACATCAACATGCACGTGCACGATCGCCCTGACGACCTCTGATCAACATCGTGACCACCCACGAGTAAGACCTCACCTCGAAAACAAACTCCAGTGCCTAGATCGATGAAACAACAGTGAACTCAAAATCGAGTTGAATAGCGAAATACTGGAAACACTACGATCGGAAATTCTTCCACGTTTTGGCGCCTCAGTTCACCAGCGGCCTCGCAATTTTTGGTCGGAGCTTCGACAAACTCCAACGCACCATTCCCCATTAGTGCGATCGGCTCCGATGCATCAACGCCACCGCGATAACCAAAAGCTTGACCTCGACCAAATTAGGAAATTTGACCCTAGATCAACACCATCTACCTTCCACGATGAATTGTAAAATTATTGAACATTTTTCCGATGATCCCCCAACACCAACCAAGCTCCAACCTCAATCACGAGACCCCAAGTTATTCTGACCATCTAAATTTGCCAATAAACCCAAAATTCTTCAAACCGCAAGTTCCCCACGGATTCATACTTAAAAATCATCAAAATTGTCTTAAAAATCCTATTTTCGAATGATAATTCACATTGTATAATTGAATCAAAATTTTGTCATGTTCGAATTTATCCTATGTTTGTGTTTCCCTGTAAAAATCAATTTTTTAGATGTTGTATATCACCATACAGCTTGAAACCATTTTTTAGATTTTAACTCAAGTGTGAACAAACATATTTTATTTTAAACTCAGAGCCTAAAAATGGCTAGATTAAAGGGAATTGAAATTTTTCCCTGTTGTTTTCACCCTGTAATCAGAACAGAGAAGAACAGGCTTAATTTAAAATACATAGAGCAGATCATATGGATATATATACAGAGCCACTTCAAAATATTTATTCAAGGCAACAACACATGTACCGATTCAATTAAACTTGGGTTTTAAATAAATTTGTTTACTCACCTTGCTTTTAGAAAAAGAATAGAGTTTGCTTTTCTTTGAATCAACCTGAGAAATTGCTTGCTGAAGTCTCCTCCTTGATCTCAAATTTGAATTTATTTAGTTTGTTGTTGTTTTCATTGGAGTTTTTGTTTAAGTTTGAATAATACTACCTCAGATTTTCTCAGCTGGAATGAACGAAATGAAATAAAAAGTTGATATATAAGATGAAGCTTACAGGTGATATTATTTGTTTGTACAATAGAGGTATATATATTTTTATTTTTTATCAAGTCAGAGATTTTTCTTCATTGCTTTGCTTGTTTGACTCGGCTGAAATCTTGCTTTGGTGGCTTGTATAAATCTATGTTGTGTACTAAGGATTCATGCATTAATTGCTCAAGTCCTTTATGTTTCTACTTAAATATAATTTTGCTGTCTTCTTTTGCAAGCACTCTTATATACTTTTGTCTCTTCATTTTGCAAGTGTACTTGTTCATACTTACCTTTATATATTTGTTTGACTAACAGATTTGTTGCTTGAATGTATATGGTTCTTGTTTCCCTTTTCTTTTGGCCTTGACTTCTTGCTTGCATATCTAAATGAGATTCTCTAGTCAATATGCTATTGGAATTTGTCAAATTATTTCTAACTTTAAATATTTATTTTATCTTACATACAAATTGTCTTGTATTTTCCTATATATTTATCTCAATAGTTCATATTTTATTTTGTATGTATTTTATTGTATATATTTTAATTTCTATTTCATATGATTAAATTCAAATATCTTGACATTTGCATTCCTATATATATATATAGATATTTAACTTTTAAAGAAATTGTTTTTAAAACTTAATTATACTTTAATAAAATAAACACACATATGACATATTATAAAATATAGAATTTAACTTTAAACATCCTTTGAAAATTATTTTATATCAATTTAAAAATATAACTTTCAAAATATTCATTTGTATAAATAAAGGCACATCTAATTTAATCATATCCAAATTAATTCTCAATTAATTCATAATTTAACTAAAATTTTATATTAATTACCAATTATTTCACAATTTTTATTCAAAAATTAAATTAATTACCAATTTAAATTTAATTAAAATCCGGGGTCGTTACATAATCCTTATTCTCATTTGTCTGTACATACAATTCTTTCTGTTCCATTTCCCAAATTGCAAATCCAAATCAAAAATCAAATTGAAAATCAAACTCTACAAACTATATCGAATTATATATCGATTTGAAGCTCTCGACGAGCGCAAGTCAAATATGTGATTCGTTTTTCGATCTAGGTCTATGTGTGTCTGAAATTCGGGGAACAGTTTTCGGCCATTCTTTGGCGATTGATGATCGTCGTCCGAGCGACAAATCAAGGGCACTGGGTTGTAGAGGGCGGCGAGCGTAGTCCATCGGAGTAGGTCGTCAGGCGAGTTGACGGCTTGATCGACATGAAAATTCGTTAAGGTTTCGAAGGTTTCGGCGGCTGCTCGTCACTAGTTGCTGGCTGCGTGGGGTCCGGAGGCTCGCCTCGACCTAGGCGGCAAGGCGGGTTTGGGGCGGCGTATCGACGCCTGTGGCATCGGCGTTGGCCGTGGAAACGTGGCGGCTGTAATTTGTTTTACTTGTGATCGCGATTTGTGTTGCCGCGTTCGTTCCTAGAGAGAGAGGTGATGACGTATTTATCTTATCATATTATTTTATTTATTTATATTATATACCGTATGATGTTCTAATGTGCATATCTTTTGCATACGAGGTCCGATTCACGCGCGGTTTGTTCCGCTGGGATCGTATCGAAATTCCGGAGATTTTGATGTTGGTTTTGATGAATTCTAAGATCGTTCAAATTTTAGGCTTAAATTGGATTTAAATTGGATTTGTGTTTTAAACCACTAACAACTTCTAAAATTTCTTATGTTTGTTAAATTAAATTTATGATGTGATTAGAAATTTATTTATGACTGTTTGGTATATTAAAAATCATCATCTTAGTTAATTTGAATTTATTTAAATTTAATCGTTATTTAATTTATTATTGAATATAAATTGCCAGTTAATGTGACGACCCGGAATTTTGGACATTTGAAATTGTAATATTTAATTAACTTTAAATATTTAAAGGTTAAATTTTAACTTGAATTTCAAATGTAACTAATTATTGAATAATTAAAATATTGAATTTAACAATTGGAAATTGGGTAAAATAGAGAATTTGGAGTTTCAAGCTTGTTAAAAATATTTCAATGGCTTATAGAATTTATATTAGTAGTGCTGAGGATAATGGAAGCTTTAGAATTGAATTTGGAAGTGTTTTGTTCAGTTTTAAAAATATACTATTTAAATTGAATTTTAAAATAGCCTTCCGAGGCACAGTATCAGAATTCGACGAAACCAGTTCCATTGGATCCATAATATTGTATTATTATCGAATTTCAAATTTCGTAGTGTTTGGAGTTGTCGTATGATCGTACGATAGATAAACGCGCTGAGATTCATATCGAAAATTTAATAAAATAACTGGTCCAAAAAACTATCTTCTCCATACAACCGAATTAGGCCTCGAAACTTTTTTCATCGCGTTCGGAATAGGGGTTTAACATTATAAACGCCTAGCGGCATGCCTCGATTGGAGATCAAGATTTGTGAGTTGCGGGAATCGAGACGATTTAAATTTGAATTTAAATTTAAGTATAATAATTGCATTAGCAAGTACTGACATGTAAAGAAGTTTTTAGACACGTGTTCGCCCTAGTTAGACACGCGTCTCTATCCTTCTGTAAATCATAGTCGAGCATTTTAATTGTACACATCAAATTCATTTTGGAAACAAAAACTATTTTTCGTTCAAAATCAAAATTTATGGCCGCTCTTCTTCTTCTTTCTGTTTCAAAACCCAAACGCAAATCTTTTCTCCCTAAATCCTTTAGCCTTATTCGCATTCAAATCATTTTGTTCCTCCCCTAATCGCTATCATTTACGAAATCGAAATTCAAACCAAGTCGGCTCAAGCAGATCGTTCGATTTGAAGACTTGGGAAGGGGATTCGCGAGTGCGTGGAGTTTGAGGATTGGAACCGTGGCTCGCGAGTGGAGATGGTGGCGATTTGCTGGAAGGTGGATCTAGCGATCAGGTCGTGAGTAATGGCGAAGGCGTAGTTCTTGCTGACGCGGTTAGTGTTTATTTGATTTCGGTTTCACGGTAGTGGTTGGCGACGAGATAGCGGTGGCTTCGATAAGGCGACGAGTGCGCAACCGAGGGTGTCAGGCCGGGTGTGCTCTGGTCAGGGCAGTGAGGTCTAAAATCATGGAGAGACAAGCCGGGATGAATACAGATTGCAATTTAAAATCAAAGGTGAGTTAATCTCACTCATTTGGATTTCCATTTAAATTTAAATAGTTAAATTTAAATTATTGGTTGAATGATTGAATTGACTGGATGTGATATTATATATGATAGTATATATATATATATATATTGGAGTGATTGATTTCCCGCATTATATAGCGGATGAGACCCTATGCGCCGCATAATAGCGGATGAGATGATATGACCCCATATACCGCGATATTCCACCTCGAAGTGGAATTGGTATTTTAAAATTGTTGTGCTAACATCTGTGGATGCAGGGAAATATGTTGGAGGGATCCAACCGGATTCCTCAAAATTATTTAGATTGTTCTAATCTTCTATGATATGATTATTTGATAATCTGTGATGATTATATTGGAATTGATGTTATTGATTGCTATGGTTGGCTAAATATATTTGGGTATTTTAAGATATCAAATATATGGATGTGGGATTTTTTTAAAGGAAAATAAAATGGGAGTTTTGAAATAAAGATTGAAATTAATGTTTCAGATTTAAATAAGGATTTTAAATCTTAATAGAGGGTGAATTTGGTGTTAATGGATTTTGGAATTGATTTTGGATAAATCGAGAAATGAATTTTAAAGGGAATTTAACTCAGGAAATCGATTTGTAATCGATTAAGTGTTTTTGGAAACTGTGATTTAAAGGAATTGAGAAATGAGGATTTGTAAACTGGGTTTATAAATAAAGTGAAATATTTATCAGTAGATAAATTTGGAATTATAAATTCACGGTGGAAATTTATAAGGAAATGGGAATTGTGTTTTTAAAAATAAAAGTAGTTTTGGCCTAAGTTTTATTTGGAAAATTAGTATAGAATTTCATAACTATTGTTTTAAATTTAGAAGTATTTAAAGTAGCTTTATTTTAAAATGATAAAGTATATAATTTTGGGTAAAGTGATTTAAATCTATTAAAATCAAATTTTTATAAGACTTGGCGTTTTCAGTGGGAATAAAATAATTGGCTGAATTGATTGTTCATTTGATAGTTAAATAACCGACTATCAGATTTGAACCCAATAAGACTTTGGAAATATATAGGAAGAATACAGGAATTATATGGTACAGTTACCGTTCGAGGTGCTATACTGTACGTATAAACTCTTTCATTCTTCTAGGACGTTATACGGAAATCCATCCACTAATGGTTAGGAGGTGATCTCCGATCTTATTATCGTCTGTTTATTTTCTAAAGAACGGGGGTTGAGTTTACCGGGAAATAGCAAACGTTGTTTCGAAGAGACCGAGATCGGATTTGTAATCCGAAAACCACTTCGATCCAATGAGTACGTTTTCATGAGGAAGACAAGAGCTTGGAATCGATGATGGAGCAGTAAAGTGCAAGGGCTAATCGCTACTAATCCTAAGAGCGATTCCAAAATGGATGTAGTAGGAGTAGTGCCTTCGGTTCCGTTTGGACCTGGAACGGACTTGTATGGATGAATGCTTTCAGAACATTGTCAGGAGGACGATGAGTATTCTAAGTGAATGTGTGTGCTAAAATGGTAACGCATAGCCTTGAGCCTCATCAACCGAGAATGGCTAAAACAGGGAAGGTGCGTGCAAGGCTAAGTGGCTAGCAACCAATTAGGGTAAGGTCATCCCTGTCTAGATGTTCCTTTTTATTCGGCTTAGTGGGCGGATGCTGATCCCAACCACGGGGTGATCTTATTCGGACTATCCAGTAAGGGGTAGCTCCTGTCTTGTGTAGCAGGGGATCAGGGTGGATCCTTGGTACGGTGATCTAGACCACGTACTGTGACGAGCGGTACCCCAGTAGCCCTGCCATTGTATGGAAATCCATTCTCCGTACGTGCTTTTACGGTTTTGATTGTAGAACCTAGTATTGCTGGAATTTAATAATGTAACAATTTCGGCTATTTGAATAAGTATTTGTATCTAGACACTATTATAATATCAGAGGATTTGATAAGAAATGTTTTGGTTATCATAAGGTAAAAACCCGACATGTTTATTTGTGGCGGGGTCTTACGAGATACCTTTGATTTCAAAGGATTTTGAACTTTAATAATCCAATTGAGTGTGTTTTCTCACGCTGGTTTTCTAGACTGACTTGGGTGTTATTTCACTGTAATGCTCGGGTCAGACCGAGTATTATTGGATACGGGATATGATGTTATGGAACTCAGGAGACGAGCTGGATGGCGAGACGTACTTCCGTACTTGATATGTATTCCACTGTGTATTCAGTTATGAGGACAAGTTTATATAACTATCATGCATTTGGATATTGATTGTGTTGTTGATTTGGGTTGTACTATGATAATGTAATGTATAAATCAGTACAGATTTCTTTGTGTTTTAAAGCTGTTGATATATATTATATTTATTCCGCTGCGACTGTGAGATTCTGATGTTGTTTCTATTTTCTTCTTCTACCTCCTTCTTCTTTTACCCTAATGGTTCGGTTTTCCGGCATTCGATTATTCGGCATTTGATACAGTGGACGTATTGATGTCGATTTTCGGGCGTCGAAAAAGCGGGTCGTTAGACATCCGATAAAATTGAAATATTTAATTGATTTTAAATGTTTAAAAGTTAATTATTAACTGAATTAACTTAAATAAAAGTGAGTAAACCTTTCCTTTAAAAACAGTTTTAATCAATTGCATGTGATAAATCTATATGGAAATGTTGAATTATGTTTGCATGAATGTTCTTTTTCTGGAATATGACTGAATTGCTCTGAATACGGATGTGCATGTCTGTGTGTATATAGATACTAGTCTCTGTTGAAACTCAGACTCAAGAACAACCCTTTAAAAATTCATTTCTCCTCATATGATCAGATTTAAGCTTTGATCTTTGAATGAAAGATGATTATTACAGTGTAATATTAATTTTAAAAAATGGTTTCAAGATTTTATATTTACCTGTTATTGATAATCAGTTCTATATTGATGTTTATTGATTGATTTAGATGATGTTTTTAATGGATGTTGATTGTTGATATTGGATGAATGGATGTTTTATTTTATATCGTTATAAACTGCAAGTTCACTATGGGTTGAAATGATACATACCCGAATGATCAATAGATTAAGGAAAATCGTTATGGGTTGAAATGTTAGACTCGAGCAATTTTATGGATTTTATTAATAATTTGGGATTGCGGTTTGAAATGATATATAACCATAAATATTAAATTGCGGATTGAAATGATAAATATCCGTATCACTTGACCCTAGGGTAGAGAATTATATACGGACACCAGATTGGTTAAATTAAATAATTTTAAAATCCTTAATTTTCGAATTTAATTAAATGATATTTTGAAATAAAATTTGATTTATATGAATTGAAGTATTATTGGAAAAATCAAGTTTATGATGAAATGTGAAATGGTTTAAAGTAAAAGCTTTAAGAAATTAAATTGGAAGTTTAAAGTAAAATTTTAAGTATAAATGGAATTCTATTGAAATTAGGTTATTGAAGTTGTTTGAAAATAACTTTGAAATATTTTGAAATTGGAGTAATCCGAATTGATATTTGAACATGGATTGAAATGATATGAAATTCAATGGTTTATTGAAATGTAAATTGAAACGTTTGGAATTTGGAAATTGAAAATGGTCCAAATGTGTTGAAATGAAATGAATAGTTTAATTTGATATTAATTCCAAATTCATGTTTTAATATAAACTATTTTAAAAATATATTATTTTAAAATTTCTAATTATTAAGATTTCAAAGTATTAAACTATTTTAACCTGTATTAATTATATTAAATCATTTTAACCTATTTTAAACCATTTAATTTATTTAAACTAATTAAACTGTTTTAACTTATTTTAAATCTAATTAATCTATTTTAAGCTATTTAATCTATTTTAATTATATTTAATCTATTTTAAATCTATATTAACCATTTATAACTATTTTCTTCTAAATTCCAAACTAAGTAAAATGGATGGGTTATATTCAAATTCTCGATTTTTAAGTGAATATGGTTAATGATGTTATAACCTAAGTTGGGGATTAAATAACATATTTGGTTTAATATGATATTTTGAAATGAGAGTTTAGCCTATTTTGGAAATATGACTTTTGAAAGGAAATATAATTTCGAACTACGATTTCAAATGTGATATGATTTCAAAGGTGAATATGATTTCGAAAGTAAGTAATGATTTCGAAAATGATATGATCTGAATTGAATATGATATTTTGATATCAATTATGAAATGGTTTTGGAAATGTAAAAGAACCATTCGGTATGTAATAAGCGATTGGTTGTTAAAGAGACCAGGATCGAATATTGTCATACTCTCTGCCAATACCGAAAACCACTTTGACAACTGTGTACGCGGTGGAGATTCCTGAATGAAGTAGGATGGTGGCGACGATCCTAAAGGTATATACATGGACCTGACTCCCATGAGTTAGCTTAAGGTGGCTTAAACAGGAGCAATTGACGGGCTAAGTGAGGTCATTCCTTCGATCGGGCACATTCCTTCAATACTATATTCAGACTTTGCGATTTTGGTGGCCACCCTCGATTTTTGATTTGGGAGTGTGTTTTGAGATGGGCGGTAGTAGCTGCTATGCGTTACCACCAGCCCGAAAGTGTAATTGGTATATCTACCCTGGCATTGCCTAGTTGTGCCGTGTCACCTACCCTAGCGCGCCTTCTACGAGTTTGTTTTATGTCGTACCTATGGGGTATCCTCTGGCCGCCCCGGTTTATGGAGAGTTACGGTACTGTATAAACTATTGGCATTATAAAAATGTGTTAAGGGGGAAAATGTAACGCCTTAACGCTATTTTAATAGTTTATCTTACTATAGACATATTGTAATAGCGTATTGTACTACATAGTAGATAGTTTAACGGATCCTTATGAGATGTCAATCCCGAACATCTCTTAAGTACTGCACTCACGTTAGACACTGGATAAGAGAAACCCTGTAAACATCTCCGACGCCGTTTGCACTCATATTTATTTACCGTTGATTTAACTTACATAATATCTTTTTGTTCTAACTCGAGTGTTTTGTCTTTTCAATTTGCTCGGGTCAGCCTGAGCCATTCAGGATTTGAAGACCTTATTTCTGGAAGACGAAGACGAAGATTTGTACTACTATTATTTACTATATTTATTCCACTGCATTCATACTGTTCTGCCGCATTATTTATCTATCTTTGATATGTGTAACTCTGATTTTTGTATTTTATAAGTATAATCAAATGTTTTGTATACAGCTTCATGAACTGTTATTTGATTATTATATTTTGTCATTCCGCTGCGAGATTCTATTTTGTTTTTTTTTCTTTCTTTGCTTTTCTTATTCACCCCAATAACAATCCGCCCTTCTGTATGGTTTGAGTCAGCATGTGTGTCTGCTTAAACATACAAAAGGGCGGGATGTTACACCAGACACCAACATGCTGACCCACTCGAGACTCCAACATACCGACCCACTCGAGACTCGAGCATGCCGACCCACTCCAGACTCCAACATGCCAACCCACTCCAGACTCCAACACGCCGACCCACTGCAGACTCCAACACGCCGAACCACTCGAGACTCCAACATGCCGACCCACTCGAGACTCCAACATGCCGACCCACTCTAGAGTCTAGACTCCAACATGCCGACCCATCTCCAACATGCTGACCCACTCGAGACTCCAACATGCCGACCCACTCCAGACTCCAACATGCCGACCCACTCGAGACTCCAACATGCCGACCCACTCGAGACTCCAACATGCCGAACCACTCGAGACTCCAACATGCCGACCCACTCGAGACTCCAATATGCCTAACCACTCAAGACTCCAACATGCCGACCCACTCGAGACTCCAACATTCCGACCCACTCGAGACTCCAACATGCCGACCCAATCGAGACTCCAACATGTCGAAGCAAGTCCAAATACAACTCGAAGCAAACTCCAAGCAACCCGCGAAAACTAAACTTTTGTCAAAACTCGTATTTCGAGTATCCCGCGACTTTTGTCCATCAAATATGCTGAATCCCGGCTTCATAATCATGATTACCATCTGTGATTGATTGTCTATCCATCTAATTGACTAAAACCCATCGTATTCCAGTCTCGACAACCGAGCAACCGATTTAGTTAAATCAGCCTGTATACGGCCTTGCCAAAAGGCGGGTTAAAAGAAGTCATCATCAGAATTATTTTCAAGCGAAAAGAGTAAGTTCAGTGCATCCAATCCATGCCTTTCGGACTTAACCAAAATCATTTCCAAAATGGTATCAAATACTTCGTAAATATTACTAAGCACCATAATCTCATCTTCATAAACTAATTTTCCAAATACTTACTTTCAAATAATACACTATTATTTTCTCCAAAAATCTTGAAAAATATTTTCAAACACATCGAGATTCAAGTTATCAAAATATCAGTTAAATCGTTCTTGTTTATGGATCATGTTTTATAAACCATACTTATATAAAAATTACTTTCTGATATAAAATATTTTCACAAATGTTTATTTTACAAAACATATTATCTTTCTTAGATTAAAATAAACATCTTTCACTAAATTCAACTTTTACAGAAGTTGATTTTTAACCTAACATTTCCACAAAACACCTTATAGTCAAACCTTGAAACTAAATTCATAAGGTATTCGTTTCAAAGCACCCACAATACTGTTTTCCTAACCTATGCAGTAAAAAAGGTAAAAAGTGCCCATAAACTGGTCGAACACAAATCAACAATCAACAAATGATAGTTAATGCCCAAAAACTTGCCGAGCATAACTAAACTAATTAATGAGATATAATAGATAAACATCATTAACCCCTACATTAATTAAACTATACTGTAACAATTCATTTACATAAATTACTTTATATAAGATATTTAATTTTTGTAGTAATAATTACCATTAAGGTCTACGTTTATAACAATTACAAAGACGCTCTTATATGTATAATACACTCAACTCATGCTTGGGCATTCCATTACCCAATCTCTTAGCGAGTCATACCCACCAAAGCCAAGAGTCTCAATTAACCTTCAACTCTGATAACAAGTGTAACAAATTGCCTTTTCGACCCTCAAATGTTGACACTAATACATCCACGGTATTCGTGTGCCGAGCATCCAAGTGCTAAAAAGACAAAATGTTAGGGTAAAATAAAAAAAGGAAATAGAATAAGGAAGAAGGAACACAATATCAGAATATCACGACGGAACGATAATATATAAAATCAAAGAAACAGTACAAAGGGTAACTCCGATACAGAAATCTCGGAGCTACAAAACTTAAGTACCATCATCAGCCTAGACAGTTATAACAACATGTCCTTACAATGATGATATGTACAATATAGTAATGCAGCGGAAATAGGACTACTAAGGTAGGTGAAACATCCAGCTCATCCTCTCGAGCTCCAAAGAACATCAACGAAAACCTGCATTTCTCAAACTACCCGAAAGAGCACGTAGGGAATTTAGGGAAAACAAAAACCAAGCGTCAGACATAAGTCTGGTATGAGAAACTCAAGAAATATGTAGCTAACATATAATAGTACTTTTGAGGCCGCATGGAATGCCATAACGGTTATCCCCTCAAAAGAACCACCATAAGGTAAGCATAACCGGTCCATGTCTAAATACATGACCCCGAATACCATCACTCCTGCATTCAACGTCGATAAGCTGTAACGACCCACTATTTTGGACCATTCGCATCCGCACATGCCAGACTTGAATAATTCAAAACAATAGATTGTAAATATAAATTTGGCAAAACTCAGAATATACAGTAAATAAATCACAGATACAAAGATGTCTCAATACAATGGACATATACAAGATCTGAATACATCACTGGAATCAACTGGATAACCGAAACCGAAATAGATAGCTGGATCTCCAAGAAAGCTCCAACTCCAAAGGTGAGTCTCGGATACTGTACCACTCAATCTGATCCGAGCGTAAAGCAAAACACAAAACACTCGAGTCAGGACATACATACTTATACAATGTAAACCAACTCAAGTGAACTGTAATAGAATGCACAAGTAACTTAAAGAATGCTTGAGATCGCCCATTCTTTAAGGATCCTTTAAACTATTTACTATGTAGTAATATTCGCTATTATAATAATGTCTAATAATAAAATAAACTTGCTTTTAAATATCGTTAAAGCTTTACATTTTCCACCTTAACACATAATAGTCCCAGTAGTCTATCCAGTATCAGCGTACCCCCAGATCGGGAGCTACCCTAAATACTCCACAGGCTACAACACAAAACCAAACTCGTAGTAAAACTCGATATGGTAGGTGACACGACACAATGAGGCAATGCCAGGGTAGATATACCAATTACGCACACGGGCTGGTGGAAACGCATAGCAGCCAACCGCCCACCTCGGAACACACTCCCAAATCAAAAATCGAAGGGTGGCCACCAAATCAATCGCAAAGTAATAGAATAGTATCGAAGAAATGTGTCCGATCAGAGGTGCTACCTCATTGGCCCGAGATCGCTCCTGTTTTAGCTACCTTATGCCAACTCACGGGAGTCGGGTCCACGTTCATACCTCAATAGGATCGTCGCCACCATCCTACTTCATTCTAGAATCTCCACCGAGTACACGGTTGTCAAAGTGGTTTCGGTATCGATAGAGAGTATGTCCATATGCGATCCTGGTTTCTTTGCCAACCAATCGTTATTATAACCCATGAATATTTATTTCGAAAAATCATTTATACTTTAAAATCAAAAATATCGTATCCATTTCAAAAACCAAAGCCATAATATGTCATTTAAATTCCAAAACCAAACCAATATATCATTTAAATAAAACCCCCATTTCCAAATCACTGAATATTTCCTTCAATTTATTAAACTTGAAATATTCCTTTAAATCATCTTAAACCACCACTTTATAAAGTCACATTCTTAAATCTTCAATTCCAATAAGTTCCAAGTTAATATATTTAAAGACAATTCTTAATTAAACACAATTTCAAAAATCTCATGTTTAAACTATAGTACTTTTCAAAGTTATAACAACTATGAAACCCAACACTTTGAAACCAAAATATTTTGAAATCACAACAATTTAGAAATGTTATTCTTTGAAAATCATAATATTTAGAAAAACCATAACACCCTTAAAATAATATTCATTACTAAAGTTATAGCATTTTTAAGTTCATTCGTTCAATTATACCAATTTCAAAAACATTGTATTAACTTAAATAAAAATGGTTTATATTTCACCTCAAAACATATTCATTTAAACCATTTAAATTCAATGTCAAAATCTTCCAAAATAATATTCATTTCCAAAGTTCATTGTAATTTCAACCACAACAACACTTATAAAGTGTTACAGTAAATATATTAACATTTCAAAACATTTTCATATTCAAAACAGTAGCACTTATAAAGTGCTATAGTAGATATTTTAGTGTTGCAAACCGTTCAGTTTCAAAACAGCAGCACTTATAAAGTGTCGTGGTAGTTATTTAGTTATTTTCAGCAATAGTTCAAATTCAGAAACAGTAGCACTTATAAAATGCTGTAATAGTATTTGGTTATTTCAGAACTTAGTTAAATTTCAAAAATGGTAGCAATTAACAATTTCCATCTAAAACCACAGCATTTTGGAAATGCTACCAATAAAATTCCATATTTTATTATAATTTTTCAAAAACATTAAAACTTCAATTTTTGCCATTTTTAACTTATAAAATCATATCTCATGCTTCCGAAAATATGCATTTGGATATCATTTATCTTACGATTCAACAAATAATTTTTTATGAATAAAATATCCAATTAACTATATTTCATTTATTAAGTCAAATTTACACTATTTTACTTAACCTTTTGATTTAACAAATAACTCAACACTTCATTTTTAAAATACACATTTCATAAACAAGATATTCTTTTAACAAGTCAAACTTCAAATTTTCATTTGAAACCAAACTTCCAATTTTCAAGTTAGGTCATAATTAAAGTTACATTTTTTCCATTTAAAAATCATAACTATTTATTTTACAAAACATAACATTTCACAAAAGAATATTTTATCATAGTTAATATAACAATCAATTTTTTTCCTTTTAGATCTATTCATTTAGACATCAATTAACTATGATTTTCTAGTTAAATAAATTTTATTACAAAATGTCCAATTTAAAACTGTATTCCATTTTATCAGTTCAAAATATATTATTTATTACACAAAACATGTCCGTTTCATAAAGTAAAATTCATAACAATTACTGGGTTAGATTTAAAATTCCATATCAAGTCCAATTATATTATTAAGTTATTTAACATCAATAAATGTCTTTAAATCCTATTTAAACCCAACACATCTTTATAATTTCAATTAAAGCCACTTATAGATTTATAAAATTTTAACTTATAGAAAACCAACATCTTCTTATATTTTAAATCATTAAATCAATTTTTTAGGCTCAAATTTCATACATTTAAAAATTCAAAATACTTAATAATTTTTAGGAAAATATTCTTTAAAAATATAACCATGGGCCTGTATAATATTTTCTAACCTAGGTCAAGTGAGACAGATATGTATCATTTCAATCCGTAATTTAAAAGAAAAATCTAGGTTCTATCATTTCAAACCCACAATCCCAAGTAAATCAAATACAATAAAAATCACTCGAGCCTATCATTTCAGCTCATAATGATTTTTCCTTATTCTAATGTTTGTTCGGGTATGTATCATTTCAACCCATAGTGTAAAGGAACTTGTAGTGTGAGAATCAGTAAATAAATGAACAGTAGGACATAAAATCATATCAGATGATGTAACAAATATATAAACAGAATTTAACATCATATAATCATATCACATGCATATATGAACATATTAACATAACATATAAATTTTCTACAATTCACATGCCATTGTTTCACAATTATAGAAGTACGTATGTCGAGAGTGATAAACTCACCTTTTTAAAGCTAGAAGATCATATTAGATACACAACAAACTCCGAAAAGCACGACAAGGCACGACTATATTTTGAGTGGATGAAGATTCGAGATTTCAACTCTTATACACAAACAAATACAACAAATATAAGAAATAATTATACATACAAGATTATGAATCAAAACAATGAACAATATGAATCAAAGTAACATAACGTTTGATAAAGCAAAGCAAGATGATCAATCACCAAGCAAGTGGGCTCGGCCATGGCTTCAATGGCTAGACCATCATCATGTGGCTCGGCCATGGTCAAGTGGGATTGACGACACCACACATAGTTTCGGCCATGATGGTTTACAAGCATGTTATGGTTTAGAAAATGGAAGGCAAAGCAAGTAGAGGCATTAGGCAAGGGGTGTTATGGCCATGTGGCTCCGCCTATGGGCTAGACTTTGGGTCAGACGTGGTCAGGTCAGAGGGGCACGGCCTAGAGCGAGGCAAGGAGGAGGAATAGGTGGTGGAAATAAGTGTGGCTGAGGCAAACAAGAGGGGGTTTGGTGATGTAGAGCCTCGGTTAGGGTTTCAAGCAACTTTTGGTGATGAGTTTTGATCTATAGGTCACGGCCATTTTTGGTGGATGGTGATGAGGTGATGGAGGTGATCATGGTGGTGGTGGAGAAGGGGAGATGGTCGGTTAGAGGAGGTAGAGGCCGAGCATAGCAAAGAAAACAAAAGGAAAAAAAAAAGTGAAAAAGAGGAGAAAGAGAAGGAGGCCATGGATAAATATTTTCTCTTGAAAGCAAATAAGAAAAATGAGGAGATGAAATGTATTTTGTGCGTGAATGATGGAGTGGTTTGCACGGCAAGAAAGAAAAAAGAACGGCTAAGGAGTTGGGAGTAAATGCTAAGAAACGGAAAAAGGCAAGTATTAAGGAGTTTTGAATGGTAAGAAAAGGAAAAGTCACACTATGAATTAAAGGAAAAGAATCTTGTATATATTTTATTCTTAAATGCAAATGAAACAAAATGAGATGTTTTGTACGTGAATCGATAAGGGTAGGAGGCGGCTAGGGTTTGCAATGCACGGCTATGATAGGTAATTAAATAGATAGGCAAATAAAAAGGCTAGAAATAACGCAAACGTAACATATCTCTAAGTAAAACAAGGTAACGTATGTCTAATTGATTTTCTCCAGCTCTTTATAAAAAGATATAAACAAATAAATTCCAATGAATACAATAAAAGCCTAGACAAATAAATAGAGACATAAACAAAGAGATGGATATAGGAAAAATATAGGAATATATATAAAAAAAATACAGAACTTTATTGCGTGTAAAACGCTGTAATTTATCCAAATCTAAAAGTATAAATCGGAATTTCACGAAAGGAAAAGCAGAACTATATAAAATTTATATCCATCTTCAAATAAAAAGGTTAGAATTTTAAAATTTTAAGATTTTAAAATTTTCAAATAAAAGTCAAAGTTTGACCAAAATATAAAATTGACAGAAATTGTTTATTTTATTGTATTTGGAAAATAAATTACAAGCACATTCCAAACTTACATTGGACAATTCTAAAATTTCACCTTTTAATGATTTAAAAATAAAAGTTTTCAAATAAAATTTAATTAAAAATATTCACAAAATTATGGGTTGTTACACTCTCTCCCACTCAATACTTTTCGTCTCTGAAAAGGAAGAAGGTAGGAGAATAGAAACAATTTGAAAGAAAACTAAATTGAAACTCAAAATAGAATCGTTAATTTAAACCATATAAATTCAATTTATATTAATTAATACCCAAAACAAGATAGAATGAGATGGGATTAAGACAAGATGAAAAAGAAGATTGAAACTATACCTAATAACTGTTGTTATAGGTAAGTTCAACAAGATGGAGATGGCCTTCCCAAGATCTCCATAATCAAAACACAAGCATGAAGAAGATCCTATAGAATCTGATTTACTCTTTCCATTTGACCATCGGTCTATGGATGGTAAGCAGTGCTCAGATCCAAATGAGTACCCAAAGGTTCTTGAAAAGTTTCAAATAGACTGGCATAAGCAAATAACCTTCCCAAATCTTGTAACAAGATAGGGAGAAATAAGGAAAACCGAAATGATAGAGTTATGATATGAAATCACAAAGAAAGATGAGAAGAAAGACTTACATTGATCGCAGCAATCATAACTGGATCAATGGAAATTCAATTACCAGAAACAATATCCCCGAGAAATCGGACTACATCCTTCCAGAAATGGTATTTCAAAATTTAGCCTTCAACTGATGATTCCTAAGAGCCTCCAGAACAGATTTCAAATGCGAATCATGTTCTTTCCTTGACTTGGAGAAGACAAGGATATCATTAACAAAGACTAAAACAAACTTGGTAAGCACAACACGAAAACCCGATTTATCAAATCAATAAAGAAAGCTGGGCATTAGTCAAACCAAAAGACATAACTAACCATTCATAAAAAACCATTCTCAGTACGGAAAGCAGTCTCGGGAATACTTTCCTCAGCAACACTGAGCTAGTGAAAATCAGTGGCAAGATCAATCTGAGAGAAAACAGTAGCTTCATGGGCTGACCAATTCGAAATTCGATTTCCCACTTAGAAGGTAGGAGAATGGAAACAACCAGAAAGAAAATAGATTGGAAAAACAGAATAAGAAAAAATAAATTTATAACCATGAAATTTCAACTTACATTAATAATTAATTTCATTCATTTGATTTCACTTAAGTTAAATAAATCTTAACTATTTTTAATCTCATTATCTCATCATACAATTTTCTTAAATTAATAATTTTCCAAAGTCATGAATTTGAACAATCATTTATTATATTCATAATTTATTCACTAAATTTCATTCTTCTTTATTCCAACATTATTATTAAATTTTATTCCACTTAATATGTCTAATCATATTATCAAGTTTATTTACACTTTTTATAATTGCTCCAATTTATTTATAAATTCCCTTAACACCATTTAATATTGTACATTCTTCAATTAACTTTTTATTATGTTTACCTCTATAAATCTCTTTATAACTAAAATTTAAGCGTATAACATTTATTATAACCACTCAAATTTTATTTATAAAAATCCTTTTATATTGTACATTATCCAATTACATAGTTAACTTCTGAATGATTAAGATAAGTTATATTGAAATGCAATTGAGTATTATACAAATAAAACTTTCTTATTCAATTATTCCAAGCTTAAATATTTATTCAACATTTTGGCTTCTGTAACGACCCGGTATTTTGGACTATTCAAATCGACAATAAATCCACACATGTCGGACTTGAATAATTCAAAACAATAGATTGTTAATTTAAATTTGGCAAAACTCAGCATATACAGTAAATAAATCAATCACAGAATCACAGACACAGAGTAATACAATAATACGCAGCGGAATAAATAAATAGTAGTTCATGAAACTACTATATAAACATCAGAGTTAGAAATAAAATACAACAGAATATCTCAAATGCAGTGAAGTCTCCAGTACAACAGATGACCTCTCTGAATATATCAACTAGAAGAACTGGAAGCTGAGTCGATAATTGGATCTCCAAACGATGCTCCAAACTCCAAAGGTGAGTCTCAGATGATGTATCACTCAGTCTGACCCGAGCGTAAAGCAAAACACAAAACACTCGAGTCAGGATTAACATTCTTATACTAATAAATCCAACTCAAGTGAAATATCAACTGAAATACAAGTAACTTAAAGGATGTTTGGGATAACCATCCTCTAAGGATCTGCGGAACTATCTACAAGGTAGAAATATACACCATAACACCGTGGTCATTTCAAATTAATTTTTTCTTCAAACCCAAATATCATGTCATTTCAAATATATCTATTTTCCTAAATAATTTATAAAGTAAAGTATTTATAATTTCCTCAATTCCCACAAATCGATTCAAATCAACTCAAATTTCAAATTCCAATTTAATTCAATCTAAATTTTTCCATTTTAATTCAATTCAGTTTCTAAATAACAAATTTAAATTATATTAATTTCAAATACAGATCTAAATCACAAAATAAACCATTTAAATCCCAATATATTTCAAAGCTTTAATATTCAACCATTTCAAAGTTAAATTTAACAGTTTCATATAGCTCTTGATCTAACTTCATTTATTATTTAATCAGGGAATATTCACTTAATAAATTCAATATCATTTAACTAGCCTTAAATTACATTTTACTAAATATTTCCTTAAATTTATTTAAACAAGAAATATTTATTAAATTACTTAAATCAAACCCAAGTTATAAATCATATCTTAAATCTCAATTTTAATAAGTTCCAAATCGGTTTAATTAAATAAAATTATCTTCCCAACTTTAACTTATTCAATTTTTTTTACCGAAATCTATTTTGAAACATAAATTTAAATACTTAACCATATTATATGTATTAAATCAATCTCAATTAAATCAAATATTATTATTAAATCTATATATATATATATCATTACCATTTATATATAATAATTTAAGAATCAACATTTTTTTTAAAACCATATATTTCTTCCCAAATCCATAGAATTTATTTTCAAAATATTTATATATATGGACCAACGGTGTCTGTATATATCTATCATATGGTTAAGTGATACGGATATTTATCATTTCAATCCGTAATTTTAAATATATACGGGTAGATATCATTTCGACCCGCAACCTCAAATTCAATTCAAATGAAAATCGCTTGGGTCTATCATTTCAACCCATAACGATTTTCTCCTATTCTAAAGTCCGTTCGGGTATGTATCATTTCAACCCATAGTGATTTCTATACTAACAGGGAACTTGTAGAGTGATAACAGATATAGAATAATATAACAGGCATAGATATATCATCAATAACAATATAATATAAACAACAGGATATGGTGTCATATCCCACAGGTGAACAGTTATAGATAATAGCATATATGACAATTTAAATAACTACAACAACATATTTCAATTGTTGTTTCAATTGAAATCAAATTTAATAAATATAAGAACGTAAATCGTGAGCGATTACTCACTTTCGAGGCTAGAGAAAATTGACAATGAACTTGAGTTACGAAATGCAAGCACGACTTCCAAAGTAAGGCTAGATTGGCACGAATTTAACGGAGTAAAACACGATGGATACGAGTTCGTCGGACAAGTTGATAAATAGGAATTGACGAAGTCAAATCAGAATTGGATTGATGCAGATAAATGGTATAAGTGAATCTTATATATAACTATAGATAACTATATATATACAGAATTATATTTTAAACTCAAACATGTTTAATATTTAAATATATATGTATTTCAAAAATCCATTGCTTCGAATTAACACATATATTAAAATCAACATATATACATAATAGGTTAAAATCAATACTTATACAAATGAATAGATATATAGGCAAATATATAAACATATGTGTAACCTATATGCAAGTTATATCTTTAGAAATCAATATTTAAACTAAAGTCTATACAACTTGCAAAAATTGTTACAAAACTAATTTATATACTAACAAAATTTGAATGCATACCATAACTTTGTTTTAAAAATAAAAACATAACATATGATATACCTTACTTATCTTATATATGTAAACTGGCATCAACATAGAACTTACGAAAACTACATACATAACCGGCATATTATATTATATGATTGAACTGGTTAGAACTTTATATAGTGTATATATATATACATACTACATACATTTTTAAACATCAGTATTATATAAACAGTATATTATCTTTATAAAAGACATATTATATATAAGCTAATATTATACAAGTTTATTAAAATCAGTATATGTCAATACAACATATGTACAAAATATCATATGTATAACTTTTATAAACAGCAAAATATCATATATATATATATATACACAGATCATCAAGTATACTACAATATATACACCGTACTACATGATACACATAACTAATATAATTAATAAACTGTATAATATACCGTACCAATGCATGATTGTTTAGTGATTTCAATCAAGACATTCACTTTACTTTTAAAACCATTTGATAATAATAACAATAATAACCAATATCTATAAACATTCTTCTTCCACCAAACACTAATTAATTTTTAGTAATCACTAAACTGTTAAAGCTTTCTCCTATATACACATATTTAGGCTAAGCTAATGAAAACAGGAAGTGCAACAAAGATCATTAACGAATGAAATACTCATAAAAATTCTTTAAAGGATAATAATAACTTTACTTAAAATTTGCAACTATATACATATATGGGTGCCTAGCAACTTGTATTCGTGCTGAAATACAAAAGTAGGACTAGAAAATAAGATAAAAGGCTGCTGATTGATCTATGAAAACACACACTCACAATATGAACTTGTAAGCAACAACTATATATATAAACAGGCTTGAGCAGGGCTACATCGTAAGGAGAATACATGCCTAAAGCATAAAAACGCATGCAAATATCAAGAGAAACACTCATGCATTGGTACAAAATTATACGAATATATATTGATGATAACGACATAAATAAATACTGTAACTATATATATGTATAAACAGTAATATAAACATTGATATATTATAACCAAATATACAATATATACAAACTGTTATATATACTTGTCTTTAAAAGAGGTTTGCAACCAAAAATTTTATATAAACTATATACGTATGCATATATATATAATAATATACCTTAATGCATACATCAACAGAGAAGCTTGGCAACAAATGGGGAGGGTTGTGGGTCTTAGAGATTTTGGCCAGAGCTAAGGGAATGGAGGAAGGTGGCTCGGGTTGAGGGACAGAGTGCCGAGCTCGGGTTGCTGGCCGGCGCTTTCGGTGTGGAGGGCTCACAGCATGGTGGAGGAGACCGTGAGGAGCAAGAGTTTGTTGAAGGGGAAGGTGGCCATGGCCATGGCTGGCGCGAGCTGGTGGGGCCGCGAGTGCGAGCGGAGGATGGGAGTTCATGTGGTGGCGATGGGCTTTCGGGTTTTAAGGTGGCAGGCGTCGGTTCGAGTCTGGTAGCAAGGGGAGAAGCGGAGGGTATGGGTTGAGAGGCCGGAGATGGTTTGGGTTGTATGCTCGTGGGTAGGTTTGGTGGTGGCAAAAATATGAGAAGAGAGAGGGCGGATCTGATGGGGAGGATGAGGGAACGGCAAAAATTTTGGAGAATAGAGGAAAAAAAACAGAGAAGAAAAGAGATGTGAACAGTTTATATAATATATGTTTTGTAACGTATGCTATTGGAACAGAAGCAAAAATTGAAATGAACAGAGAGCTACTGGGGAAACGCACCTCTTATAAATTAAAGGTAAGAGCAACGGTCACAAGCTAGGATTTAGCTGAAAATTTAAAGCGGTCCTGCTGTACGTTCAAATTTGAACGGTAAAGAGAAGTTAAGAAGGCACAATTTATGGTACCGTTAAAACGAACAATCTATTGCTTCCGTCGCGTACCGGACCTCAAAATACAGAAATAAACATACCGCTGAGATCAGCACGATGAGACGATCAAAACGGTATACAAATATTGGTGGTAAGATCATCCGATCAAAAGTCGATAATTGGTACCGAAAATGCTGCTATTTCGTACGGGAAAATCCAAACGAAGCTAGAAACGTCCGAATTTCACGAAACGAATTTCGCAGTCTGATTCAGAATGCTATAAATAAATTTTCTCCTGTTGACATATTTAGGTTTCGGAAAACTTTTAAATTCAACTGTTATTAACCGGTTTAAATTGAAATAAAATTTCACAGGAAAATAAACTTCAATATTAACAGATGAAAATTTACCAGTTGCTATATTAAAATAGACGTATTCCAAATAATTAATTTTTATTTTCAAATTTTATTGTTTAAAATTTCACAAAATTTCAATTAATTTAACAAATAAAATCACTAAAAGTTTTGGATCGTTACACTCTCCCCCACTCAAAACTTTTCGTCCCCGAAAAGAGAGGAGGTAGGAGAATAGAACAACCAGACAGAAAAGGTAGGTTAAAAGACAAGATTAAACAATTAATTTGAAACTATATATAAATTTTACTTGAAATATTCATTTGAAACTTCAATTGCAAATCAATTATCTTCAATACTTTAAAACCCATTTGCAAATTTCTTGCTTCCTTTATAAATGCCATTTATGTTTAAATAACACCTTTATAATATGAAAAATATTTGAAAACAATTATTTACATCATTACTTATATTTACAAAGAAGCTATTTGAAAACCATAATTCATAAATTTATTGAATTTTTTTTTCAAGATATTTTTCAGATATTATTAATAAATCAATAATCATTTACTTTAAATATGTTTTATTTAATTACTAACTTCTAAAATATTTATAACACAAAAAAAATTTCTATTAAACCATATAGTATATAAATAAACAATATTTAAAATGATATAGTCAACAAGGAAAAGAAGGAGGACTTGGAAACACAGAATATAGGTAAATAAATAAAGATGAGCAGATAAGGTAGATTCAAAGAATAGTATCGGGCATGAATAATTAATTCAAACCATAAGGATTTCAATTTCAAATATTAATACAAAATTTCTTTGTTGGAAATACTTTTATAATAAAATACCTTTATAATAAAATACTTTTATAACTCGATGTTTCAACAAGTTTATCCTCGTTCCTGTAGACTCTGGCAGTGCATTGATCATGCGCAAAGCTAGAATTCTCCAGGTACTTAGTAGACTTGTTTCAACACCTAGTAAAAATACTGGAAAAACTTTTAAAAACAGATATGAAAAGTACAATCCAAACAAAAAAACAAACAAAACCTTTTTCTAACCATGGTTCGCAGATACACAATGATTACGCCTGGATCCCCCGGGAAACAATCCATATCCGTAAGCTTTCTCAGCCTTGCGAGTTACGCCATGATGACTAGTAGAATGCAGGATACACAATGGTTACGCCTGGATCCCCCATAAAATAATCCGTACCCCTAGGCCATCTCAGCCAAGCAGTTTCATTACTAATGCGACCTACATAGATGCAAGATACACAATGGTTACGCCTGGATCCCCCAGGAAACAATCCGTACCCCTAGGCCATCTCAGCCAGGCGGTTGCGCTATGCATCCGCGTTCGTAAGACCATGGGTAACACCATAGAATTCGATGGACACTCGAGTATCATATCCGGAAAACCAAAAATCAGAGAGAATAATATCGATAGAATGAATCCAAGATGTGGCCACAAATCGGATATCAAGCAGAAGGCACTTTCCATATCTTTACTTCGAAAATATGTATCATATAGTACCTTTCAAATTAATTTCAAATATCATACTTATATTAAGTCCATTATATATAAGATTTCATTTTCAAATCAAATACTTTCCAAAATCAATAGTATATCAAATCACACTTATATAAACTTCAATTATATAAGATTTCACTTTTCAAATTGAGTCCCTTTTCAAATCAACAACATACTTATACAGACCAAATTTTTTTTATATAAGTTCGATAACTCCCAAATCAAGTATTTAGTAACACAAGGTTCTCAAATTTCAATTTGTTTCAATATCAATACAATTTTCAAAATCATATACGCTTTCACCAAATTATTCTTCCAAATCAAATATCTTCAGTTTCCAATACAATAAATTTAGAAAATAATCCAAGTTTCTAAATCAATATCATTTAAGTCAACCAATTCATTTCCAAAATCAATGGTTTTCAAAATCAATCTTATACCTACATAAGGTCCATCTTATATAAGGATCAAATTTTACAAAATAAATTTTGTTATATGAAGAGCCATATGGGGTTGAATATCTTTGCTTTTATGGGTTATATATCTTTGTAATTTAAATTGGAAATTTTCTTTTAGTAAGCAAAAATATTCTAACCCGACAGCTTTCAACTTCAGCGTCAAAATGTATCACTGATATTAGAATATAAGATGTACATACATCATCATTTTGCAAAATCACATTTGATCGCTCGCTCGATCATACAAGTTCGCTTTCGAACTAGTATTGTCCATTCGACTTCCCTAATGCGAATTTCGATATGGTTTCTCAACTAGAAGCCATCAGTCTCCTTGCATAGCCATATACTATGATAGAGAATTCTAGAATCAAGCCCAAAATCCATATCAAATATTCGCCATCAAGAATCGAATGAAAAATCCTAACATGAAATGGTGTAATTCACCTCGAACTTGTGTACTCAAACTTGGATCAAATTAATTATGCGAATAAAACAGCATACGTACAACTTATGTATCTATTCCAACTTGTTAAATATATAGTTTTATAAAGATGTTACCCAGTTAAAACATTTAACTAAATTTTATTCAAAATATATTGAAGACCAAATTCTTTTCAAAACATTTCAAATCTAAATTTCGTATTAGAAAAATTCAAAATAGCCTTATTCATTTACTTAACAAAACAGTTCCAACTTATTTAAATCATATTACTACATACTTTAACATACATACCAACTTATATGCTTTATACTTTTCAAAATTTCTTAGCTTTTGAAAAGTTAACCTTGATTTGGAAGTGCTCGAACCTTCAAAATAGTCGAAGAAATCATATTTCAATCCAAGAGTTGGAAATTAACAAATCAGTAAATCAATTTTAATAGATAGGTTTCAAATCCGAAACTCAAGGACTGAACACCGGCTTGCTTCAGATCATTTCATATACATATATATATATATATATATATATATATACACACATATATCTTTCGAATATCAAATCTTACTTCGGAATTTGATATCAAAATGGTTTCACAAAATCACTCGCATAGCAAAGCTACTGAAGTGGCCTATCCCCCACTCCGAAACTCGAAAATCAATGTCGATGATGCGTGCACTCATCACCGAAATTATTTTCCAGCGACAAAAGTGAGTTCTGGACTTCTATTTTCTCAAACTTCTTTTGAAATTTGTTCGAAACTCATTAAAATCATTTGAAACATTTCTTATTCGGAAAAATACTTTGAAATCATATTATTATTATATATTTCAAAATCTTAAAACCAATTTCAAAACACCGGAGTTCAATTCTCGAATTTCAAATTTTAAAATCCTTCAGTCATAAATCATTTTTAGATAAATCAAATTTCTTATATAATTTTCCAAAATTACTAATCCTTTCGAAACCTCAAATTCTCATTTTAAAAAGGGTATTAAATCTTTGTCGAAAACATTTCACTTTTATATATAGAATATAATCATACTTATCAAAATAATAATTTCGGTTTAGAAAACAATTTCTAAAATACAAACAAACCCGATTTTCAAAGGATGATTTAAGAATGGATTTCAAAACAAAGATAGAGATTCAAATTAGAGGAACTCTAATCGAATAAAATTCTGATTCGAAGATAAGCTCGAACGAAGATGAGATAATTAAATTACAAAATAGAAGATGGATAAGCCCACATAAATCGCGGGCGACCTTAACATGGTCAACCGTGACTTCTGGAATATACTTGGTGTGAAAATCTAAGGCAAATCGACCTTCGATCGCCAGAGATAGAATCCAGGTATAGTGGAAGATAGTTAGCATCGTAAACCGAGGATGCAGAAATCTCCGGTGAATCAATTCCAATTGTAAAGGAGTTTCACCCCTTTACAAAACATTCAAAGATCGGCGGGATCGTCTATTCTTATAGAGATCATTCGAAGTGGAGTTATGGGATACTCCAGAATCAAAAGAATACCAATAGAGAGAGACAAGAAATAATTTTGGAACCGTAGGGAACGTTCCAAAGTTCAAAGGAAATCGAGTCATAAGGAAGAGATTAAAACTCGAACGAAAGTGATTCTGTAAATAAATTTACAATATATGCAAAGTTTCGCCTAGAGCCAAAGCTCTGATACCAACTGTAACGACCTGGTATTTTGGACCATTCAAATCGACAATAAATCAACACATGTCGGACTTGAATAATTCAAAACAATAGATTGTTAATTTAAATTTGGCAAAAATCAGCATATACAGTAAATAAATCAATCACAAAATCACAGACATAGAGTAATACAATAATACACAGCGGAATAAATAAATAGTAGTTCATGAAGCTACTATATAAACATCAGAGTTATAAATAAAATACAACAGAATATCTCAAATGCAGTGAAGTCTCCAGTACAACAGATGACCTCTCTGAACAGATCAACTAGAAGAGCTGGAAGCTGAGTCGATAATTGGATCTCCAAACAAAGCTCCAAACTCCAAAGGTGAGTCTCAGATGCTGTATCACTCGGTCTGACCCGAGCGTAAAGCAAAACACAAAACACTCGAGTCAGGATTAACATTCTTATACTAATAAATCCAACTCAAGTGAAATATCAACTGAAATACAAGTAACTTAAAGGATGTTTGGGATAACCATCCTCTAAGGATCTGCGGAACTATCTACAAGGTAGAAATATACACCATAACACCGTGGTCATTTCAAATTAATTTATTCTTCAAACCCAAATATCATGTCATTTCTGTAACGACCCGTATTTTTACGGATCGAAAGATTCGTAAAACTGTTATTTTTAGGTCGTTACTATTGTTGATTCATTCAGAGATAGACCGTCCATAAGTTAGACCGTTCAGAGGTTAAGATGACTAGAGCTTGAGTCGTGTACAAGTTAGGTCGTTCGAAGTTAAGCCGTGTTGTAGCTTAAGTCGTGTTGAAGTTGAGTCGAGTGGTAGCTTAAGTCGGGTGGTAGCTTAGGTCGTGGAACGACTTAAGAGATAGAAGAGACTTAAGGAGTAGACGACTTAAGGGGTAGACGACTTAAGGGATTGACCGACTTAAGAAGGGTAGGCGACCTAAGGAATGGAGTGACTTAAGGAGTTGGCGACTTAAGGGAGTCGACGACTTAAGGGTTAGCGGCATAGGAGTAGCGACTTAGGAGATTGGGCGAGTTAACGACCTAAGAAAGTTAGGTCGTGGACGAGTTAAGAATGATGAGTCGTTGGATCGTGAGTGCAGTTAGGTCGCGCACTTTCGCGCACGCGTTAAGTCGTATCCCAGTCAACTCGTTAGGTTGGCATTGTTGCTAAGTCGTAAGTCGCTAGGTCGTGCGCATGTATGTTATGTTAGGTCGTAAGTCGCGCACGTGTGTTATGGCTTAGGTCGTTGAACTGCTGGGTCGTTAGGTCGGGAATATGGTTAAGTCGTAGGATTTGTTAAGTCGTAGGTCGTGGGGTTTCATAAGTCGTGGACGACTTAAGGAAACAGCTTATAAATACGGGGTTTTTCTTCATTTTTGGGATCCGGATTTTTGAAGCAACGAAGTGCTGCTATTTTGAGAGCTCGAGTTCTACACTTCTTCACTTCTTTTCTCCACTCTAATCTTGTGATTCCTTCCATCCAAATCGAAGATCCAAGAGCTTAGATTGAAGATCTACAACCATCGAAGAGAGATTTCATCATTTGAAGCGGAATTTTGGAGAATCGAGCTAGATCCTTCGCTGTCCAGATCTGAAGTGTGTTGCTTTTAAGGTGTTTAGGTGATTCGGTGAGTGGTGGTTATCTCTCACACAGATCCAAAGGAGTATATCGGATTGGTGGCTTGATTTTGTGTTAAAATAGGGATTTCCATGCATTTTCTTAAACTTAAGTATAGATCTATTGTCCATGATGATTTGACATCCATTTTACTACATGTTAACCTATGCAAGTTCATTCATCAAGTTGTAGAGATATTGCTTATGATTCATGCTTGTTAGATTTAGACTCTTTATTTACAAGATTGACATTATTGTTATAATTATTTATTAGATCATGTTTGAATGCTTGATTACTTGGATTAATGATTGACTTGATCGATTGATATAAATTAGTTGATTGATGATTTGATTTGGACAAGTTGGTCGAAGATGATTCAAAAGCTAAAGGGGAAGGCTCTTGAATAAGAGAAGCTGCTTGTGGCATATGACGTGGATGATAAAGCTCATATGGATAGATTTGATGACGATGTTGAGATGAGGCTTTGCTATGATGAGATGAAGCGAGGCATGATGTGAGATAGCCTTGGTTTAATCCAGACGGGATCATTCCAAGCATGTTGATGACTCGGTGAAATGGTTCGAGTTTGAGGATAATGGTTGGCTCGAGAAGCGCTTGAGCTAGTATGAGAATAGTCGTCGAGGAGGATGACTAGAAGGCTGAGATCTCATCGTTGTAGAAGGTTCTAGCAGGCTCAAAGCAAGAGTATGCTGGGCAGATTCGATAGTCCCAAAAGACTACAGTTGGTAGTCGAGTACTCTGGGCAGATTCGATCGTCCTAGGCATGGGCTGCGACGACGTGCGGAGCTCTGTCTAGAACCGGGGTTACCATTAACCCTTGACGGACGGCTGAAAGAATGTGCCGGTCATTCAATTAACGATGGTATCGAAGCAAAGATAACAGTGATAGCGAGAGTCATGGATATTTGGTTGTATCGTCATTCGGTCTCAAGAGCAATATTTTCTGGGTGCTTATCTGATCTTGGTTTAGGCCTTGGGGGTTTGTACTTGGAAAACATTGCCCTTGACTCGAGTGATAATTGCTTTACTTTAACTGTCTGCTTTGCTATGTTTATTTATGCTTAGTGTGTCTGGGGGCTATCACTGTAGAAGGAGGTGGAGTGGGAGGGTTGGATTCCTATTCCTTTTACCTTTATGCTCTTTTGATATGTTGTTAGTTAATTTACCGCTCACTAAGAAAGTTGTCTGACTCAAGGTTTTATGTTCAACTCTTATTACCTTGGGTTGTTCATCCATTTTTGGGATGGGCAGACTAGGTAGCAGGTGACAGGTGCAGTTCTTAGTTTCCAACGATGCTGATGACGAAGACGAGCTGGAGGCTTGCATATTATTTTCTTACTATATGTACTGGATGTTCCGCTGCTTGTATAATTCTCTGAGTGATATGTAGTGAGGCTTGATGTATTGACTATTCAGATGTTTGTATTCAACTATTATGAAGCTTAATTGATGAGATTCTATTTTGTGAAGCTTCACTATATATATTCTCTATTGTATTTTATACATGCACTGTGGGTAATACGATAGATTCTGCTGCTTTAACTTACCTTGGTGATCGTCCATGGCTGCCTAGAACACTTTACAGCGCACTATCTCTATGTTTAGTACAGGGGTCATGGGCGGTCGTCACAATTTCAAATATATCTATTTTCCTAAATAATTTATAAAGTAAGTATTTATAATTTCCTCAATTCCCACAAATCGATTCAAATCAACTCAAATTTCAAATTCCAATTTAATTCAATCTAAATTTTCCATTTTAATTCAATTCAATTTCTAAATAAAAAATTTAAATTATATTAATTTCAAATACAGATCTAAATCACAAAATAAACCATTTAAATCCCAATATATTTCAAAGATTTAATATTCAACCATTTCAAAGTTAAATTTAACAGTTTCATATAGCTCTTGATCTAACTTCATTTATTATTTAATCAGGGAATATTCACTTAATAAATTCAATATCATTTAACTAGCCTTAAATTACATTTTACTAAATATTTCCTTAAATTTATTTAAGCAAGAAATATTTATTAAATTACTTAAATCAAACCCAAGTTATAAATCATATCTTAAATCTCAATTTTAATAAGTTTTAAATCGGTTTAATTAAATAAAATTATCTTCCCAACTTTAACTTATTCAAATTTTTTTACCGAAATCTATTTTGAAACATAAATTTAAATACTTAACCATATTATATGTATTAAATCAATCTCAATTAAATCAAATATTATTATTAAATCTATATATATATATATCATTACCATTTATATATAATAATTTAAGAATCAACATTTTTTTTAAAACCATATATTTCTTCACAAATCCATAGAATTTATTTTCAAAATATTTATATATATGGACCAACGGTGTTTGTATATATCTATCATATGGTTAAGTGATACGGATATTTATCATTTCAATCCGTAATTTTAAATATATACGGGTAGATATCATTTCGACCCGCAACCCCAAATTCAATTCAAATGAAAATCGCTTGGGTCTATCATTTCAACCCATAACGATTTTCTCCTATTCTAAAGTTCGTTCGGGTATGTATCATTTCAACCCATAGTGATTTCTATACTAACAGGGAACTTGCAGAGTGATAACAGATATAGAAATAATATAACAGGCATAGATATATCATCAATAACAATATAATATAAACAACAGGATATGGTGTCATATCCCACAGGTGAACAGTTACAGATAATAGCATATATGACAATTTAAATAACTACAACAACATATTTCAATTGTCATTTCAATTGAAATCAAATTTAATAAATATAACAATGTAAATCGTGAGCGATTACTCACCTTTCGAGGCTAGAGAAAATTGACAATGAACTTGAGTTACGAAATGCAAGCACGACTTCCAAAGTAAGGCTAGATTGGCATGAATTTAACGGAGTAAAACACGATGGATACGAGTTCGTCGGACAAGCTGATAAATAGGAATTGACGAAGTCAAATCAGAATTGGATTGATGCAGATAAATGGTATAAGTGAATCTTATATATAACTATAGATAACTATATATATACAGAATTATATTTTAAACTCAAACATGTTTAATATTTAAATATATATGTATTTCAAAAATCCATTGCTTCGAATTAACACATATATTAAAATCAACATATATACATAATAGGTTAAAATCAATACTTATACAAATGAATAGATATATAGGCAAATATATAAACATATGTGTAACCTATATGCAAGTTATATCTTTAGAAATCAATATTTAAACTAAAGTCTATACAACTTGCAAAAATTGTTACAAAACTAATTTATATACTAACAAAATTTGAATGCATACCATAACTTTGTTTTAAAAATAAAAACATAACATATGATATACCTTACTTATCTTATATATGTAAACTGGCATCAACATAGAACTTACGAAAACTACATACATAACCGGCATATTATATTATATGATTGAACTGGTTAGAACTTTATATAGTGTATATATATACATAATACATACATTTTTAAACATCAGTATTATATAAACAGTATATTATCTTTATAAAAGACATATTATATATAAGCTAATATTATACAAGTTTATTAAAATCAGTATATGTCAATACAACATATGTACAAAATATCATATGTATAACTTTTATAAACAACAAAATATCATATATATATATATATACATAGATCATCAAGTATACTACAATATATACACCGTACTACATGATACACATAACTAATATAATTAATAAACTGTATAATATACCGTACCAATGCATGATTGTTTAGTGATTTCAATCAAGACATTCACTTTACTTTTAAAACCATTTGATAATAATAACAATAATAACCAATATCTATAAACATTCTTCTTTCACCAAACACTAATTAATTTTAAGTAATCACTAAACTGTCAAAGCTTTCTCCTATATACACATATTTAGACTAAGCTAATGGAAACAGAAAGTGCAACAAAGATCATTAACGAATGAAATACTCATAAAAATTCTTTAAAGGATAATAATAACTTTACTTAAAATTTGCAACTATATACATATATGGGTGCCTAGCAACTTGTATTCGTGCTGAAATACAAAAGTAGGACTAGAAAATAAGATAAAAGGCTGCTGATTGATCTATGAAAACACACACTCACAATATGAACTTGTAAGCAACAACTATATATATATATAAACAGGTTTGAGCAGGGCTACATCGTAAGGAGAATACATGCCTAAAGCATCAAAACGCATGCAAATATCAAGAGAAACACTCATGCATTGGTACAAAATTATATGAATATATATTGATGATAACGACATAAATAAATACTGTTACTATATATATGTATAAACAGTGATATAAACATTGATATATTATAACCAAATATACAATATATACAAACTGTTATATATACTTGTCTTTAAAAGAGGTTTGCAACCAAATTTTTTATATAAACTATATACATATGCATATATATAATAATATACCTTAATGCATACATCAACAGAGAAGCTTGGCAACAAATGGGGAGGGTTGTGGGTCTTAGAGATTTTGGCCGGAGCTAAGGGAATGGAGGAAGGCGGCTCGGGTTGAGGGACAGAGTGCCGAGCTTGGGTTGCTGGCCGGCGCTTTCGGTGTGGAGGGCTCGCAACATGGTGGAGGAGACCGTGAGGAGCAAGAGTTTGTTGAAGGGGAAGGTGGCCACGACCATGGCTGGCGCGAGCTGGTGGGGCCGCGAGCGCGAGCGGAGGAGGGGAGTTCATGTGGTGGCGATGGGCTTTCGGGTTTGAAGGTGGCAGGCGTCGGTTCGAGTCTGGTAGCAAGGGGAGAAGCGGAGGGTATGGGTTGAGAGGCCGGAGATGGTTTGGGTTGTATGCTCTTGGGTAGGTTTGGTGGTGGAAAAAATATGAGAAGAGAGAGGGCGGATCAGATGGGGAGGATGAGGGAACGGCAAAATTTTTGGAGAATAGAGGGAAAAAACAGAGAAGAAAAGAGATGTGAACAGTTTATATAATATATGTTTTGTAACGCATGCTATTGGAACAAAAGCAAAAATTGAAATGAACAGAGAGCTACTGGGGAAACGCACCTCTTATAAATTAAAGGTAAGAGCAACGGTCACAAGCTAGGATTTAGCTGAAAATTTAAAGCGGTCCTGCTGTACGTTCAAATTTGAACAGTAAAGAGAAGTTAAGAAGGCACAATTTATGGTACCGTTAAAACGAACAATTTATTGCTTCCGTCGCGTATCGGACCTCAAAATACAGAAATAAACATACCGCTGAGATCAGCACGATGAGACGATCAAAACGGTATACAAATATTGGTTGTAAGATCATCCGATCAAAAGTCGATAATCGGTACCGAAAATGCTACTATTTCGTACGGGAAAATCCAAATGGAGCTAGAAACATCCGAATTTCGCGAAACGAATTTCGCAGCCTAATTTAGAATGCTATAACTAAATTTTCTCCTACTAACATATTTAGGTTTCGGAAAACTTTTAAATTCAACCGTTATTAACCGGTTTAAATTGAAATAAAATTTCACAGGAAAATAAACTTCAATATTATCAGATGAAAATTTACCAGTTGCTATATTAAAATAGACGTATTCCAAATAATAAATTTTTATTTTCAAATTTTATTGTTTAAAATTTCACAAGATTTCAATTAATTTAACAAATAAAATCACTAAAAGTTTTGGGTCGTTACAACTTCATTTTATAATTGAAATCATCCTTTAAGATAAAATTTAAGAATTAAATTTCCGGTTAACTTCAAACTATTCTAGAGATAAATAAATATATATACAATATATATATATATCAAATCAAATTTTAAACCATATATCAATATATATTATAAATCAAGTCAAATTTTAGAAATTCAAATCAATTTAATTCTTCAAAGTAGAACTATAGCAAAGCTACAGAATGGTCTCTTCACTTCAAAACTCAAAAATAAATGTTGATGGTGCTGCAGTCATCACCGAAATTATTTTCCAGTGACAAAGAAAAGAGCAGTGAATTAAAACTTTCAAAATTCTTTAGAAACAATTTCTATTCGAAAATATTTTAAATAATATATCCTTTAAGATTTTAAAACAAAGTTTGAAATCATCGGAAACTTAAATTCTCAAATTCTTGATTTTAAATTCATTTAAATTTCCAAATTAATTTATAACCATATTTTATAGTTCAATTATTTATATATGAACAAAGCCAATGATTACAATATATATACAAAGTCAAATATTGTTTCTTAACAATCAATTCAATTAACTATCAAAATTCAGAAAATTATACATATATAAAATATAATTATATAAATTTTATCCCATTTACCAAGTTTTGAAAATAATATTGTGTCAGTTTGCTCTGTTCAAGTGTTTTGGAGATCCTATCGATTGCGTTGATCAGACGAATCGATCGGAAACCCAAATCAACATCAACAACTCAAACAACACAATATATAATAAAACATTGTAAATATTAGTTTACAATTACCCTACAAAATAAATAAATAAATGATTTGAAGATAAGTTGGAAACACAAGACAAGATGATTAAACAATAGAATAAAGGAAATGGATAAGCTTATATAAATCTCGGGCAACCTTAATCGGGTCAACCGTGACTTCAAAAATAAGATCGATGTAGAGTTCTGGGGCAAACGTACATATGATCTCAAGAGATAGAATTCGGGATAACAAGAGATAGATAGCATTGTATACCAAGGACGCAGGACTCTTCGGTGAATCAATGCTTCTTGTAAAGGAGTTTCACCCCTTTACAATCATTCGAAGTGGAGTTATGGGATACTCCAGAATAAAAAGAAGAAAAATAGGGAGAGACAATAATGGATTTGGAACCGCAGGGAACGTTCCAAAATTCTTAAGAAATCGAGTCAAAAAGAAAGAGATTCAAGCTCGAATGAAAGTGATTCTGTAAATAAATTTACTATATGCTAAGCTTTGCCTAGAGCCAAAGCTCTGAAACTAAATGTAACAACCCACTATTTTGGACCATTCGTATCTGCACATGTCAGACTTCAATAATTCAAAACAATAGATTGTAAATATAAATTTGGCAAAACTCAGAATATACAGTAAATAAATCACAGATACAAAGATGTCTCAATACAATGGTCAAATACAAGATTTGAATACATCACTGGAATCAACTGGATAACCGAAAGCGAAATAGATAGCTGGATCTCCAAGAAAGCTCCAACTCCAAAGGTGAGTCTCGGATACTGTACCACTCAGTCTGACCCGAGCATAAAGCAAAACACAAAACACTCGAGTCAGGACATACATACTTATACAATGTAAACCAACTCATTCTTTAAGGATCCGTTAAACTATTTACTATGTAGTAATATTCGCTATTATAATAATGTCTAACAATAAAATAAACTTACTTTTAAATAGCGTTAAGGCTTTACATTTTCCACCTTAACACATAATAGTCCCAATAGTCTATCCAGTATTATCAGCGTACCCCCAGATCGGGAGCTACCCTAAATACTCCACAGGCTACGGCACAAAACCAAACTCGTAGTAAAGCTCGATATGGTAGGTGACACGGCACAATGAGGCAATGCCAGGGTAGATATACCAATTACGCACACGGGCTGGTGTAAATGCATAGCAGTCACTACCGCCCACCTCGGAACACACTCCCAAATCAAAAATCGAAGGGTGGCCACCAAATCAATCACAAAGTAATAAAATAGTATCGAAGAAATGTGTCCAATCAGAGGTGCTACCTCATTGGCTCGAGATCGCTCCTGTTTTAGCCACCTTATGCCAACTCACGGGAGTTGGGTCCACGTTCATACCTCGATAGGATCGTCGCCACCATCCTACTTCATTCTGGAATCTCCACCGCGTACACGGTTGTCAAAGTGGTTTCAGTATCGACAGAGAGTATGTCCATATCCGATCCTAGTCTCTTTGCCAACCAATCGTTATTATAACCCATGAATATTTATTTCGAAAAATCATTTATACATTAAAATCCAAAATATCGTATCCATTTCAAAAACCAAAGCCATAATATATCATTTAAATTCCAAAACCAAATCAATATATCATTTAAATAAAAACCCCCATTTCCAAATCACTTAATATTTCCTTCAATTTATTAAACTTGAAATATTCCTTTAAATCATCTTAAACCACCACTTTATAAAGTCACATTCTTAAATCTTCAATTCCAATAAGTTCCAAGTTAATATATTTAAAGACAATTCTTAATTAAATACAATTTCAAAAATCTCATTTTCAAACCATAGTACTTTTCAAAGTTATAACAACTCTGAAACCCAACACTTTGAAACCAAAATATTTTGAAATCATAACAATTTAGAAATGTTATTCTTTGAAAATCATAATATTTAGAAAAAACATAACACCCTTAAAATAATATTCATTACTAAAGTTATAGCATTTTTAAGTTCATTCGTTCAATTATACCAATTTTGAAAACATTGTATTAACTTAAATAAAAATGGTTTATATTTCACCTCAAAACATATTCATTTAAACCATTTAAATTCAATGTCAACATCTTCCAAAATAATATTCATTTCCAAAGTTCATTGTAATTTTAGCCACAACAGCACTTATAAAGTGTTATGGTAAATATATTAACATTTCAAAACATTGTCAAATTCAAAACATCAGCACTTACAAAATGCTACAGTTGATATATTAGTGTTGCAAACCGTTCAGTTTCAAAACAACAACACTTATAAAGTGCTGTGGTAGTTATTTAGTTATTTTCAGAAATAGTTCAAATTCAGAAACAGCAGCGCTTATAAAATGCTGTAATAGTATTTGGTTATTTCAGAACTTAGTTAAATTTCAGAAATGGTAGCACTTAACAATTTCCATCTAAAACCATAGCATTTTGGAAATGCTACCAATAAAATTCCAGATTTTATTATAATTTTTCAGAAACATTAAAACTTCAATTTTTGCCATTTTAACTTATAAAATCATATCTCATGCTTTAGAAAATATGCATTTGGATATCATTTATCTTACGATTCAACGAATAAATTTTTATGAATAAAATATCCAATTAACTATAATTCATTTATTAAGTCAAATTTACACTATTTTATTTAACTTTTTGATTTAACAAATAACTTAACACTTCATTTTTAAAATACCCATTTCATAAATAAGATATTCTTTTAACAAGTCAAACTTCAAATTTCCATTTGAAACCAAACTTCCAATTTTCAAGTTAGGTCATAATTAAAGTTACAATTTTTCCATTTAAAAATCATAACTATTTATTTTACAAAACATAAGGGGTCGTTTGGTTTATTCTGTATTTTATGTTTTGAGTTTTCAACATTAATTACAAAATATGAGAAGAATGAAGGGAGGTCGGAAGGGATGAATGGAAGATTGGAGGGGACCACGAAGTGGATGGAGGAACGACGGAAGGATGAATTGTTGCACGTGCTTCCATTTTTCTCAAAACACGAAAAATGAAAAAAAGTTGTTTTCTATTTTGTGTATTAAATTCGTTTTCAAAAATGGCCATTTTTCATAATATACATGCGTTGTTTGTATTTTTGTATGGACGAAAACTCAAAACTAAAAACGGTAAACCAAACATAGCCTAACATTTCACAAAAGAATATTTTATCATAGTTAATATAACAATCAATTTTTTTTTCTTTTAGATCTATTCATTTAGACATTAATTAACTATGATTTTCTAGTTAAATAAATTTTATTACAAAATGTCCAATTTAAAACTGTATTCCATTTTATCAGTTCAAAATACATTATTTATTACACAAAACATATCTGTTTCATAAAGTAAAATTCATAACAATTACTGGGTTAGATTTAAAATATCATATCAAGTCCAATTATATTATTAAGTTATTTAACATCAATAAATGTCTTTAAATCCTATTTAAACCCAACACATCTTTATAATTTCAATTAAAGCCACTTATAGATTTATAAAATTTTAACTTATAGAAAACCAACATCTTCTTATATTTTAAATCATTAAATCAAATTTTTAGGCTCAAATTTCATACATTTAAAAATTCAAAATACTTAATAATTTTTAGGAAAATATTCTTTAAAAATATAACCATGGGCCTGTATAATATTTTCTAACCTAGGTCAAGTGAGACAGATATGTATCATTTCAATCCATAATTTAAAAGAAAAATCCAGGTTCTATCATTTCAAACCCGCAATCCCAAGTAAATCAAATACAATAAAAATCACTCGAGCCTATCATTTCAGCTCATAATGATTTTTCCTTATTCTAATGTCCGTTCGGGTATGTATCATTTCAACCCATAGTGTAAAGGAACTTGCAGTGTGAGAATCAGTAAATAAATGACCAGTAGGACATAAAATCACATCAGATGATGTAACAAATATATAAACAGAATTTAACATCATATAATCATATCACAGGCATATATGAACATATTAACATAACATATAAATTTTCTACAATTCACATGCCATTTTTTCATAATTATAAAAGTACGTATGTCGAGAGTGATAAACTCACCTTTTTAAAGCTAGAAGATCAAATTAGATACACAACAAACTCCGAAAAGCACGACAAGGCATGACTATATTTTGAGTGGATGAAGATCCGAGATTTCAACTCTTGTACACAAAAAAATACAACAAATATAAGAAATAATTATACATACAAGATTATGAATCAAAACAATGAACAATATGAATCAAAGTGACATAACCTTTTATAAAGAAAAGCAAGATGATCAATCACCAAGAAAGTGGGCTCGGCCATGGCTTCAATGGCTAGATCATCATCATGTGGCTCGGCCATGGTCAAGTGGGCTTGACCACACCACACATAGGTTTGGCCATGATGGTTTACAAGCATGCTATGGTTTAGAAAATGGAAGGCAAAGCAAGTAGAGGCATTAGGCAAGGGGTGTTATGATCATGTGGCTCGGCCTATGGGCTAGACTTTGTGTCAAATCTGGTCAGGTCAGAGGGGCACGGCCTAGAGCGAGGCAAGGAGGAGGAATAGGTGGTGGAAATAAGTGTGGCCGAGGAAAACACGAGGGGGTTTGGTGATGTAGAGGCTCGGTTAGGGTTTCAAGCAACTTTTGGTGATGAGTTTTGATCTATAGGTCACGACCATGTTTGGTGGATGGTGATGAGGTGATGGAGGTGATCATGGTGGTGGTGGAGAAGGGGAGATGGTCGGTTAGAGGAGGTAGAGGCCGATCATAGCAAAGAAAACAAAAGGAAAAATAAAAGTGAAAAAGAGGAGAAAGAGAAAGAGGCCATGGATTTAGATCTTGAAATATTTTCTCTTGAAAGCAAATAAGAAAAATGAGGAGATGAAATGTATTTTGTGCGTGAATGATGGAGTGGTTTGCATGGCAAGAAAGAAAAAAGAACGTCTAAGGAGTTGGGAGTAAATGCTAAGAAACGGTAAAAGGCAAGTATTAAGGAGTTTTTTTTTTTTTTTTGAGATCATGGGGAACCTTAAGATCATGGTATTCATTGATACTCATTTAAGTAAACCCCACGCCGTGTGTCTACCCCGCTTTTATTTAGTCGTCGCACACGGATGCGTAACGTTGAAACTCCCACTGATGGTTTGGCGCTGGGATTCGAACCTGCCCGGACACAGTCCTTTGGTTCCCATCTCCCAGCTCCCAAACCAACCGAGCTACGAACGGCGGGTAGTATTAAGGAGTTTTGAATGGTAAGAAAAGGAAAAGTCACACTATGAATTAAAGGAAAAGAATCTTGTATATATTTTATTCTTAAATGCAAATGAAACAAAATGAGATGTTTTGTACGTGAATTGATAAGAGTAGAGGCGGCTAGGGTTTGCAATGCACGGCTATGGCAGGTAATTAAATAGATAGGCAAATAAAAAGGCAAGAAATAACGCAAATGTAACGTATCTCTAATTAAAACATGGTAACGTATGTCTAATTGATTTTCTCCAGCTATTTATAAAAAGATATAAACAAATAAATTCCAATTAATACAATAAAAGCCTAGACAAATAAATAGAGACATAAACAAAGAGATGGATATAGGAAAAATATAGGAATATATATAAAAAAAATACAGAACTTTATTGCGTGTAAAACGCTGTAATTTATCCAAATCTAATAGTATAAATCAGAATTTCATGAAACGAAAAGCAGAACTAATATAAAATTTATATCCAGCTTCAAATAAAAAGGTTAGAATTTTCAAATTTTAAAATTTTCAAATAAAAGTCAAAGTTTGACCAAAATATAAAATTTACAGAAATTGTTTATTTTATTGTATTTGGAAAATAAATTACAAGCACATTCCAAACTTACATTGGAAAATTCGAAAATTTCACCTTTTAATGATTTAAAAATCAAAGTTTTCAAATAAAATTTAATTAAAAATATTCACAAAATTATGGGTTGTTACATAAGCATACTTTAGGTCTAGAGTGATAATATCCTATCATAGGTTAGAGAAACCCCAAGCTATGCTACTTCTTTGTTTTTAACCATTTTTGATGTCGGGGCTACGTTCGACATCTTTCACATGAGTCTTCATCACATGAACAAAACACGAATCCCAAATTGGATCCTCCCATCTCGAACAAGTTTACATATGGATTCCCATATCTCAATAGATCTCAAATCACACATGGATTCCCATATCCTGAATAGATCACAAATGACTACACATGTTCGAGCATCTTAAACAGATATCAATTCTCCATATATATCCATGCATCTCGAACAGGTCCACTTCCAAAAGATAGAACACATATTGTAACGACTCGCCTTTCTTAGCCCAGAAAGACACATCATCTTGAAGAAAGAAAGGGATAGAAAAGAGAAAAGATAGAGAAGAAAGAAGAAACAACATCAGAATCTAAACAGCGGAACGAATAAATTATATTAATCACATAAGATATTACATAGTATCATATATATCAGAGATACACAACTTATAAAATACATAATAGACAGTTATAAACATCTGTCTAGTTATTACAATTCAAGATACAACTCAAACAAATGACTCAAAGATCAACACAGCGGAACCACTATATATCTATACGCTGAAGCCTTCTGCTCCATTGCTCCTCCAGAATTCGTCAAAGCTAACCAGAATCCCTTGGCTACTCGTAAAAATTTGAGTACCCAAGAGTTTAAGAAAAACAGAATAAACACTTGGGTCAGACATGGGTCTGGTGTGAGTAAACGGGTTAAAGTTGTTTAACTTTGAAAATCATTTGGAAAGAAAAGGTATCTCGTAAGACTTCCCACACATAAACATGGAAAAGTTTTTACCTTACATTAACCAAAACATTTGATAGGAAATCCAGTTATATTATAATAGGGTCTAGGATTCTCAAATAAATATTCACATAGCCAAAATTGTTACATTCATTAAATTCCATCATAAATAGGTATACAATCAAGTCCGATGGCACTTATTGGAAGTTGAATTTCCATACAATGGCAGGGCTACTGGGGTACCTCCCATCACAGTACGGGGCCTAGATCACCGTACCGAGGAGTACGCCCGCTCCCCTGCAACACTAGGCCGGAACCATCCCTTACTGGATAATTCCCGAATAAGAACCCCCGCGGTTGTAGCTAGCAACCGCCCACACAACCGAATAAAAAGGGACTCTAGACAGGGGAAATCTTATCCTACTTGGGTGCTACCCACTAACCTTGCTGCACCTCCCCTGTTTTAGCCATTCCCGGTTGATGAGGCTTGAGGCTACGATTACCTTTATAGAACACATCTATCTTAGAATGCTCATCGTCCACCTGACGATGTTCTGAAAGCATTCAATCCATACAAGTTCGTTCCGGGTTCGAACGAAACCGAAGGCATTATCTCGTTACACTCATTTTGGAATCACCCTCAGAGTTAACGACAATAACCCTTGCACTCTGAATCTTCATCTTCACTTGAGATTCACGACCTATCGTTAATTTGGATCGATGTGGTTTTCGGATATCCAAATCTGGAAACCCAATCCCGGTCTCATCGAAATCCAAAACGTATCTTTTAGGTCCAAGTTGTTTTAAGGTTTAAAAAATTTAATTCAATTCAATACTTGAATTCACACAGCATTCATCACAGGTAAATATCACACATTTATCACAGATATATCCAATATCATATCATAGAATATCACAGCATATCATCCAATAGATATCATCTAATTCAGATATTCTACACAACAATCATCCATAAGCAACAATTTATTAACCCTATGTTATAATTAATTTAATTAACTTAAATTAAATTAATTACTTAAGAATTAATTATCTAACCTTGCTTAATCAATCATTAATAATTAAAAACCTATAATTAATTAATTACCCATTAAATATTAATCATCCTTGATTAATTATTCATTAATTACATAAAGTAATTATCCTTTAATTAATTTCACAAATTAATTATTCTTAACCATTAACAGTAATTAACCATTAATTACTTCATTAATTAATTAACTATAATTAATTACATTAATCCTTAATTAATTAAATTAATTAATTAAACTTTAATTAATTACCTCCATTAATTAACCTTAAATAAATCATAAACAGTGATTACCATCCTGTAATTACTTACCCTAATCAATTAACTCCTTAATTAATTATATTAATCCTTTAATTAATTACACCAAATAATTAAATCCTTAATTACTCTTACAAAGTAATTATACTTCAATCACTTCCCATTAAGTAATTCCCTTTAATTAATTACATCCTCTAATTATACATTAATTATTTTACTAAGTAATTACACTTATCAATCTTATTAAGTATTCATACTTAATCCTTTATCAAGTGATTATCTTTAATTAATTTACAAATTAATTAACTTAAATTAATCACATTCATTTTATTAATTACACTTGAGTAATTCATCCCTTAATTACCCTTTAAAATAAATTAATTAAACTTCAATTATAGATAAATAAATTCTAAATTATTAATTAATAAACCTTAATTATCAATTAATAAAACTTAATAACAAATTAATTAATCCTTAATTAATCTTTATAGATTAATTATTTCTTAATTATTAATTAATAAAACCTAATTATTAATTAATAAACTTAATTAAGTACTTCTTAATTACCAGTTAATTAATTTCTAATTACTTAATTAATTAATTACAATTTAATTAATCTCTAATCATTAATTTAATCAATCTCAGTTATTGAGTTAATTAAATTAATTAATTACTCTTAATTAATCCTTTATTATTAATTTATTAAATTAATTAATTATACTTAAATTTTCTTAATTAACTTAATTAATCTTAAATCATTTAAAACCTTAATTATCCTTTAAGGTAAACCATTATCTTAATTAAAGACTTAATTATCATTAACATATTTAAAACATTAATCTTTAATTAACTTACTTAATTAAATCATTTAAATAAGTTTTAAAATAAAATAATCATTTATCTTAACAAATTAAAGTTACCAAATCATAACTTCCTTTAAATACTTAAAACATTATCAAGTAATAGTTTAAAACTAGTTTCAATTTAAATTTTCAAAACCTTGCTTTTATAAAAACTTTCAAAATAGCTTACACTCACGTACACGATAACAAACCCAAGTCCAAACTCGAGCCATAAGGCAACTACCCCGAGCACCTCTCTGAGACAACTGCTTCTTCCCCAAACCACAACAAACCAAACCCAAAACCACTGATACGTGTGCACGTGCACCACCCAACGGCGATGTTCCGACCACTCAGACTACCACTGATAGGTCGACGATGACCTAACCACTCGATCCCGACCATCCAAGCATCCATCACAAACCCAAATCAAAAATTGACACATCGACCAAACTGGAACCAGAAAACCATTCACCAAAACCTCCCCCGTCCAAGCACCAACGACCATCGGCACCTCTGAAATTCCGGCCATAAGTTAGTCGTCCCCCATAGCAACTTTTCCCCCACCTCCGATGAGCTCCGACGCTTCGGTGAAGACGCAGCGAACCAAAACCCAACCTCGACCAAACATAGGGCTTAAACCCTATTTCCATGTCGTCCGGCCTCCATATGCCTCGAGAACCCCTTCGACCATTTTTTTTCCATGACCATCGACCTCCCAGCCACCTCCAGTAATGGCCTCGACCATCCAAACTTCGCCGATCATCAGAAAATCCCCAAATCTCAATTTCTGGTCAACCTGCAAGTGCTCACTCGAATTAACTGTAACAACCCATAAATTTTAAATGATTTGAATAACGTATTTAATTGAATTTGTAAGAAATTTTAAATAATAATATTTTGAAATAAAAATTTAATGTTTGGATTACGTATAATTAAATATAAGTAGTTGAATTAGATTTTTATTTGATTTTAAAACAAAATTAATATTTGTATTTTTTGAAATCTTTCCATTAAGGAAAGAGAATGTATTAAAATGAACATTTAATTTGGTAGTTAACATAATGATATTTTATTTATAAGTTTTAAAAGAGAAATTTTTTTTCAAAATGTTTTCCAAATATAATAATTATTATAAGAAAGATATTTTGAAATAAAAGTAAGAGGTTGTATTTTGTGAATTTACAATTTTTTTATTTACTATAAAGCAGTAGATAGTTGTTATTATTTTATATGTTAATTTAATGAATTAAAAGTTAATATTGTTTCAATTGGGAATGATATTTATTTTGACGTTAAATAATAAATTTATCTGTAGCCTTGCATTCCAAGTAGGAAAGAAATCACTTCCCTAGACGTTTAATTTCTTTTAAATCTAGTTTTGATAAGTTACGTGTAAATTTCTACGCTTCCCTTTTTCCTCATTTTTATAATAGGAATAAAAATTCGCGTAGCAGTTTCAAGCAAATTTATTTCTCTTTAGAAGTTCAAAACCCGTTTCAAAGATTGTTTGAAATTCACATGTATAAGTGTCTCTTCTTTTCCATTTACTCCTTTACAATTAATAGGAACAAAACCTTTGATTTTCATTACCATTCAAATGAAATTCTTTTATTTCCTTAATGTTCCTATACCATTAATTAGTACGTTTCTTTATTTAATCTATCCAACGCAATTATCTCCTAAATCAAATATCACGTGCAAATTCCTCCTCACAGGAATTATTTCCTGCCATTTCTCCAAGCAATCAATACTAGTTTCATTTAAATACTCAACCTTGTACGCAAATAAATTTTCACCACCTTCCCATGTTATAAATATTTCTTGCGTTTTAATCAACGCATTTACTTCCTAATAAATTTTAAACGTGTATAAAATGTTTGCCAAAGATTTCTTGCTGTTTCCTTTTGCTAAATTCACGCAATCAATACCACTATAAATATTCGCTCATATCTTTCTTGCCTATATTCTCTCACCTCAATCAATGCAATCGTGTATAATTGATTTAAATTTATTTCTTGCCTATATTCTCTCACCTCAATCAATGCAATCGTGTATAAATATAAGCCTCGTACACAAATAGTTTTAAATTGCATCTCAACATTTTCTTCATTTCTTCTTGCGTGCATGAGCTCTGAAGGTATGGCCTCCATTTTCTTCTTTTTATATTATATATATATATATATATATATATATATATCCTTGCTTTGCTTCTCCCTCGCTATCCTCTGCTTCCAATATATTTGACAAATCCATCTTTATATTTCAACTCGCGTTCACAAATTTTCACATTATAACAGTCTCCATTTAATTGATATGTAGCATAAAAACTATATCTACATATATTTTTATGTTTAATGCTTATGTGAATTTTAAGCCAAGCTTTTCAGAGACGTATATATACGTTAGTCTTATATCTTATTTGTTATTATAAATTATTAGTAATATACATATTTTGAAAATATAATTAGATTTTTATTCCTGTTCGAATATAACATATATTAGTATGGCAGCTGAGTGTTGTAAAAGCATTTGTGATTTATGTTGTAAAACTAAAAATTTAAATGTATAATTTTCATCTCAATTCTAGTGTATATATATAAAGTATGTTTTGTTTTTTTTGTCTTTTCTGTAGTGCTTTCATAATGTATGGTCTATATATATAGATTGATTTTCTCAGTATATGCTTTGAATTTTGAGTAGACTATATATAAATATGTTATTTTAAAATGCGTGTTTTTAAATGAGTGATGATTTTTATATATATTATGCTTATATTTTATTTTGTGTGTGTGTTTAAATGTAATATTGATTTAAGAGGAAAAACGTTTAAGTGTTTAAATTTAAGTATTGATTTTTCAATAATATGATGATGTTTTGTTTTAATATGTATTTTAAATTTAATATCAGTTTCAAACAATGTGAATATTTTATTTGAATATCTGTCTTAAATTAAATTTATTGAGATTTTAAGGAAATAAAAAAACACATATAATATGTACTCTGTTTATATCAAACCGATTGATTTTTTTTTCTCATCGATTTCTATCTATCAGCTTTGCCATCAAATTCGTGCCAATTTTGCTTTGCTTCAAAGTTCGTGTTGGGATCCATAACTGACCTCATTATCGTTCTTCTCTAGCCTCGAAAGGTGAGCAATCACTCACGATTAACGTTCTTTTATTTATTAAATTTGGTTTCAATTGAAACGACAATTGAAATATACTACTGGAGTTAGTAAATCTGTTATATATGCTATTATCTGTAAACTGTTCACCTATGGGATATGACACCATATCCTATTTTTTATACTTTATTTAATTACTGTTGATATATGCGTGTTATTATATTATTATCATATCCTGTTATATTATTATTATTATCTGTTATCACTCTACAAGTTCCCTGTAGTTTAGAATTCACTATGGGTTGAAATGATACATACCCGAACGGACTTTAGAATAGGAGAATTTCATTATGGGTTGAAATGATAGACCCAAGCGATTTTCATTAAATTGAATTTGGGATTACGGGTTGAAATGCTATCCACCCGTATATATTTTGTGTACGGATTGAAATGATAAATATCCATATCACTTGACCATATGATAAGAAATATATACAGATACCATTGGTCCATATATAAATATTTTGAAAATAATTTCTATGGTTTTGGAAAGAAATATATGGTTTAATAAATATAGATTCTTTAGACATTAGATAAATGATAAATTTTATATATAAATTCAGTAGTAATATTTGATTTAATTAGTTGGATTTAATACGTAGAATATGGTTAAGTATATATGTAAATCTATATTCCAATAGACTTTCTTACAATAAATTGAATAAGTAAGGTTGGGAAGGTAAATTTGGGTATTGTAAATGGTATTTAAATAAGGATTTCAATTAATCGATTTGAATTTATTGAATGGGAAATTTAAAGGTATGATTTTTACTGGATCTTGATTTAAGTGATTTAATGAATATTTCACATCTAAAAATAAAAATATTTAGTAAAATGTAAGTTAAGGTTACTTAAATGATATTAAATCTAAAGAGGGAATATTTCAAGACTAAATAATAATGGGGTTAAATCGAGATCTATATGAAACCGTCAACTGAACTTTGAATTATAGAATATTAAAGCTATGAACTATACTAGAATTTAATTGGTTTATTGTGATTCAGATCTGTATTTGAAATCAATATAATTCGAATTTATTATTTAGAAAATTTAATTGAATAAAAATTTTAGTTTGAAATATTGAATATTTAAAGGTTTGAAATAATATTGAAATGTAAAGTGTATTTTGTGATTTCAAATTCGGATTTGAGTTCGATAAAATGTGAAATGGTTATTTAGGAGTTGAGTTGAATTTTAAATTAATAAATTAAGATTGGACTAAAAATTTGAATTTGGAATTTGACTAGATTTGAATCGCAACTTTGAAAGTGATAAAATTTTATATATATATTCTAGATGAAAGAATATTTTGGTTTTGAAGTATAAATTAAATTAAATTGACCACGGTGTTATAGTATATATTTCAACATTGTAGATAATTCCACGGATCCTTGGAGAATGGTTATCCCATACATCCTCTAAGTTACTTGTATTTCAGTCGATATTTCACTTGAGTTGGATTTATTGATATAAGAATGTTAATACTGACTCGAGTGTTTTGTGTTTTGCTTTACGCTCGGGTCAGACCGAGTGATACAGCATTTGAGACTCACTCTTGGAGTTTGGAGCTTCATTTGGAGATCTAACTATCGTTTCAGCTTTCATCTTTTCCAGTTGATTTGTTCAGAGAGGTCATCTATTCGTACTGAAGACTTCACTGTATTTGAGATATTCTGTTGTATTTTATTTTTAACTCTGATGTTTTTATAGTAGCTTCATGAACTACTATTTTATCTATTCCGCTGCGTAATATTGTATTACTCTATGTCTGTGATTCTATGAATGATTTATTTACTGTATATGTTGAGTTTTGCCAACTTTTAATTAATAATCTATTGTTTTGAATTATTCATGTCAGACATGTGTGGATTTATTGTCGATTTAAATGGTCTGAAATAGTGGGTCGTTACATTAACACTAAAAATCGTCATTTTACTTTTAAAATTCATGATTTCCAAAGGTGATTTAGATTAAATAGGTAAATCAAAAAATCGTGATGTTTGAATTTAACATGTTTTAGATTTTCTACTGTCTCATTCCATTTTCTAGAAATATTCAAACCAATCATACTTAAAAATATTTTTGAAATCAAGATCTTGTTAATCTAAAAGCTTTTTGTTTAAATCATCAGAAACAAGAGTTTGAGGAAGAGAGATTGAATTTATATTTTGTTTTAACCTGTTAACTTGAAAACATATATATATATATATATATATATATATATATATATATATATATATATATCCAAACATACTCACATATTTATATATACATGCAGTCACATTTACACAACCATGCAAGCATATTTCATATCATAACATTCAAAGATTAATGCATGCATCAAGTTATCATCAACTTAGCCTAAAATAAAAATGTTTACTCACAGTTTTGAAAAGATGAACAGAGCTAACAGTTTATATAATATGCACATTTCAATATTCAGACATATAATTCATCATCATGCAAACAATATATATATATCAAACATTGATGATTTATTTAAGGAACTAGATTTAAGACAAAATACAGTTGGGTTTACTCACATTTGAAAATGCAGAGAGTTTGAAAAGAACTGGGAAGCTTTTGAAACAGTTTTGGATTCCTGAAGCTTGTATTGCTTTGATTGAAAACAAAATTGCTTTGTTGACTGAGATGATCCAAGACTTGATTGTTTTTATTGGAAAATACTTGATGTTGCTTTGAGAAGGTTGAAGCTTATTTGCTGATCTTTGGTTACATGCTTTTATTTGTTTGAAAAATGCTTTACAGGTTTGGCTTTGATTTGAGAATTGGTTACAGGGTTTAGATTTTGTTTTTGAGGAATGCAGGCTTGAGAATAAAATAGTTTACAGGGTTTTGATTATGAGTTTGGAAATAAATTTTCAGGCTTGGATTTGAGGAAGTGATTACAGGCTTTGGAAAGTGCTTTTGAGAATTGGTTACAGACTTTGGCTTGTGATTTTGAACTGAGTTGTTTTGAAGAAAGTTTACAGGTTTGTTCTTTTAGTTTTTGAAAGGAAGATAGAAAAAGAAAATGAAAAGGAAGATAGGAGTTTAAATAGAGTTTATTTTGATTTATTAAAATAAAAAGAAAATAAAGAGGAAATGACACTTGTTCCTTACCTTATCTAATTTCTTAACACATGTTACTTAGCATGATTTAGAGGCTAACACTTGTAATTAAGCATTTTTATATTATTTTAAAAAGATTTTAAAAGCTTTTATAATAAATTTCCTAATTAATTAATACATTTCTTAATTTATAAATGCTTTTCTTACTTATATATAAATGAAACCTTTAAAAGAAAATAAAATAAAAACCAATTAGATTTTAAATAAAATCATATATAATATTTAATCCATTTTTAATTGTTAATATAAAACTTTTGTATTCATTACTATTTAATAAATACTTTCCAAATTTATATAAATGAAATCTTTTTAGGGAAAACAAATCTTATTTTAAATAAAACTTATTTCATATAATTTTAAATCCAAAATATTTAAAATCATTATCTTTAAAGATTCAAATTTAAATCTAATTCAAATTCAAATTCAATTTAAAAATCCAATTTAAAATCAATCCAAATAAATATAGATATTAATTTTAAACAAACACATTATTAAACAACTTAAATACACACATATATTTAAATAGACACCTTATTAACTTGAAAATAATAATTCTATTTTAAAACCCACTTATATCTATATTTATAAACATCACATTATTATTATTATTGTTTGAAAACAACAATCTTTACCAATTTTAAATAATTAATTAAGAGATTATCACATTTTAAATTCCTTGAAATTCCGGGATATCACACATATCTCAGCTTTGAAGTGATTTTCGGTAAGCAAAACACTTACCGATCCCAGTCTCTCCAAGGCTGAATCGACGAATTTGGTCATAAAATGATAATGAGAGCGATCACATATGGAAACTAAGTTTTATATACTTATCATGTTTTAGATATTTTCATCTCACACTATCCCTTGATCAAGAGTGAAGCCGATAGGTTAGAGCTCTATTACTCATATACCCTACTGAACATCAGTCTTAATTCCAATAGATAGACAAGCCTATTTCATCGGTCTTTAGTGCTAAGTATAAGACTAAATGTTTTCCATAAACGAGCAAACATACAAAGCACGATCATGTCACATAAGCGACTTTTAATCCCCTTTTTGTTTAATTAATCTTTTAATAATTAAAACCACTTTTATTAGCAAAACTTCTTTTACTTTATAAAACATTATTTATCAATTCCTATTATTCATTTGTAGTCTTATTAATACTTCAAAAGGTACTCATAAACTTATCTCAAATGGTATAAGTATATACACAAATCATTTACAAGATTTCTTACTTTAAACCTTTACTCTTTTTTTCTTTTTCAAAAAGATTCCTTATTTATAATTTCCTTCAAAATATCCATTTTAAGGATCTATGTACTATCATAAATCTATTAAAAAGGTTTAAGACTAATGTTACTCAAACATTGTCACTACAAACCCAAAACCATTTTGCTTATGCTTATCTTTAAAACATTATTAAAGATCTATTTACATTCATAACTATAATCAAAGAGGGTTAAAGACGAATGTTATTTAAAACAACAAACTCAAAACCATTTTACTTATGTTTATCTTTAAAACATTATTAAAGATCAATTTACATTCATAAGTATAATCAAAGAGGGTTAAAGACGAATGTTATTAAATTATTGTCACAACAAATCCAAAACCATTTCACTTATGCTTATCTTTAAAACATTATTAAAGATCTATTTACATTCATAACTATAATCAAAGAGGGTTAAAGAGGAATGTTATTAAAACATCGTCACAACAAATCCAAAACCATTTTGCTTATGCTTATCTTTAAAACATTATTAAAGATCTATTTACATTCATAAGTATAAGTAAAGAGGGTTAAAGACGAATGTTATTAAAACATTGTCACAACAAATCCAAAACCATTTCGCTTATGCTTATTTTTAAAACATTCTTTTAAAAGATCTATTTACATCACCATAAGCTCCACCAAACCGGTGGTTTACTAAAAGGCCACTCCATAGGTATGGTACAAAACAAACTCGTAGAAGGCACGATAGGGCATGTGAACACGGCACTCGAGGCAATGCCAGGGTAGGTGTAACGACCCGTATTTTTACGGATCGAAACATCGAAGAAAATCTCATCGAAAAAGTTTTCATAAGGATTGGCGAAATTTCTACGTCCTAAGTCGTCCACGACTTAGTGTAAGTCGTAAGTCGTATACGACTTAGGGGATATGGTTTAGGACGAGTTAAGGTGTTAAGTCGTAAGCGACTTATGTCTGGGTGAAGTTAGGTCGTAGCCTAGTAAGTCGTGGGATAGGACGTAGACGACTTAAAGAAAGTCTGCGACCTAAGGGGATATGCGAGTTAAGAGTTAGATCGTGGACAGTTTGGAGCGACCTATGTGAGTAGCAAGTTAAACCCAGTAGTTAACGACCTAGGGATGAGCGACCTAGTGGTTCCGAGTTAGCATTGTTAGGTCGACAACGACCTAAGAAGTTTGGAGATAGCTGTGTAGCGACCTAGTGTCTTGGTATGACCTATAGGTTAGCGACTTAGGGAGTATACGACCTATGGGAGTTAAGTCGTACGAGTTAAGTCGTAAGTCGTAACATGTTTTAGGTCGCGTGAAGACTTAAGGTGTTAGGTCGCTGGGTTTCTGCCTGAGTGATAGGTCGTGAGCGACTTAGTAGTTGTTAAGTCGCGAGCGACTTAAGAGTTGATCTGTTTTAAGTCGTAGACGACTTAGTAGTTGAGTCGTAGCTCCAGTTATTTGTTAAGTCGTAGCCTACTTGTTAAGTCGCGTGTAAGTTAAGTCGCACGCTTGAGATTTCCTTAAGTCGTAGGTCGTATGGGGTGCTAAGTCGTAGGTAGGTATTTCTGTTAAGTCGTAAGTCGCTACAGCTTAGGTTGTTAAGTCTTTAGGTCGGAGGTGTCTTAGGTCGTAAGTCGGAGACGACTTAGGAGATAGCCGAGTTACGACTTAGTGGATTTTCAGCTATAAATAGGAAGGGTTGTTCTCACTTTTTGGGATCCGGATTTCGAAGCGACGAAGTGCTGCCATTTTGAGAGCTCGACTTCTACACTTCTTCACTTCTTTTCTCCACTCTAATCTAGTGCTTCCTTTCATCCAAATCGAAGATCAAGATTGAAGATTCAAGAGCTTGGATTGAAGATTTTCATCCTTTGAAGTGAGATTTCTTCGTTTGAAGTGGATTCGTGATAGATCAAGCTTGATCCTTCGCTGTCCAGATCTGAAGCGTGTTGATTTGGGGTTGTTTAGGTGATTTGGTGAGTGGTGATTATCTCTCACACGGATCCAAAGGAATATATCGGATTGTTGGCTCGATTTGGTGTTAAAATAGGGGTTTCCATGCATTTTCTTCATCCTAAGTATAGATCCACATAGATCCAATTGTTCATGATGATGTTACATCCATTTTATCATATGTTAATCTATGCAAGTTCATTCATCAAGTTTGTAGAGATATTGTTCATGTTTTCATGCTTGTTAGACTTTCAACTCTTTAATTACGAAATTGCCATTATTGTGATAATTGTTTACTTAGATCATATTTGAATGCTTGATTGTTTGGATTAATGTTTGATTTGATTGATTGCTATGAATTAGATGATTGATGGTTTGATTTAGACCAAAGACGATTCAAAAGCTAAGGGAAAGGCTCTTGAATTGGGGAAGCTGCTTGTGGCATATGTAGCGGGATGATGAAGCTCTTATGCATAGATTTGATGATGTGATGTTGAGATGAGGCTTTGCGAGGATGTAATGAAGCGAGGCATCATGTGATGAAGACTTGGTCTAATCCATACGGGATCATTCCAAGCACGTTGGTAACTCGGTGATATGATTCGAGTTAAGGGTAATGGATGCTTGAGAGGCGCTTGAGCTAGTATGGAAATAGTCGTCAAGGAGGATGACTAGGAGGCTTGGATAGCATCGTTGTTGAAGGTTCTAGCATGCTCTAAGCAAGAGTACGTTTGGGCAGATTCGATAGTCCCAACGGCCAACTGTTGATGGTCGAGTACTCTGGGCAGATTCGATAGTCCTAGGCACGGGCTGCGACGACGTGCGGGAGTTATGTCTAGAACCGGGGTTTCCATTAGCCCTTGACGGACGGCTGAAAGAATGTGCTGGTCATTCAATTAATGGTGATATCGAAGCAATGATAACAATGATAGCCAGAGTCATGGATGTTTGGTTGTATCGTCATTCGGTCTCAAGAGCAGTGTTTTCTGGGTGCTTATCTGATCTTGGTTTAGGCCTTGGGGGTTTGTGCTTGGAAAACATCGCCCTTGACTCGAGTGATAATTTCTTTACTTTACATTGTATGCCCTGTTATGTTTGTTTCTGCTTAGTGTGTGTCTGGGGCTATCACTGTAGAAAGAGGTTGGAGTGGGAGGGTTGTATTCCTATTCCTTTTCCTTTATGCTCTTTTGGTATGTTGTTAGTTAATTTACTGCTCACTAAGACTGTTGTCTGACTCAAGGCTTTATGTTTTATTTCTTATTGCCTTGGGCTGTTCGTCCATTTTGGGATGGGCAGACTAGGTAGCAGGTGGCAGGTGCTGTTTTCTTCTCACGATGCTGATATCGAAGACGAGCTAGAGGGTTGCATATTATCTTCTTATATGTACTGGATGTTCCGCTGTTTGTATAATCTCTGAGTGTTATGTAGTGAGGCTTGATGTATTGACTATTTGGATGCTTGTATTCAACTATTATGGAGTTTTATATGATGGCATTTTATTCTGTAAAGCTTCACTATACATATGTTCTATTGTATTTTGTCCATGCGCTGTGAGTAATACGATAGATCCTGTTGTTTTGATTTACCTTGACAATCGTCCATGGTCGCCTGGCACACTTTACGGCGCACTATCTCTAGGTTTAAGTGCAGGGGTCATGGGCGGTCGTCACATTTGGTATCAGAGCCTTGGTTAATCGATTTTACCCAACGCTCGTTGACGTAACTACGTATGAGAGACGTAATTGTATATTGATGGATGATTACTATATATAATATAGTAGTTTAGAAGTAAGTTAGTCCTTTATGCAGTTGTTTCTCTCGATGTTCTGATCATTCCTTTTTGTAGATATTGAGAATGAGTCCAAGAGGGAGACCAGCTGCTAGGGAAGGTCGTGCTACTGAAGGGACTGCTGATTATGCAGCCATGTTCGAAGCTATGATGACTTCGATCATGAGAAGGATACCAGTTCCGGGGGCAGCAGTAGATGTTGGAATTCAAGTCCAAACTCCGAAACCAGTGGATTTTGCTAAGTTGTGCAAGGACTATACTGCTCTTGGAGGGAAGGTTTTCTTAGGAACAGAATCAACTATTGAGGTCCAGAGATGGATAGATGCTTGTAGAAGGATCTTTGGTGATTTGGGAATTGAGGATGCAACTAAGAGGAAGTTGGCATCAAGGCAGCTTCAAGGGAGAGCTTCTGATTGGTGGAACTCTATTACCATCAATACTCCGGAGGAAGAGATTACTTGGGAGCAATTCCAAGTCAGATTTGAAGCTAAGTTCATTTCTATAGCTCAGATGTCTGTTCTGTTCAAGAAGTTTGTGGACCTCAAGCAAGGTGGAAGATCAGTCCTTGAGTATGTTTCTGAGTTTGAAGCTTTGTCCAAGTATGCCCGGTCGTATATCGAATCTGCATATCAGAAGAATGAGAAGTTTGTGACAGGCTTGGACAGTTATCTTGGGAGACAGTTGGTGGATCATTTGGACGATTCATTTGAGAAGCTTGTGGAGAAAGCTCTCAGGCATGAGAGTCTGTTTCCTAAGGAAGGATATGTTGTTGCTGTGACCAGGGAAGAGTCTAAACCCCAGTAGGGTGGAAACAAGAAGAGGAAGCAGCAGCAGCAGAAGGGTAAAGATGGCCAGAAGAAGCCGAAGGGCGAAGTGACCTGCTACCACTGTCAGCAGAAAGGCCATCTCTCCAGGGATTGCAAGAATCCGAAAGCGCCGGCGAAGTGACACAACTGTGACAAGCCGGGGCATTTCAGGAAGAATTGTCCAGAACCGAGGAGGGACAAGCAGATTGTGCAAGCTTATGCTTTGGGAGCTGTTCCGTCGTCTTCGAAAGCTCCTACCGTTGAAGAAAAGGGAAAGAGTGTGGTGGTTCAAGGTACTCTTTTCTTATGTGGTGTTCCAGTTAGAGTTCTGTTTGATACTGGAGCGTCGCATTCGTTTGTTTGTAGTGAACTCGTAGGCCGGTTAGGTTTGGAACCGGATATTGTTGATATGCCATTGGTTGTGACTAATCTAGTTGGGGGTTCATCTTGTTTGTGTATGTTATGTCGTGGTCTGATTGTATCGAGTCATGGTTGCTCTTTTGTTTGTGATTGCTTTGTTCTGAACTTTGCGGGGTTCGGAATTATTTTGGGAATGGACTGACTTAGGAAGTATGCGGCTAAGGTTGATTGCGAAAGGTTGGAGGTGACGGTCGAGAATGTGGAGGGGCGAAAGATTGTGATACGATGTAAGCATGAAGAAGGCGTCTTCATGAGCTTCATGTATTCGCTAGTTGTTCCACGGGATGGACTGTCATTAGTGCCAATCGCGAATGGATTCGAGGATGTCTTTGACGAAGTCAAAGGGTTGCCGCCGCATAGAGAGATCGAGTTTCGTATAGATCTAGTTGAAGGAGCCAGACCTGTTGTGATGCCTCTTAGGCGGATGGCGCCTAGGGAACAGCAGGAGTTGAGGGTGCAAGTTGATGATCTTTTGCAGAAAGGATTCATTCGGCGTAGTGTGTCCGAATGGGGTGCACCAGTTGTGTTTGCAACCAAAGCAGATGGATCGCTGAGGTTGTGCGTCGATTATCGCGAGCTGAATAAGGTGACTAAGAAGAACAAGTATCCATTGCCGAGAATAGATGACTTGTTTGATCAGCTTCACGAAGCCAAGGTGTTTTCTCAGATGGATTTGGCAACGGGATTTCACCAGTTGAGAGTGGCTAAGGATAGTGTGCCGAAGACTGCTTTTCGGACACCATCGGGTTTCTTTGAGTGGCTGGTAATGCCGTTTGGATTGACTAACGTGCCAGCATACTTTGTGGATCTTATGAATAGAGTGTTCAGAGATCAGTTGAACAAGTTCGTACTTGTGTTCGTGGATGATATTCTGATTTATTCCAGAACTGAAGAAGAGCACAAGACGCACTTGCGTATTGTTTTGGAAATCTTGCGGAAACATCAGCTGAAGGCTAAGTTTTCGAAGTATCACTTCTGGAAGAGTGAAGTGAGGTTCTTAGGCCATGTGATTTCTGGAAGTGGAATAGCGGTTGATCCCGCTAAGGTGGCAGCAATCCAGGATTGGGTTAGACCTAAGAATGCATCTGATGTGAGAAGTTTTCTTGGATTAGCAGGATATTATCGATGGTTTATCAAAGACTTCTCCAAGATAGCTGCACCGTTAACAGGATTGACGAAGAAGAACCAAGTGTTTAGTTGGGATGCTAAGTGTGAGCAAGCTTTCGGAATCCTGAAAGAGAGATTGACAAGTGCTCATGTTTTGACTATTCCAAGTGGGAATGATGAGATGGTGGTTTACACCGACGCATGTGGTACTGGACTTGGAGCAGTGCTGATGCAGAGAGATAAAGTTGTTGCGTATGCCAGTCGACAACTAAAGCCGCATGAAAGGAATTACCCGACTCATGATTTGGAGTTAGCGGCGATTGTTTTTGCTCTGAAGATGTGGAGACATTATCTATTAGGAGTTCGATTCGAGTTGTTTACGGATCATAAGTCGTTGAAGTATCTTTTCTCCCAAAAGGATTTGAATCTTCGGCAGCAACGATGGCTAGAGTTTTTAGCATCGTATGATTTTGGTATAGCTTATACTCCAGGAAAAGGTAACGCAGTGGCAGATGCGTTAAGTCGAAGACATGCAGGATTGGGAGCCATGTTTTCAGAATGGAAGAGTCTTGAGTATTTAGCTGGATTTGACTTCAGGCCTAGATGTGAATTGGAACCTGAGATGTTGGCCAACTTATCGATAAGACCCACTCTTGTGGAAAGGATTGGCGAGAGCCAAAAGCGGGACGATAAGCTTGTCAAGATTATCCGTGGTTTGGGATCTGGATTGGATCCAGAAAAGAATAAAGGATTCGAGGTCGATCGAGAGGGTTGGCTTCGGAAGCAAGGACGACTAGTTGTTCCCGATATAGATGAATTGAGGAGTGAAGTTCTGAAGGAAAGTCATCACTCGAAGCTGACAATTCATCCAGGTGGAAATAAGATGTATAGGGATATGAAGAGAACCTACTACTGGGAAGGTATGAAGAGGGATGTTGGAAATTTTATTTCCAAGTGTATGAACTGCCAGTTGGTAAAAGCTGAACAGAAGAAGCCAAGTGGATTGCTTCAGCCATTAGAAGTTCCTACATGGAAGTGGGAGCAGGTATCGATGGATTTTATCGATGGATTGCCTAGAACTAGAACGGGAAACGAAGGTGTTTGGGTCATTGTAGATCGTTTGACTAAGAGTGCGAGATTCATTCCTGTTCGATCGACTAGGACTGCATCAAAGTTGGCTAAGTTGTATGTTAAGTGGATAGTTCGATTCCATGGTATTCCGAAGAGTATAGTGAGCGATCGAGACCCATTGTTCACTAGTGGATTTTGGAAGAGCTTCCAGGAATTTTTGGGAACCGAGTTGTGTTTGAGTACAGCTTATCACCCTCAAACAGATGGTCAGACCGAGAGAGTCAACGGAGTTTTGGAAGATCTCCTCAGAGCTTGTGTTTTGGATTTCGGAGGATCATGGGAAGATTACCTTCATTTGGTGGAGTTTGCGTACAACAACAGTTACCAATCAAGCATTGGAATGGCATCGTATAAGGCATTGTATGGAAGACCGTGTAACTCTCCGACATGTTGGTTGGAAACTGGAGAAAAGCTGATGCTTGGGCCAGAGATGATTCGACAGACTTCAGATTGTATAGAGATCATTCGGCAACGAATGAAGGCAGCCCAAGACCGTCAGAAAAGTTATGCCGATAAGCGTCGAAAGGATTTGGAATTCGACGTTGGTGATATGGTTTTTGTGAAGATTTCTCCACTGAAGAATGTTATTCGATTCGGGAAGAAAGGAAAATTGACTCCGAGATTTGTTGGACCATTTCCGATTATCGAGCGAATTGGAAAGCTCGCTTATAGATTGGAATTACCGGAAAAGATGTCGGGTGTGCACAATGTTTTTCATGTATCGTATCTACGGAAGTATGTGCACGACTCGAATACGGTGGTTTCTGCTGATAGCTGTGAAGATTTCGAAGTTGATCCAGTCAATAGAAGACCTCGTAAGCCGCTTCGTGTTGTGGAAACCGACACGAAACAGCTTAGGAGGAAGGTAGTTAAGTTGCTCAAGATACAATGGAGTGATGATGATAACGACTGTACGTGGGAGGTGGAAGAGAGGATGAAGGTAGCTCATCCTGAACTCTTCAAGGTATGGCCCTAAGGTGTCGTGTCATCTCACGATATTGTAACTTGTTCTAGTGTTAGAATTCTGTACGCTAAGCTAGAATTGGATGCATGGTTTGTTGATTGTTATGGTTGGTAGGCGTACTGAATAGTCTTTGATTGCTTTGTTTGTTTGGAATTTCGGGGGCGAAATTCCTAAGGGGGAGAGAATGTAACGACCCGTATTTTTACGGATCGAAACATCGAAGAAAATCTCGTCGAAAAAGTTTTCATGAGGATTGGCGAAATTTCTAAGTCCTAAGTCGTCCACGACTTAGTGTAAGTCGTAAGTCGTATACGACTTAGGGGATATGGTTTAGGACGAGTTAAGGTGTTAAGTCGTAAGCGACTTATGTCTGGGTGAAGTTAGGTCGTAGCCTAGTAAGTCATGGGATAGGACGTAGACGACTTAAAGAAAGTCTGCGACCTAAGGGGATAGGCGAGTTAAGAGTTAGATCGTGGACAGTTTGGAGCGACCTATGTGAGTAGCAAGTTAAACCCAGTAGTTAACGACCTAGGGATGAGCGACCTAGTGGTTCCGAGTTAGCATTGTTAGGTCGGCAACGACCTAAGAAGTTTGGAGATAGCTGTGTAGCGACCTAGTGTCTTGGTATGACCTATAGGTTAGCGACTTAGGGAGTATACGACCTATGGGAGTTAAGTCGTACGAGTTAAGTCGTAAGTCGTAACATGTTTTAGGTCGCGTGAAGACTTAAGGTGTTAGGTCGCTGGGTTTCTGCCTGAGTGATAGGTCGTGAGCGACTTAGTAGTTGTTAAGTCGCGAGCGACTTAAGAGTTGATCTGTTTTAAGTCGTAGACGACTTAGTAGTTGAGTCGTAGCTCCAGTTATTTGTTAAGTCGTAGCCTACTTGTTAAGTCGCGTGTAAGTTAAGTCGCGCGCTTGAGATTTCCTTAAGTCGTAGGTCGTATGGGGTGCTAAGTCGTAGGTAGGTATTTCTGTTAAGTCGTAAGTCGCTACAGCTTAGGTTGTTAAGTCTTTAGGTCGGAGGTGTCTTAGGTCGTAAGTCGGAGACGACTTAGGAGATAGCCGAGTTACGACTTAGTGGATTTTCAGCTATAAATAGGAAGGGTTGTTCTCACTTTTTGGGATCCGGATTTCGAAGCGACGAAGTGCTGCCATTTTGAGAGCTCGACTTCTACACTTCTTCACTTCTTTTCTCCACTCTAATCTAGTGCTTCCTTTCATCCAAATCGAAGATCAAGATTGAAGATTCAAGAGCTTGGATTGAAGATTTTCATCCTTTGAAGTGAGATTTCTTCGTTTGAAGCGGATTCGTGATAGATCAAGCTTGATCCTTCGCTGTCCAGATCTGAAGCGTGTTGATTTTGGGTTGTTTAGGTGATTTGGTGAGTGGTGATTATCTCTCACACGGATCCAAAGGAATATATCGGATTGTTGGCTCGATTTGGTGTTAAAATAGGGGTTTCCATGCATTTTCTTCATCCTAAGTATAGATCCACATAGATCCAATTGTTCATGATGATGTTACATCCATTTTATCATATGTTAATCTATGCAAGTTCATTCATCAAGTTTGTAGAGATATTGTTCATGTTTTCATGCTTGTTAGACTTTCAACTCTTTAATTACGAAATTGCCATTATTGTGATAATTGTCTACTTAGATCATATTTGAATGCTTGATTGTTTGGATTAATGTTTGATTTGATTGATTGCTATGAATTAGATGATTGATGGTTTGATTTAGACCAAAGACGATTCAAAAGCTAAGGGAAAGGCTCTTGAATTGGGGAAGCTGCTTGTGGCATATGTAGCGGGATGATGAAGCTCTTATGCATAGATTTGATGATGTGATGTTGAGATGAGGCTTTGCGAGGATGTAATGAAGCGAGGCATCATGTGATGAAGACTTGGTCTAATCCAGACGGGATCATTCCAAGCATGTTGGTAACTCGGTGATATGATTCGAGTTAAGGGTAATGGATGCTTGAGAGGCGCTTGAGCTAGTATGGAAATAGTCGTCAAGGAGGATGACTAGGAGGCTTGGATAGCATCGTTGTTGAAGGTTCTAGCATGCTCTAAGCAAGAGTACGTTTGGGCAGATTCGATAGTCCCAACGGCCAACTGTTGATGGTCGAGTACTCTGGACAGATTCGATAGTCCTAGGCACGGGCTGCGACGACGTGCGGGAGTTATGTCTAGAACCGGGGTTTCCATTAGCCCTTGACGGACGGCTGGAAGAATGTGTCGGTCATTCAATTAACGGTGATATCGAAGCAATGATAACAGTGATAGCCAGAGTCATGGATGTTTGGTTGTATCGTCATTCGGTCTCAAGAGCAGTGTTTTCTGGGTGCTTATCTGATCTTGGTTTAGGCCTTGGGGGTTTGTGCTTGGAAAACATCGCCCTTGACTCGAGTGATAATTTCTTTACTTTACATTGTATGCCCTGTTATGTTTGCTTCTGCTTAGTGTGTGTCTGGGGGCTATCACTGTAGAAAGAGGTTGGAGTGGGAGGGTTGTATTCCTATTCCTTTTCCTTTATGCTCTTTTGGTATGTTGTTAGTTAATTTACTGCTCACTAAGACTGTTGTCTGACTCAAGGCTTTATGTTTTAATTCTTATTGCCTTGTGTTGTTCGTCCATTTTGGGACGGGCAGACTAGGTAGCAGGTGGCAGGTGCTGTTTTCTTCTCACGATGCTGATATCGATGACGAGCTAGAGGGTTGCATATTATCTTCTTATATGTACTGGATGTTCCGCTGTTTGTATAATCTCTGAGTGTTATGTAGTGAGGCTTGATGTATTGACTATTTGGATGCTTGTATTCAACTATTATGGAGTTTTATATGATGGCATTTTATTTTGTAAAGCTTCACTATACATATGTTCTATTGTATTTTGTCCATGCGCTGTGAGTAATACGATAGATCCTGTTGTTTTGATTTACCTTGACAATCGTCCATGGTCGCCTGACACACTTTACGGCGCACTATCTCTAGGTTTAAGTGCAGGGGTCATGGGCGGTCGTCACAGTAGGACTCTACCGTTTTGCAGAACCGGGCTGGTGGTAACGCATAGCAGCTACTACCTCCCACCTCGGAACACATTCCCATAATCAAATCGAGGGGTGGCCACCAAATCAATCACAAAGTAATAAATATGGTATCGAAGAAGCATGTCCGATCAGAGGTGCGACCTCACTTGGCCCAGGTATAGCTCATGTTTTAGTAACATCTAAGCTGACTCATGGGAGTCAGGGTCACGTAAATACCTCATATAGAATCGTTTGCCAAACCACCTACTTCATTCTGGAATCTCCACCACGTACACAGTTGTTAAAGTGGTTTTCGGTATTGGCAAAGAGTATGACAATATCTGATCCCGGTCTCTTTAACAACCAAACGCTTATTTCACACTGGATTGTTCTTTTACATTTCCCAAACTGATTTATAATTTATATCAAAATATCATATTCTTAAAACCGTATCATTTTTGAAATCATATTTACTTTCGAAATTATATCACATTTGAAATCATATCACTTTCGAATTCATATTTCCAAAAATAGATTAAATCCTCATTTAAAATCATCATATTCCTAAAATATGTCATTTAAATCCCTACTTATGTTATAACATCATTTAATTGTATTCTACTTAAAAATCAAGGATTTAAATATAAAAGTTCCACTTTACAAAACCTGAAATTCAGGAAAGATAGTTTAAAATAGTTTTAAAAATAGTTTAAGATAGTTTGAAATAGATTAAAACAGATTAATATAGTATAAAATAGATTAAAATGGATTAATATAGTTTAAATAGATTAGAATAGATTAATATAATTTAAAATGGATTAATATAGTTTAAATAGATTAGAATATATTAATATAATTTAGATTAATATAATTTAAAATAAATTAAAATAGTTTAATATAGTTTAAAATAGATTAAAATAGATTAATAAAGTTTAAAATAGATTAAAATGGATTAATATAGTTAAAATAGATTAAAATAGATTAAAATGGGTTAAAATACTTTAAATAGATTTAAAACGGATAAAAATTCTTTAGAATTTTGATTTAAACCAATTTCAAATTCCAATCTTCAAACTTGGATTTTCAAAGTAATTCAATTTATATAAATCAATTTCCTTCAAAATATCATTTAATCCAATTCAAGATTTAAGGGTTTTAAAATCGTTTAATCGAACCAATACGGTGTCCGTATAAAATTTTCTACCCTACGGTCAAGTGATATGGATATTTACTATTTCAATCCACAAAAATTTAAATTTACGGGTATATATTATTTCAACCCTCAATCCCAAATTCCAAATAAATAAAAATCGCTTGGATTTATCATTTCAACCCGTAACGATTTTCTCATATTCTATATGATCGTTCGGGTATGGATCATTTCAACCCATAGGGATTTTCTAACAATAACTAAGGGAACTTGCAGTATAACAATATAAATATAACATCAAATTATCCAATATCAACAATTAAACATACATCACAATCAACACCCAAATCAAACAATAAACGTCAATAGATAACTGATTATCATTAATAGGTATTAAATTGACAATTAAATTCAATATTAAATTAAATGATGATTAAATGCAATAAAAGATAAATTTAACTAGAACGACAATTTAAATATACCAAACATCAACCAATCAATTCCAAATCACATCATAAATTCAATTTAACTAACATAAGGTAATTTAGTAATTGTGAGTGGGTTAAAACACTCACTTTTGATTTCAAATCGATTTCAAATCCAAAATAAGGCCCAAAATTCAACGGTCTTAGAATTTGTCCAAACCAGTTCCATAACATCCAAAATTTCAATACGATCGCAGCGGAACAAACCGCGCGTGAATCCGCCCTCGTACGTGAAAGTTATGGATGTTAGAACGATTGAAATTCAAAATAAAAAAATAAAAAAAAATAAAAATAAACAATTTACTCACCACGTCAGCTCCTAAGCATCGTTCCCAAACCCTATCTCAAAAACACGCACTGAAGCATCCTACCCCACCTTCGTTCATGCCACATACGCCGCCTGTACGATCGCTACCATCCCAGAGGAAGCACCAACCTCTGCTCACCTCCCCACGACCCTTGACACTCCACTCGAACGCCGATCGACAGCAACACAAGCAGCCGCCGCCGAGAAATGGAAACCCTAATTGAATCGTCAAGCTCGATCCAGCCGTCAACTTCACCCATGAACCACACAGATGAACTACTCGCGGCAATCTCCACCCATCCATACCACCCAATCGACGATCCGTGCAAGTTGATCAAGACGCGTTGAACGGTCGAGAATGATTTGGCCAATACCAGACAAACCAGAATCCGATTGCAAAAACGAATAGCATATTTGAGTTGCACTCGTCGAGAGCTTCGAATCGATATATAATACGATAGGGTTTGAGGAATTTTATTTTTCGATTTGATTTGATTTGCAATTTAAATCTATAAAAATGGAGTTTCTGCCATTGAGAATGAGAAGCCAGAGAGAACTGTACGTACTTTAATCATAAATGAGGAACAATTAGGGTTTATAATGGCCTATATATAGGCAGATCTGAAAATAGAAAGGATGGACCAGATCGATATAAATTGAAATGATAACAACGCGACCCAAAAAGCCCGTTCTGGCCTCGAAACGAAAATAGGTCATCCCATATATCAAAATAGATGTTTTCGATATTTCTAAATTCAATGGAATAGGTTTCAAGTCCTAATTCCATCGTATAAAGAAGTTAGCTTAAAAATCAGCTTATTTCAAATTGATTTCAATTAAATTGATTTCTACACGTTTCGAGTCCGTACGATCAAACGACAAGTCTGATCGTAATGAAACTTGAAATCCTACATTAATTTACCGTTACAGATCCGATGAAACTGGTTTCGTCCAAATTCGAGTCAGTGGCCAAAATGGCTATTTTCATGTTAATTAAATAAATTAATATTAAATTAATTAAATCGCTTTTTCAATTCAAATATTATAATTAGCAAATTTTATCATTTTTGGTTCCATAGAAATTTACAATACTTCAAAACAAATTGACATATCAAATTTAGTGTTAAATATTACACCAATTATAGTGTTCAATTTCAACTGTAGTTAAATCCAATTAATTATAATTTAATTCCAATAAATTGATTTACTTTGATTTAAATCTTTTATTCAGTCAATCATTACTTTATGGACATAGTTAACATTGGTTTGTATCTTATTACATTAATACTCTCCAATTATCATCTTTTAACATATTAGTTGCAATATTTCAATTATACTGAATTTTTGTCGATTTACATATTAATTATAATTTAAAATCTCAATAAATTAATTTATCTTGGTTTCACTCTTTTTATTAAATCAATTATTGCCTTATGAATATAATTGACATTTCTGTACATTTTATTGCATTCACATTTTACAGTTATTGTCTTAACTCATTTTAACGTAACATTTAATTATATTTAATTATAATTGTTTTCCAATTTAACTCAACATATTAAATAAATTTGTAACAAATGACAATCGTTACCTTTTCCTAATTTAATCACATTTGTAAGTTTATTGTCTACAAACAATATTATAACTACTTACACAACACTAATTTTTATCCAATTACAATTAATTAAATATTATTTCACCAATTAATTATAATATTTAATTTATTTTCTTATTTTAAATTTATAACCAATTATAACTTACAATTATTATTACTTGGGACTACCTACAAATAGTCATCAATTACCTTAAATTAACACCATTAAATTTCCTTCTAGTTATTATTCTCATTAATAAATCCCAAAATTTTAATTTCTCCCAATATTAAATTACAAAATCTCATTAAATTAACTATTTTAATTATCGAAAATTTTGGGTCGTTACGCTCTCCCCCACTCAAATCTTTTCGTCCTCGAAAAGGGAAAAGAAGGGATTAAGGACTTAATATATCTTATTCAAAATATTAAATTTATAACAATTGATTTACATAACTAAATAATTTAAATAAAATATCAATTTATAAACAATTAAATCCTTTTATATTCAAGTTAATAAGAGTTTGAAAAAAAACATTTCACAAAATTTTCTAAGTCCAAAATTCACAAAAAAATTCGGCAGAGTCTCCTTTATACGAAGAGGTCTGGGAGAAATAATAATATCAATAATAACAATATATATCACATATTTCAAAATAATATATCCCAAACAACGGGAAAAACAATATAATATCGCTATAAAACCGTAACCCGGAAACGTACCTATTTTTCGGGCAAACAACGCTCATTTATGAAACCAAAAGCAGTGGCAATTGCTTCCATAAACCTGTATTTCACTTATTTAATCCAAAAAAGTTAATTATTATATAAAAGAGAAATATTTAAGTTGTTTCAACTAAATCAATACAACATAACAACAATCACTTGCAAACAAACCATACAGCTATTACATGCAATCAAGTAAATCAACCATCCATCCATATCAACCAAAACAAATGGTTTGTTCGGGTTTAGACACTTTTAATTATATAAAATGATAAATAAACTACTAAGTATACCATACACTCAACAGTCTTAGATAAAACTCAATAGATCATTTATACATCCTTACACAATAGAAGTATCCTTTCCCAACCAATCCATAAGCCAAACAAACGATAATTTCAAATAATATTTAAGTTTTATTCTTATTACTCTTTTTTTCACATTATTTACTGTTCATTTTCATTTGTTCATACAATGCTTGTTTATCACTTACAAAATTCATTTTCCATTCATTTATAAAATACCATTTTTTTCTTTCACTACTTTACATCCAATTTCTTACATGAGTTATTTTCATTCCAATTACTTAGATTATCCATTATTATGTAAGTCTCTTTACAATTTAATTCACCATTAGTAGATTATTTCTTTTTCACATTAATTCTTTCATATATATATATATATAGTATTATTGAATATTAAATCCATTTCTAAATCATTTCAATGTTTTTCTGAAGTTATAATCATTCAGTTAATATAGTACTTACTTTAATTATAAATGGCTTCAACATTAACTTAAGTTTATAATTATTTGCTTACAGTATTCACCTTTTACTATTCAATTTGATTATAAAAATAGCTTAAAATGTTAACCTATGTTTATAATCGTTTTTCTTACATTATTTACTTTTCTATTACATTTGATTAGTAACAATTTCAAACTATTAACCTAAATTTATAACAATTTATAATATCAGAATTCTTATTTATAAAAGTAATTCCATTGAACACTTTCATTTACTAAGGTATACTTGTATAGTATTCTATTACATTTTCCTATTTAACATTACAACTTTTTTTTAACATTTTGGTAAGTTATATATATGTCTTTTAGAGTGCAATGGAATGTTACCCAAGTTCATCTTATTTATTTAGTAAATAAAATGTTCAATAGTTATCATTTCTCATTTTTCATATCCTTTTTATTACAGTTTACTAAATTTCAATTTCTTATATTTTCATTAATCACTTAGCATCTAGTTTCTAATTACATATATCAAAAGTTTCCGATTATTAAAATAGTCAAGATTTCATTTCATTATAATTATTGAAAGCTACTAATTATCAGGAAGTTTAAGAACTAAGCTCCGGGTTACATTTCAAATCATTTAAAATAATATATATACTCATAACTTATATATATCCAATCATATTTAGGAATTAAAATTTAAGATTCATTATCAAAACAAATGTGTAGTAAAACTACTACAACGGTCTTCCCACTTTGAAACTCGAAAATGGACGTCGATGATGCGTGCACTCATCAATAAAATTATTTTCCAGCGATAGAGAGGGGAGTACAGAACTTATTTCCTTTAAAAATTTATTTTAAAACATTTCTTTCAAATCATCTTAAAATATTTATATCAGAAAATGCTTCTAAATACTACTAATATTATATTCCAAAATCTTTCGAAAGAAATTTTCAAAAATCCTGAAACTTCAGTTCTAAACTTCCAATTTATATTTACTTCATTTGCAAATTCTATTTTTCAATCAATATTTATAAAATTTCTCTACCTAACAAACAACATATTACATCCAACTATATCATTTATAAAAAAATTATTTTATATACAAAATATATAATAGGCAAAATTATTTCATTTACCTATATTTCAAAACAATATTGTGTTGGTATGTTCTATTAAGTGTTTAGAAATTCCTATCGATGCCATAGCAACCTATGTACCGACCATAATTTATAAATACTAAACAGAACAAATTAACACAATACAAAACCTTTTATAACACTAACAAATACGCTCTCTCATATATATACACTCAGTGACTTATTCTAGGGTATTACTACCCTATTCTATATGAGTCAGACCCTTCAAAGCTAAGGTTATCGCTAAACCAAAGCTCTGATACCAAATATAACGACCTGCCTTTTTGGACGGTTTAAATCGACGATGAACCACACACGTCAGACTCAAACCATTCAAAAAAGTAGATTGTTATGGGATAAATAAGAAAAAGCAGAGAAAGAAAGAAACAAAACACAGAATCTCACAGCGGAATGACAAAATATAATAATCAAATAAACAATTCATGAAGCTGTTTTACAAATAACATTTGATTACACTTTTACAATACAGAATCAGAGTTACATACATCAGAAATAAATAACAATACAGCGAAATAACATGATGTAGTGGAAATGATAGAATAAATAGTAATAGTACTAAATCTTCATCTTCGTCCTCCAAAAGCAGTCTTCGATACACTGAAAAGCTCAGACCAACCAGAGCGAATTGAAAAGACAAAACACTCGAGTCAAAACTAAAATATCTTATGTAAGTTAAATCAATAGTAAATAAATACGAGTGTAACGTCGTAGGAGATGTTTGCGGGGTTTGACATCTCCTATCCAGTGTCTAACGTGAGTGCAATAACTTAAGAGATGTTCGCAATTTACATCTCCTAAGGATCCGTTAAACTATCTACATACAGTACAATACGCTATTATAATAATGCCTATAGTAAAGTATTAAAATAGCGTTAAGGCGTTACCCATATCCCCCTTAACACATTTTATATATTCCCATAGTCTATACAATACCGTAAGCTCCACCAAACCGGTGTTTTACTTAGAGGGCACTACATAGGTATGGTACAAAACAAACTCGTAGAAGGTGCGATATGGCATGTGAACACGGCACTCGAGGCAAGGACTCTACCGTTTTGCAGAACCGGGCTGGTGGTAACGCATAGCAGCTACTACCGCCCACCTCGGAACACCTTCCCATAATCAAATCGAGGGGTGACCACTGAATCAATCACAAAGTAATAAATATAGTATCGAAGAAGCATGTCCGATCGGAGGTGCGACCTCACTTGGCCCAGGTATAGCTCCTGTTTTAGTCACATCTAAGCTGACTCACAGGAGTCAGGGTCATGTAAATACCTCATATAGAATCGTTCACCAAACCATCCTACTTCATTCTGGAATCCACCACGTACACAGTTGTTAAAGTGGTTTTCGGTATTGGCAGAGAGTATGACAATATCTGATCCCGGTCTATTTAACAACCAAACGCTTATTTCACACCGGATGGTTCTTTTACATTTCCCAAACTGATTTATAATTTATATCAAAATATCATATTCTTAAAACCGTTCATTTTCGAAATCATATTTACTTTCGAAATTATATCACAGTTGAAATCATATCACTTTCGAATTCATATTTCCAAAAATAGATTAAATCCTCATTTAAAATCATCATATTCCTCAAATAAGTCATTTAAATCCCTACTTATGTTATAACATCATTTAATCGTATTCTACTTAAAAATCAAGGATTTAAATATAAAACTTCCACTTTACAAAACCTGAAATTCAGGAAATAGTTTAGATAGTTTAAAATAGTTTTAAAAATAGCTTAAGATAGTTTAAAATAGATTAAAACAGATTAATATAGTTTAAAATAGATTAAAATGGATTAATATAGTTTAAATAGATTAGAATAGATTAATATAATTTAAAATAGATTAAAATAGTTTAATATAGTTTAAAATAGATTAAAACAGATTAATATAGTTTAAAATGCATTAATTTAGTTTAAATAGATTAAAATAGATTAATATAATTTAAAATAGATTAAAATTGTTTAATATAGTTTAAAATAGATTAATATAGTTTAAAATGGATTAATATAGTTTAAATAGATTAAAATAGATTAAAATGGGTTAAAATACTTTAAATAGATTTAAAACGGATTAAAATACTTTAGAATTTCGATTTAAACCAATTTCCAATTCCAACCTTCAAACTTGGATTTTCAAAGTAATTTAATTTATATAAATCAATTTTCTTCAAAATATCATTTAATCCAATTCAAGATTTAAGGGTTTTAAAATCGTTTAATTTAACCAATCCGGTGTATGTATAAAATTTTCTACCCTATGGTCAAGTGATATGGATATTTATTATTTCAATCGGCAAAAATTTAAATTTACGGGTATATATTATTTCAACCCGCAATCCCGAATTCCAAATCAATGAAAATCGCTTGAGTTTATCATTTCAACTCATAACGATTTTCTCATATTCTATATGATCGTTCGGGTATGTATTATTTCAACCCATAGTGATTTTCCAACAATAACTAAGGCAACTTGCAGTGTTATAACAATATAAATATAACTTCAAATCATCCAATATCAACAATTAAACATACATCACAATCATCACCCAAATCAACCAATAAACATCAATAGATAACTGATTTACATTAACAGGTATTAAATTGACAATTAAATTCAATATTAAATTAAACGATGATTAAATGCAATAAAAGTTAAATTTAACTAGAATGACAATTTAAATATACCAAACATCAACCAATCAATTCCAAAACACATCATAAATTCAATTTAACTAACATAAGATAATTTAGCAATTGTGAGTGGGTTAAAACACTCACTTTTGATTTCAAATCGATTTGAAATCCAAAATAAGGCCCAAAATTTAACAGTCTCAGAATTTGTCCAAACCTTTTCCATAATGTCCAAAATTCCAATACAATCGTTGCGGAACAAACCGCGCGTGAATCCAACCTCGTCCGTGAAAGTTATGGATGTTAGAACGATTGAAATTCAAAAATAAATAAATAAATAAACAATTTACTCACCACGTCAGCTCCTAAGTATCGTTCCCAAACCCTATCTCAGAAACACGCACGGAAGCATCCCGCCGCCACCTTCGTTCACGCCACACACGCCGCCTGTACGATTGCTACCATGCCAGAGGATGCGCCGACCTCTACTCACCTCACCATGACCCTTGGCACTGCACTCGAACGCCGATAGACAGCAACACAAGCAGCCGCCGCCGAGAAAGGGAAACCCTAATTGAATTGTGAAGCTCGATCCAGCCATCAACTTCACCTATGAATCACACAGATGAACTACTCACGACAATCTCCACCCATCCATACCACCCAATCGACGATCCGTGCAAGTTGATCAAAATGCGATGAACGACCGAGAATGATTGAGCCAATACCGAACAAACTAGAATCCGATTGCAAAAACAAACAGCAGATTCGAGTTGCGCTCGTCGAGGGCTTTGAATCGATATATAATATGATAGAGTTTGAGGAATTTTTATTTTTAGATTTGATTTGATTTGATTCGCAATTTGAATCTAGAAAAATGGAGTTTCTGCCATTGAGAAGGAGAACCCAGAGAGAATTGTATGTACTGTAATCAGAAATGAGGAACAATTAGGGTTTATAACGGCCTATATATAGGCAGATTTGAAAATAGAAAGGATGAAACAGATCGATTTGAATTGAAACGATAACAACGCGACCCAAAAAGCCCGTTCTGGCCCCGAAACGAAAATAGGTCATCCCATATATCAAAATAGATGTTTTCGATATTTCTAAATTCAATGGAATAGGTTTCAAGTCCTAATTCCATCGTATAAATAAGTTAGCTTAAAAATCAGCTTATTTCAAACTGATTTCAATTAAATTGATTTCTACGCGTTTCGAGTCTGTACGATCAAATGAAAAGACCGATCGCTACGAAACTTGAAATACTACAATAATTCACCGTTACGGATCCGATGAAACTAGTTTCGTCGAAATCCAAGTCAGTGGCCAAAATGGCTATTTTCACGTTAATTAAATAAATTAATATTAAACTAATTAAATCACTTTTTCAATTCAAATATTATAATTAGCAAATTTTATCATTTTTGATTCCTTAGACATTTACAATACTTTAAAACAAATTGACATATCAAATTTAGTGTTAAATATTACACCAATTACAGTGTTCAATTTCAACTGTAATTAAATCCAATTAATTATAATTTAATTCCAATAAATTGATTTACTTTGATTTAAATCTTTTATTCAATCAATCATTACTATATGAACACAGTTAACATTGGTTTGTATCTTATTACATTAATACTCTCCAATTATCATCTTTTACCATATTAGTTGCAATATTTCAATTATATTGAATTTTTGTCGATTTACACATTAATTATAATTTAAAATCCTAATAAATTAATTTATCTTGGTTTCACTTTTTTTATTAAATCAATTATTTCCTTATGAATATAATTGACATTTCTGTACATTTTATTGCATTCGCATTTACAATTATCGTCTTAACTCATTTTAATGTAACATTTAATTACATTTAATTATAATTGATTTTCAATTTAACTCAACATATTAAATAAATTTGTAACAAATGACAATCGTTACCTTTTCCTAATTTAATCGCATTTGTAAGTTTATTGTCTACAAACAATGTTATAACTACTTACACAACACTAATTTTTATCCAATTACAATTAATTACATATTATTTCACCAACTAATTATAATATTTAATTTATTTCCTTATTTTAAATTTATAACCAATTATAACTTACAATTATTACAATTACTTGGGACTACCTACAAATAATCATCAATTACCTTAAATTAACACCATTAAATTTCATTCTAGTTATTATTCTCATTAATAAATCCCAAAATTTTAATTTCTCCCAATATTAAATTACAAAATCTCATTAAATTAACTATTTTAATTATTGAAAATTTCGGGTCATTACACAAAGCATGGAATATGGTTTAACATATAGGAGGGATCTGCTATAATCAACCTCCAACGTTGGGATCGACATGTTTCAAGAAGCAAGCGCACTTCAATAGATGTGGGACCCTAGGGATTCTACCCTAGGTATCGCACCTCAAGAAGATGAAATAAGAGGGATCAGCCCTCTTCCCTCAATAGGGATCGACTGAAACCAAAAGACAACTCATATTAAAGCAAAGATCGAGCAATAACTCAAGTTCTACTGGTCCAATTGGCATGAAACTTGGAGTCAAAGCATATTACAACATAGGGAAGCTACCATAGGGATCACACCCCCAAATATCCCTGAAATAGGGACTGAGACCGATCCTTATTCCTTGGGATTTGGGACATGCGATCCCTCTTATGGGTCTATATGGTCCTGGAGGTCCTTCTGTCGAATTTTCAGGAAGATATTTTGCCATCTTCATCTATAAATATAAACCTTGGTTGTTCATTTTCGAGACCTTTATGCTGCTAGTTACTTTGTACTTTATTGTAACTAAGGATTTTCATTCGATCCCTATTGCACTCAGTTTACAAGGTGATTAATAAAGCAATCTAATCAAAGTGAACGTAGGCAAACAATGTCGAGCCACTATAAATCGTTATGTTTGTGTTATTGCTTTGATTTACTGCTATTTCATTGCATATCCCTCTATTTTCATTTTAGATTCTTCATTTATTTCTCTACAAATTCTCTATTGGGTGTTTGTGAAAACTTTTGGTGCAAACATTTTGGTGCTTTAAGAGAAGAGATTCTCAGCCCTGTTTGGATCCCTTTGTTACTACTGGATTGCATAAATCCCCTAAAGAGATCCTGAATTATCTACAAGTAGCTTGCTATTCTATTTAGATTTGCAAAAGTCTAAGGAAATCTATCAACAATCATTAGGAATACTAGATCTACCTCTCAAAATGCAAAAGGAAATGAGAATGCTAGTATTCAACAGGGAGGCTCGAGCAATTTAAATGTATATGTGAATGCTACTAAGCCGATTGATGTCCAGAATCCGATTGATTCTATCATAAGAACTGAATTCCGAAATTTGATCATGGAGCTAATGGAAAACCGTCGGTAGTTGAATTTGCAGATTCAAGCCAATATCGATCTAATGAACCAACTCAGTCAGCAATAGTATGGGAAAGCTAGGAGGGACCCTACCCCTTATTCTACATTAGAGATTTCTAGTCCATCTGATGATTATCACAGACGTAGACATCGCAGAACTGATGGATATCACGTAGAAGCTTCAGGACATCAACAAGAAAATCAACATGGTCTGCCGAGACCAATCGATGTCGACCCCTCTATAGGGGTCGACATCGATCCCTCCACTAGAGGAGGGAGCCATCCTTTCCATGCTGGAACCCAAGCTAGAGGTGCGGCTATTGACTTGGATGTTGGAGTTCAGATGGATGCAGACCAATTGCTCCCTCGAAATGGCAATGAAGTGAATGGACGTGATTTACATCGAGAGGATGTTGAGCCGAGAAGGCGCGGAACGGCCCATAGACATTGATCGGACCATTTACGTGAATGAAGCATGACCACCGCTTGGCTCCAACTATCCAAATGTCGGACTTGTCGGCTATGGTTTGACAGCTAATGAGGGAGAGCCAGGATTGACTAATGATGATTGGGGGATCTCGAGAAGCCATACCTCGTTCATTGACAATATCTTACATGCAGAGTATCTAAGGAGGCTCAGTATGCCATCAATGCCTGTCTACGTGGGAAAAATTGACCCCAGGTAGCACATCATGAGATATGAATGGCTGATGGATTCCGCACGAGCTAATGATGCAACAAAATGTAGATGTCTTTGTATCACTCTCTCTGAAATAGCAATGATGTGGTTTATGAGATTACCCCCGTGGTTAACCTTTAGATTTGACAATTTAGCAACAAAGTTTGTGAAGCAGTTCTGTATGCATGCAACTCGCCCTAAAGATGTGAAGTCCCTATCCAACATGATATGAGCTCTGAGAGAATCACTGGAAGATTATTTGGAAAGAATTCATACAACTATCACAGAAGTCGGTAATCCGAATGACCATTCAATATTGATGGCGGTAACAAGAGGGATTGATTCGGAATCGGACTTTGTCGATTTGTTAGTTGGCAAACCACCCGTAACATTGGAATGTTTCTATACAAAAGCAGCTCAGTATTTGAGGAAAGAAGAAGCTACATGCTCTAGGAAGAAGAATGTTGTGGGACCAATTGGAGAAGGAGTACAAAGTAACATTGCAGTGAAGCGGTCGGGTGATAGTTCTGGAAAAGTTCAAGTGAATGTCTAAAATAAACCGAATCAGCAAAAGAAAGGCGGTGATCAGAACCGTGATTGAAAAAGGGATTCTGGGAGAGGAAAGCCTAGGGTTCCAATGTATGATACCTACACACCACTGAATACATCGCCAGAGAACATCTATGTGTCTATCTGCAATACCATGCGGTATTGGAAGCCACCTCCGAAAGAATTAATGGAGAAGCAGATTGGTAAATATTGCCGGTTCCATGAATGCTATGGACAAACCACAAATGAGTGTAGGCATCTCCAGGATATTATTGAGAAACTTATTTAGGAAAGAAAGTTACAATAGTCTGTTAAAATCCTAGAGGATGGCAGGTAGGGGACATCTGACCCTAACTGAGAATAAGCTCTGCACAGGGCCGAGGAGCCTGTGCGGACTGGTGGAAGATTAGTGATCAATACAATTGTTGAAGGACCGCATCCGACTGATAAAAGTTGGCATAAAATGGAGTGTTGTGCTAGCGTGATTAAGCATATGAATTTTGAATGTTATTCAAGTGCAGAAGATGGAGCTCCGACAAAACAGTGATGTACAATGACATATGACATTGTGTTCAAAAACAGAGATGCGGATAAGGTAGAGGCACCGACAATTAGGGATGGGTACCCACGGGGACCCGCCCCTAATCGCGCGAGATTCCCCGACTTAGCGGGTAATGGGGCAGTGGTGGTGGATGATTTCAATACCCGAAATGAGGCCGGGACGGGTGTGGGGGTGATACTATTTGCCCTATATCCGACCCCGGTATATATAGTTTCTATAGTAAGAAAAATATTAATTACTGAGTATTGATGACATAACAGATGATGAAGCAGTAGGTTGTTTATTTGTATTTTTTTTCTTATTTACTAACAATTGGTATTATTGACTTTCTTTCTTTTTTAATAGTGTAGGGTCCAAGTTTTGTGAATTTTGATGCTTAAATCATGAAGATAAAATGATGGTGGTAAACTGGTGGAGATTGTGGATTTCAAGTGTGAAGACTTTTTTTGAAGACTTTGTCATCGTGACTATTTTAGTTTCATTTTGCTGCTTATGATTTTTCTACTTTTTAAATTATTAAGAGTTATGAAATTTGACTATGTGGTTGGTATGTTTTTTGTTTCAAACTTGAAGGCCTATCTTTTATCTTTTAGGGATTACGAAGTATAATTAAAATTTGTTTGATTTAAATTTAAAACTTTTGTTTTGCCATTTATTTTTATTTATTACATAATTTTCTTCATCTTGCCTTAATGGGTACCCAACGAGTTCTCCATAACTGATGGGTATTCCCCTACCCGAATCCACTGGGTATTACACGAGGATGGGGCGGGAATGGGAGGCATAAATGGGTAGCGAGGATGGGGATGGAGTATGTGTTCCCTGCATATTACCCGCCCCATTTAAATCCCTACCGACGATCGACCTAATGATCATTTCGGCCATGATCGGCCTCGTCTTAGTAAGGAGGATTTTGGTAGATTGTGAAAGTTCCATTAATATAATTTCAAAAAGGCTTATGATCAGATGAGTATGGAAGTTAAGGACTTGAAACCGTCTAAAGCCCACATTCATGGCTTTAATGGTGCTGCGATGGAAGCTATCGGATATGTCAAACTGCCTATGGAGTTAGGGGAAGGCGACCAAAGGAGAGTGTGGATTTTACCATTTGTTGTCTTAGATATTGACTCTCCATACAATGCTTTTCTGGGCCGACCAGCCCTAGATGAATTCTAGGAAGCTCTTGCCCCATAATGTTTGACTTTAAAGTTCCCAACTGATAACGGTGTTGGAGTTGTGCATAGTGATCAGACGACCGGACGTGTCTGTTATGTAACTGAATTGAGAAACGCTCAATGGAAGGAGAAAGGTAAGGGTGTGGATAAGTCTCTCCGCATCCAAACTACCGAAGATTGACAACCAGCGTTTTAGCCTTGGCTTGGGTGCCACAGTTAGTTCTATAAAGATATAGATCAGAGGGATGATGAGGAGGAGCCCAAAGAGGCCAAGGTTGCACCAACTGAGCTGATAACTAACATAACAGTCAGCCACGATAACCCATCATGGGTCCTAAAGATCGGATCATAGCTCCGCCCCGCGATGATGAAAGAATTTGCTAGTTTTCTCCAAGCGAATCTTAATGTGTTTGCTTGGACTCACTCTGACATGTGTAAGATCTTGCCTGCCATTGCAAACCATGCATTAAATATCGACCCAGGGCATGTCCTAACGAAACAGAAAAGGCATGGCATTAATCTGGAGAGATCTACTGCCCTTAAAGAGGAGGTGGATAGACTCAAAGGCAATAGGTTTATTCACGATGCCCTCTACCGTAAATGGGTATCTAATTCTATACTTATGAAAAAGGTGAATGTAAAGTAGCACACATACGTTGATTATTCAGACTTGAATAAGGCATTCTCGAAAGACAGTTTTCCCCTTCCAAGGATCGACCAGTTGGTAGACTCAACCGTAGGACACGAATTGCTATCTTTCATGGATGCATACTCTGGATAAAACCAAATCTCGATGCATATTCCCAATCAGGAGCACCAGCTTGGTTACTGATGTTGGATTATATTGTTATGTGGTAATGCCATTTGAATTGAGGAATGCTGGAGCGACCTACCAATGCCTAGTCAATGGAATGCTTAAAGATCAGATTGTAAAGACAATGGAAGTATATGTGGATGAAATGCTCATGAAGCGATGACGATCAAGTGACTACATTAAAGACTTGGTAGAGATGTCCGATATCCTCTGGTGTTACAAAATGAAGATTAATCCTCTGAAGTGTTCTTTTGGTGTTGCATCAGGAAAGCTCTTAGGTTTCATCATCAATGGCCGCAAAATTGAAGCTGATCCTAAAAAAATTCAAGCAATCGAAACATCCAAGTGCTGAAGATCATCAAACAACTACAGAGCCTAAAGGGAAGGTTGCCACCCTAAGTTGATTTACTTCCAAAGCCACCGATAAATGCATTCCTTTCTTCGATTTGATCAGAAGAGAGAAAAGGAACTTTAAATGGACGTAGGATTGTGAAGATGCATTCTAAGCTTTGGTGAACCACCTAGAGAGGCCTCCCATCTTGTCAAAACTGGTGGATCATAAAGAGTTGTAATCTACTTGGCTGTGTCGGTACATGCTATAAGTGCCGCACTGCTTTGCGAAGAGAACTAGATCTAGAAACTGGCCTATTATGTTAGAAAACGATTAACAATAGCTGAAAGGAACTATCCGAAGATAAAGAAATTAGTGTACTACATGTCGATTGGTTCACAAAAGCTCCACCCCTATTTTCAGGCTCATCCTAGCAACCACCGACCAGCCGTTACGACAGGTCCTACGACGACATGAGACGTCTGGGAGGTTACTCAAGTTGAACATCAAACAGAGTCAATTTGACATTACTTTATCTCCCTCGGAGTGCTATCCAGGGATAGAAACTGGTGGACTTTATTGCAGAATTCACTACACAAGATGATCTTCCAAAGAGCGGTGGAACCCTTACCATTCGATGGAAAATTTATACGGAGGAGCATCCAATGATCGTTGTTCTGGAGCCAGAATCGTGCTAGTGACCCTAGCAATTTGCTACGCTTTGAAGCTTAACTTCCCTGCTACTAACAACGAAGCTAAGTATGAAACTCTGGTTACTGGACTCAAACTTGCCAGAGAACTGTGGATAAAATCTCTCAAAATCTTTTGCAACTCACTGTTGGTAGTATACCAAGTTAGGGTAGATTGCCAAGCAAAAGGACAACGACTCGCTCCGTGCCTAAGTCCAAGGTTTATTGACCGTCTTTGAGTATTATGACATCACGCACATTCCCCATGGTCAAAACAAAAAGGCCGACTCATTGTTAAAGTTTGCTAGCATTGGGGATGCATAAAAGATGGGTTTTGTTCCAGTGAAGGTACTAGATGCTCCGACCATAAACCAGATGGAAATCGACTATGTACTAGAGATGGAGCCTGATACGGAGTCATGGATGACTCCGATTAAAGACTATTTGCTACAGGAGGTCCTTCCCGAACGAAGGAATGAAAGGCAACAAGTCCTTCGCAAAGCTTCGTGATATATCATTCAGGAAGGAGTCATGTATAGAAAGGGTTTTTCCATTCCTCTGCTCCGGTGTATTGCACATGATGAAATAAAGCGAGTCATAAAGGAAGTTCATGAAGGAAAATGTGGTGATCACACTAGGGGAAAATCCTAGCAAAGAAAATACTCTATAATCGGTATTATTGGCCGACTGTCAACCGAGATGATGCTGATTACACTAGGGGATGTGACAAGTGACAGATGTATGTAAAAGTTTCAAGAGCTCCGCCAACACAAATCACACAAATGGTCAGCCCGTGGCCATTTGCCATATGGGGCATAGATATTATCGATTCCATATGGATCTCTAAAGGTAGTGCAAAGTGCGCCATCGTCGCGAACCTTTAGCCATGATCACGACAAAGAAAGTAATCAACTTCATTGTCTGAAACATCATCTGTCGTTTTGGCCTTCCAAGAACAATTGTGACTAATAATGGAACCTAATTCGACAGCACTAAATTCAAAGATTTCTGCCATTAGCATCATATTGAGAAGAGATTTGTGGCAGTTACTCAACCTCAAGCAAATGGACAAGTTGAAATAGTGAATAAAATCATAAAGTCCATTCTTAAGAAGCATTTGGAAAATGCTAGAGGCAAGTGGGTGGATGAACTCCGAACAACATTATGGGCTTACAGAACCACCAACAGATCCACAACTGGCCATACTCCATTCGCCCTTGCTTACGACTCCGAAGCCGTTATTCCCGTTGAACTCGAAGTCCCTTCTCATCAAGTGACCTACTACAATCCCAGATTAAACATAGGTCTCCTCTTATAATTTCAAAACTTTGTAGATGAGAAGTGTGTGGAATCTGATTTGAGGGCAACTGCAAATCGAAATGGGGTCGTCCAATACTACAACACTAAAGTCTGACCTAGAACCTTTCAGATCTCATCCTGAAACGGATTTTTCCTACCCTGTCACACAAGAATCCTACTTGAGATGGACTACATGTCATTGAACAAAGGCTTGGAGAGAGAGTTTTCAAGCTAGCAACTATTGATGGCATCACACTCTCAAGGACGTGGAATAGCGAGCATTTACGATGCTATTTCACTTAGTTTATTCTTTTTCATTTAGTTGTATTTAATTTTCGAATTTTCTTTAGCGCTTGATTTTCCAAATATGTAATAAGACATATTGTCATCTATTTCGTTTGGCAAATAAAATTTGAAATTTCCTTTATATTTCTGATTGTTGTAACATTACATATTAGTTACGATACCAACTAACTAATATTGATCTGTCCGAGTAGGTTCCTAGAGTTTAGAGCTAGCCGATCACATAAGTTCATGATCGAACTAAACAAAATGAACATGGTCCAACCGTTCATCTGATGATTCCTGCTTATAACTCGATGGACGGAATACCTAACAAGGAATAGATGTGATTCGACCATCCATAACCAAATTAATCCTATCGAGTGATGGGACAAATAAGAATCAAAAGCGATCGTGATATGACCGATCGTTCGCTAAGTTAAACCCTAAACTTGGAGCATACCAATCAATTAAGGAAAGTATGGTCCGACCATTTTCTGAAATAACTCTAAGCCCTCGAAGTATGGACTGGAGTATAAACCCAAGATGGGTGCAATTCGACCACCCGCCAACTAATTCTTATCCCTAGAGTGCGGATATGGGTATAAACAAATAGATGAGTGTGGTTCGACCACTCACTAATCCATAAACGCCGACCTGAAATCGACAGGAGGAGTATAAACTCACTAAGGATGGAGTTCGATTATCTACTATCTAACTCCCCTAACCCGAGACTGAGGGCAGGAGTATAATCACTCAGCCCGCTTAATCCGACAGCATAACAGTAGGGCTCGAGCCCAGTGTCTTATGCAACTTGGGGCCAAGACCACATAAAAGCTTGAGTGAAAATTAACGGATGATTGTCTGAATTAACGAGCAACGAATTACAAGTACATTGAATGAAAAGTAATAGCTCGGTTACTTAGACAAAATTCACATAAGTGTTCGATAAAAAACAAAGAACTTTTGTTTGCATGCTAAACTTCAAAATTGTGACACAAGTTTATTCAAAAATGGGGGCCGTACTCGCACAATCACCGCCAACAAAAAGAAAAACAACTATACAAGCTATATAAAAACTAAGCTGAGGCGACGACTATTTCTTCTGCCTTTTCTCCTTTCTAGATTTCTTAGGAGTGCCACCACCCGAACTTTCGCCTGTCCTTTTCCTTGATCCTTTGTCGTCCTTGGCATGAGATCTTTCAAAGGTTGGAGGGATTTCTTCGAGAACCGACCTGCTAGGTGGAATGACTTGAGGTGGGATAAGATTTGGATCGTCGATATCCACGTCAACGGGTTCAGCCTTAGCTTTTTTCTTCAGTAACCCCTCTCTCTCGATGCGCTCTTTTAAGCTAAGCTCATCGGTATGTTCGGTGGCACCAATGATCACAACGTCATCTGACTCATTTAGAAATGGCGGGTCATCAGCTTTTTCATCATCAAGTGCTCCAATAATTTGAGCGTCGGGCCCTAGAATGTCAGTGGCCGTTGAAATTTTAGTAGACGTCGATGGTTGCTTCACGGTGGCACCGCTTCCTGGAGTCTGGCTGGGACCCAAAAGTCCTGCAGATTCACGAAAACAAAAGGATAAGCCCATGACTATTAGGCATGAGGAATGAATTCTCTCGAATAATGGAGAATAAAGTGGGATACCTGTATCCGGCTGACTTTCAGTTGTCGTCGGAGTACTCCCCTTTAGAATAGGAGTCAGCACCTTTGATTGATAGTCGAGTCTATCCGGATCGTAGCTCAGATCTTGTCCCAAGCCAAGAGAAACTGATGCTCTAGCCGTCTAAAGTGTAATAGGACCTTTTGGATCAGACTTCGAAGACTCAGCAATGTCTCTCACTCTACCGAAAGGTGCTAAAATGTCAAAGTATCAGAGTCTCGCAGCAGCAAGGTTTAAAGGTTCATCCCCATGAAGAATCTCCCGCACCAGCTTCTCTTCATCTAAATTAGCTTCACCATGGGCTTTCTTCTTCGTTTCAATGTTGTAGTCCCAGGCTTTGATGAGCGATTTAAGATAGCCCTCTCCAAGGAAACCAGATCATGATGAATTAAGAATTTAGCATTATATTCCATGGTTAGAGGATCAAACATGTCCATAATTTTATTTCGACAGGCTTCTTTAGCATCTTCTAACTGGGCCTCGATTTGCTTTCTATTCTCATCGCGGCCCGCTTCTTTTGCCTCTTCTTTGAGGACTTCAATTTGAGCAAGTTGCTCGTCAAGCTTAATTTTTAGTCCCCGAGCTTCGATGGCCTCTTCACAATATCTCTACGACTCCTCCTAGGCTTCGAGCTTCTCTTCCTTCTTTTTTTAAGGAGTTCTTCGAGCTCCTCAACACGGCGGGCTACAATATTTTTATCCTTATGCAATGTATCTTTTTCCTAAGCAAGTACACCGCTGTAGTTGAGAGCAGCATGCAGTTCCTTTTTATGAGCCAATCTAGACAACTAACCGTCTCAAATGTTTCTTTGGCACTCTTTTCTACCGCGGTCAGGTTCATTATCAACTCTAAGGTCTCATTGTCTTGATGTTTAATTATATCTTCGTCATGGATTGTCTCAAGCTTGAGACGACTGATTTCATGTTGTCTCTCGAAAAACACCTCGGAGAGTTTTTCGGCTAAGTGTTGAAATGCTTCGTGCTGCACAAAAACACACATGCAAGGGAACTCGCATTCACAATCCTTGGAATTGTATGAATGGAAGAAACTTAAGCCGATTGAAGCAAATTTTTGGAAAATTGACCTTATGTTTGGCCAATATCTCTGCATTGGAAGCCTCAGGAGTTGCAATAGGCAAAGCAGAATCAAAAGTAACAAATGGGCATTTGCTTGACCTATGGTCGTGAGACTGCTTGAAACCAGACGAACCAGAGAACTGCTCAGGCATCATGGCAATTTGAGGAGCATGGAAAGAAGTCTAATCACCGCTGTGTATAGGAAGATTAGACTGAGCTTCCTGATGAGACGATTGAGATTGGGACTTATGTTTGGAAGATGAAGACTCCCTCAAACGATGACTTCTTTCCCGAACGTCATCTCTCTCTCTACATTTACTCGATTCTGAACGCAACCGAATCTGTACTGTGTTGACAAGCTGCTCAAGCAATCGAAAGCACAAGATTGAGACATCGCACTTGCAAACAAAACAACAGTGTATAGGTGACCATCGAACAAAAGATAAACGAAAATCGTGTAGTGAAGTGCGCGTGATTGTGAGTGTCCTAGAAACCCCCCGACAGACCTGTTGTTGCAGCCTTGCTCATAGGAGTTTTCTCTCCTTTGCTAGTGGGAGGAATGTCATCACCACTCCTGGTGGGAGAATTGAACCCAGCCAATACTGATGTTAGGGAAGTTATAAGTCATGATATCATCAGCGATCGGAGATTCGAGAACCCTTCCATCGAACTTTCTAGATGGTAGGAAGAAAACTCTTCATCAACTGAGGTGATGATAAACTCTGGCTCTTTAGTAGTTTTTCTCCTACGGATTTTATGTGCGAGTTTTTTTCTTCTCCTTGTTGGCATGTGAGATTGCGTGCCTTGTGATGGTTCGACCACATGTTCTTTGCCTGGACCTGCATCAATGCCGCCAGGGTTTTCAGTTTCGACACCTCTAATTTCGCCCTCTTCGGCGTCGTCCTGAACCCTCTTGACTGAGGCCATGATAGGTCTATTGGCGTCACCTTCTCGTTCTGCCGCATTTCTTAGTGGTGCAGCGCTTCCTGGAAGTCCAATGCTATGACCTTCTTATAGCAGCCCAAACAGAGATAACTATTCATCGGTTATAAGGGGTCTGATGTCCCTGTCTTCAACTAGGGTGGCATGAATTTTAGAAACCACCCTTGAGAAGCTATCACCTTCTGGGCATGGATGGACACATGATAATTTTCAAAGTATAAGTTAGTTCATGATACGACTTGAACTAAAGAATATGAGAATAAAGTGAATACACCACTTACATCCTTCCAACCCCTTCGCAAAGCCAGGCGGACAATGAATGAAAAACCATTTGTGTTTGAAGATGCTGAGCTTGTTCCAAGCATCAGTTAGAACTTGAAATTTGGGTGAAGGCTCAAGAAAATTGTAAGAAAGGCTTCCCGTCCATCATTTGGAATTGTAAATAAACCTAATGTCCTCAGGAGATGGCGGGCGGAATAGAACATCCATAAAAAGTAAGAAGATGCCATGGAGGAAAGCATGACTATTCGGGTGTAGTTGGGTATGAGCTATTCCAAAATAATTTAGCATTTCACGGATGAAAGAATTGAATAGCAGCACGCATTAGGCCCAGCACATGAATTTATTACATGTTGTGTATCCCTCTAGGGGCTAATAAGCCCTATCATTCACTTAGGGGACTAGAACATCTCCAAACAGAATCTCATGTTTAGAGCATAGTTTGCGAAGAGTGGCCTCACCAATTCTGGAGGCTTGAAAATCCGTTGGGTTGTCTACAAATATAGCGTCTTCTATAGCATCAGGGGCAAGCCTTATATCTTCCGCCAAAAGGATGGGAACATTAGAGAAAAGGTCGGTCAATGGGCCAGAAACCTCCGTTTGCTCAATTTGACGATCAGGTGAGAGTCTACCGGAAACAGTATAACACCCCTAATTTTTGATAACATTAGTCAGGAGATTTAGTTAGCTAAATTAAATAGAATAATGAAAAGATTAATTGGTTAAGGGAATTGAGATTTGTATAATAAGGGTGTAGCCGTGCCTAATTGAATAAATGAACTAAGGAAGAACAAAATGAATTACATAAGGGTAAAACAGGAATGAGCCATATTCATATACCCTAAGCCTTCATACCATTTCATTTTACACGTTCATTTCACAAACTAAAAACAAAGATATATGCCGGCCACCATTAAGAAGAAGCAAGGTGAAGATTAGCTAAGTCAAGAGGAAGAATCCAAATCAACTTAATCCAAGATCAAATCTCATCTCCTTAACATCAAAGCAAAGGTGAATAATGGCTACATCTTTTATTTTTGACTAATTTCGGTTTTAGATGAAATCGGAAAGTATTTGCAAATGTTTTGCCATGTTTTGAATGATAATTGGATATATATATATATACAAACACTTGATGATTTAGGCTATTTTATATGCATTTTATGATGAGAAATGATTTAGAAAACCTAGTTTATGACATCCAAATGACTTGCGAATTTAATCTGAGGTCAAATATATTATTTTGAAAATGGGTTTCAAGTTTCATAGTTTTCTTAATTATGGTGGATTTATTATGAATTTTGTAGTGAAGAAAATAGTATTTTGGGTTTAAAATTATTTACGGCTAAGATATAATGGCTTTGGGTCTGAAATTTAAATATGTTAGAAAACATATTAAAAGGGATTTTCTGGAATTTTTGGGGAATTTTCATAAGTGTTTTTTTAAGTATATAAAATTATTTAAGTTATGGGACTTAAATGTTTTATATGTTTAAAATAGGAGAAGGGGCATTTTGCAAATGTTTTAATTAGACAAAATCTGAATTCGGCAGCATTTTTAGAAAAGAAATTGCCAATAAATTAGATTTTGACAAATAAGCAAGTTAGTTGGAAATAAATTACTTTAAAAGGAAATAAAGAAGTTTTTGTAAGTATATGCAGTTTTGCCTTAATCGACAGCCACCTTTCAACTAAGTTCCTCCACCTCCACCTTAGTCGAAACCGATGCGTCTGGTATCAATACTTGGTACGTAGCGAATTGGACAAAAGATGTAAGGTATGAGGTCGACCAGGGGTTCCGAAGGGGTCGAAACCACGTTTTGGCTTTAGAAAGAAAATGTGCTTACTTACTTTCGAATGAGATGGCTTTCGACTTAATTGGTTTAAAGAAGAGCTTTCGACTCAGGTTGCCACCTTTACTTTTAAATAGGCTTTCGACAATGTCGAAACCAACGTTGTCGCTATTAAACCTTTCGATCTAGTTGAGGCCGTTGCCTTTAAACATGGTTTCCAAAGGATGCTTTTGATTTTATTAAAGAAGCCACTCTCTAATGCTTTCGAAAGGGATGGTGTCGATGCCATCTACTTTCTTTATTTAGGAAAGATGTTTTCAAAAGAGAACTTTCGACTTAGATGTTTTATGACCCTTAGTTCCGTTGAAAGATAAACCCATAGGTTTCTACTTAAAAGGTTTTGATGGTTTCGAGACTATGTTCCACTAGCTTTTACTTGAACCCAATGCTTTCGAAAGTTTGTATTAAGCAGTATACTTTGATGCTTTCGAAAGGTAACTAATATAGGTTTCGAAGGGGAGGTTCCCCACTATTCTTGAAAGGTATAAACTTTCGTTTCGAAGGGGAGGTTCCCCAATGGTTTTGAAAGGTATTTAAAGCATTTTTAATGGAAGGTTTCCAATTGCTTTCTAAAGGCAAGTTTTATGTTTTGAAAAGGATGTCTAAGGTTTTAAGGCTTTCGAAAGAGAAGAATTCAATGTTTTCGAAAGGGCTTTTGTAAATGGTATTGAAAGCTATGTTTTGGCCTTTCAGCCTATGATTATAAAGTAAAGTAGTTTACTTATATCGAAAGGGGTACTTTCAATGGTTTCAAAAGGGTCGTTTGAAGGTTTTAAAAAAAGGTTTTGAATAAATTGCTTTTGGAAATATAGCCTAAGCGTTTTAAGTTAAAAAGGGTTTTAACTTATTTTGGAGGGATGGGAAATCCTTAAAGTATTTCATCAACATTATTTTCAGTAAAGTATATATAACATGGCAAATAGCTTAGAGTAAAGCAAAGAGTATATTTTCCTTGTATATGTATGATTTAAAGATTTAAATCATTTTGAAAAGATTTTCAAGGAAAATCTTAAGGGTAGTTAACCCTAAGAAAATGACTCGGATGTAGAAGACCAGATGGGACTGGTGTAGGGTCGCGCCGTATACATTAGCTTTAGCCCCAAGCTAATTTTAGTCCAAATTCAAGTGTGTAGGGCTTAGTCACAGGTAGACTTAAATAATGGTTACACACCGAAATGAAATATATGTACAGAGAAAAAAGTTATTGGTGGGCCCGCAGAACCATTAGGATCAGGAGACCCTTGGAGAAGTAAGTTAGGGACAGACCGTCTAGAAGACTTATCTAATAGTTGTTAGATCATATTTATTATTTTGTCTGGTAGGTCCGAGTCAGCCAAAGTTAGTAGTTAGCCAAACAAAACCACATTTGTTTTGGACAGCTGGTCCAGTAAATACCTGTTTTTAGCATATATGATATTGCTATTATTGATATAATTAGTTTGATAATCCAGTTTGGTTATAGGATTATGATTTGTAAAACGATTTGTTTTAAAAGGATATTAGTGAGGGGAAACCCGTTCCGCTAAGCGGCGTGGTCTCACTTAATATCAAGTAACTTAGATGTATAGTATTATTCACTCCAGGCTTTATGTTTGACTCGAAGTTTATGTTTTTCCCTTAAACTCTCGGGTGCTCAAAATTGATTTGAGTAGACTGAGGGTTGAGGTTTACAGGTTTTTAGTACGTTGACGAATAAAGCTTCCGGAGACGATCAGGTGGCTGATGGATAGCTACATGGAAGTTGTTGTTTTATTTTGTTTGGTTCCGCTGTGTTGTATTTAAGAGAGTTATTTCTATATAGTACTCTGGTCAACCAAAATGGCATCATCATATGTTGCTCTTGGCATATTTTGTAATAATTATATTTTATCTGAACCTGGGAAACGATTGGGATTATGTAATTTGAATATGAAATATAGTTTTGAAATGTAATCAGAAAAGCTATTTTAAATCTGTGATGATTTTATTTCATATTCATGTGACTTTGATATTATGGATACCATTAACATTACCGTATTTTGTCACCAGAAGTTAATACTATAGATGACTACATAATCTATAACATTTAGCTTTTGGCCTCAAGATTGGGGATGCTACAAACAGTTCCAGAACTTGACTCAATTTCGGGATTGCTGTGTTGTAAAGATATTCCAGAAGGCATTGCAGCTAGACGCTCTGAACGTCTGGAGCCTATATCAACTAAACTCAGTAGATAATCGAGATTAGAAAATTTTACCCATCCCTCTGTGCTAAGTGTAAGCTAGTGTGGTGCAGTGTTATGCAGAGATAAACAGTTCAAAATTAAAAGAGAAGTAAATGATGAGACTTTAGATTCCGATCAGAGCGACCGTCATCGCTGACATGTCTCAACTGGCATTTAGATTGATCGGTTGTGTAAGTTTTGGGATCGACCATCGGCATGTCAAAGTGTGAAGTCCTGTATTAGAGTCTATATGTTTAAATTTTAGTTCATGTCCTAAGTCCCAAGAGTTTGGTCGTTCAATTGCGAGTTCGATATTGGATATGCAAGTCCTGCAGTTCATCACCATCATATATTCAAGTTCATTTGGATGGGATTGGTTCTAATTTTTCAAACAAGTGAATATGGATTGGTTTTCAAGTTCAATTCAAAGCTTAGAATCAGCCAAGTACAAATAATCGATCCCTATGTACGCCGATCTCTATGCATGTTGATCCCTATGTATGCCGACTCCTATTCATGTCGATCCTTATCCCTTGTAACAACCGATCCCTCTTCACTTCACAAGGCAACTGATCCCTCCATACACTAAAAATACCGGTCACTCTACTTAGCCGCACTCATAGTTCACCAACATTCCTACTTAAGCATAACTACTGATCCCTCCATGCAAGCCACAAACAACCAACTTCTCCATGTAAGCCGCAAACAACCGATCTCTCCATGTAAGCCACAAACAACCGATCTCTTTCTTTCAATGTTCAAGTATTTCCCTCAAACATTCAGTATCGAATCCTCTTCTTCACCTACATAACAATAACATTACCCATCCCTCTGCATCAACGTTCTCACAATTCCATCAAACATCTACTTTGATCCTTCTCCACCGTGCGTCACCATGACTGGCCCCTTTCTTTCATTCATCCTTCACATTTTTCTTTCTCCTTCTCTCCCACTTCGCCAAACCCTGCATCGCCATCGTTAGTCTCATATCCTCCAAACTTAGCCTACTATTATTACGAACAGAGCCCACCGTCTTGTCATGAAATTAAAGGTTAAAGGTGAGCAAACCTATCTAAGTATATAGAAAATGAGCTGCTTGAAGGGAGATACTAGATTACAATTCAAACTAAATACGGAGTGATGATCTAAAGCAAAATAGATAGGCTAGTTTATGGATGAAGGCGATGTTTGAGAAGAAATAAAGGGGTTGGCTTTTTCAAGTTGAAAGAGGAGGGTTCGAGACCGAGCTTGAAAAGGATAAAAGAAAATAGAAGTGAAATATAATGAAGTGTGGGATGGAAAGTGTTGGCTTATATATGGAGCTGGAGGGGTCGGCCTGCCTTCTTTTCTTCACGAAGTCAAAAGAAAGGAAGAAGGGATTGGCTAGGAGAATGCCAATCCCTATGAACATATAAAAAAGGAGGGGGGTCGGCTAAAAGAATGCCGATCCCTACATGCATAAAAAAAGAAAAAAAAAGAAGGGATTGGTTATGAGCCTATGTCATCTAAACATGGACATGGGAGTTAGGTAAAGTACATATATGCAAAATGCAACGAAATTGCATCTAATTCAATGAAAATTGGTGACGACTTGTGAGCATGCAAACGCGTCTGGGAGCCAACGACAAGAACGTATACTCGAACGTGCACATGTATATTCTAAAAGTTCAATTTATGAGATCGATAGAAATTGAATTCAAACCTGAAGCTTCAAGGTCGAAACCGGATCAGATAGCTAAAGCTTACTAGTCTCGTAGAATCAGACATAGATAGCAATCGACGGAATATAATCTTGAATTTATACTAGTGGAAATCAACCAAGCATCATGACGATCAAAAAGATGTCCAACGCTTTGGGAAAATAATTCAAGAGAAGGATAGCGACTATTCTGAAAAATGGATGGATTTCTTTTCAATGACTCTAACTTGCTTTGATTTAAAGCACATCATGTTCAACACAAGACGTACTTTGTGGTGCAGGTGTTATCCAGCATTTTGAGAGATCAAGGCCAGTAAGTTCAGAGTGGTGATTGTGGTGTCCAAAAGTCAAGTACAAATGGTAATAAGCCATAATGGAACGGAATTGAGAGATATATGGTGTAGAATGTTCAAAGTATGGAATAGGGTTCAACATATAGGAGGTATCAGCTATAACCAACCCCAACATAGGGGTCAACATGTTTCAGAAAGCAAGTGCACTTCAATAGAAAACATTCAATATCCATAAGTCCAATGCATAAGAAATTTTATGAGCAAGATGTGGGGACCCTAGGGATCCTACACTAGGGATTGAACCTCAAGAAGATGAATAAGAGGTATCGACCCTCTTCCCTCAATAAGGATTGGCTGAAATCAAAAGACAACTCATATTAAAGAAAAGATTGAGCAATAACCCAAGTTCTACTAATCCAATTGGCATGAAACTTGGAGTCAAAGCATATTACAACATGGGGAAGCTACCCAGAGATTGTACCCATAAATTCCCCTAACATAGGGATTGGCAACGATCCCTATTCCTTGGGATGTGGGCCATGTGTTCCCTCTTATGGGTCTTATGGTCCTGGAAGTCCTTCTACCGAAATTTCAGGAAGATATTTTGCTATCTTCGTCTATAAATACAGGCTTGGTTGTTCATTTTCGGGACCTCTATGTTGCTAGTTGCTTTATACTCTATTGTAACTAAGGATTTTCATCTGATCCCTATTGCACTCAGTTTATAAAGTGATTAATAAAGCAATCTAATCAATATGGACATAGGCAAACGACATTGAACCACTATAAATCCCTTGTTCGTATTATAGCTTTGATTTACTACTATTTCATTACTATATTCCTCCATTTTCATTTTAGATTCTTCATTTATTTCTCTACAAACTCTTTATTGAGTTTTTGTGCCAACTTTTAGTGCAAATAATTGAAAAGCACAATTCTGCGACTTGTTTAAATAATTTGAGACTTGATATTTTTATAGTATACCATTAGGGTACTAAAAAACAATGGAAAGAAATCCCTAAGAATATATTTCCATTTATTTATAAAAATTCTCAAAAATATGGGATACTGAAGTGCACTTATAATGGCTATTCTCGCTTCAAACACTTTCAAACTTACTTTAATTTAACACACATGTTACACAACCATTTAAACATCAAGTCAAGACCATGCCACATGTTTAAGAGCATAATAGAAGTGAGGCTATATAATATAAAATTATCATTTGCTTTCAAAAGCAAGTGGGGTCCAAAGTTTATAACTTTACTTAGTTAATGTCACTTTAACTATTATACTTTGCACACAACATATATATACACAATATATACTTAAGAGATTGTGAGATAACTCACTTAGATACATGCCTAACCCAAGCACAAAGCCACAAGAACAAAAGAACCACCTCCGTCCATCAGCACAAGCCTAAAGGTCCAACCTTTAGCATTTCCAAACTAAAGCCACCACCTTCTTCCTTCTCTTCCCAAGCTTAAGGCCCATCCATGGACCCCCTCTTCCTCTTACCTCCTCCTACTTCTTACTTGCTAATCATGATTCCCATGATCTTAGGCCCAAAGCCAAAGTTTAAAAGATATTAGAGAAGGTTTGGTTGACTTTTGAAAAAGTTAGGGAGTAATTAGTGGATTGGTGCTTAATTACTTCCACCATTTTCAACCCTCCTACTTCATCTCAAGCTTAGGAATTTATTTGTGATTATTAAGTGAACCCCTCCACTCTATTTATAACCTTTAAATGGTGAAGCATAAGCTTACTCTCACCCACTTTGGAAGGCTTATCTCCCATCACATCTACTTTACCATTTGCTTAACACTTAAGCATTTCCATTTATGCTTACTTTTACTTTATGTCACTTCTCTTTTAGGCTAATTACCGTTATACCCTTACTATAATATCTCTTATCCTATAGGAAGCTTCTAGAACCTTCCAAGCTTGTATGAAGAGGAGAGTGTTTAATTAGTGGCTAATTTGTTCGTTAGATTAGCTTAAGAATTAATCATTTTCCTTATTTGCTCATTTTCCTATTTAGCTAGCCATAAACATGAAAATATTTTTAGTTGCTAATTATCTCCATAATGATTACTTAGACATGTGTAAAAAGTTTGAACAACTTTCGTTGATAAAATATCTGTTTGTCGATAAAACGATTTTCGGTCATATTATCGATATTTTTCAAAAGTATATATTTTTAAAATATTTTTTTGAAACAAGTTTACCATCATTAGTTATGATTCAAAAGGGTTTAAAATTCTTATTAAATCGTTTCAATAAAATTAAATCAAAGATTCAAATATTTAAATAATTTAGATATTTAAATACGAAGTGTTTGAAATTCCGGAACGTTGGCATGGCTTCCCTTTCTTTCTTGGACATGTGTTATATGCATGCCTATAAGTTTATTTCACAACCGGACAATGTCTACATATTGATTTTCATTAGGTAAATTCAAATAGTTTTGTCATAAACACTACCTATTTCTTTTTATTAGGAGTCGGGGTTTATACCTAGTAGTCTATTTCTTTTCATTAGACTATTGCGCTATGTGGCGGGGTTTATTTATTTTAGTTAGATCCCATGTTACACTGTATCATATTGATAGTTGACTACCATTATTATTTCATTAGTGATGATCATTTCTTTAGAGATTTTAGGATAGTATTTTGGTATCTTTTGGCTCTAAAGAATTTTGAATTGTTATCACCATATTTTGATGATAGTCCATTTGAGACTTGATATGGAGTTGTGAAATGATGATTTTGGATTGATATGCCTTTTTATGTTTATTTGGTTTAAGGCATATTTTAAGATGACTTATTTTATGGTTAAGTCATAAATGGATTTATGAAATAGTGATTTTAATGGATATGCCTTATTTTGATCATTTGTTCTGACATGTTTTATTATGACTTAGTTATTGTTAAGTCATATGTTTATGATATCACTATCTCACCTTTCTGTTAGATATAGTCTGGCCCTTTATTTCTGTAATACTTGGATCAGGGCGAGACTCTACAGGTATAGGGACTGGTTGACCTTTAGATTTTCGACTAGTAGTGAAGTAGACTAATTTGACCATTTTAGTTTACTTCATACTTGTGTATATTGACATTTAGGAGTTATATCATGTATAATATTTAATGGTCATTTTGTACATGATACAGTATTTTTGATGTAATATATATATATATATATATATTCATATGGGTCTAGTACTGATATTTTGTAGACTCGCATCTTATTATGATATATGATGTATATAATTATGTTGCGGTCTGTGACTCTTATTCCAATTTATTTATATTATATACTGTTCTTCATATTTTTAATCGGTGTTTACTTTGTATTAATACTGTGCACGTCAAAATTTTCAGTTCAGATCCTCAAAAGGTAATAAAGACACGTCAGTGTTAGTACAAAGATATATTCACATTCGATCGCCCTTAACCAGCCGTATTCTCCGGTTATTAGATGACATTACTTGTAATATTCTTTAATAATATGGATATAGCATGGGGTCGTTACAAAATAAGACTTCAACTTGAGGTATGTTAACAAATTTTAGTACTTAATACAACTAATACTTGGTACAATATTTTTCACATAATATAGTATCAACAAAATACTTGGGTTTACTAGAATGAGTGAAAGCACATGAAAAAAACTAATTCTTGTTTATAAACAGTATTGTTAGAATGTGTTTTAGAAAGTCTGGAAAGGCACTATCTAAAAGTTGTGTAAACTTTCTATACTATTATAAATGATATATGTATTAACTATCAAAAACTAGTAGAGGAATGATAAATTTCTTATCATGATTTGAGCTAATATATTAAAATAAAATCCAATGAACATATGAAGAAACTAATCCGTTTATCATTTTAAAAAATTACCATACTTAAATATTGCCTTGATGTCTTGCATTTTCAACTGTTTGTAAAAAAATATAATTAAAGAAGAAAAAATGGTCAACGTTTTATTTGATGTTAGACCATTTTCAACAATTGTTTTTTTATATCTTTATTTGTAAAGTAAATACTGAACTAAATAATGCACATGACACTAAGCAAACAACGAACTAGTTTAAATAAATCAATCTTATGCATTAAAATAACAATCTTTTCCCGTTTTAGTAACCATTATAATTCTCTTCAAAACAAGTTATTCTCCTTAAAATACACACACATGCACCTATTACTTCCTGTTGCACTGGATATAACTTTATATGCCTGAGTTTAATGCACTACATCTCGATTTACTGCACATTGTAGTAAAACCGTACCCTTGAGGCACACCATTTAATCTCAACATTGATTAAACACACATTGCGGTTAATGCACTACATCTCAGTTATATGCCTGAGTTAATGCACATTGCAATTAATGCCTGAGTTTAATGCACACTACAAATATATTCACACTGACAAATTTTCTATCAATTATATTTATATGGACAACTTGCCTGAGCTAATTTTTGTTTTATCCTCTATTTCCTTTGTTATCATAAATCTAAACCATACTGTATTTTGTTTCATTTGCAGAAAAGATACGTTTCTAAGCACTGTACGCACTCGCAACCAGAGAAAGACTGAAGAGGAATCCCAGAAGTATAATTCAAAGCGGAAATATAATTCAAATGGAAAACATAAGAAGCCAGTCTGTGTTTGCAATGAAGGTCAAAAAGAAACAATCAATGTTAAGAAGCCAGTTGGTGCTTGAAATGAAGGCCAAGAACGAGCAATCAATGCTAAGAAGTCAGCTGATGTTTTCAATGAAGGTCAAGAAGAAGCAATCAATGCTAAGAAGCCTGCCGGTGCTTGCAATGAAGGCGAAGATCAAGCACTACATGATACAAAGCATATGCAGTATGTAGAAAAGGCTTCGCCGGGTGAAGAAAGGCTCCACTCAGAAAATGAAATCCCTTCTAACCCAAATGACGATACTGAGATAGAAATTGGGACAAAAAGTGATGTTGAAACTGCAAGTACATCTCAAAAAGAGGCAGTAAAGGTCCAACAAAAGGAAAAAGACTCCAGTTAAACAGTCATAATTGAATTAAACTTGAGATCAATAATGTAGCCATACTAATAGAGCTAGGGTCGGTATATTTATCTTTTTTTCCTGGACCGCTTGTGTTGGAGCATGTTCCATTCACACTTGAGGATCGGAGGCTTCTAAGTGATGAGTTAAAAGTTGTGGCAATCGAGTCAGGTATAGACAAGCAAATAATTACACTTAGCTATATTGGATATAAGGTCAATTTATTTATTTATGCATTTACTAATATTGATACCAGTACAAAGTCATATAGTTTAAGAATGCAAATCGGTAACGATCAATATAAAACAAAAAAATCAAATCAGATGCATGCAAAATTACATTAAGAACACACACACATGATGAGAAATAAATACATCAAGTTATACAGAATGTATATTATCTAGTTAAATTTTTATTGTATTCATGTTATGTTGAGAACAAGGGACCATGTTTATGTTTCTAGTGTTATGATCAAGTTACCTAAAACATGTACTATGACAATTAATAAAACAAAATTAGGCTTTATATCATGTTTCTAGTGTTATGATCAAGCTGCAAGAACCATACTTTAGTACTAAAAATAACCAAATTGCAGTTTTCTCCATTGACCTTTGCTTGATAAACTAGTTATGGTGCTTGATATATAGTTTTAACTTTGTCTATTTATATCATAGTTTACCGTAATAATCTCCTGATCTCTCCATAATATATTTGGTATGAAAGCTTCATCTTCATTATTCGATGTCTTGTTCTCAAAGTAATTTCGACTAATAAAAGAATAAATAAGTAAATTATATAAAATCTAAAAAAATTCATTTAATTCTTGAACCAAACAATTCTTTGTCAGAATACATCAAGTTATGTTAAGAAATCTAGTTCATTGTCATAATACATGTTTTCATGTATTGTTGCAGATTAGATTTAAATTGGAAGAGGATTAGCAAAGAAAAGCCATATTTCAACAAATGGGAACAATTTGGAGATCCTAAAAAAGCAAATTGGTTCGAAAAATAAATAAAGTGGAGAATGAAGAGGAAAGACTTAAACTAAAACCTACCAACATCAAAAGCATGAACGAATGGAGAAAGTTTGTAAAGGCAAAAACAAGTCCGGAGTTTAAGGTAAGATTAAGATATTATTACAACAAAACGTATTTGTTATGTTATAATTTATTTCAGCCGTGTCCCTGATGTGAAATTTATGATTATGTTACGGATCCAGTTAAAACTTGTAGTATACTTTTTGTTATAGTAGCTTATATCATATCGTTCATTATAACTGATGCCCTTAAATTGTTGTTCTACTCATGAAATTTTAATTAGTCTGATTTGTGAAGTCAAAATCTCATTTTTAAAGCCATGTTTAAGTCTAGTCAGTAAGTTACACTGTTGTTACTCATCTCTGTCTCTCAGGCTATTATTTTGAAATTTTTTGATCTTTATTACAATAAGTACCGCCATAACATCTTTATTTGATTTTGGAAGTATATATATTTCAAACTCAATTTTATGCAATATATTGGGGACTGCAAGTTTTGTTAAGCAACCCTTCTTAGCAATTCTAGTAAATTGATACTATGGTGTAACAATACTCCCATGATCATAGATGTTTCTGAATATTAATAATAGAAGTGAAATGTGTTATAATACCCGAGTTTATGCTTTGCAAACAAAATTATCCGAGTTTATTGTATAGCACATATGGCTATCTGGTGTAATATCCGAGTTTAATCCTCTCTCATTACCAACCATAGCTCAACTTTTGCTTCCTCCCTCTTCCATTGTTTCACCTTTTTCTAGGTCATATTATATCTAACAAGACTTAAACATAGTCATGACTAACAATAGAAGCCAGTTGAAATGATGGTATAAACAAGCCTAATTTAGGTAGAGATGAAGTGGTTTGGTGGTGTTGTACCAGTGATAAAAACTTGATTTTGTTTAAGTTTGATTTTTTTTTTTGGAGAGAGTACTTTTAGTATAAAATATTTAAAATTGAAGATTTTAAGTGGTTTTATTGACACAACATGTGTGTGTTTGTTAGTTGATCAAAGTACGAAAAGATGCTTCCTTTTATACATGTAAAAGTATCCTTTAAGTGGTCTAACATGATTGCATGATTCTATGAAAAATGAGTGCATTGTATTTGATATATTGCTTTATAAAGTAACATATTTGTTGCTCATTTGTACTTTTAAAATGTTGGACAAATCTCCTATGCTTTTCTATTGATGTTCTGGCGGTCTCTTTCCTTTTTTCTAATTTAGATGTTGCCAATTACATGCCTAATTATCATTATAATTATTGGCTGCTATATGTATCTAAATGATCTTCATATTTCCAAGATTGCAATCTTTCTTTTTTATATAATTTTCAATTCTGACATTGCATTTACATTTGAAAGAAAATGTTATGTCCTTATTTTTTTATAGTTACAATAAAATCACTGTTCATAAAATTCATCATGTTATTTATAAATTCACCATGAGTAAATGTTATATATATTGCATTCACTTATTTGAGTACACTATTTAAATCCACCAATTTGAGTACATCATTTTTTATACTTGTGGCTACTAAATTCTAACACCTTCCAATATTTTTAGAAACAAAGTGAGAAAAATTCAGCCCTTAGGGATAAAAAAACTTCCACACACATCTAGTCATAGAGGAATGGCAAGATTAACTGAGGACATGGTTAGTTAATTATGTATAGCATTAATTAATGGTATTAAATACTTGTAAGTTTATTTGTTTAATGTTGTTCAAAATTTAGAAAAACCAAAGTCCAGATCCAACATCCGTAACTAGAGTTGATGTTTGGATTAAATCTCACATTAAAAAAATGGTGAACCAGTGATCGTGGAAGCTACAAATACTATTTGTAATTTTCTATGTTATCGGTACATTAAAAATTGTATGAAACTATGATAATTTTACCATCATACATATCTGTATGTACTTATTTATGTAGGAGGAGATTAAAAAATTTATAGCCTATCACAATCCAGCTCGTCGCAGAATGTCATAGGAGATGCTCTTGCACATATATTAGGATAAGATAAACCAGGATGGTTAAGGGAACTGGGAAGGGGTTGCACCTTAACTAAGCAAACTTTGTCTCAGTCCAAAGATACAAAACTATCTTAATGTCAATAGAAAATAGCAGAATTGAAGAGTATGGTACATATGTTGGTTGAGAAGATGGTAAACTTTTAAAAGGAATTTATATATGCAAAAATATAAAATAAGGGATATTTCTGTTTCTTACAAATTTAAGAACAATTAAAATATGTAAAACTATTAGTAAACTAACTATGAATAAGATAGATGGGAAGAGATGAAATTTATTCACATCATAAAAGAAAAGAGTTATTTCATTCAAAATTTGATTGATGTAATTATATTACAATTTATCAACAAATAAATAGAACAACCAAAAGCCAAGTGTTACTCGTCTCATACACTAATCACTCCCCAATATTTTACTTCTTCTCAGCATATTTTAATTAATGCATTGAATCAAGATTCACTTTTAGCAAAGTAAAAAATGCTAAGCACAATACTTGATTTAGTCGGTATAAATTATTGTAACAGTTAACGCTAGAACAACTACACCAGTCCACAATTCAACTGGTTATTCATGCTGGTTCTTTAAGAATACGAATAATGTAAATTAACTGCCAACATAATTAATAGCTATTTGTGATTTAATTGTGCATATCCACTTAATTACTCCTAAGATTAAAATATCCTAATATTAGTGCTTTGGGGTAGGGTAAAGACAATTCAAAAGAAGGAAGGACACCTGAATTGGTAAAAAATAATTATATTACTGAAGGCACAACATTTGGATTTTAGTTTTTGATCCAGTAATTAATATAATTTTTGGTTGAATAATTGTAGATTAGTGACAACGTATGTTCACTGTTGAATTGGAATGGAACTTCTGAATTTTTTGCCGAAGCGAGAGTGTTGTCCACTGACCCAAATAAGGTTGTCAATGTCATTCGTATTGGATCATATGCTAATAGCTTTGTTAGATTGCAGGGATAAATCAGATGCTTATTTGTAGACGCCTGCATGTGATATGTCATTATTAGCAGATGCTGAGAATTAGGTAGTAGTATGGCTAGCTAATTACATTAAAATGGCTCTGCGAGGACACTTGAATGAAGTTAGTACAGTAAATTTTACAATTCTCAATAATCTTATAAGTCTTCCATAAATTTAATTTAGAAATATGTCATGTACAATATTTTCACTATATCAATAAACTCTTGATTTACACCTCTCCGTTTTAGAGCAGCAGCACCCAAGACCGCAAATGCAAGATTTATGGTTAGAATGAGGGTGAAGAGGTAGATGCCGAAGGAAGAATCTACGTCGGTGACTCAGAACATATTGTTAATGGAATTCTGATGTATCCATCTACTGTTGTGATTTGGGTGGACAATGTAAAAAATGGAGATGCTTACTTGTGGCGATCCATAGCTGAAATGTCATGCATTAGAGATGCAGTTGGTAGGAAAGTAGCATGGCCACAATTAATATTTGAAGTTGATAAAGAAAATGGAAATGGAAATGTTGTGACTTCTTCCCTAAGAACCACACCCACAATCTTGAAGAAACCACGACAACATGTAAGTAAATATTCTGTAGTTTATATTTTGAAGTATTTTCCCATGAATCGGTTTTTGCACCATTGTCTTCTTCTCCATCTGCAGGTTTTTTTACTTTTTGTTTCTTTTGTTCGAAATTGAATTTGAACCTGAATAATTTAGGAGGCTTTATTGCACAGTAGTTATAGTTGGGACTAGAGATGTTTGGTTGAGTTGTTTATATGGAGAGTAGGGATAAGCAACTGCTAATTTATAAAAGAGACCATGCTCAGTTTAAAGTTGGATTGAAGCTTGAATTTAAAAAATAAGTATATACTATGAAAGTCGGTACCCAGTAGCCTTGTCAATGTATGGAATCCATTTTCCACTACGTGCCCTTAAAGACTTAGTTGCATACTTAATATGTTGGAATGTAATTAATGTATCCATTTCAGCTATGATTAAATAATTATTTTAAACCCTAGACATTATTATAATGTCTGAGAAATTCTTATAGAAAAGTTTTGGATATCGTAAGGTATAACTCTTTTGTGTTTATGTGCAGCGTGGTCTAACGAGATACCTTTATTTTTGAAGGATTTTATAAGTATAGCAATTCATTTGTTTTGAGTTTACTCATACCATATCTAACCCGAAGTTATTTTTCTTTCCCTTAAACTCTTGGGTACTCTAATTTCCGAGTATCTAGGTAGTCCAGGTTTTTACAGATGCATTTTGGAGGAGTATGGAGCAGGAGGCTTCATCCACTATCTAGTTATCTATTTTATTTCCTCTTTGTGTGTATAGTATGTATCAGCATTATGAGGGCAGACAGTTATAAATCTCCCAAGCTGAAGTGAGTATCTATTGTAACTTTGATGTTTCATTTTGGAAGTAACCATATGTATTATCTTATGTTCTATTATATATATAATTTCCTTGCGTTGTGAGATTCTATGTTTCTTTTTTCTTGTCTTTTCTTTTTACCCCAACGACCTATCTTTCAGAAACCTAGAAGATCGGTACACGAATACCGTAGATGTATTAAGTGTCGTCTTTAGGAGTAAGAAAGACAATTCATCACACGTGGTATAAGGGCTTAGGTTGAGCGAACACCTAAGACTTGGTTAGGGTCAACTAATTAGAGATGGGTAGTAATATCATAGATTAAGTTTAGTCTATAAGAGCTCATATTTGTAATTTTTATTCATGTGTGTATATATATATGCACGTATATATATATATATATATTTGAGATATCTTGGTTAGTCTTGATATGTTTTATTTGGTAACCTTTTCCTAAAGATAATCCCGTTTAAATATTCTAAAGTTATCTTATTATATCTAGGTAGTAAGAATGAGTGATATAGGAAGACGAGGGAGGGGAGCTAGTAGCGCCACGACCATCAATGGTCGAGTTTTGAATGTTGAAAAGGTAGGAGCAGTTAAAGAGGCAGCACATGACAACCCTGTGTAAACTTGCTGCCTTGTACAAAGACTATACTAATCTGGAAGGAAAGCCATTGAAGGGCACGGAATCCATTATCAAATTCCAAGCTTGGCTTTGTTCTTATGAAAAGATCTTCAAGGGGCTGGATATTTCAGATGAGTAGAAGTGTTTCTTGACATCTTAGCAATTACAAAATGAAGCATCTGCATGGTGGGAATCGGTAACAACAAACGTCCTAGAGGATGATTTTTCTTGGGCAAGGTTTAAGGAGATGTTTGAAGACCAGTATATGCTCATTGTAGAGAAGACCCATCTATATAGGAGCTTTTTGGATCTCAAGTAAGGAAATTTTCAGTAGTTGAATATGAAACCAAATTGAAGAACTTTGTTGAAGTATTATGTGAAGAGCCTAGCAAGCTAATGAGTGGTTTCCTTTATGCACTTGATTCACCCTAAAAGGAGTTAGGGTCGATATTAGTTGTTAGGGATTTCCTAGATGTTTTTGAAGAAGTTAACAGATTACCTCCACATCGGGAGATTGAGTTTTGTATTAACTTAATTCCTGGTGTGAAACCTATTACTCATCTTATTCTTAAGATGGCTCTGAAAGAGAAAAAAGAGTTAAGATATCAGACAGATGATTTGTTAAGAAAAGGACTAATTATATCAAGTCGCTCAAGTTAGGGAGCAGCTATAGTTTTTGTTGCAAAGCCAGATGGTTCTCTAATACTTTGTGTTGATTATTGTGAGCTAAACATACAGACGGCCCGATACAAGTATCCCCTACCCCGGATAGATGAGTGTTCTACCAATTATATATGCTCGAGTGTTCTCATAAATAGATCTTGCCATAGGATTTCACTAGTTAAGAATAATAGGGGATATTATACCCTTAACAGCATTTAGAGCCGGATTATTTCTTCGAGTGGTTGGTTATTCCTTTTGGGCTAACCAATGCAGCCGCTTATTTTGTAAATTTTATGAATCGGGTTTTTAGAGACGTGCTTAATAAATTTGTGCTGGTCTTTATAGATGATATTCTTATTTATTCTAAGACCAAAGAGGAACATAAACGCCATCTAGAAGTGGTGCTTGAAACATTAAGGAAACACATTTTAAGAGCTAAATTCTCTAACTGTCATTTTTGGCAATCGAAAGTAAGGTTCCTTGGACATGTCGTGTCAAGGGATGGTATTTCGATTGATCCAGAGAAGGTAGCGGCTATTCAAGATTGGAAGACACCGTAGACACCAATAGAGGTCCGAAGCTTCTTAAGCTTAGCATGATACTATAGGAGATTCATCCAAGACTTCTCCAAGATCGCCTCGCAATTGACAAAGTTGACAAAGAAGGATGTTAAGTTTATCTGGACTTCGAAGTGCGAAGAAGCATTCATTGAGTTAAAGAAGAAGTTAACCAGCGCTCCAGTTCTAGCTATTCTAGATGGAGGTAAAGAATTGACCGTGTATACGGATGCTTGTGGCATAGGTTTGGGTGCGGTATTGATGCATCACAAAAGAGTTATTTTTTATGCCAATAGACAGCTGAAGCCTCATGTACGGAATTACGTAACACATGATTTAGAGTTATTTGCTGTTGTGTTTCCATTAAAGATGTAGAGGCATTACTTGTTAGGTGGAATGTTCGAGCTCTTCACAAATCACAAGTCCTTGAAGTATCTTTTCATGTAGAAGACATAAATATGAGGCAAAAGTTGGTTGGAATTTCTGATGGCATATGACTTGGATATTTTATATACTTTGGGAAAGGCTAATGTAGATGCTCTGTGTAGAAATGCAGTTTTTGGTCTTTCGGAAGTTACTCCGACTTTTCTCGAAAGGATTACAAGCAAGCAAAAGGAAGATATTGTTTAGTGAAGATCATCAAGGACATAGGCGGGGGTTATTATAAAAGCTTTGAGATCGATCATCATGGTAGATTGCAAATGAATGGAAGGATATGTGTTCCAAATGTCGGTGGTATTAGGTAATAGGTATTAACTGAATACCATCAATCCAAGCTAAGTATCAATCCTTGTGTTTCGAAGATGAATTGAGATATGAAAGGAGTATTCTAGTGGAAGGGAATGGAGAGGGATATTTCTAATCATGTTAGGAGATGTGTGAATTTCCAGCAAATCAAGGGTGATCATCAAAGGACCGCTAGATTACTACAACCACATGAGATTTCGAATTTGAAATGAGAGCAAGTATTGATGGATTTTATAGATGGTTTGCCTAGATCAAAAAAGGGAAATGAAGGCGTTTAGGTTATTGTCGACCGACTAACCAAGAGCGTGCATTTTATTTCGGATAAACCATCTAAAACTGCATCAAGCTTGGCAAAAATTTATAGGAAGGAGATAGTCTAATTGGATGGAGTTCCAAGTAGTATTTTCAGTGATCGGGATCTAATTTTTACTAGTTAGTTTTGGGAAGTAATGCAAGTAGCTTTGGGAACGAAGCTGAATTTAAGCACAGCATATCATCCTCAAATTAATGGTTAGACAGAGAGGGTGAACCAAGTTTTGAAAGATCTTTTGAGAGCCTGTATCTTGGATTATTGAGGTTCATAGGAGGATCATCTTCATTTAGTTGAGGTTTCTTATAATAACTGTTACTATGCAAGTATTGGCATGCACCCTATGAAGCTCTTTATGGACAGCCGTGAAAATCACCATCATGTGGGTTGAAACTAAAGATTGAGTAGTGCTTCGTCCTGATATGATTCTTTAAGCTACAGAGAAGGTAGCTGTGATTAAAAGGAAGATGAAGGAAGCTTAGGATAGATAGAAAAGCTATGCCAATCGAAGGTGTAGGGATTTAGAATTTTCAGTCATGGACTTTGTGCTTGTGAAGATTTCTTTGATAAGAGAAGTTATATGGTTTGGGAGAGCAGGAAAGTTGGCACCTAGATATGCTAGACCTTTTTAGATTCTTGGGAGGATTGGGCCACTTGGCTATCAAGTTGACTTGCTTGAGAGATTTTCTAGAGTACAATGTTTTTCATGTATCTCATTTAAGGAAATATATGCATGATCTATCATTTATTGTTGAACCAACTATTCAGAAAGATTTGGAAGTGGAACTAAACTTTACCATAATAAGGCATCTAGTTTGCATTGTTGATCGAGATGTGAGACAATTGCAAAATAATTTCGTGAGATTGGTTAAAATTCAATGGATCGAAGATTCTAGAGACTACAATTGGGAAACTAAGGATAGTATAAGAGTGGCTTATGCCGAGTAGATGACATATTAGTAGTATGTCTATAGTATAGATAGTCTACTCACCACTTACGGTGTAGTTGTTTAGTATGTACTCCTTTTGTATATGTTTCATCGTATATAATATATGTCCTATCAGAGTTATCTTTTTGTGTGTTAATTTCGGGACGAAATTCTTTTAAGGGGAGAAGGATGTAATGACCCATAATTTAACAGCTTTAAACATGAATATTTAATATATTTTTAAATGATTAAATAATGGATTTTATAACTCGAATGGACCTCTTTGAAGTAATAATTAATGATGGTAAAGTTGATTTAAAATTTGGTTTACAAAAATAGTTAGTTTAGAGAAAAATTGAAAACGTGACTGAAATCGTTTTTTGGATTTTCAACTTTTCACCGTCTAAAAGTTGTTGGAACATGTTGTGCACACTAGTGTATATGTGTACTTATATATAAATAACAAATGCCTTTGCTAGTTAATTAGTTTAGATAACACATGTTTAAAAATATAATTAAGTTAATAAAGTGGAAGTGGACTTTTTTATAATTTAAAAAGGAAACAAGCACAAAATTTAAGGCACAAAGTACGCACAAAAGAGAAGATGTGATAGAAGAGTGACAACGAGGGTCGGCCGTATGTTACAAGAAGGAGATGATGTGTTGTCAAAATTTTGGTGGAGGATAGTTGATCTTTTATAGAGAGGGGTAATTTAGTAATTTACCATTTTTATTCTCTATAAAAACACCGCTCTTTTCTTTTCCACAATACTTCATTTCATTTTTCCATTTCTTTCTTCTTCCTCTCCACTCTCTTCACTTTACTTCTTCCATTGTTTTACAAAGTAAAAGTTTTAAAAGTTGCTCCTTTTTCTCTTCAAATCCTTAAACAAATCACTAAAACCATTTTATTCCTTTCTACATCACTTATTCACCAAAAACAAACCAAAAACCCCATTTTCTAACCTAGCCGATCCCTCCTAGCCCAAGGCTGAGCATTTTTGACCTTCCCTAGATCTTAAAAATCAATTTTTGTAAAAGAAAGCTAGGTTCCTGTGTTGTTTGCAAAGTTACGGTAGTTTTGGTAAAAGTATTTGTTTGTTTAGGTGAGAGTAAAGCTAACTTAAAAGAAAGTTAAAAAATTCATCATTTTGTTTTAAAAAATTAGGTTGGTCGCTTATGTTTATAAGTGTATTAAATTGTTACTGGTTGGTTTTGTTCCCGCTTGAAAGCGGATAACACATAGGACTAGATGTAACGACCCCACCACGATATTCAAATTAGCAAAGAACATTACAAGTAATGTCGTCTGCTAATACGGAGAATACAGCTTGTTAAGGGCGATCGAATGTGAATATATCTTTATACTAACGCTGACATGTCATTTATACATTTTCACTTAATATCTGAACTGAATTTGATGTGTATAGTATTAATATAAAGTAATAGACACACCGATTTCTCAGAATCAGAACAATATATCATATAAATAATAGTTACAGATCATAGCGGAATAAATCTCAACTTACATATATACAAATTTTAAGTTTGCAAAATGAAATACTAAACTCTATTGTTATACATGTTTAACGACTCTCTAATCTCAATTATAAATCTTATAAACATATTCACAAATTTCCTAAATGAGATAAACTAAAAGGTCAAAAGTTTTTATCTCCTGCTAGCCTAAACATCCAAAGGTTAACTTGTCATTTAACCTGAAAAGTCTTGGCCTGACTTGAGCAAAATAACACCCGGGTTAGACTATCTCTAAATATCCAATAGGGTGAGAATAGAATATAATACAATAATAAACAACATATAAGTAAATACAGATGTCCAGGATATAAAGAGTCAGGAAATTAATTTAACTCAGAACAGGGTTATAAATTTAAGTCACAAACACGAACTTATCACTAAACATAAATCAAAGCTCAAATTAAAATCTCACCTCCAAATAAATACATAAATTCCATATTACTAATTCACCAATTATTGATATTATCTCTAACTAAACCAAAATCTAATTTTTCTTTAAAAATATCTCATTTCTAATAATATTGAGTTATTATACCACTTTAAATATACTTTTGAAAACAAAAGTTATCTTCATTATATTTTTTGTAAACATAACTATATTTTATAAAGCCTCATTTTAAACAATAATTCACAACATTAACACTTCATTAAAAAATCAAATACATTAGTTGATTTAATCATATCTCGAATTTTATATATTAAATTTATTTTAAGAAATGAAACTCATTTCTTAATTAAATTAATTCAACTATTCTCAAAATCTTGATTTAATTTCATAATTTAATTTTACAAATCACAACTAAAATTAATTATCCATAATTAAACTTAATTTATTAAGTTATTAACAACAGTGTTGTTACAAATTCCCCCTTAAAGAAATTCCGTCCCCGCAATTTCCTTAATGAAAAAAAATCCATATTATAGATTTTCCCTTAAACAATTATTTGTTAATTGGTTTCTAATTTCATTTTCAAAACATTCAATTAATACCACTCCAAATAATGCTAAAAACCAAATTTTTAGTTATCAAAATTTTCGAAAATGTCTCAAAAGTATTCTAACACCTTAAATTTATGGAAATTTCGTCAACGTCTCCTTTGCACGGCTAGCATTTCAAAAATTTACAATATGAATATAATTACATAATATACATCTCATCTTAAGGATGAGGCATCCCGTAGGGAAAAACATAAACATGCAATGTAATCTGAGATACGTACCTTATATTTGATATATTAGCGAGTCCACTAATATTCCTTAAGCAAATAATTTATAATCTTTTAAACGATATCTATTTAACTTCATATACCTGCACCTATCTCAAAAATACATATTAGTATTTAATATCAAATTCATATCATATAGGAGATATTAACAATTCATGATATTCCATAACGAAAGAAATTCGTACTTAAATTTCCAAGTTTTAATTATTACTTATGTCAAAATGTCACGTTCGATTTTAGGAACCCCTATCGATAACATGGCGTCCCACATATCGATCATTATTCTTAAACAAAGTCCAGAAAAGTCAACACAATAGTTAATCTCAAGTTTAGATGCATTTATTTTATTATCACTAATATCCATGCATCCAATTTTAAATAAATGCAAGCAAAACAATCAATTCCTAGCAGTCAATCAACCAATCAACCAAACATACATAATCACTTACAACAGAACAATTCAATGTCTGAAATTCCGCTGCGCAACTCTGATTATTCCTAGATCATTTAAATAATAAACTTATTTACTCAACTTTGCCAAATTTCTATTAAAAGAAAATAGTTCACTTTAATTTAATTCATTCCAATTTATTCCAAAATTTTCTCAACTCTAAAAGATTTTATTCATTATTCTCCAAAGGTTTTAATGTCACAAATTTCAATTTTAAATCTTAAATTTTTAATCTATTTACGCCCTAAATGATTATCTTGATAATCATTTTATATCCCTATTTGTAATTAGATAATTAATATAACTATATATCACACACCCAATGGGACAGGACTCTAAGTCATCTAATTCTCGGATCCGTAATATTATATACTATAATGTTCTGACACATCTTTGATACCAAGCTGTAACGACCCTACCGCGATACCCAGATTAGCAAAGAACATAACAAGTAATGTAGTTTACTAATCCAAAGAATACTTCTTGTTAAGGGCGATTGAATGTGAATATATCTTTATACTAATGCTGGCTCGTCATTTATACCTTTTCACTTAAATTTGAACTGAATTTGATGTGCACACTATTAACATAAAGTAATAGACACATCGATTTCTCAGAATCAGAACAATATATCGTATAAATAACAGTCATAGATCACAACAGAATAGATCTCAACTTACATATATACAAATTTTGAGTTTAAAAAATGAAATACTAAACTCGGTTATTATACAAGTTTAATAATTCTCTAATCTCAGTTGTAAATCTTATAGACATATTCACAAATTTCCTAAATGAGATAAACTAAAAAGTAAAAAGTGTTTATCTTCTTGCTAGCCCAAACATCCAAAGGCCAACTTGTCCTGTAACCCGAAAAGTCTCGGCCTGACCCGAGCAAAATAACACCCATGTTAGACTATCTCTAAATACCCAATAGGGTGAGAACATAATATAACACAAGAATAAACAACATATAAGTAAATACAGATGTCCAGGATATAATGAGTCAGGAAATTAATTTAACTCAAAACAGGGTTATAAATTTAAGTCACGGACATGAACTAATCACTAAGCATTGAATAAAAGAATTTACTTACTTAGCATCCTTCAGAAGACACAAGAATATATATTTATTTCACTAACACAAGACATAAGAATATACATTTATTTCACTAACAAGACACAATAATATATATTTATTTCATAAACACAAGACCCAAGAATATATATGTAACGACCCGGATTTTCTGACATTTGATTTTGAATATTTAAATAGTTTTAAAATTGATTGGAATATAAATTAATTTTTGAATATGAAGGTTTTTGTTGAAATTGTAGAATTTAATTAAATTTCAAATATAGCGATCGTCGTAAAACAGAAATAGTTCAAATAATTGAAATTTGAACTAAATATGAATCAAAATGATTTCTAATATGAATATAAGTTCCATATGAATTAGAATTAAGTTAATAAGTTTTAAAAACTAAAATTCCAAGTGATTTGGTCAATTTCTGAAATCGTCGATTTAATCGACGCGTCAAAATAGCGATCTGGGGCACAGTCTTGGAATTCGACGAAACCAATTCCATTGGATCCATAATAGTGTATTATTATCAGATTTAAAATTTCACAACATTTGGATTTACCGTTTGGTCATGCAATCTGAAAACGCCTAGAAATAATTTAATTAGATTTAATTTAAATAGTCGATTCAAAAATCTATCATCCACATACGATCGAATTAGGTTCCGAAACTTGTTCCACTGCGTTCGGAATAGGGATATAACATTAGGAACGCCAGGCGGCATGTCTCGATAGGAGTTCAGGTGTAACAACCCGATATTCTCAACCATTCGCATCCATTATAAGTGCATAGGCAGACACACATGCCGGAGTTGAATTGCTCAAAATATCGCGTTGTAAATAAAATTTGGCAAATCTCAGAATATACAGTAAATAAATATAATCACAGATCACAGACACAGAGTAAAATAATGCAGCGGAAGTAAAAGAAATAGTAGTTCATGAAGCTACTATCTAAATATGTCAGAGTTACATAAGATACAACAGAAGAAATAGAGTACAACAAAAGTCTCAATAAAATAACCAAGTACAAGCTGAGTAGAACAACGGAATTGAAATAGATAGGACATGACAAGCAGATAATCTCCAGCGATTCAAATCTCCAAGAGAGTGGAAATCCAAATCTGTGAATAACTTAGGCTGACCCGAGCGTAAAGCAAACACAAAACACTCAAGTCAGGACAATATATACTTATATAATGTAAACCAACTCAAGTGAACTGTAATAAAGGTACAAGTAACTTAGAAGATGCTTGAGACCGCCCATCCTCTAAGGATCCGTTAAACTATCTACTATGTAGTAATATTCGATATTATAATAGTGTCTAAATAAGTAAAGTATAATCATAAAGAAAATAGCGTTAAGGGGATGGAGAACCTTAACGCGGTCGGATCTTAAAATCATAATCGTAGTAAAGCTCGATATGGTAGGTGACACGGCACAACTAGGCAATGCCAGGGTAGATATACCAATTACGCACACGGACTGATGGATACGCATAGCAGCCACTACCGTTCCACCTCGAACAACACTCCCAAATCGGAGGATGGCCATCTAATCAATCACAAGTAAGAGTATAATATCGAAGAAATGTGTCCGAGAAGAGGTGCTACCTCACTGGTCCGAGATCGCTCCTGTTTTAGCCACCTTATGCCAACTCACGGGAGTTGGGTCCACGTAACATACCTTAAGAACGTCGCCACCATCCTACTTCATTCTGGAATCTCCACCACGTACACGGTTGTCAAAGTGGTTTTCGGTATCAACAGAGAGTATGTCCATATCCAATCCCGGTCTCTTTAACAACCAATCGTTATTATAACCTGTGGTTATAAGTTTAAAAACAGTTTATATTTCGAAATAGAATATCATTTCAAATCCAAATCTTTATCAAAATAAAGATTAAATCAATTCCAAACCATTTCCATATTTTTAAAATATCATATCATTTCAAAACTTCATTTCAAATCATTTTAATATTCCAAAATATCATTTGAGTTCAAATCTAAATATTCAACTTTAAATACCTTTTAAATTTAAAGATATACTTCATTTATTATCATTTCAAGTCACCTTTTAAATAGTTTATATTCCAATCAAATAATTCATTTAAACCTTTTAAAAGTGTAATTATTATATTTTCAAATCAAGTATTCAATTTCCAAAGTTTCAAACCATTCTGAGTTCGTTTACTAAGTCAAAAATCCTAATTATTAAAATTTTAGCATTTCACAGCATTTAAAAACAACTGCTATAAGTTATATTTGAAAACATTTTTAATTCAGCAAAGACAGCACTTAAAACTGCTGTTAAAACTCAGTTTTAGTTGAATTATAGTTCAAAACAGAAAAGACAGCATTTCAGAAGTGCTGCGGTAGTTCAGATTTCAAAACAAGGGTTAAATTTGGTTTCAGCAAAGACTGCAGACCGTTATAGCATTTCCAGAGAATGCTATAATAGCCCTGAGTTCAATATTAGCCTATAAGTTCAATTACAGCAACTACAACATTTCAGATATGCTGTAATAGCTCTTTTTACACAAATTTAGTTCAAAACAGAATCTATAGCATTTCTGAATGCTATTAAAAGTTAATTTCAGGTGTTAGTGTATTTCCAACAATTAAATAACTTTAATTTAAAACACATAAACATTTTAAAAATCATATTTTAACATTTAAAATGTTCATTTACATATCGTTTAACATATATCTTTTCATAATAAATTTCTTATAATAAAATCCAATTTTCAACATTTTACTTAATAAATTTAAGTGTAAAAGTTTCCAATTCTTCACATTTCAACAAATAACTTAACATTTCAAATTTAAATTACCATTTCACAAATTTAACTAAATTTCCAATTTTATTTAATTAACTTAACCCTTTAATTAAAACCAAATTTCACATTTCCTAGTCAAGTTATATATTAAAAGATCACTTTTAAACATTCACTTATTTAACCACTTAAATTCATAGAAAAATCAATAATACTTTAATAAATCACTTAAATTCAAATTTAATCAAATTATCATATTTACCATTTCCAAATAAAATTTAATATCCATTTTATTTATATAACTTAAATATCATTTTTAACCAAAATTCCAAATTTCCAACTTAAGTTATATTTCAAAAATCCAGTTAAACCATTCATTAATTACATTTTTAACACATGGAAAAAAAATCATAATTTCTTTATTTTAAAACATTTCAAAATCTATTTAAATCAAATTTCATAAATTTATAATTTTTTTAAAATACTTAAAAATATTCAAAACACTTTATAAAATAACCACGGGCCTGTATATAATTTTCTAACCTAGGTCAAGTGATACGGATATGTATCATTTCAATCCGCAGTTAAAAAAATGAAAAATCCGGGTTTTATCATTTCAAACCCGCAATCCCAAGTTAAAATAAATTAAATAAAAATCGTTCAGGCCTATCATTTCAGCCCATAACAATTTTTCCCTATTCTAAAGTCCGTTCGGGTATGTATCATTTCAACCCATAGTGATTCTAGTCTACAGGGAACTTGCAATGGTGATAACTGATATAAATAACAGAATAACATTAAATAACAGTAACATATGATATAACAGGTGTATAAACATCATATGATCATAATATAGTCAAGTATAACATGATAATATATTTCTACAGATTCACAGGGTGTCAATTTACTATTTATATAAGTACATATTGTCTGGTGAGAATAACTCACTTGTTTAAGCTGGAGATGACGACCAAACACACAACACAGAATCTTTGAAGGCACGACAACATGAATATGATTTGAGAGTGGAGAGCCAAATATAATTGCCTTGTATACATATAAACAAAACAAGACAATGTATACATAAATATGTAACACAAAACAATATCGAAATGACTTGAAATAAAAAGCAACAGAGGGCAAAGTGATTCGACCTTTCTTTAACCATTCAAGAGCTTGACCAAGGGGATCTTTTGCTCAGCCATAGCTGGACATAATCTCAGGTTATGGCATCAAAATAGCATGGCAACAAGGAGATGATGATGGTAGGAGTTACATATGAATAAGACAAAGGGTCAAGGCAAAATAAGTGGAGTTTTGGTGCATTTTTGGCTCATCCAAAGGCAAGTGGGGCTCGGCCCTTGCATGGTTCAGGTCTGGACAGTAAATGGAGGGGTGTGGGGAGGTCCGGAAAAGGTGGTGGTGGCGGCCTATAGTGGTGGCCAAGGTGGTGGATGAAGGTGGTGAAGTAATAGTGGTGACTAGTGCATTGTTTTGGAGTTTTTTTGACATTGTTTTGGGGTGTAGGCTCATCTAGATGGCCATGGCCTGATCTGGTCAGAGGGGATTGGAGGAGGAGCTGCTGCAGATGATGGTGGAAAAGGTGTTGGAGGTGGTGGCCGTGGCTATGGAGAAGAGGCCATGCAAATAGAAGAGAGAAACAAGGCAAAATAGCATAGAAAAAGTAAGAAAAAGTAGAAAGAAGAGAGGGATTTACCAAAAAAATTTGCAAGATGGAGGCCATTATTTTTTTTAGGGTTTAGGAGCTTTGAAAATTCGTGAATAACATGAGGAAGTCGTCTGAAAAAGATTGGGGGAATAGAACAGCAAAAATAAAATAAAAGATGTATTGATTGAAAAAGAAACGGTAGAATTCAAAAGGACTAAGCACATAAAAGGTATCAAACTCTTCATATATCTTTAATTCCTTTTTATAACTTTATATTTCTGGAAATGATAATAATCCCAGATAAAATTTCGAAATTTTATCAAAATATAATAATTTATATAAAGGGGCATTTCACCAGAAGGACAAACTTTGCAGTCCGATTAGTTTCTAGGACACACATTCAAAGAAATTACTTTCAAGGCCAAAATCAGCAAAATAATTACTTTCAAGGACAAAGTCAGCATTCCAATTACTTTCAAGGACATAATTTCATAGGTTTTTAGACCATAGAAACTAATTATTTTATGTTTTGTCCTTGAAAGTAATTATTTCAGTTGTGTGTCCTAGAAACTAATTCCACTTGCTAAAGAGGCCCTTGTGGCTAATTTCCACTTATATAAATATTTATCAATCATATAAAGTTAAATTAAGAAAATAGCTAAAAATAGTAAACTAGTCTAGAAAATTTGAAATTGAATAGAATAAATTTTAGAAAAATTCATATGAGCTTGTAATATATTTCTAAACATAAATAATAACATAAAATAAAAATATATTCACAAAATAAATATTTAAAATTTAATTTACATATAATTTTTAATGAAGAAAATAGCAGAAAATAGGGAAACAGCCTTTAAAAATAGAAAATCATCATAGTAAATTTTGGAAAAATTCTATTATTATTTTTGAAAATATTTAGAGATGAAAATATACATAAATTAACATATTGAAACATATTAAAATAAAATATAATAAAGAAAAAGTAATTTATACAATTTAAAATAGACAAAATTGTTAAATAAACAGTTTATACTAAAAAAATTGAAATGTACATAACTTTTACATTTTAACTCCGTTTTCAACGAAACGAAAAGTAGTGTTCAAGTTATTAAATCTATTTTCATAATAAAAGATAAAATTTAAAATTTTCAAACTATTTAAAATTTAAATTTAAAAGTCAAAGTTTGACTATTTGACCAAAATTCACATTTTCTGGAAATATTAAATTTAGTCATATTTGGAATTCAAATCCACATCAAAATCAAAGTTTATACTTAAAATAACAAAATTTATTCTTTTTCATAAATAAAGCTTTTGAATCTGGAAAAATCAATTTAAAAATATTTGAAAAATACAGGGTTGTTACATCAGGATCTCGAGTTATGGGAATGAGATATTTTAGAATAAAATAATAATATATATTCAAAGTCAACCCTCAACCGTTTAGCGTCACATATCAGCTGACCTATCTTATTCGAGCCGACCTACCCCTTTGTTTCTTCCATCATTTCCCCTTTATTTAATGTTGTAACGACCCTGAATTTTTGACATTGGAAATCAGAATATTTGATTGATTTTAAAATATTCAAGAGTGAATTTCTAACTCGAATTTCAAATATCAATATTGATTGGATAATTTAATTCTTGAATTAAACAATTAAAAGTTGGGTAAAATTTTGAATCTTTAGTTTTAAGCTGATTAAAAATATTTTCAAGGCTTAGAAAATTTATATTGATAATACTGAAGATAATGGGACTTTCAGAATTGAATTTGAAACTGTTTTGTTCAGTTTTGAAATTTTATCGTTTAAATCGATATTTAAAAATAGCCTTCCGAGACACAGTCTCGGAATTCGACAAAACCAGTTTAATTGGATCCGTAATAGTGTATTATTATCGGATTTCAATTTTCGTAATGTTTGGAGTGATCGTTTGGCCATACGATAAGCAAACGCGCTGAAATTAGATCGAGAATTTAATATTATAACTGGTCCAAAAAGCTATTTTCTCCATACGATCGAATTTGGACTCGGAACCTTTTCCATTGCGTTCGGAATAGGCATATAACATTATAAATGCCTAGCGGCACAACTCGGTAGGAGGTTGGGATTTTTAGCTACGTAATTCGAGACGATTGAAAATAAAAATATAATATATCTTCCATCAGCTGAAAATTTTTCCCATCAGCCTTTCATTTCAGCCTCATTTTTGTCTCTCCATCTTACTTCAATTCTTTTCATGTCTGAAACCAGATAACAAATAAAAGAAAATATTTCGTCCCCGTCTTCATTTATAAAATGGAAATATGAGAAACAAACAATGGCCGAACGATTTTCGTTCAAAATTGCGTCATCCCCTTTTCCTTTCCGCTCAAGTTCAAGCATTGAATCATGGCAGCAGTTCGAATCTTCCACCTCTCCTCTAAAATCAATCGAATCGATCCTCGTTCAAAGAAAAATGGCGAACGAACTCACGAAATCGCGAATCACGGCATCTTCTCAGCTATAGATCGAGGGGTTGTCGTGCCGGCATCTCGAGGTTTGGGAAGGAATGGCGCGCAATGAAATCGAGCTCGAGGTCGTGATGGCCTAGGGCGTTGCGGTGGATTTGCGTCGAAGAAAGGGGTCGCGTGCGAGAGTCTTGATTGGCTTCGGAAGTTCGTGATTGGCCTAGGAATTTGGGATTGGGTCTGTGGCACACGGCGTCGGGGTTGATCGCGATGACGATCTAGAGGGACTGACGCGAGAGCAGTAAGGTATAACTGGCTGTTTCAATTTAAATATAATACATTTGAAAGTAAACAGAGAAAAAGGAATTACAGCAAGATATATAAATGTACAACTTATTTATTTTAAATTGATAGTGTATATATGAATATATATATACAGTATAACAGATAAGTATAGTTGAGATTATTTCTTAATTTGAATCTTGATATCTAGAGAAAAGATTTTTTTTCCAGATCTTTATTTTTACACACATGTATTTATATATATATATATATATATATATATATATATAAAGTTTTAAAAGTGTTCAGGAGAGAAATTTCTATTTGGTTATGTACTGAAAGGTATAATGTAGATATAAGTACATCTATATTAGCACATACATATTTTAAAATATTATTTTAAAAAATAATAGGATCGGTGAACAAATTGTTAAGTTAACCTATTTAATTTATTCTAGTTATTAAAAAAATTTAATGAGGAAATTATAAGTTTGAATAAAATTATTAGTTAATTAAATAATTTATAAAGGAGATTGAGTTTAAATAAAATTCTTAGTTAAGTAAAACTATCAAAAGGAAATGAATTATTTGAATTATTTCGAATATTAATAAATTGTATAAATGTTTATACAAGGTTTGAAACCATGAAGAAATGGTCAAAATGGAAATGGGATTGCAAAATAAAAAGCAAAGGTGAGATCTTCTCACTCAAATTAAAATTGAATTGCAGTTATTGATTAATTGCCTGATTGTGATAGTATATATAGTAGTATATAGCAATATATATATTGGAATATATATATATATATTGGAGTTGTTGATTTCCCGCATTATATAGCGGATGAGACCCTATGCGCAGCATAATAGCGGATGATATTTTATAAGTCCCATATACCGCGATATTCCACCTCGAAGTGGAATGGGTATTTAGTTTTTGTGCTAACATCTGTGGATGCAGGGAAACAGGTTGGAGGGATCTAACTAGATTCCTCAAATTTTATGAATTTGTTTCATATGTTGTATGAATTTGTTTCATATGCTATGTGATGATTTATTGATAATTTGTGAATGATTATATTGACGATTGAATGTGTTGAAGGCTATAATTTAGCCGAATGTATTTTTGGTATCGTTGGATACTAGAAATAAATAAAATTGGATTTTTGAAATTAAAGTAAGAAATTTTAAGTAAATTTCTTTTGAAAGAATTGGGTGAATTTAAAAGTATAAAGTTGATTTTTGAAATCTTATCGAATGATTTCCAAAATATGGGAAAAGATATTAATAAGTGGGTTTTGAATAATATTATTTAAAAGCTGAAGAATTTCTTGAAAATGGAATTTTAAATAATTTGGAAAGAATAAAGGAATTTATTTAAAAGGTGATAAATTTGTTGAAATCCAATTGATAATTGATTTGGTATTGGAAAATAAATCTTTGGGAAATTAATAAGATAATAGATTTAGGGTTTGAATGAAAATTTATTTTGTGCTGAAATAAACTTAGAAATCAATTTATAAATGCTTTGTTATTTGAAATAAACTTGGAAATCAATTTGTAATTGATTTAATGTTTGAAATAAATTTGGAAATCGATTTGGAATCGATTTGGTGTTGAAATGAAATTTGAAATCAATTTTGAATTTGATTTGGTGTTTGAAAGTGAATAATTGGAAATCGATTTGAAAATCATATATCGGTGAAAATTTGGATATTTAAATTCACAATGGAATTTATAAAGGAAAAAGGGAAATAAATGATATCGGAAATTTTATTCCGAGAGTGTGAAATATGATTTGAAATCTGTTTTCAAAGTGATGAAGTGTGGAAAATATGATTCGAAATTTGTTTTCAAAGTGATGAAGTGTGGGAAATATATATATCTTGTGAAGATATTTGGAAAATAAACAATTTGGGAAAATTATTTAAATTGGTTGATTGTTGTGAATGTTGTTGATAGTTAAATAACCGACTATCAATATTTGCCTTTGAAATGGCATTTGAATTTGTTTTAAAATAAGCGCTCATTATTCGGTTTAGCCGGGAGAATACTTTGTGTCATAAAACCCATTCCGAATAATGATACGACATTATGAATTGCAATTGAAGACCAGTGTTGAAGACCGGGTATTTGCGAAAATGAAAGGACAACCTGTCGAATGTCTCTGCACCGAGTTGCTCCAGTATAGATATTTATATCACTCTTCTTGTGATGGGAAGTCCGGACGTGATTAGTGAATATCCGGATTGCAAGGGCTTCTTTGGAAGTGCCTTCGGTTCTGTTCGAACCCGGAACAGACTTGTATGGTTGTTTGTCTGACATTACACTTTGAGATATAAAGCTGATTTCTTTCAAATACATTTCTGTTGGTGGCGGAGAATTTATTCTCTTAGCTTAACACCCTTCTCTGAGACGTACGAGCTCAGAGGTTATGCAGTTGAAGGTTATCAGTGATATATTCCCAATTTGGTAGTGTGGCATGCTGAGTGTTGCTGATCATTTGTTGATCAAAGCATGGCTTTGTGAAAAAGCGTAGCTTTGTGGACGAGACCTCATTGGACCTCACAACCCGAAAATGATCGAAACAGGAAAGATGCGGCAAGGTTATGAGGGTCGCGCCCTTTAGGGTATGTCATTTCCTTCTGGAAAAAGGTGATATTATGGTATGGAGCCCAGATATTTACCTGTGTGGTTGCTCCAATCTCATTTACTGTGTGATTGTTGCTTTGTGATCGAGGGCCCTCGGATAAAGGTCCCAAAGGACCGGGGGTGGCATATTCGTGTAGTAGTTACCTAGTGTAAGGGGTAACCCGGCCTTGTGTTGGCAGAGAGCTTGTTAGTTCTCGGGACGTCCATCCAGAGGCATACCCATGTGGCAGTAGGAAGTTCCTTAGCCTGACCATTTGTTGGAAATCCAATTCCCAATATGAACCTTGTACGGTTTTAGTTGTAGAACCTGCCAGTTACTTATGGTGGTCACCACTGTTTAGATGGTAGCTATAGTAGGCATAGTTCGGAATGTCTATGCTGGCTAAGATTAATATTATACTTTTGAAATGTTTTCCACACTAGACATTAATAATAATATCAACTGATTTTTCATAGTAAGCATCTTTGACTATCATAAGGAGAAATCTCCTCCAATTCTGCGTATGCATTGTGTGTGTGGCGGGAGGCCTTATGGTAGTTTCATTTTCCAAAAGCATTACGAATTTCTTTTATTTTCTTTGTGAAGATAACTGTTTTAAGATCTCACACCAGTCACCACGACTAACTCGGAGTTTATTGTTCCCTTTTTAAACGCTGGGTGCCCATAATTTTCCACACGGGCAGCCTAGAGTTATGTTATCAGGATATTCTGGATATTCTGGAGCTTTGGAGACGAGCTGGATGGCGAGACGTACACTCGTACTTATTTATTTATTCCGCTATGTATTCTGTATGGGGACAAGTTTATATAACTGTCCATTGTTGTATTGAGTTGTATATTGACTCTCATTGTTGTATTGTATAGACTGATATAGTTCTTTGTTTAAAAGACTAGTGATTATCTATTATATATTGTCCCGCTGCGAATGTGAGATTCTGATATTGTTTCTGTTTCTGTTTTTCTGTTCTTTCTTTTCTTCTATCTTCTTCTACCTCTTCTTTTAACCCTAATGATTCGGTTTTCCGGCATCCGATTGCGCGGCATTTGATACAGTGGACGTATTAATGTCGACTTTTGAGCGTCGAAAAGTCGAAACGTTACAAATGTGGTAGAACAGAGAAATTCATCGTTTCTTTTAAAAAGAAATTGTCCCTCCATCCTATGGTCCAAAATCAATGGCGCCAATTGAGGTCGACTCAAGCCGAGACTTCAACAACAATAGTGTGCGCGTGGGGGAGCTCAACTCACTAAACGACTATGATGTGGTTTGGAGGAGCGTGGCGGCAACAGTTTGGCCACGATCGTCTCAGTTAGAGGGTTCAGTTTTGGGTCACCTTGCATCGAACGGTAGCTCGCGTGCGTTGGCGTGACCCTAGGGGGTTGCGGTCAGGGTTGGGCGAGCTTGGGTGTGAGTGCGGCGGCGGTCGTTGTCGTGGGGGGTGGGGGCGCATGATTCTCGAGTTCAGAAAAAAAAGAGTCGCATGCGTTTTTGGGTGGCGTAGCCTATGACAATGGAGGCGGGGGGAAATCGTGATTGGAATGGATGCAAAAAGCTTTGCTTAAAACCTAGGTAGTTAGTTTAAATGATTACCGTAATTAGGAGATTAATTTTAGGGACAGTTTGGCACAGGTCCCTAATAAGTTTCAACATACACAAAAACCCCAGTAAAATAAAGTTTGTAAATTAGGTCCCTAAAATTAAGTTACTGAATAATGACATACACTTATGCAATTATTCAGTGAATAATTGCAGACATTTATGCAATTATATCAAAAAATTGCGGAAAATTCCGCAATTATTCATCCAAAAAATTGCGGAAATTTACGCAATTTTTTCAAAAAATTGCGGAAAATTCCGCAATTATTCACCCACAAAATTGCGGAAATTTACGCAATTTTTTCAAAAAGTTGCGGAAAATTCCGCAATTATTCACCAAAAAAATTGCATAACTATATGCAATTACTTAGTAACTTAATTCTAGGGACCTAATTTACACACTTTTTTTACTGGGGTTTTTGTGTATTTTGAAACTTACTAGGGACCTGAGCCTAATATTCACTTAATTTTATTTTAAAAACCAAGTCTCGTAAATATTTAACCTTTTATAACGAGGCAAAAATCGAACAAAGTCAGTAACATTGGATTCGTAGCGGTTAAATATACAATCTGGAATTTTGGATTAAATCGAACGTGGTTCGATTTAATTCAAATCTGGATGTTCGGCAAAATTGAAAATCAAGGTGAGTAAATCTCACTCATTTGGATTACTGGATTTAATTTATAATAATTAAAAATTAATTATTGGATGATTGGTTGAGTTGATATATTATATATATTAGTGTATATATTAGTAGTTGGATATATTTCCCGCTATTAGAGCGGATGAGACACTATGCGCCCCGCATAATAGTGGATGACCCTATATTACCACGATATCCCGCCTCGAAGCAGGATTGGTATTTTATGTTATATAACATCTGTGCTTGCAGGGAAGAGGTTGGAGGGATCCAACTAGATTCCTCAAATATATTGATTGTTTTCCATATATAGTAGTATATGATGTGTGTGGATAATATGTTATAGATTATGTTGTGGTTTGAATTTGTATTGGATGCTATAGTAGCACCCGCCTAAATTTTGGTATTTTAAATAACATAAATAATATTTTTGAATTTGAAGAAATTAATAGGAGATTTTGAATATAAAATATTTATATTGAAATTGGATTTTTATCGATAAAACAATAATTTGATTTTGGGTTTGTAATTAACTATTCGTCAAAATATTTTAAATAGAGATTTTAAAATAAATTATATAAGGAATTTTTAACCATGGATTTTTTAAATGATATTTCTATAATATGGATAAGGAGTTTAAATCAATAATTAAAATGGATTTGAAAAATAAATCGGATTTATAAAGTGATAGGTTTTAAATGAAGTTTATAAATGAGAATGTTTTATAAAAAGTGAAATGCGATTGAGTTTATCAATTTATAAATGATGGTTATAAATAGAGTGAAATGATCATCATTTGATAAATTTGGAAATATAAATTCACAAGAGTGAATTTATAACAAGAAGTGAAAATCGGTTTTGAAAGAAGTAGTGGATTCTATTTTTGAAATGTGAATGGTTAGGGAATCGAAATGGAATTGATGTGTTATGAATCGAGAGGGATTTATAAATTGAAATTGGTTATTGGGATATTTTTATCAAGAAGGTAAGTTTGTTTTAAAAGGGAAATTTTATTTATTCAAATTATGTAAATTAAAGCTGTTTTAGTATTGAAATATTTCGGAAAGTGGATTTTTCAAATATTTAATATTAATTGAAATAAATTCTAAAGTTTTTATAATCAGTTTTGTAATACGATTAGTTTTATTTAAAAGTGAGTTGGAAATGAGTTATTGATGTTTTATTTAAAGTGTTTTAATATTTTAAATAATTACTTAAACATGTTTTAAAAATAAATTATTATTCTTTAAAAATACTTATCATATACATATAGAATTTTGAAATGATTATAATTTATTTATAAATCCTCTCGAGATGTGTAAATGGGGTTTATTAACGGATATGATTTTTTTAAGAGAAATTTGGCACTGGAACTCTAGAAACTTAAGGAAACTTCCAAAATGTTGAAATACGAAAACTTCGAAAATGAATTAGAATCCATAAAAGAAGTTAGAAATGGGCAGTTGAAATTATAGACAAGGGTAATCGATCTTGGAAATTTTTAAAGTAAATTAATTAGTGAATTCTGGAAACTTATAGAATTCATTATAAATGAGTTAAGGAATTTATAGATAAATTGTAAAGGATTTGAGAAATAGGGAATAAATGGAATCTTTCCTAAGTATCAGAAATAAAATGATTTTAGGAAAATATATTTATAAAAATTTCCTAAGTATGGATATTTAAAATGATTTGGGAAATATACTTATAATATTTCCGAAGTGTTGAAATGAAGGGTTTGGAAATATTTAACTACGAAATGGTTCTATAGAAATATTTTTCCTAAATAATGGATTACAAAATTGAAAATTTGAAACATTTCTAAGTATGTATTAGATTCGAAAATATCCTATTATGGATATAAGTATTTGAAATTTTTTTTAATTACTGAATATACTGGAAGAGATTTGAATATATATATCTTCGTAAAGATATTTTGAATAAATATTTTGGAAAATTTATAATATGGGCCTAGTGACTGCTTATGTGTGAAACTGATAGTTAAATAACCGACTATCAAATCTGGCCAAATTCATTGATCGTTTCGAAGAGAACGGGATCAGATTTAATTATCTGAATACCACTTCGATTCGATTTATGCATTACGAATTGTAATATCGTGAATATATTGAAGACGGTGATTTTGGAATTCGGTTTGTTCATACCTAGAACAATTTGTATAGATGAATGTTATCATTTGCTTCATGGTCTGGAAGGCAGTGTTATCATTCCAAGTATGAATGCTATTCTTAAGGTAATATGTAGCCTCGAGCCTCATTAACCAGAAATGACTAAAACAGGGGAGATGCAGCAAGGCTAAGTGGGTCGCACTAAAGTAGGGTCTATTTTCACTTTTCTAGATTCCCTCGAATATATATATATATATTAATTATGGATATAGCTGTGCATGAAAAGAGAGCGCTCAATTAGGGTGGGAACACCTGGGTGATAACATATTTGGTACTATCCAATAAGGGGTAGGCCGATCTTGTGTTGGCAGGGATCGTTAGGTACGATCTAGGTACATTTTCTAGAGATGTACTGCGACGGGCGGTACCCCAGTAGCCCAGTCATTGTATGGAATCCAATATCCACTACGAGCCTGTACGGTTTTGATTGTGTCCACCTATGCTGAAACGTGAGATGCAAGCATTTCAGCTATTTTCTATAGACACTATTATAATATCAGATGATTTTGATATAAAATGTTTTGGTTATCGTAAGGTAAAAACCGTCGTATTTATGTGTGGCGTGGTCTTATGAGATACCTTTGTTTTCAAAGGATTTTGATAACAGTAAAAAAACAAATTGAGTGTGTTTTCCCACGTTGGTTTTCCAGACTGACTCGGGTGTTATTTTATTATAATGCTCGGGTCAGACCGAGTATTACACATCTAGGTTAGGATGCTATGGAGCACAGGAGACGTGCTGGAAGAGTATCAGGCGTATTCCACGTACTTGATTATATTTTCGCTATGTGAGTCATGCTGTATATTCAATATTTGTGAGGACAAGTTATTATAACTGTCCAGATTGATTGTTGATTGTTGTGCTCTGATGATTGTGTGTATATTAACAACTACAGATTCTTTTGTATAAAAATCTGTTATTATATACTATATTTTTTTCCACTGCGATTTGTGAGATTCCGTGTTTTTGTTTCTGTTTTTCCTTCTATCCTCTTCTTTCTCTTAGTTATTCATCTTTTCGTACCATCTGTGTTGGATAAAGTGTGATTTAATGTCAGCTCAAAGGGTACTGAATGATGGGTCGCTACATGTGGTATCAGAGCGCAAGGTTAAGTGAGAACCTTGGCTTTGGTGGGGATTACTCATTAGAGACAGGGTCAGTAGTACCTTAGAATGAGTTTGAGTGTATTAATAGATATGAGCGCGTATTTTCTAGTGAATATAAATTGTTTTATATTGTGTTGACTTATCAGTTGAGTGTTTATGAATTCTGGTCGGTACAGTCTGGACAACTGTATCGATAGGGGTCTCTGAACTCTGAACAAGTTAAATCGACATAGTATTGTTTTAAAGTGGGTAAATGAAATAATTTTACCCAAATTATAATTTGATATAAAAGAAACTTTCTGAAATTATTATAGTATATTGATGTCTTTGGTTGTTATTATTATAATCAAAACTAGATTATAAAAAATTGAAATGGTTTATATAACCAAATAGAAATTGTATAAATATGATTTATACAAATGAGTAAAGCTAAAATTGGATTCAAACCAGAATTTGGAAAATTAAATCCCGGAGATTCTTGGAAATGTTTTCCAAAGTGTTTTGAAATGAATAATCGTAATATTATTTGGAATATTTCTGAATGGAAATTGTTTTAAATGGATTTTGATGGTAATAAAAGCATTGAACTCACTTCAGTCATTGGAAAATAATCTTGGTGATGCCTATAGCATCATCAGTATTCATTTTCGAGTTTCTAAGTGACAGGTTGCTACCATTATTATTTGTTTTGGACTTATTTGGTAAACAAGTTTTGTTTTAAAAATTATAAAGTTCAACCAAATTTTGCAGAAACAAAGTTCAACATAAAAACTTGACTCAGAAAAAGATCCGGCAGCATTTCGTTGCCGGAGATGAAAGTTATGGACAGCCAAAGTTGGCACTTCAGGCCAGAAACGAAAATAGAGTTTACAGTGAATAAACTTTTGCATAGGCAGCAGATTGAAGCAATTTCTCGAGCGATTTAGCTAGTATTTGAGCTAGTATTTGTGAGAAAATACTAGCTAAATCACTTGAGAAATTGCTTGATTATGCTGCCTATGCAAAAGTTTATTCACTATAAACTCTATTTTCGTTTCTAGCCTGAAGTGCCAACTTTGGCTATCCATAACTTTCATCTCCGGAACCGAAATTCTGCCGGATCTTTTTCTGAGTCAAGTTTATATGTTGAACTTTGTTTCTGCAAAATTTGGTTGAAAAATATCATTATTGTACCCCAGTCTAGTTCTCATATAATTGAATCTTCAGCTTTCAAAAAAAAGAATCAATGAATTCCGACTAGAAATGAAAAAGTTACACTGTCTCAAACATGGACTCAGGCCATGTTTGCAACAGTTCAAAAACCAAAAATGCACAGGCCTGAAGACCATCTTGGGTTCAACTTCCAGGCATAAAACAGAGGGCCAAATTACCTCAGATTGAATTGATATGGATAAAACCAGATTTGGTTTAAATAAAAAAAAGTGTGATTTGGTATATAAAAGGGGTATATATATTTGATTTCAAAGTTATTTGAAATAAATACTGGGTGTTTGAATTCTGGAATCCTTATTTAAATGTTTTAGAAAATATCAGGAAATAAGTTTTGGACTTATAATTTGGGAATGATATAAATAAGAAAGGAAATTGTGAATTTCAATATGAAATTACAAATTTAACTTAAGTAAGTTAAATGGATTGAGGTAATAAGAGAATTGTAAGGATTAAAATTTAACTTAAGTTAAATAAAATTGGATTTGAAAATATATAGAGTTGAGTTTAATATAAAATTTGAGTTGTAAAGTGACTATATAACTATAAGTTATAAATTTTGAATGGAATAAAATTTAAGTGAAAAATTATGAAATTGTGAATAAATAAGTTTAAATAACTTATAAATATGAGGAAATTGATAAATGGAATAGGTTCGAATATAAATAAGACTCGACCTAAAATGGTAAGTGATTTAAAGATGGTTTTAGAGTGTGGTTTAATTAGAATTGAATTTAAACTTAAGTTTGCAATAGAAACAAACATAAATTTATTATAAACTTAAGTTATTATTTTATGAACGATCCATTATTTGAGTTTGCATGGAATAAATTGATAAAATAAAATTGGTGAATGGAATTGGAATTGACTTGTGATGAGTTAAAATTAAATTAGTATGGAAATGGATTTACGCAAGTGAATCACATAAAAATCATTTGGAATGGAATAAATGGTTGATAAATCGAGTGGAAGTGAATAATTAAATGTTTGAACCTTGTATTTGGTTATAAATTCTAAACATTCATGTATAACATGACGTGTTAATGAAACTTATGCGTTTAAGTAGTTAGATGAATGAAATGTTATTGAATTTGCTGTTTATGAAACTCATGTGCTTTATTTGAGTGAGTACATGTGACGCCCCACCTCTATACTCACGCTAGCCAAGAACACTACTGGGTAATGCTGTCAACTAGCACAAAGAATAAGGCTGTTGAGGAGCGACCATCCATGCAATTGCCTTGTGCGAGCACCGATATGTCAGATAATATAACATGCATTTCATTTCAGGAGGAAATTCGACATACCGACACAAACTCAAAGCTACTACACAGTGGCTAAGTGGACCTCGGAAACAAATATAGAAATAAACATAACATAAATCAGTCACAGACGTTCATATCACAAAGGCGGAAACAGATATGAATATATAACACCAAAAAGGTGTACATCAGAGTAATGGTCAGATAAGATCCACAATATCACAAAAGAATAGATACAAGCGCTAGACAAAGAATAAGTATACATCATGGAGTCTATATCTCGAATGTATAACAACAAAAACTACAAATGTAATGTAGTTAGACAAAAGTCAGAAGATGATTCCAGATAAGGAGTCAAGCAGGAGCACCTGTAACATCTCGGTCTGACTTGAGTATTATTTAATAAGAAAATAATAAACGGATCAGTCTAGCTATAAATATCAGATAAAGGAATGAGATATAAATGGAGATATAATAAGAATGTATGATAACAATAATGTCGCACTAGAACAAATATGATATAAAACAACAACAAAATCATACAACATCTCAAGAATCTCGAAGTACCAAAAAGAATGTCATATTCTTTATTTTATTCACCATACCACAAATATTGACAAACATATAATTGCCAATCACATAAAGAGGTGAAACACACAAATTCTAGAAATCATCAAATAGAAATCTAGAAATCACAAAAGGGGGAGGCCTATCACAAACGGGAGCATGAAAACTCACCAACACGTGTATCACAAATGGAACACTATTCCATGGTCGCTAACCATAAAAATTGAGCCGAAGCTCCACAAACGGTCCGAAGACCACGGGTCGCTACCCCGCCAAATTGAACCGAAGTTCCACAGAAATGGGGTTTAGTCTCCCTCGCAGACAAATAGACATCACGCATCGCTAGTCTAAATCACAAATGATCATCATCGATCAACAAAAAGTGTGAATTACACTAAGCTAGTAAATATATGAGTTTAGCTTCATGTCCCATAACCACTAGCTTAACTTAAATATTTACAAACAAATTGTAGATTTCCACTCGAAAATTGTCATAAGATTTTCAATCGAACAAGTCCAAAAATTAACCGACGAAGTAAACGCAAGCGTTTCATACCACTTGTTTTGCCAAGCCGTTTAATTATATTTTCTCATACGAATGAGGTAAAGGTTTGTGTATACTAATAGATTGGAAAACGGTTTTGAAAACAAGTTTTATATTTAAAATAGAGTTGAAATCATCTTTGTAAAAGAGTTTGAATATTTACTACTAGTATAGAAAACCTTTATATTTTAAAGTGACAAATCACAGAAATGATTGTAGAAACAATCAATCACCAAAATCCACGTTCGAAGACGTGAATCAAATCCAAAGAAATCGATACCAATTCAATAAAAATGGACATTCTCAAATAATCCCGAAAAAGAAGTCATCAGAGAAGATAATAAATGATAATAATAAATAGGATAGTCACGAATCGATAAAAGTTGGATTCTTAAGCTAATTAGGCAAAATAGGCAAAATGGAGCAGGTCAGTCGAATGGCCTTCTGCAGTCAGTCAACTGAACCTGAACCCGAGAGTTTTCTGGGCCTGTAGTCAGTCGACTGACTGCAGAGGGTCAGTCGACTGGCTGTAGCTGAAACTGTTTTTCAGCCTATCAAATGGAGGAGCAACTCACACCATTTGCAACCGATCGAGCAATGGACTTTAGGGGCTTTTGCCAATCAACATCCCAGCCCTATAGGCTCTCCGATTCACCACCAAAAACATGTTCACAAATCAAAGCCAGGATTTTCAAAGTTTTACTTCAAAACACCAAAAATTGAAATGTTCACCAAATCAATTCAAACCAAAAGCAATTGAACATGAGTAAGTGTTAGGAATTCATACCTAATGTCAATGATAAAAATAGACAAAGATGTGAGTTTAAAAACTCACTTTTTACACAAAAACAAGGAAGAAGAAGCTTGAAAACAAAGGAGAATCAACCACTCTTCAATCTCAACTCTAGAAGCTTAAATCTAAGCTCAAAAGAAGAACATTTCCAAAGATAGGTTTAGGAAATTTCTGAATTTAAAGAGGGATTGAGTTGGAGAAGAAGATGGAGATACTTACCAATAGTTTCCCTTTGAATTTGGAGCTAAAACTTGGATTTGCTAAAGAAACTAGGGTTTAGGATTTTAATTTCCCATCTCCACCACCATTTTTGCTTTAGCTAGAGAATATAAGGAGAATGAGAATTAATGAAGGAGCTTGAGTGGAGCATAAGGTATTCAGTTGGGTTAAAAGGGCTGAAACCCAAACCCAAAGTGAAAAAGTCATAATTTTTATTCGACTCCAAACATATCGAAGCTTATACTCAAAAAAGCCGCAAACACCATTTTGGACTCAATGGAAGTGGTCCCGAGTCCCAATTCGACTGTTTGCACAAAGTAGCTTTTCGGACCTTAATCCGATTAACGATTCTACATTTAAATAAAATATTCAAATATTCAATCGTAAAATATGCGAGTTGTTACAGACTTCCCTCCTTAAAGAAATTGCGTCCTCGTAATCTTTAAGAAATAAATAAGAAGTAACAACTATAAAAGCATATCAACACAAAAAGAAGAAATTTGAAATAAAAAGTTCACCTTAAGGAGCACGGGAGAGCAAGTCCAGATGTGTTCGCTCGATGAATTCTCTGGATTCCCAAAAGCAATCCTTAGGATTTGAGGACCACTGAACTTTCACAAGAGGAACATCTTAATTTCGAAGGCGTTTAATCTCCGAAGCAATGATACGAATAGGATGTTGCTCATAAGTCAAATTAGGCGAAACTTCAATTTCTTTAATAACATCGGGCTCAAGGATAGAGTCGGAATCTCGAAGGCATTTCCGGAGCTGAGAGACGTGGAATACATCGTGAATAGCAAAAAATTGAGCCGGTAATAAAAGGCGATAAGCCATGGAACCAATGCGTTCGGTGATGGGAAATGGGCCAATATATCGAGGTGATAATTTTCCCGATCGACTGAAACGCACAACACCCTTCATAGGTGAAACACGAATAAACACAAAATCTCCCACAGAAAATTCTAATTTCCTTCTTCGATTATCGGCATAGGATTTTTGTCGACTTTGAGATTCTTTCATCCTTTGACGGATAAGGTCAATCTTTTCTGTGGCATCACGAATAAAATCTGGACCTAAAACCAGCTTCTCACCAGCTTCAAGCCAACACGAAGGAGATCGGCATGGCCACCCGTATAGTGCCTCGAAAGGTGCCATACCAATACTAGATTGGAAGCTATTATTATAGGAAAATTCAACAAGAGAAATATGATCTTCCCAACATCCACCAAAATCAAGAACACATGCACGAAGAAGATATTCATGAGTTTGATTCACACGCTCGGTTTGTCCATCGGACTGAGGATGATAAGCGGTGCTAAAATTAAGCTTCGTTCCCAAAGCTTTTTGAAGACCTTTCCAAAATCCACTAGCTAATAATGGATCCCGCTCGCTAACAATAGAAGTTGGAACTACATGCAATTTAACAATCTCCTTGACAAAGAGTTTAGCCAAAATAGGTACGGTCCGATTGGACCGAACGGGAATAAAATGGGCGGATTTCGTAAGTCTATCTACTATCACCCATAGGCTATCATGGCCTGAACGAGAACGGGGAAGACCGTCAACAAAGTCCATGGAAATTTGATCCCACTTCTATATTGGAATTTCCAATGGTTGCAATAACCCACCGGGCCTTTGATGCTCGACCTTAACAAATTGGCAAGTCATGCAACGTTTAACAAAGTTAGCAATATCAGATTTCATTCCCTCCCAATAATAAAGTCGCTTCATATCCGCGTACATTTTACTACTACCGGGATGAATGGAAAATTTAGAACGATGAGAATCTTCTAAAATATCTTTACGAAGATCACAAATATTTGGCACGATAAGTCTATCAAATTTCCGAATACCGCCACGAGCATCAATATCAAAGGCTTTCAAACCTTCAATATCAATTTTATCCCTACAACTTTGGCTAAGAAGAACCAATTCGGGATCATGCTTTTGAGCTTCAAGAATGCGGTCTAAAAGAGAAGGATGAGCTTCAAGGCTACACAAAACAAGAGATGAACATAAATCGGATTCACGATCTCGAATCTTACAAGTGGATAAAGTCTCGAGATCATTCCACTCAGATATCATCATAGAAACAACCGCTTGTTACTTACGACTAAGGGCATCAGCAACAAGATTTCCTTTTCTGGGAGTATAAATAATATCAAGATCATATGATGCAAGGAACTCGAGCCAACGTTGTTGACGCAAATTAAGTTCCTTTTGAGAAAATAAATACTTCAATGATTTATGATCGGTGTAGAGAATAAATTTCTCCCCCAAAAGATAATGACGCCAAATTCTAAGGGCGAAGACAATAGCCGCGAGCTCTAAATCATGAGTGGAATATCTAGTCTCGGCAAGCTTTAATTGTCTAGAAGCATAAGAGATAACATGTTCCCTTTGCATAAGAACGACTCCCAAACCAACACGACTAGCATCAGTATAAACAATAAAATCTTGGTTCCCATCGGGAATCACAAGAATAGGAGCATCGGAAAGAAGTTCTTTTAATTTTTGAAATGAAGCTTCACATTTGTCTGACCAAATGTATTTAACTCCCTTCTTTGTCAAACTAGTAAGAGGTACGGAAATTTTAGAAAAGTCTTTTATGAACCGACGGTAATAGCCCGCCAATCCAAGGAAGCTACGAATTTCCATCACACTCTCCGTCTCTTCCAATTTTGAATCGCTTCAATCTTTGAAGGATCCACAGAAATTCCGGATTCAGAAATGATATGTCCCAAAAATTTCACACGAGATTGCCAAAAGTGGCATTTAGAAATTTTTTCTTTTAATTGGTTGCTCCTAAGAGTTTCCAACACAATACGAAGATGATTTTCATGCTCCTCCTCGGTTTTAGAATAAATAAGAATATCATCTATAAAGATGAGAACAAATCGATCGAGGAAGTCTTTGAAAACTCGATTCATAAGGTCGACGAAATAAGCTGGAGCATTCGTCAAGCCAAATGGCATAACAAGCCATTCATAAGATCCATAACGAGTACGGAACGATGTCAAAGGAATGCTATCCTCTGCAATACGGGGTTGATGAAAACCGGTTGCTAAGTCTAACTGTGAAAAGACCTTAGCACCACTGAGCTGATCGAATAAATCATCAATCCGAGGTAGGGTTATTTATTCTTGATGGTGAGATCGTTAAGCTTGCGGTAGTCAACGCAAAGCCTAAGTGTACCATCAGATTTCTTCACAAAAATTGCTGAAGCTCCCCATGGAGAGGAACTAGATTGAATAAATTGCTTCGCTTCCAATTCGGATAATTGTTTGTGCATCTCCTCATTTTCTTTATTGAACATACGATAAGGAGGACGAGTAATAGGTAGAGCTCCAGGGATTAGATTAATTCGGAACTCAATTGCTCGTTTAGGTGGTAATCCTAGAACGGGCTCAAATATGTCGGGAAATTCACGAACAATGTGAATGAGAGAAATGACATCTTCCTCATCATCATTATCGTCATCATGAGGATTTAGAGAATACAAGGATGCTTTCGAATTGGAATCTGAATCTTTCAGAACAAGAGAAATCTGCTTAACAGATTGAGGATGCCGAAGGTATATTATCCGCTCCGGACATAAGATATGGGCTTCATAACGGTTAAGCCAATCCATTCCCAAAATCATTCTGAAACCAAGGTAACGCATAACATGCAAATCAGCACGGAAAGAGTAATCACATAAAATAATTTCGACATCTTTACACAACAAACTGAGTGTTGCGGATCCGCCGACCAGATTCGCAATTCTCAAAGAAGTCATTAAGCCAATAACATAAAGACAAAGTATCAACAAGTTCTTTTGATATAAAAGAGTGAGATGCACCTGTATCAAAAAGAACTCGAATAGGAAAATCACGAAATATAATAATACCATCAAGGATAGAATGAGAAATACCTTGATCACGAGAAGTGTTAGAAGGGGCTTGTACAACATTTAATTTGTCCTCCTTCTTGCCTTGAAGTTTGGGACACAAAGATAAAGTATGGCCCGAACTCTTGCAATAGCGGCAGAAAAGAGGCTTCGGGCACTTGTTTGCATAATGGTCCTTAGAACCACAATTGTAACATTCTCGACGACGAGTGTTAGGAGTATTTGCTACCGGTGTTGCTTGCTTTCCCTTCTTGTTGGGATTAGACTTGAATTTGAAAGGTCTATTCTTATTGATATTTGGTTTGACCTCAGCATCGCTATCTTTATCAGCCTCTTCGAGACGAAGAGCAATATCAACAAGCTGGTCAAAAGAAACTTCTAATTTCAAAAGTAATGGCTTTTTGAGGCTCTTGTTCAAGCCATAAACAAATCTCTGGTTTTTCTTCAATGGGGTATTAATATACTCGACCCCATATTTAGAGAGAGACTCGAAAGATGCGACGTAGTCGGTCACGGAAAATTCACCTTGAACAAGGTCAATTAAGCATCGAGATAGAGATACATTTTCGGCTTCCGGCAAAAATTTTAATTCGAACCTTTCCCAGAATTACTCCCAAGTAAGGTCTGCTTCAATGATTTCGGAAATCAGAAGCTCGTACCAGTCCAATGCTCTTTCTTGGAGCATACTAGAGGCCACTTGGACTCGATGGAGATCAATAAGATTCATGCGAGAAAAGATACGGTCGCATGTTCAAAGCCAAGCCTGGACTTCTATAACGCTCTCGGAACCTTTGAGTGGCTTTCCACCCAAATTGGTGTAGTCACTGCACAAGCGTGCAAACCCAGACTTAGGATGAGTGGGCTCAGGAATAGGTCCGACAGCTTGAGCATTTCTTACAAGATCAAGGAGCTGCTGAGCAGACATAAATACTCCATCCCGAGGAGTTGCACTGATTGACCGGCGCTGGGACGGCCAGGTCTAACCATTTCTCTTCTTTAAGAAAGAAAGAAAAGAGAAAAAGTTTAATCTTAGAATGATTATCAAACAAACTTGATTGATAAAACAAGGCATCATAAAAAGAAATAGGATAGAATGGTACGAAGACTCGAATTAAATCCTATGGCACGATTCCTAAGAAAGACTTAGGACAATGATCCTTGCTAGATTATTCTACATTGTTCTGAAGTTTGGCTCTGATACCATGCTGTGACGCCCCACCTCTATACTCACGCTAGCCAAGAACACTACTGGGTAATGCTGTCAACTAGCGCGAAGAATAAGGCTGTTGAGGAGCGACCATCTATGCAATTGCCTTGTGCGAGCACCGATATGTTAGATAGTATAACATGCATTTCATTTCAAGAGGAAATCCGACATACGGACACAAACTCAAAGCTACTACACAGTGGCTAAGTGGACCTCGGAAACAAATATAGAAATAAACATAACATAAATCAGTCACAGACGTTCATATCACAAAGGCGGAAACATATATGAATATATAACACCAAAAAGGTGTACATCAGAGTAGTGGTCAGATAAGATCCACAATATCACAAAAGAATAGATACAAGCGCTAGACAAAAGAATAAGTATACATCATGGAGTCTATATCTCGAATGTATAACAACAAAAACTACAAATGTAATGTAGTTAGACAAAAGTCAGAAGATGATTCCAGATAAGGAGTCAAACAGGAGCACCTGTAACATCTCAGTCTGACCCGAGTATTATTTAATAAGAAAATAATAAACGGATCAGTCTAGCTATAAATATCAGATAAAGGAATGAGATATAAACGGAGATATAATAAGAATGTATGATAACAATAATGTCGCACTAGAACAAATATGATATAAAACAACAACAAAATCAAACAACATCTCAAGAATCTCAAAGTACCAAAAAGAATGTCATATTCTTTATTTTATTCACCATACCACAAATATTGACAAACATATAATTGCCAATCACATAAAGAGGTGAAACACACAAATTCTAGAAATCATCAAATAGAAATCTAGAAATCACAAAAGGGGGAGGCCTATCACAAACGGGAGCATGAAAACTCACCAACACGTGTATCACAAATGGAACGCTATTCCCTGGTCGCTAACCATAAAAATTGAGCCGAAGCTCCACAAACGGTCCGAAGACCATGGGTCGCTACCCTGCCAAATTGAACCGAAGTTCCACAGAAACGGGGTTTAGTCTCCCTCGCAGACAAATAGACATCGCGCATCGCTAGTCTAAATCACAAAATGATCATCATCGATCAACAAAAAGTGTGAATTACACTAAGCTAGTAAATATATGAGTTTAGCTTCATGTCCCATAACCACTAGCTTAACTTAAATATTTACGAACAAATTATAGATTTTCACTCGAAAATTGTCACAAGATTTTCAATCGAACAAGTCCAAAAATTAACCGACGAAGTAAACGCAAGCGTTTCATACCACTTGTTTTGCCAAGCCGTTTAATTATATTTTCTCATACGAATGAGGTAAAGGTTTGTGTATACTAATAGATTGGAAAACGGTTTTGAAACAAGTTTTATATTTAAAATAGAGTTGAAATCATCTTTGTAAAAGAGTTTGAATATTTACTACTAGTATAGAAAACCTTTATATTTTAAAATGACAAATCACAGAAATGATTGTAGAAACAATCAATCACCAAAATCCACTTTCGAAGACGTGAATCAAATCCAAAGAAATCGATACCAATTCCATAAAAATGGACATTCTCAAAAAATCCCGAAAAAGAAGTCATCAGAGAAGATAATAAATTATAACAATAAATCGGATAGTCACGAATCGATAAAAGTTGGATTCTCAAGCTAATTAGGCAAAATAGGCAAAATGGAGCAGGTCAGTCGACTGGCCTTCTGCAGTCAGTCGACTGAACCAGAACCCGAGAGTTTTCTGGGCCTGCAGTCAGTCGACTGACTGTACAGGGTCAGTCGACTGGCTGTAGCTGAAACTTTTTTTCAGCCTATCAAATGGAGGAGCAACTCACACCATTTGCAACCGATCGAGCAATGGACTTTAGGGGCTTTTGCCAATCGAAATCCCAGCCCTATAGGCTCTCCGATTCACCACCAAAAACATGTTCACAAATCAAAGCCAGGATTTTCAAAGTTTTGACTTCAAAACACCAAAAATTGAAATGTTCACCAAATCAATTCAAACCAAAAGCAATTGAACATGAGTAAGTGTTAGGAATTCATACCTAATGTCAATGATAAAAATAAACAAAGATTTGAGTTTAAAAACTCACTTTTTACACAAAAACAAGGAAGAAGAAGCTTGAAAACAAAGGTGAATCAACCACTCTTCAATCTCAACTCTAGAAGCTTGAATCTAAGCTCAAAAGAAGAACATTTCCAAAGATAGGTTTAGGAAATTTCTGAATTTAAAGAGGGATTGAGTTGGAGAAGAAGATGGAGATACTTACCAATAGTTTCCCTTTGAATTTGGAGCTAAAACTTGGATTTGCTAAAGAAACTAGGGTTTATGATTTTAATTTCCCATCTCCACCACCATTTTTGATTTAGCTAGAGAATATAAGGAGAATGAGAATTAATGAAGGAGCTTGAGTGGAGCATAAGGTATTCAGTTGGGTTAAAGGGGCTGAAACCCAAACCCAAAGTGAAAAAGTCATAATTTTTATTCGACTCCAAACATATCGAAGCTTATACTCAAAAAAGTCGCAAACGTTATTTTGGACTCAATGGAAGTGGCCTCGAGTCCCAATTCGACTGTTTGCACAAAGTAGCTTTTCGGACCTTAATCCGATTAACGATTCTATATTTAAATAAAATATTTAATCGTAAAATATGCGGGTTGTTACAGTACAGGTACAAGAAGGCATTGGACTAGATTTGGGTTGCGAAATTGCATATAAATTAAGTTCGCTTGCTTAATAACGCTAAAATAAGGTACGCTTATGATTTAGCGCGCGAAAATATAAAAATATTGATATATATTGTGTTTTCTGGCCATGAGAGACGATGTATATATTTTTATCATTTTTTCATATTGCAAAAGGCTCTCCGTACAAGAGAGACTCTGCCAAAAAATTTTGGAAATTTAAGGTGTTAGAAAAATTTTAAATTTTTGGGAAATTTTTGTTTACTAGAAAGTTGATTTTTGAATAGAAATTGAAATAAAGGGTTTTGGATTAGAAATGGAAACTAATGGTTTGGTAGAAACTGAAGGATTTAGAAAAGCGAAATATCGAGTTTAAACTAAGTGGGTTTTTGTAAGGTAATGGGTTTGGAGCATTTTTCCTACCTTAACAATTTCGGGGACGAAATTCTTTTAAGGGGGAGGAATGTAACGAACCGGATTTTCCGACATTTGATTTCGAATATTTAAATTGTTTTAAATATCGATTGGAATATAAATTAATTTTTGAATACGAAGGTTTTGGTTGAAATTATAGAATTTAATTAAATTTCAAATATAGCGATTGTCGCAATATGGAAATAGTGCAAATAATTGAAATTTGAACATAATATGAATCGAAATGATTTCTAATATGAATCTAAGTTCCATATGAATTAGAAATAAGTTAATAAGTTTTAAAAACTGAAATTTCAAGTGATTTGGTCAATTTTTGAAATCATCGATTTAATCGACGCATTAAAATAGCGATCTGGGGCACAGTCTCGGAATTCGATGAAACCAGTTCCATTGGGTACATAATAGTGTATTATTATCGTATTTCAAATTTCATAGAGTTTGGATTTACCGTTTGGTTGTGCAATCTGAAAACGCCTAGAAATAATTTAATTGAATTTAATTTAAATAGTCGATTCAAAGAGCTATCTTCCACATACGATCGAATTAGGTTCCGAAACTTGTTCCATTACGTTGGAAATAGGGGTATAACATTAGGAACGCCAGGTGGCACGCCTCGATAGAAGTTCAAGATTTCGAGTTATGGGAACGAGATATTTTAGAATAAAATAATAATATATATTCAAAGTCAACCCTCAGCCGTTTAACATCACATATCAGCTGACCTATCTTATTCGAGTGAACCTACCCCTACGTTTTTTCCATCGTTTCCCCTATATTTAACGTGGTAGAATAGAGAAATTCATTCTTTCTTTTTTTTTAAAAGAACTTCCCCTTCATCCTACGGTCCAAAATCAACGGCACCGATTGAGGCCGTTTCAGGCCGAGACTTCAACTACAATAGTGTGCGCATGGGGGAGCTTAACTCACTAAACGGCTATGATGGGGTTTGGAGGAGCATGGTGGAAGCATGTTGGTCGCGATCGTCTCAGTGGGAGGGTTCGGTTTTGGGTCACCTTGCATCGAACGACAGCTCGTGTGGGTCGGCGTGTGACGATCCAGATTTTCGGACCAGTTAAAATTGCCAAAAATCTGTCCGTTCTAAAACTACTAATGGAAACTACCAACTTAATACACAATATTTGATAAATAGTCAACACTATTAAATGTATAGGATACAATTTCAATTATACAATTTATCAGAGTAATTTATTTATTTATTAATCCTACAAAGTGTGCTTTAATACATACCAAATACAATGACTATAAATTTACCACTGCACAACTCTGATGAGAGAGACAACACTATCCTTACCTGAGAACTCAATAAACAATGTAAATGCGGAATAAAATAGTAAGCAGGAAAGATATAATAATACAAGATAAACAACAACCAATAACAGATAAACATGAAAGGGTTATATTATTTTAGGGGCTGCATCACTACCACTTGTGACTGCCTACGTACCCTTATCTAATTTTTTTTGAATCATATAACCTTACTTAATTCATATTTACAATCACTTTAAATAGTATATTTTAAAGTGGTCAAATTCTGGGTCGTTACACGGCGCGACCCTAAGGGGGTTGGGCGAGCTTGGGTGTGAGTGCGGCGACGACCGTTGTCGTGGGAGGGCGCGCGATTCTCGAGTTCAGAAAGAAAAAAAGAGCCGCGTGCGTTTCTAGGTGGCGTAGCCTATGGCGATGGAGGGGGGGTCGTGACTAGAATGGATGTAGAAAGCTTTGCTTAAAAACTAGGTAGTTAGTTTAATTGATTACTGTAATTAGAAGATTAATTTTATTTTAAAAATCCAAGTCTCATAAATATTTAACCTTTTATTCTGAGGTCAAAAATCGAACCAAGTCAGGGACATAGGATTCATAGCTGTGAAATATACAATCTGGAATTTTGGATTAAATCGAACATGGTTTGATTTAATTCAAATCTAGATGTTCGACAAAATTAAAAATCAAGATGAGTAAATCTCACTCATTGGGATTACTTGATTTAGTTTATAATAATAAAAAAATTATTTATTGGATGATTGGTTGACTTGATATATTATTATCAGTTGAATGTTATATTATATATATTAGTATATATATTAGTAGTTGGACATATTTCCCGCCGTTGGAGCAGGTGAGACACTATGCATCCCGCAAAATGGCGGATAATCCTATATTACCACGAAATCCTGCCTTGAAGCAGGATTGGTATTTTATGTTATATAACATCTGTGGTTGCAGGGAAACAGGTTAGAGGGATCCAATTGGATTCCTCAAATATATTGATTGTTTTCCATATATAGTAATATATGATGTGTGTGGATAATCTGTTATAGATTATGTTGTGGTTTGAATTTGTATTGGATGCTATAGTAGCACCGGCTTAAATTTTGGTATTTTAAATACCATAAATATTATTTTTGAATTTGAAGGAATTAGAAGGAGATTTTGAATATAAAATATTTATATCAAAATTGGATTTTTTTTGGATAAAACAATAATTTGATTTTAGGTTTGTACATAACTATTTGTAAAAATATTTTAAATAGAGATTTTAAAATAAATTATATAAGGAATTTTTAACCATGGATTTTTAAATGATATTTCTATAATATGGATAAGTATTTTAAATCAATAATTAAAATGGATTTGAAAAATAAATGTGATTTATAAAGTGATAGGTTTAAAATGAAGTTTATAAATGAGAATGTTTTATAAAAAGTGAAATTTGAGTGAGTTTATCAATTTATAAACGATGGTTATAAATAGAGTGAAGTGATTATCATTTGATAAATTTGGAAATATAAATTCACAAGAGTGAATTTATAACGAGAAGTGAAAATTGGTTTTGAAAGAAATAGTGGATTCTATTTTTGAAATGTGAATGGTTAGGGAATCAAAATGGAATTGATGTGTTATGAACCGAGAGGGATTTATAAATTGAAATTGGTTATTTGGATTTTAAAAATATATTTTTATCGAGAAGATAAGTTTGTTTTAAATGGGAAATTTTATTTATTCAAATTATGCAAATTAAAGTTGTTTTAGTATTGAAATACTTCGGAAAGTGGATTTTTCAAATATTAATATTAATTGAAATAAATTCTAAATTTTTTATAATCAGCTTTGTAAAACGATCAGTTTTATTTAAAAGTGAGTTGGAAATGAGTTATTGATGTTTTATTTAAAGTATTTTAATATTTTTAATAATTACTTAAACATGTTTTAAAAATAAATTATTATTCTTTAATATATATATATAGAATTTTGAAATGATTATAGTTTATTATTAAATCCTCTCGAGATGTGTAAAAGGTTTTTATTTAATGGATATGATTTGTTTTAAGAGAAATTTGGTAATGAAACTCTGGAAACTTCCCGAATGTTGAAATATGAAAACTTCGAAAATGAATTAGAATCTATAAAAGAAGTTAAAAATGGGAAGTTGAAATTATAGACAAGGGTAATCGGTTTTGGAAATTTTTAAAGTAAATTAATTAGTGAATTCTGGAAACTCATAGAATTCGTTATAAATGAGTTAAGGAATTTATAAATAACTTGTAAAGGGTTTGAGAAATAGGGAATAAATGGAATCTTTCCTAAGTATCAGAAATAAAATGATCTTAGGAAAATATATTTATAAACATTTCCTAAGTATGGATATTTAAAATTATTTGGGAAATATACTTATAATATTTCCTAGGTGTTGAAATGATGGGTTTGGAAATATTTAACTACGAAATGGTTCAATAGAAATATTTTTCCTAAGTAATGGATTACAAAATTGAAAATTTGAAATATTTCTAAGTATTGATAGGATTCGAAAATATCCTGTTATGGATATAATTATATGAAATTGTTTGCAATTTTTGAATATACTGGAAGAGATTTGATATATATATATATATATATCTTCGTAAAGATATTTTGAATAAATATTTTGGAAAATTTATAATATGGGCCTAGTGACTACTTATGTGTGAAACTGATAGTTAAATAAACGACTATCAAATCTGGCCAAATTTTTTGATTGTTTTGAAGAGACCGAGATCAGATTTAATTATCCGAAAACCACTTCAATCTGATTTGTGCGTTACGAATTGTAATATCATGAATATAATGAAGATGGTGATTTTGGAAATTCGATTTGTTCAGACCCAGAACAACTTGTATGGATGAATGCTATCATTTGCATCATGGTCTGGAAGGCAGTCTTAGCATTCCAAGTATGAATGCTATTCTTAAGGTAATACGTTGCCTCGAGCCTTATCAACCAGAAATGATTAAAACAGGGGAGATGCAGCAGGGCTAAGTGGGTCGCACCCAAGTAGAGTAATCACTTTTCTAGATACCCTCAGATATATATATATATATATATATATATATATTAATTATGGATATGGTTGTGCATGAAAAGAGAGTGCTCAATTAGGGTGGGAACACCAAGCGTGATAACATATTCGGTACTATCCAGTAAAGGGTAGGCCAATCCTGTGTTGGCAGGGATCGTTAGGTACGATCTTGGTACATTTTTCTAGAAATGTACTATGGCGACCGGTACCTAGAGGATTCTTGTTTTGTTTGAGTGATGAAGACTTGTGTGGAAGATCTGAATGTGATTTTGACATTGAAAATGGCTAAAAACAGAGTAGGCCTCATAGCCTAGGGTTTTGCAGTTCCACGACAGGATATTATCACTCCATATCTAGAGTATGCTTATCGATGTTGCGCACGAGAAGTGATGATATTTGGGATCACATGTTCCGGCATGGACCAGCTATGTTTACCTAAAGGTATATTTTATCTAGAGATATATGTTACTTGGAGGTACTTTTTGACCCTTGTGCAGGAGATTATATTCGGCTCCACCAGAAAGATCTCCATGGAAAATTCAATATACGAACGTTCCTTATCGGATTTGATTGTACTCCTATTATGCTGTTGAATGTAACCATTCCAGCTACATTATAATATTTATATTCTAAATCCTAGACATTATCTAATATATCACCTTATGTACTTATAAGATGGTGGTTCTTTTGAGGGGATAACGGTTATGCCATTCCATGCGATCTTAAAAGTACTGTTATATGCTAGCTACATATTTCTTGAGTTTCTTATACCAGACTAATGTTTGATGCTTAGTTTTTATTTTCCTTAAATACCTCGCATGCTCTTTTGAGTAGTCCAAGAAAGGCAGGTTTTTCTATGATGTTCTTTGGAGCTCAAGAAGACGAGCTGGATGTTTCACCTACCATAGTGTTCTTATTTCCACTTCATTACTATATTGTGCGTATCAATATTTGTGAGGATAGGTTGTTAAAACTGTCCAGGCTGATGATGGTACGAAGGCCTTATAACTTCAAAATTTCTAGATAAGAGTAACCCTTTGTACTTTTCCTTTGAGATTGTATATTATCGTTCAGTTGTAAGATTTTAATATTGTGTTCTCTTCTTCCTTGTTCTATTTCTTTTTCATTATTTCACCCTAACAATTCATCCATCCGGCACTTGGATGCTCGAGACATGAATACCGTGGATGCATTAGTGTCGACATTTAAGGGTCGAAACGGTGGGTCGTTACAAACTATGTCTAGAATGTGGATGTAAATATATATAAACAACTGACATGGTATAAACAAGTGTATCGCTAAGTAATATATAAACATCTCAAATGTATTAAGGTCATTCAAATAAATGCACAAGTAATATCACCCATAGTAAAGAATCGTTAATTAGCATAGTAAATTCCACTAGAATAAAGTGGGTGGAATGTCTTCTATACTACCAAACTTCTATACAAATACAACATTCAATACTATATATCTTGACCATCAGTCCTAATGCGAGTCAAGAAATCTCTACTGCATGGCCCTAATAGATATGTAAATAATATGATATGCAAACTCATCATATAACACAAAAATAAAAAAAAATGATCTATCTCAACCAACAGTTATCATAAGAGGAAGTACTCTGAATTGAATAGCCCTAAGAGGTATATCCATGCAATATCGATAGATCTCTGAGCCAAAAAATCTTAGAGAGACTGATAGACAAGCATACATCAAGTCTCTAATGTTATATAGAAAAATGAGCATGCTACTATCTTAGAATAGGTTATCTTAGATGGTGGATGAGCACACAACAAGTCTTTGATGTCCTATATCATCGTCTCTAGTGATATGATAAATATGATATCTCATCAAATATGAATCTACCTAAGTCATCCAGATGGGAGACTGACGTACCACAACACTACTTCAGGAAATGCAAATGAATGTACCTCATTTCTTGTACCCCCTTTTCTCCCAGAATCATGACACTCATATCCATCACATGTCATAAACACGCTGCATGTCTACGCCATTCATTAGTCACGTATCCTAGTTGCCCTAAGTAACAAACTATTGGACCTCAAATGATGTCTAAGCAATGACTCTAATAAGAGTACTAACTCTCAGCTTAACCTCATCAACATCATCGAATTGACGTCATGGATCCAGGGCACGACCTCATGATCTAGCCATCAAGACAGATATTAGCTTATTTGGTAGGTCTAATCACGCTCTTTACATAGTGTGGTGAACCTTATGAAATAGATTCTCAACAGATACTCTTGACTCGGTAAGTCCTAATAAGGTTAATAGCTAGCACTCTTTACTCAGTGAATCCTAATGAGGGAAATTACCCTCGACTCACAAATCCTAGGCGAGAAACTCAATATAGTAAAATAACTTCTTGGCCAATTGCCATAAGTGAATATAATTCTTGAATAGTAAGCCGTTAGAGAATGAACCTATAAATCCATAACATAAGTCCAACTTATAGCATTTGGAGAGGAATAAACCTCTCGACTACTAAGCTCTAAAGAGTCACCTCTGGACAATTCCAAAATTCACAACTTAACATTTCAAATGATAAGTGACATTTACTTACCAAAAATGACCGAACAAATATCAACTTGGGCATCCCATACCATTGAGTGCTACTCCCTCATTTATTCCATGCTCATAAACCACACTTGCTCTACATAATAATTGTCTATGTAACAAGTCTAAAGAATAACCAAATCAAAATCCTATACCAAATGGTATTACAGCTACATTTATTGAATATTCTCATTACAAAGAAAATATAATCCAATAAAGCACCCAACTCGTTTAGGAAAGAGATTATATTTATAGAAAAATATATTAAAAGTTTCTTAAAGTCTCAATATCCTTGTAAAGTTGAAAATACCATTTTGTCCATTTATTTAAACCGAAAAATAAAGATATTAAACCACACTTGTTAAACTTAACTACCATTTATAAAAATCATCCTATTATTTTCTATAATTTAATACAATTTTTTAATGGATTTATATCCCTCAAAATCAATTTTTATTTATTTTAAACCGTAGAGTATATTTTTAAAAATCTCTTCCACATAGTCAAAAATCATAGAAAACCCTTTCAGAATCAAATAATATTTAACTGAAATTTTTCCATAATTTTTCAAAATTTTATAGAATTTTTAAATAATGTTTAAAGCCCAAAAATCAATTTCTATTTAATAAATCAATTTCTTTTGTAAAATAATAATATTTGGTTTAAATAAACCTTTTTCTCCAAAATAATTCCATATTTGGAATACGTCTAATTTTCTCTTCAAAATGATATACTTTCTTTGAAATTAAAAAATCATTTTAAAAAAATACACCACATTCTCATTTACTGCTTTGAACTACAACGTTTTGGTAGTACCTCAGTCGATCGCCCATTACATGGGCAGTCGACCATGGGTGATAGGCTTGCAGCATTATAGCTCCAAACTATTAGCCAACCTTCCTCAATTCTTCCTCGTTGCTCCCTGATGCTTTCTTAATACAATGTGATCCATTTCTACTACATTTCCAATAATCAAATACACCAATAATCAACATAATTTCATATGTACAAATGTGGGTTAACATTCACAGTAATGAGTTTAGTGAAAATAGAGAAACTTTCTAGAATAGTAATTACATAGATGAAGCTTTCATACATTCAAACATTAAACATTTCAAACATAGATTTGTAAGCAATAACACTCGCCTTAGTCATAGCGTGCATAAAACACTTAACTACTTCATCAAAGATGAGTTGCCAAACTTGATCAAAATCCAATTTTATTTATTCCTAGAGGCATAGATCCTTATTGAGTAGCACATATCTAAGTTTCATTACTTTTAAGAATTTTTTTGAATTATTAGAAAATTTTGAAGATGAAGGTTGGTTTGGAATTTTGGTATAGGATAACAAAATTGAAATAATGAGCTTTAAGAGTGGTTTAGAAACAATAAATGAAGGCTCTGCTTCTCAAGAAAAATGTACTGGAGATTTTCTTAGCTCCTTTTATATTTTATTTGTGCTAAATGGGCTTCATTATAAACATTTCTTTATTTTTCCTCTTTTCCTTGCCTTTGTAAATTAACTTTCTATTTGTTTATAATAATTCCAAATCTCAAATAAAAAACCTATTTACTTTCTACTAGTGGTTGAACACCATGATATATTTTTATAAAAATTATTTTCCTGAAATTTCCTTATTAGAAAATAATTATCTCATAATTGCATTAGTAAGTCCATTTATACATAATTGCCTATTCTAGTTATAAATGAAATAAAAAATCAACTTATTTGAAAATAAATTTCTAAACTCTTTTATTTTTAATATTTAACTTTATAAAAATTATGATACCACATTTAATCTATTTAAAAAAAACCATTAAAAGCTTAAAAATATCAATGTTACTTCCAAAATACTTGATATCACCATTATTAATAATTTATTGCTTCAAAAATATTTGACACCAAAGTAATTCATTTAATTTTATTTTCATTAAATAGTTTTATAATCAAATTCCCCAAATCAGTTTCCCATTTTCTCAAATCTTAACAAAATATTTTATTATTAAATTTCCAGCCTTAAAATATCACACCATTTAAATCCAAATTATACTTCTATATTTCCAAACCATCTTAAATCTCCAATATTTTTAATTAAGTCCCAAACTATCCTCATTTACTGTTTAGACCATTTAATCATTTAAAACTTCATTATTACTTTAAACTAATTGCTTCTCAATCTTGGGTTGTTAAAACGTGAAAGAAAGTGTATCTGGGACTAGGAGAGGCTATTAACACTTAGTAGGATGCCTGCTAGAATGTATCCAGCGTGTTTACATACAACCTCTTAGGCGAGTCAGAGTGACACTAGTCAGGGTGGCTTCCATAGTGGAATGAGTGACCATTCCATCTGCGACATTCAAGAAGATGAATTAATGATAGAAAGAAATAGGGAGGTAATCACTAAATAATGTTAAGACAACTTAAGGTGGACACCTAAATAAGATCTAGGTGATGCTTGTGAGAACATATTTTATGACATGGTTCATAACAAAATGAAGTTAAGTGTAGGTTATACTTATAATTGAAATGAGACTATACATACACTCATGGTGTGATGATTGTTTACATCATTTGATGTATTGAATTAGAAAAGGGAAAACCCATTATGTGTTGTAGTGGCATGATCTCATTATGTTATTTGATTATGTTAAAGTATTACTCATATTAGACATTAGTCTGACCCCTAATTTTATTATTATTTTTCCCACAAACTCAAGAGTACTCGTTTGAGTAGGCTTAATTCATGTACATAGACAAGTTTATTTTGAAGATGAATAAAGACACCAAAGACAAAATAGAAGGGTTAGTGCAGATAAAAGTTATTTTATATTCCCGCATTGTAAAACTGAGGTATATACCTAGTTAAGTGTTTCTACCGACGTCTTCATATACCAGGCCCGACACTAATATTTGTATTTATTATTTTTTCACACACATGGGCACGTTTTGGGAATTTATTCAGCTCCTATATTCACTTAATGTTGTGAAAAAATATTGATCCCATTTTGTTGTTGAAAAATAATTTTGGTGACGACTATAACAACATTGGTGTTCATTTTCAAGACTCAAAGCGGGGGATGTTACAACTTAGTATCATATTCTAGGTTAAGGGACACTAAAGTAAAACTGAGCTAAGTAAAAATCTTGGTAGAAACTAGATAATAGAAAATTAACAACTCAGGGAAGGGTATATGCTATATATATGTATGTGTGTGTGTGTATAACGTGCTTGTATTTTGATATAGTTATTGTAACACCTAGCAAAATTCAACCGGAAATTTAATAGAAAAAATAAATATAAATACAACAGGGTAAAAATAGAATTTTTACAAATATCCAAATTTGGCTATGAAACTTGCATCGTTGTGTTCGTAGCGATTTTCTGGACAATTTTCATATATAATGTTTTGAAATCAAAGCGAGTACAAAAATTTTGTTAACGTTTGAAGATTCGAAATTGAAAATCGTTAAATAATTAAACTAGGAAAGAAGTATTTTAATAAGGAAAGCTCCACCACTCGACACCCGTGATTGGACCAGTTGACTGCCTCGGTCACGCTTCAAACCAAGCAGTTGACCAGTCATCGCTTTAAAGCGAGGGTTTGGGTATGTTGAACAACCCAGATTTCAATAAATGAAATCAACGGTTAATATTGGTTCGTGCTACTATAAATAGAACACTAACCCTAAACACTAATTCATTCCTTGTAACAACCCGCATATTTGTCGATTTTATATTTAAATATTTTATTTAAATATAACATCGTTCGTCGGATTTTAGTCCGAAAAGCTACTTTTTGCAAACAGTCGAATTGGGACTCGAGACCACTTCCATTGAGTTCAAAATGCCGTTTGCGACCTTTTTGAGTATAAGCTTCGATATATTTGGAGTTAGTGGAATTTGGCCACTTTTTCACTTGGGGCTTTGGTTTGGGCTGAACCCATTAATCACTTACTAACTCAGTTCCAACCCCCTCTCCTCTCCATTCACTCATTCCCACTCTTCAAACTCAAGCAAAGACTGAAAATGGTGGAAAGGAAAGGGAATTAGAAATTCCAAACCCTAGTTCCTCTTGCAAACTCAAGTTCTTGCTCCAAATTCAAAGAGAACCCATTGGTAAGCTTCATCTTCATCTTCTCCAACCCGTTCTCTTATCAATTTCAGAAATTCCTAAACCTAATTTAGGAAATGTTTCTCTTTTTAGCTTAGAATCAAGCTTGTTAAGTTGGGATTGAAGAGAGATTGTCATTGCCATTGCTCTATAGCTTCTTCATTCTAGTTCTTGTGCATAAAGGTGAGATTTTTATCTCACATCTAAGTCAATAATTATCTTCGATTGTTAGGTATGAATTCCTAACACTTATTCTTGTGCAATTGATTTTGGTTTGGATTGATTTGGTGTATATTCCAATTTTCGGTGTTTTGAAATCAAAATCTATGAAAATCCTTTTATGGATATTTGGACATTGGTATTTGAGGCGTGTCGAAGAGCCGTTAAGGCTGGATTGTCGCTTGGCGTAAATCCTTAGTCGTTGTCGCTCGATCGATCGCTTCCGGTATTCATTTGGCCATTTTTGGTCTAGGTTCAGGGAATGCCCTGAACCCCAGTTTCAGACGTCTGAACGTAAGATTCAGACGTCTGAATATTATATTGGGAAGATTTTTATTCCCAGATTCAGACGGCTGAATCTTTGGCTCAGACGTCTGAATTGGCTCGATTTCAAACAGAAAGAAAATAGGCTTAAATTGCCTATTTCAGACGTCTGAAATATTTCGTTCAGACGTCTGAATCTGTGTTCTGGAAAATATTTAATTTTCCAGATTCAGACGTCTGAACCAATTATTCCAGACGTCTGAATCTGCAGTCTTTTGCCTATTTCCCTATTGTGCTTGAATTTCCAACTCTAATCAATTCGTGTTGATTCCCTTTTTGTTGTTATCATTTATTATCGGCCACTTTGTTAAGTCGCCCGCCTTTTTAAACTTAGGTCGCTTGTCTTCACTAGGTCGAACTCCGTATTACTCTGCGTAGGCAATCTCTTCTGAAAAACATTTATCAGAATTTCTACTTTGATGGTTTTGGGATTGACTTCTTTGGACTTTACTCACGTCTTCGAACGTGAATTGATTTGTTTTACAATCGTTTTATGACTTGTCACTTTAAAGATATATGAAGGTTTCAATACTAATAGTAAATATCAAAACTCTTTCATCAAAGCGATTTCAACACTATTTTAAATATCAAAAGTTCGTTTTCTCAAACCGATTTTCAATCTACTAGTATATACAAGCCTTTACTTCACTCGAATGAGAAATCGACTTAAACGGCTTAGTAAAACGGGTGGTATGAAACACTTGCGTTCACTTCGTCGGTTAGCTCTTGGACTTGTTCGATTGAACCCTTTTTGTGACAATTTCCTAGTGAAGATTTACAGCTTATTCGTAAATATTTAAGTTAAGCAAGTGGTTATGGGACATGAAGCTAAACTCATATATTTACATGCTTGGTGTGATTGACACTTCCTTATGATCATGACGATCATTTTTGTGATTTAGACTAGCGATTGAGCGATGTCTCTTTGTCTACGTGGGAGACTATACCCCGATCATGTGATGTTTCGCCATCACATTTCTAGGGTAGCACCCTACGGTCTTCGGGCCATTCCTGTGTGAAAATTTAATGGATAGCTTCCATGAGATAGCTTCTCGTCATGTGTTTACGCGTAGGTGAGCTTCATGCTCCCATTCATGTGTTAGGCCTTCCCCCCCCCTTTTATGTGTTTTCTGGATTTCTGTTGATGATTTCTGGAATTTTGTGCTTCACCAATTTTCATGATTTTCATTGATATGATATCAGTTTTTGTGCATTGGTGAATTCATGTGTTATTGATTTGTTATGAATACAAGTTTAGGGTATGATACCCTACCTTATCTTTGAGAAGATTCTTGTGATATTGATTAATCTTTTGTTGATTATCATTTACATACTTATAGTAGTATGTCGTAATAGTTATTTCATGTTCATGTCATGCCATTTACTTTATACCATATCATCTGATATTTATGGTTAGACTGATCCGTTTATTATTTTCTTATAAATAATACTCGGGTCAGACCGAGATGTTACAGGTGCTTCTGCTTGACTTCTCTTCAGGATATTTTGACTTTTGGCTAACTTCATAGATTGTAGTTTTTGGATGTACACATTTGAGATATAGACTCTATGTTGTGTACTTATTCTTTTGTATAGCACGTGATGCTATTCTTATTGTATTATCGTGGATCTTTCTGACCACTACTCTGATGTACACTTTCATGTGTTGTATATTTATTCATATCTATTTCCGCCTTTGTGATATGAATTGTCGGTGACTGATTTGTGTTACGTATATTTCTATATTTGTTTCCAAAGATCATATATAGCCACTGTGTGATAGCTTTGTGTTTGTATCGGTATGTCGGATTTCCTCCTTAAAAGATATACATTCTATTCTATCTGACATATCGGTGCTCGCACAAAGAAGTTACATGGATGGTCGCTCCTCAACAGCCTTATTCTCCGTGCTAATTGACAGTACTACATCGTAGTGTTCTTGGTTAGCGTGGGTATAGAGGTGGGGCGTCACATTCCTCAACAAGCACTATATCTAAATTCTTCCTAAATCATTGTGATAACCCAGATTTTTGAACATCGGTCAAGTGGATAATTAAATGATTTTATTTGGTTAAATAAATGGAATTTTGATAATTAGAATATATCTGGATATGTATATATGGATTTGAACTATAATAAATACTAAATTATAAATATCGGGATAAATATGTACTTGATAATCTCCTGATATAATTATTAAATTTGACGATATTAGTTTAATGGTTTTCTTTTATAATACTTAATTTGGCAAGATTTATCTTTTCAAAAGATAATAATAATATTTAATTTGTAAAATTTATCTTCCAAAGCTAATAAAAAAATATATTCCATATATATACATGGTAAATAAGATAAATTTAATTAAAAGATATCTCATAGTAAATTAGTATATATATATATATAAATTAATATAAACATAACATATAAGTATAAAAGCTTGAGAAATTAATATAAAATGGATAAAAACAATTGTAATCTAAAAACATGGAAAATTACAAATGTAAGTAAATTAACAAACAAATGACAAATGTAAGCTTTTTTTTAACAAGTGTCACCATTTTCTTTTATTTTTAAAAATCATTTACATCCTCTTTCAATTCTTTTTATCTTCATTTTCAAACTAAGAAAAACAAAAGTCTGTAAACAAACTCAAACCAGAAAATTCAAAGGCAACAACTTTTTCAAACCTGTAGCAAACTCAAGGAATTTCATCTCAGATTTAAGTGGGATCAACTCAACTAAGCAATACAACCAAGTTTCAGATTTAAAATGATTTTCCAGTTTCCAGTTCAAAGATCAAAGGCTTTCCAGTTCAAAGCTCTGTTCAAACATCTTATAACTGTGAGTAAACAAAACAACATCTTGTTTAACTCAATGCATGTGAAGATTTTATTATATAATGATGTGGAAATTGCTGCATGAATGAAATTAGACCTGCATGTTATTAATATGAAGTGTTATATGTTTGCATGTCAGAATATATCTATGTATCCCTGTTTCTAAGTTACAGGGTTTAAAGATCTAATCAAAAAAATTCAAGAATTCCTTATCTAATCTCTTATAGGGTTTGGTTTTCGAATAAGTTATGTTTGTTTAAACAGAAACTACGTTTAAAATTTTATTTAAGTATAATAAGTATGAAATTTTCTGGAAATTAAGAAATTCAGTGAAATAGAAATTCGAGTCAAAAATTAAGTTGTTAAATCCTCGAGTTCTGATTGTATATTTGGATCTGTGATTCAAAAACATGATTTTTAGTATAGAATTCAGGATTTTTAATTTTAGGGATGTTGAGAATTTCTTAGTTGATCGGGAATTACATTTTGACTAATTTCTGACGATGGGAGGTTGTGGGAAGATCAGGATTGTTGCTGGAGGAAGGTCGTAGGTTGGTGGTTAAGAGAAAATTGGTAGCTTGATTTTTAGATCGTCGTGGTGGCTGAACGAAGGCGAAGAAGGCTTTAGGGCTGCGTTAGAGTCGAGATGGTTGTCGTGGCGAATACAACATCGTGGCGATGTCGAGTTAGACTGGAGTAGGGGAAATAGGGAGGTAGTCGTGTGGCAAAGGTTCAAACGTGACGTCATGGCTTCTGGTGGCCTGAGGCGGTGGGTCGAGACGACTCTTGGATGATCGATACGTTCCAGTGGAATTCAGTTTGCTCGAAAGCGATTTTCGAGTTCGATTCCAAGATAGGGTGGTCGGAATCGAAGGGGAAGATCTTTTGTGGTACTAAAAAATAAGACGTTTTCATTCAGTGCCGATTTCAAGATATTAAGAAGGGCGGGTTGTTACAGTTGGTATTAGAGCCTTGGTTCGACACTTAGGGCCAACTATACCAGTTTGAGTTAAGCAAACTAATAGAGGGAGTTACATTGGGAGAGGATACTTGTTTTTTCTACTATATAGTATTGCACACACCATGTGTCCTCTGGACTTTGATTTATTTTTCCGCTAGTTGCTAGGATGCCTTTGTTTCAACTATCTTTATGAGCGGACGGAGTGCAGGAGTGACTACGGATGGTTAGTATAGGATGCCTTAAGTGTTCAGAGACTATTTGACTACCACACTGGATGTTCCATCACCTGTGGTAGATGATGAAGGAGGTATAGACCTTGGGCATCAATATTTCATTCTCCCTAAGCTTTGAACTTCCTAAAGTTGGGTGGGGAATGTTTTGGCTTGGTGGGATATAATTGTAGAGGGATCTGACAAGCAAGCCGTACCTTGGATTGATTTCGAGTGTTGCCTTGAGCTTCGGTTTAATTTCAAGACCAAGAGAGATGCACGATTTGAGTGTTTCATCCATTAGAAGTAGGGTAGCTTGCCAGTTAAGGAGTATGTTGACCAATTTAATCTTTTATATTTGGGAATTGAGATAGTCGGTACTCCATTATTGTGGGTAAGGAGTTCACCTTGGGTTTTAAAGCTTTACTTGGGGACTCATTGCTTAGTCTTATCCCCGTTACGGGTCAGTTTTGGAAGTCTCGTTGGGATAGTTCTCCTCCATGAGAAGCCCCACAAGATACCGTTTGAAGTAGCAAAAGCGGAAAGCAAACAAAGCCCCAATCGAAGCGCGAAGATTAAGATATAAGGAAGATTGAGCTTACGTAAAGAGGAAGCTTACCTTGTATTCCACTCTCGTAGCATATGAGGGGCATTTTGCTATGAAATAGCATCCAGCTAAAGCAAAGCACAAGTGCTTTAATTGCGATTGGCTTGATCACTTGAAGAGGAATTTTCCTACATTTTCAATGGGTGAGTAAGTGATAATGACTTGTACCTTATGGGCTGTTATCCCGCCTTTTGGCAAGGCCAGGACACCAAGGAGTTGATTGGGTTCCAAATATCGCTTGTCATGGATATCGATGAATTTTGTCCGAGTCCGGATCAAACTACAATTGATAAGACATGACTAGTAGAACATAGGAAGCCAACGTTCCAAGTTTCAAGCCAACCCGAGTTCATATGCTCAAGTTATGATGGATGCAAGTTGGAGGGGAAAGCATGTTTTTGTATCCATCAAGGATGTTCATTTCGTATCCATCAGGGAACATCATTTCGTATCGATGGAGGTTACCTTGCTTCGTATCCATCCAGCCCGTGTCCATCATCCGCTTCACATCGGCGAGTTCCCATGGCTTCGTAACGATCAGGTTGGCAATGTTCGAACCCATCGAATTCGCATCAGTCAGGTTCGAACCCATCAGCAGATGGCATGTATCGTATCCATCGAGGCCACTATTCTTCGTATCCATGGGAGAAAGAGTTGTTCGTATCCATCGACCATCGCTTTATTCGAATCCATCAGGCCATCAAACCAAGATGACGTGTCATCCTTCGATGCGAACGTGCCGAGATATATGGAGTCGACGCGGTCGACTCGGAGTGAAGACCGGATCGAGGCGAAGCGTGCGCACCACCTCATCTTGAGAGCACGTGCAGTCATCGACATGAAGGGATGGAGTCGAAGTCATGGAGACGAACCAGACAGCCTTCGAGAAATCTCAGTTCATATCGACCATATCTCGTGATCTACTAATCCAAATCCAATGAAATTTTAAGGGAAGCTTGCATGCACACTAAAGAAGGTCTCCACCAAATTTTAGCTTAATTGGACGTCATCTTGATCGATACGAAATGGATTCGTATCGATCGCAGATCGAGGCCAAACTTTCTGGAAACGGTCGAGTGGGTCCCCTCACGTGCCAGACCAAGTCTCCCGGAGTTTGAGCGAGATCTGAGCTTCCTACGCCTATAAATAGAGCCCCAGAACTAACAGAAGAGGGATCTTTTGATTCTAAAGCGTCCAGACTCTGCCTGATTAAGATTTGCATCCTACCTTTGCTGTCAATTTCGAATTCTAATCTGTAATCCGCTATTGTTTGATGTAATCGCTTGTAATCACTGAAAGAGAATCAATAAAATCATCAAAACTTCATAGTGGACGTAGGCAATACGCCGAACCACTCTAAATTGCTTGTCTGCGCATTTTACATTTCTGTTTGTTGGAGTTTTTGTTAGATAACCTCTGTTTTACATTTATAATCTTCATTTTATCTCTTCAAATAACTCCCGAAGAGTGTTGTGCCCATTTTTGGTACAAATACTTTGGTGCTTTCACTGAGAGAACTAGTTTTTTTCTCCTGCTCTTTGGATTTGCCATCGATACCGGATTGCATAAATCCAAGAGGAAGATCCAGATATTCAGTCCGGAATCCTTCCATTCTATTCAGATTTGCTTAAAGTCTAGGAAAGGACTCCATCACTGAAAATGGTTAGCACAAGAACCGCCGCTACCGCTGCTGATCAAGAAGGCCGAGAGAGGCAGAATCCTGCGCAACAGCCTTCTTCCAACCAGGACAACACAGCTCACTCAGATCCGTCGGGACCAGTCACCCGACAAGAGTTCCAAGTGTTGCTCCAGGAGCTGACCCAGAGCCGGCAACAGTTGGCTGAACAGTTGCGCGCCAATGTTGAATTGACCGACCAACTAAACCGCTAAAGCCGCAGAAGGTCTAGGAGGGATAATGTTTCCCGTGCATCTACTGAGAGTTCGGCTTCGTCTGACTATCACCACAGGTCTACCAGTCCCCGGTTAGAAGGAAGTCACACACAGACCACCGGATACCAACCCGCCTTGACCGTTGGACAATTGAGGGCAGGGCCGTCGACCAGCTTTCAGACAGGGCCCTCAACACGAGGAGGCGCTGCTCCACAGTATACTACGGACAACCGTACTAGCACTGTCGCGGCAGGAACGAGGGTTGACATCCAAAATCTATCAGAACCAAACAATCAGCAGCGTCAACATACTCCTAAACCATATGTCCCAGAAGACGCTGAGCCAAGGAGGCGAGATACGGACCGTCGACAGCGCCCGGTCCACACTCGCATTGTGGAACCCGACCACACCTTAGCTCAGCATGCTCAGAATTTTCCAGTGTCGGACATATCAACCATGATACGTCAGATGATACGCGAGAGTCAGGGGCTCACTAATGATGATTGGGGAATCTCTCATAGTCATACCCCATTCACAGACGAAGTGTTACACGCCGAACCCCCTCGGGGATTCAGAATGCCAACTCTCCCAATGTACGAAGGGAATAGTGACCCCAATCAGCATATCCTGAAATACGAATGGTCAATGAGTGCTGCAAGAGCTGACGATGCAGTGAAGTGTCGAAGTTTCCCCATCTCTCTGGGGGGAATCGCGACGATGTGGTTTACGCGCTTACCACCTAGGTCTATTTCTTCGTTCGATCAACTAGCCAAGAGGTTTGTAGAACAGTTCCGTATGCATGTTGCTAGGCCCAAAGACGTTAATACCCTGTCCAGTGTCACTCAAGCTCATGGAGAAACGCTCAGGCGTTACCTGGAGAGGTTCCACGCAGCGTGTGTTGAGATCACCAATCCTAACGATAACTCAATCTTGATGGCTTTGACCAAGGGGATTGATCCTGATTCTAAATTTGGGAACTGGCTAGCCGGAAAACCGCCCGCATCATTGGACCGTTTTTACTCCAAAGCCGCTCAATTCTTGCGGCAAGAGGACGCAAAACAGTCTAGGAAGCAGGACGATGCGAGGCCCAGTATTGAGGGAATACAGAGTAATGTAGCAGTTAAACAGTCCGGTGAGAGTTCCGGGAAAGTTCAACTGAACATACAGAACAAGCAAGCCCAGCCGAGAGGAAACAATAGCCAGGATAGGAAAAGAGATCAAAACCGAGGTCCACAACGTAGGGCTCAAATGTTTGACAATTATACACCGTTAAACACGTCATTGGAAAACGTATACTTATAGACTTGCAACACTGTACAGTATAAGAAACCTGCTCCGAAGCCCTCATCGGAGAGGCAGGTTCAGACAGGGAAGTTCTGTAGATTCCATGAAAGCTACGGCCACAATACCAATGAGTGTCGGCATTTGCAGGACCTCATCGAAAAGTTGATCAGAGAAAGGAAGTTGGATCAGTTTGTATGGGCACCGCAATCTGGTGGAGCGGGCCCTTCAAATCAGAATCGTTCACAAGACCAAGAAAGACAGGAGGAACCCGCCCGTGCGAGGGTGAGATTGGTTATTAATACAATAAGTGGTGGTCCCCACCTGGCAGACAGAAGCTGGGGGGAAATGGAGTCGTATGCTAGTTCTATCAGGCATGCGGACTTCGAGTGTTGTAGTAATTGCGAAAACGGAACCCCGGTTAAAAAACAAAAGATAATATCTGATGATATCATGTTCAGGAGCCGAGACGCTGATAAGGTCGAAGCCTCTACAATCGACCCACTAGTCATATCTGCCCAGGTAGGTCATGCTTGGATGAAGAGGATCCTGGTTGATAGTGGAAGCTCTGTGAATATCTTGCTTAAACGGGCTTACGACTTAATGAAAATGGAGGCAAAGGATTTGAAACCTTGCCTGTCCCGAATCCACGGTTTTAACGGGAGTGCCACGATACCCGTTGGAGTGACTGAACTACCGGTTGAGTTGGGGGTTGGAGAACGCCGGAGAGTCCGGATGTTACAGTTTGTCGTCTTAGAGATTGATTCACCTTATAACGCATTTTTGGGCCGACCGGCCCTAGCCGAATTCAGGGCGGCCATCGCCCCATGGTGTCTAACTCTGAAGTTCCCCACCGATCGTGGGATTGGGGTTGTTCAAGGAGATCAGGCCACGAGAAGGGCCTGTTATGTTGCTGAGCTGCGCGGGGCGCAACTTAAAGAGAAGGGAAAGGGCGTAGAGGAATCTCTCTACGTCCGTTCTATTGATAATTGACAATTGATGCCTGGGCCTCGGCCCGGGCACCACAACCAATTCCTGAAAGACCTTGACCCTAGGGACAATGAGGATAAAGACGAATCTACGGAGAGTCAAGCTTCTCCGGCCGAACTGACTGTGGACGTCCCAATCAGTGAGGATGATGAATCAAAGGTGCTGAAAGTTGGGTCCTAACTGAGCAAGCAGACACAGCAGGAATTGGTTGAATTTCTTCGGGCGAACCTCGATGTCTTCGCCTGGACACACTTTGACATGTGCGGGATCTCACCGAGCGTTGCAAGTCACTCCCTGAACATAGATCCGCGATATGTCCCGGTCAAGCAGAAAAGGCGCGGTATGGATCCAGAGAGATCTGTCGCCCTTAAGGGGGAGGTTGATAAATTACAGTCGAATGGGTTTATTCGAGATGCTTTGTATCCAGAATGGGTATACAACCCCGTGCTAGTTCGAAAACCGAACGGGAAATGGAGAACTTGCGTCGATTACTCTAACTTAAACAAGGCTTGTCCAAAAGATAGCTTCCCACTTCCTCGGATTGACCAGCTCGTAGACTCGACAGCCGGACACGAATTATTATCTTTTATGGATGCTTACTCTGGTTACAATCAAATCCCCATGCATCTGCCTGATCAAGAACACACCAGCTTCGTAACCGATCTGGGACTCTACTATTACAAAGTCATGCCATTTGGTCTAAAAAACGCCGGAGCAACATATCAGCGCTTAGTCAACCGGATGTTCGCTAATCAGATCGGGAAGACCATGGAGGTCTACGTGAATGACATGCTGGTGAAGTCCCGATTCTCCACAGATCACGTCAGAGATTTAAATTCGATGTTCAGCATCCTTCAAGAGTATGGAATGAAGCTTAACCCATTGAAGTGCCACTTCGGCGTCGCGTCCGGAAAGTTCCTTGGGTTTATTGTCAATGCCCGAGGGATAGAAGCAAATCCTGAGAAAATCTGGGCAATAAGAAATTTGCAAACCCCTAGAACCATAAAGCAAGCCCAGAGTCTCAACGGAAAAGTCGCAGCATTGAGTAGGTTCATTTCAAAGTCCACCGATAAATGCATTCCTTTCTTCGATCTGATCCGGAAGGGAAAACAAAACTTTGAACGGACCACGGAGTGCGAAGGTGCGTTCCGATCACTAGTTCAACATCTTTCCACACCTCCGATCTTGTCAAAACCGGTCGACCACGAGCAATTGTACCTCTACCTGGCAGTATCGGAACATGCGATCAGTGCTGCTCTAGTTCGGGAGGAAGACAAAGTGCAGAAGCCGGTCTACTATGTTAGTAAGCGGCTAGCGGAAGCTGAAAGAAATTATCCGAGACTAGAGAAACTGGCCTATTGCTTGGTCATTGCTTCGAGAAAACTCCACCCTTACTTCCAAGCTCATCCTCTTACTGTGTACACCGATCAGCCGTTACGACAGGTCCTCACGCGACCCGAGACATCCGGTAGGTTACTCAAGTGGAACATTGAGCTAAGCCAATTTGATATCACATACGCTCTACGAAGAGCAATTCAAAGACAAGTCCTGGCAGATTTCATAGCTGAATTCACCATTCCAGAAGACTTGCCCGAGACCAGTGAATCCCCCGAATACATCTGGAAGCTGTATACTGACGGTGCGTCAAATGACCGGTGTTCGAGCGCTGGGGTTGTACTTGAGACTCCCGAGGGCCAATCCATATGTTATGCTTTGAAGTTCGACTTTCGTGCAACAAATAATGAAGCTGAGTATGAAGCCCTCTTAACCGGCCTAAAACTTGCCAGAGACTTGAGAATTATTGCTGTGGAAATTTATTGCGATTCACAGTTAGTGGTATGTCAAGTACGAGGAGAATATCAAGCAAGAGACCGAAGGCTGGCTGCTTACTTGGCTCAAGTTCAGAAAATACTGGACCAGTTTGATTATTATGCCATCTATTATGTGCCTCGGGAACACAATCAGAAAGCCGATTCACTGGCGAAGTTAGCCAGCACGGGTGAAGCGCAGCAATTGGGACTTGTCCCCGTTGAAACTTTGGCCTCCCCGAGCATCGATCGGATAGAAATAAACTTTGTGTTTGAAACCGCTCCCAGTAGAGAGTCTTGGATGACTCCGTATCGAAATTACATTGAGAATGGGACGTTGCCTGAGCCTAGAAATGAGAAGAGACAAATTCTACGGAAAGCTTCGCGATTCGTCATCCAGATCGGAGTCATGTACAGGAGAGGTTATTCCGTTCCTCTCCTCAGATGTATCGCCCACGAGGAAATCAAACGAGTGTTACATGACGTACACGAAGGAGAGTGTGGCGATCATACCGGAGGGCAAGCTCTCGCTAAGAAGATACTCCGATATGGGTATTACTGGCCGACAGTGAACCGAGATGCGGCGAACTATGCCAGGAAGTGCGATAAATGCCAGATACATGCCCGAATTCCAAGAGCCTCGCCTACCGAGATAACCCAAATGGTCAGTCCCTGGCCATTCGTAATGTGGGGCATCGATATCATCGGCGCACTACCTTTGGCGAAAGGCGGTGCGAAATACGCCATCGTTGCCGTTGACTACTTTACAAAGTGGGCTGAGGCCGAAGCCCTTGCAACCATTACGACAAAGAAAGTGATAAATTTCGTGGTTCGCAACATCATCTGTCGATTTGGACTCCCGCATACCATCATCACTGATAACGGAACCCAATTCGAGAGTGCGGAATTCAAGGATTTCTGTCAACGGTTTCATATCCATAAAAAGTTCTCGGCTGTCGCACACCCCCAGGAGAATGGACAAGTTGAAGCTGTCAATAAAGTTATAAAATCCATCCTGAAGAAACGACTGGAAACAGCCGGGGGCAAATGGGTCGACGAACTTCCTATGGCGTTATGGGCCTATCGAATGACTCACAAAACCGCGACCGGACACACTCCGTTTTCCCTATCTTATGGCTCAGAGGCTGTTATTCCGGTCGAGACGGAAGTATTTTCTCATCGCGTGACTTACTATGATCCGAAAACGAACGCTATACTACTGGCCGAATCTTTGGATCTGTTCGATGAAAAACGGGAAGAGGCTGATTTGAGAGCAGCCGCATATCGAAGTCGGGTCACCCGACTATACAACACCAAAGTTCGACCCCGAACCTTTGAACTCGGCGACCTCGTGCTCAAAAGAATCTACCCAGTTCCTTCGCACATGAAGCCGAACTGGGGAGGGCCATATGTAATTACACGAAGACTCGGAGATGGCACATTCAAACTGTCGACCGTTGACGGTCTCGATTTGCCAAGGGCCTGGAACAGCGAAAGTCTCCGTCGCAATTACCTTTAACAGGCTTTATTTATTTCATTCTATTTAGCAATTTGTTTCTGCATTTCGAAATTTGAATTTTCTAATAAGGCAACTAACTTTGCCACATTTTCTTATTTCAGCAATAAAATGCCACCTCTTCGAGCCAGAGCTGTGATTCATTAAGTACGATATACGACATCACGATGCACGAAGAGCTAAATCCCATCACGCAATGGGACTTATTCAAATGGAGAGTGGTTGTGATACGACCGGCCACTCGCTAAGTGAAACCCGAGCTCGGGGGCAAGCCATTACACCAATATTGATAGGATTGACACACGACAATCCTATATCCAACTCCATACTCCCAGAGTGCGAGACGGAGTATAAACATTCAACTCCGTACTCCCAGAGTGCGAGACGGAGTATAAACATTCAACTCCGTATTCCCAGAGAGCGAAGCGGAGTATGAACATCCAACTCTGTACTCCCAGAGTGCGAGACGGAGTATAAACATCCAACTCCGTACTCCCAGAGTGCGAGACGGAGTATAAACATCCAACTCCGTACTCCCAGAGTGCGAGACGGAGTATAAACATCCAACTCCATACTCCCAGAGTGCGAGACGGAGTATAAACATTCAACTCCGTACTCCCAAAGTGCGAGACGGAGTATAAACATTCAACTCCGTATTCCCAGAGTGCGAGACGGGGTATAAACATTCAACTCCGTACTCCCAGAGTGCGAGACGGAGTATAAACATTCAACTCCGTATTCCCAGAGTGCGAGACGGGGTATAAACATTCAACTCCGTACTCCCAGAGTGCGAGACGGAGTATAAACATTCAACTCCGTATTCCCAGAGAGCGAAGCGGAGCATAAAACAGTCAACTCCAAACTCCCGAAGTGCGAGTCAGAGGGTGAACAACCACTTACGAGATGACTTGTATCCCACAGTGCGGATGAAACGATTCATATGGAAACAAGTGTAGTTCGACCGCTCGGTCCTCACTTAATGCGATCACAAGCTGATCATCATAACTTAACCCTGGAACTTGGGGGCAGATTTGGCAGACAGAACAAGCTGTGCTTAAGCGTCAAAATAATGCAAGCACATCGAAATGAAGTTCAAACACTGCAACATTTCAGCATAAAAGGAATTTAAGTTGAAACAGAAAGACAAAATTTTATTTCAACTAATCATAAGCAATGGTTCATACACGAGCCTTTCCAAAAATTCCTACTAGCAGGGGCCGAACCCACATCTAAACACGGCCTATAAAAAAGAAGGGAAAAAGATAACAAAACTCCTGACTACGAAAGGAAAACACGTGCCTAAAAAAGTCTATCTAATCCTTCTTTCTCCTCAGCTTCTTCTTCTTCTTTGAGGAGCTGCTGGAGCCACCAATGATCTTTCGTTTAGAACTTCTCCCCGCAGGCGGGCTTCCCTCGGACGATGGCATGATGTCGACATCATCCTCCTCCGAGCTAGAACCGATGGGGATGCTTCCCACAGGAGGAGTTGGACGAACAGGGTCTACAGCCGGGGGCGGGACTGGTGGGCTAGCATCAACGAGCGTGCCCCCGGAAGATACAATCATAAGAGGAGTGGGGCACTGTGCTGCTGCTCCGCCATCTACGCTGCCACCATGCGCCGCGGCCGCCATCTCGGCATTAATCTCGGCCAACATCTTCGCTTCCCGTTGTGCTCTGGCCTCGCTATGAGCCGTGGTAGTCTGAGTTGAAATGTCAGAAGTAGACGAGAATCCACCCAGGCCAAATGGCAGGTCCGCAAAGGGATCACTCTGACGGCCGAGGAGCTCGTTTATCATATGTTCATCGAAAGAAAGTGAGCTCCCCTGCGTTACTCCGACTGGTGCTATTGCCGCAATGGAGGTCGCCTCAGAAATAATGGCTTCCGGCACTTGGCCTGATTCTTGGGCGGTGAGAGGCGCAGCTGGTGCAACTTCCGTCACTGATCAAAGAAAAAGAACATGTCGTTAATGTACACTTCGACACAGACTCTTCAGTCCAAATATACAAGAAGTTAGTTCAGAGTACCTTTCTCGGTTTGGCTCGGGGTCGTCTGAACGACTTCAGAAGGATGCTCCTTAATAGGAGATAGATGCGGTCGGTATGGATCATATGCCGGTACAGGCTGGGGGTCGATCATCGGAGTTGGCTCAGATTGAGATGACACGATTATCTCAGAACTCGTAATATGGTGCTCAGCACCAGAGCTTTCTCCGACTTCCTGAGTCTGGGCACCAAGCCTCTCCTTATCGTGAGAAATCATGGAGTCATGGAGAACCTTCTTTTCATCATCATTGAGAATGCGGTTCTCCAGCTCGAATTCATCAATGGCTTCATCAGGGTGCCCAGACTTCTCCTCCTCAACCAATAAGTTCCAGGCGTTATAGAGATGCGTGGGGTAATCATCGAGCCATGTCAAATCTCGGTGCCTTAGCACATTGGCATTGTAAGTGACAAGTAGCTCTTCTACCTCGGCCTCAACCCTGGCCACCGCCTGTCGTACCTTCTCATCAACCCCAGCTTCAGCTTCGCGGAGTTTTTCCATAGCCGCTTCTTTCTCCTTCCGAAGCACCACCGCTTGATCACAGGCCTCCTGCGCAGAGACATTGGCCGCATCCTTCTCCTTCGCCATTTCGGAGAACTTCGATTTCAACTCATTAAGCTCCTTAAGAGCGGCGTCCCTCTCGGCGGTAATGGTGGTGTTCCTATGACCCATGTCTTCGATGGCGGTATAGTCCTCTTGTTTCATTCTGGTCATGGCAGAGTTTACTTCGTCAACCTTTTTCAGGGCCTCCATTTCATATTTACGGGAAGACTCAGCCTCCGCGTTGAGCGCCTTCATGATTCTGTCATTTTGACCCAACTCCTTCTTAAGCTTCTCAATTTCGACACCCCTATCGAATGCCACTTTAGATGCTTTCCTCGCGGCTCTTGCCCACTCTTTGTACTGAAAGAAGATATCCGCAATGTAATCATGAATAGTGCCTTCGGCTGTTGGCGGAATCCTCTTCAGATGCGGAGGAAAGACATAGTCATCAAAACAGATGTCGAGAAACTCCTTCCTCATCTGTGCCAGTTTAAGTGCTCCTTCCCCGGTCGAATCAGTTCTAACCGGTGCAGTGGATGAGGAAGTAGCTATTTCAGTGCCGCGTGGAAGATCGGACCTTGGAGCTTGAGGAGGCAGCCTAGGTCGTGAAGTTTCAGGGGGACGAGCAGCTATTACCGTGGGCGGTGCTGAAGTCCTGGGAGGAGGAGAGCGAGATCGGGATCGATGCACGTATCCCCTGTCTCTGTCGGACCTCTCCTGACCTGAATGTCCGGAATCATAATCCCTCTCTCCCTCTCTCCGACTTGGCTCATAATATTGACAATTGTTGCGCAGGCTGCTCAGCACGGTACCTCATCCAGACATCGTACCTGAAAATTAAAACAAGGAAAGTTAACAACCATTCGTGATATGCTGTTTATGGTTAGGAAACTATGTTATGCCGTGAAGAGTGTGTGGATGTGTAACCCCCCGGACCAACCAGGAATGTCGATCGCACTAGTGGGAAGAGACTCGCTAACATCGAATGTATGTTGCAGTTCATCCAAGTCAGTGTCATGTTGTTCGGACGCAATATCCGGAATCGGAAGGTCGGCAAGCCCTTCAAATTGATTTTCGGTTTGTAGGGAGGGTGCATCCGAGATTCTAACTCCTGGAAGATGGCGGTGTAAAACCACAGACTTCCGCCTCCCGGATTTGGGTTGTTTAAAGGCCGCTGCCTTGCCTTTTCTTTTTTCAACGGAATCCGGGGTTGCCCCAGCAGGCTCGACCGGCGGCTCCTCATCAGTATGAGTTCTTTCGGAGTCAGGTTCCTCGATTACTATGACTTTGGGTTTTTTCTGCTTGACTTTCACTCTGGAGACAGTCTTCAGTGCGCCATCAAGCCTTATGCTCTGCCTCCGCCCAATCAACCCAAGAACTCTGAGATTCCGGTCCGTCAGTTGTAGTTCATTATTCCTTTCTTCACTAGGAATCTCTTGAAGGACCCAAACTATCTCTTTATAGTAGCCACCCTCAGGCCGCTGGATTATTGCTGAAAGAAAAAGAGTAGAAGACATGAGTTTAATTTCATTCGAAAATTGCCCTGTCAATTACTTGGGAAAAAGACAATACTCACGTCTGAACAGCCATCTTCTGGCAAACCCCGGAGGACATCGGACATAGAACCACTCCGACTTGAAGTAGCTCAGCCTAGTCCACGACCCCGTGACAACTTGGCAGTTTCTTACAGACTCCAAGAATGTAAAAGATGGGTTGTCCGTTCGGCTTTTGAAGTTGAATAGGTATCTTATCTCGGTCGGACGGGGAGGTCGGTAGAGGTATTCCATAAATGCGATGAACAAGCCATTGAGTGAAGCATATCCATTCGGATGTAACTGAGACGGAGCAATATCCAGGTAAGCCAACACTTCTCTTATATAATCGTTGAACGGAGGAAGTGTACCGGCTGCGCATGCATGTCGGTTAAAAGCAGTATACCCCTCCGGGGGATTATGCGGTCTGTCGTCCGGCCCCGGCAACATTACATCGTCAAACGGCAGGCCGTGCCTCAAGCATATTCTCCCTAGCATATCTTCAGAAATATTGGACGGAACAGAATCGGGTGGACTATTGATGAAGGATGCGTCAGGCAACTCGTCCGGAGCTGGACCGATAACTTCGGCCTCGATATCCGGAATCTCAAGTCTGGAAGGGATTAGGTTCTGAGTTTCTTATTGCTACTGGCTAACTCACGAGAAACCATCATTAGACGATAAAAAGCCCGTGCATTCCCCGGTGTAAAGTGTATGAATGAGTCGTGCTGTGCAAGTGTCGTGCATGAGTTGAGCGAATTCTGCAGAATTAAAATATGCAAAGTACAAAACTATGGGAGTCGGGCTGGGAATGACCATCATTGCTGACCGTCACCACCGCACCACCTAGATGCTAATGATCGATTCAAGTTAAAGTTCACCATACTTCAGTTTTTGTTAGATAGCAGTTCCGTCAACGAGCTTCAAAAGGCAGTCAAATATGCAATCCTGTGGTCAAGTTCAATTATGCAAGGCAGAAGCTCGTCGGAGTCAAGTGTCAAAACATGCAAGAGTTCGCTTAGTTCGTCAAATTTCAGTATGGAGTCGATCGTAGTTCAGATTCGAATCGAGTCAGGCGCAATATTTCTCGTATCGACCCTGTTCGAATCGATACTTTCGTATCGATCAAGGACGTATCGATGCTTTTCGAATCGATAGGTTTCGAATCGATAACATGACCGGAGGAGTAGATTTCTTATCGACCCAGGGGTTAACAACTTCGTATCGACTAAATCCATTGGTTTCGTATCGACCCAAAACTGCTGGTTTTGTGTCGATCATTCCTGGTCTTCGCATCGGTCATAAGAGGTATAATGTCGTATCGATCGTATGGGCCAAGTACTTACATCGGTCATTTCAGATCGACACGAGCCCCCACCATCTTCAATCGATGCAAATCCTTCATTAACTTTTCAATCGATACGGAGTCGTACAATCTCGATCAATTCGAATCCTCCTACCCTGAATCGACACAAAATAGAGATGAAGCAATTCTTCTACTCTTCCTTCTCTAATCAACACGAACATCGCCATGGCCATCCTCGACCAAGCTATGGCCCAGATCTGGCCTTGGCGCCGCCAAAATTGATAATCGGCAAGAGTATGATGGATCTGAGATTCGAACCTCGTCGCTTGAGTTTAGTCGTGCTTGGCTAATTACCTGAGTTAAAATTGGGATTCAATGGATTAAAGAACGATGTTTGATCGATTCGAAGATGAAGCGCAGTTCTCCTTTTACCAATCTCCTGGATCGATGCGAAAGCGAAAGTCAACAGTAAAACTGAAAGGTAAAAAAATGAAAGTGGGATAAGTCCCAGGTATTTATATGAGGCATAGAGGAAGATTGGGCCGTTTCGTCTCCCAGTCATTCTGACCGGTCACAACCAGTCTAGCAAATGCCGATTTCGAATCCAAGGGACTCTGCCTCCATTGAAGCCAAATCGACAACAGGGTCCATCGATACGAGGCATTGTGATACTAATCGATTCGAAAATAACAATTTTTCAACAATCGACTCCTGAACAATGCAGAACCCATCGATACGAACGAGTCGCTTCGTATCCATCAGATATCACCGGTGCGAATCAGAATCCACCATAATTTGTGACCATCGATACGAATATGCCTTTCGTATCCATCTTGACCCGCATCGCTACGAAAAACCACTTTCCAACCTTCAATGTCGATTCAAGAGAGAATCAATACGAAGTTCAGTGAAGAGTCAACTTTTTAACGACTCATGAATTTGCGACGTTAACAAAAGTCAGCTAATCATTATCACGCAGCAGTCAATTGCAGCAATACAAGGTACAGCTTTCAAATTGTTCAGAGAGGACCTGCAGCTTTTCAAAGCACGCCATGTTTTCACAAGACGTACTTTGGGGGGAAAATGTTATCCCGCCTTTTGGCAAGGCCAGGACACCAAGGAGTTGATTGGATTCCAAATATCGCTTGTCATGGATATCGATGAATTTTGTCCGAGTCCGGATTAAACTACAATTGATAAGACATGACTAGTAGAACAAAGGAAGCCAACGTTCCAAGTTTCAAGCCAACCCGAGTTCATATGCTCAAGTTATTATGGATGCAAGTTGGAGGGGAAAGCATGTTTTCGTATCCATCAAGGATGTTCATTTCGTATCCATCAAGGAACATCATTTCGTATCGATGGAGGTTACCTTGCTTCGTATCCATCCAGCCCGTGTCCATCATCCGCTTCACATCGGCGAGTTCCCATGGCTTCGTAACGATCAGGTTGGCAATGTTCGAACCCATCGAATTCGCATCAGTCAGGTTCGAACCCATTAGCAAATGGCGTGTATCGTATCCATCGAGGCCACTATTCTTCGTATCCATGGGAGAAAGAGTTGTTCGTATCCATCGTCCATCGCTTTATTCGAATCCATCAGGCCATCAAACCAAGATGACGTGTCATCCTTCGATGCGAACGTGCCGAGATATATGGAGTCAACGCGGTCGACTCGGAGTGAAGACCGGATCGAGGCGAAGCGTGCGCGCCACCTCATCTTGAGAGCACGTGCAGTCATCGACATGAAGGGATGGAGTCGAAGTCATGGAGACGAACCAGACAGCCTTCGAGAAATCTCAGTTCATATCGACCATATCTCGTGATCTACTAATCCAAATCCAATGAAATTTTAAGGGAAGCTTGCATGCACACTAAAGAAGGTCTCCACCAAATTTTAGCTTAATTGGACGTCATCTTGATCGATACGAAATGGATTCGTATCGATCGCAGATCGAGGCCAAACTTTCTGGAAACGGTCGAGTGGGTCCCCTGACGTGCCAGACCAAGTCTCCCGGAGTTTGAGCGAGATCTGAGCTTCCTACGCCTATAAATAGAGCCCCAGAACTAACAGAAGAGGGATCTTTTGATTCTAAAGCGTCCAGACTCTGCCTGATTAAGGTTTGCATCCTACCTTTGCTGTCAATTTCGAATTCTAATCTGTAATCTGCTGTTGTTTGATGTAATCGCTTGTAATCACTGAAAGAGAATCAATAAAATCATCAAAACTTCATAGTGGACGTAGGCAATACGCCGAACCACTCTAAATTGCTTGTCTGCGCATTTTACATTTCTGTTTGTTGGAGTTTTTGTTAGATAACCTCTGTTTTACATTTATAATCTTCATTTTATCTCTTCAAATAACTCCCGAAGAGTGTTGTGCCCATTTTTGGTACAAACATGGGCATTGCCGAGTCCTAGCGGGCCTACTGCTTAGGAAAAACGGAAGGTGCTTATGTAGTAAGGTGTACTCTACTTTTGGGGAACTTGCTTATATTCCTTCCAACACTTGAGCGGTATATTCAATTTGTTGGTAGTTACTTGGTAGATAGACAAACTTGGTACCTTTGATAGTAAGTAAATTCTTTTATAAAGATAGAACTTTGTATAAATAACCTTTGTGCTAAACTAATAAATACGACCTAGCGTATTGCCACTCAAACTTAATGCACAAGCATCCAGTTTGAGTGGGTCGATCGGTGATGACTTGGATTCGATATCGAGGTAGAGATTGATAGTTGTCCAATAATCGGCAAAAACCGACCGAGTGACTTATACATCCTACATAGGGTCATTTGTATTGGAATTGTTTGTCTTTATGTTATGTTTAAAACCCTTTTAAAATCAAAGGTATCTCATAAGACCACACCACATATAAACACGGATGGGTTTTTACCTTACGATAGCCAAAACACTTTTATAGAAAACCCAGTGATATTATAATAATGTCTAACGGTTCAAGTAAAATATGAATATAGCTGAAATGCTTGCATCTCACATTTCAACATAGTTGGGCAATATTTAAACTGTATGGTGCTTATTGGAGAATGGATTCCATACTATGACAAGGTAATGAACTACCTTCCAATGGTACATCTTTAGAAAAAATGCACCAAGGTCTGACAAGAACATCTTGTAGCCCTGCCACACAGGATTGGTCTACCACTTAACTAGTAGTACCGAATATGATCACCCCACTTTGGGGCCCCAAGCATACTTGAGTAGATAGTAATCGATCCAGATTTGGGATGAACATACCCTAATGGGAGCGACCCAGTTGGCCCTGCTACATGCCTGATTTTTGTCATTTCCCGGTTGATGAGGTTTAAGGCTACGTTTTACCTTTATTTAGCATTTCCCACTTTGAATGCTACACCACCCTCCAGGCACCAATGCAATGCCAGCTTTCATCCATACAAGTTCATTCTAGGACTAAACAAAACTGAAGGCACTACCTCCACTGCACCCATTTTGGAATCACCCTCAGGGTTAGTAGCAAATAACCCTTCACACTTCAAAACTTCGTCTTCGATTCCATACTCTTTAAGATGTGTTCAGTTCGAAACGCTTGAGTTGGATTGAAGTGGTTTTCGGATAGCATATCTGATCCTGGTCTCTTCGAATCATCTTTCGATAACTTTTGGTAAACTCAACCCAGTTCTTTAGGAAATAAACAGACAAAGATAAGAGCAGAGATCACATCCTAACCGTTAGTGGATGGATTTCCTTATTATTTATCCTAAAAGAACGAGCCGAGATTTATATGCATAGTACAACATCATTGGGGATGATTGTGCCATATAATTCACGTGTTTCTCCTAGATATTTCCAAAGATACGTTTTGGTCCATATTTTAATAGTCAGTTATTTAATGTAATGACCCGTTTTCCATACCCTTTGAATCAACAATAAACCACACATGTCCAACTCAAATTGCATGAATAAGTGGATCATTAAGGGTAGAAAGAAATAAAGACAGAATAGAATCTCACACGAATGGAATAACATATATTATTTCATAATAATCTTTACAGCAGAAAAATTTAAATACAATATCAGAGTCTAACCTAGATTCAGCCTGGATATTTATAACACATGCCCTTACAAATGCTGACAAATAACAAAACAAATGCAATAGATGCAGTGGATAATAGAATACGCCCATACGATGATGAAGATCTCCAGCTCTCCTCTGGAAACTCCAAGCGTCTTCAACTAAACCTGAAACTACTCAGATTTGACCTGAGTATTAAAAATACCTAGATTAGGCTTGATAAACCAGCGTGAGAGACTCAAAATTTAAATGACGATGTTATCAAAACCTTTGAAAAGAAGGGTATCTCATAAGACCGCGCCCACACATAAATATGGACGGGTTTTTACCTTATGATAACCAAAACTCTTTTATACCAAAATACACTTGATATTATTTTTAATGACATTCCTTTGAAAACACTTTTCAAATAAACTTATTCAAATAAGGTATCAATATCCGGACTAAGTCTAAGGGAATATCCGAACTGGGTCAACGAAATATACCGGACGGAATATATGATACCAAAAGGGGTAGCTAAAATGTTTGGAAAGCATTATAGCTATTTTGGGACTACAATCAAAACCATAAATCTCGTATTGGAATTGGATTTCAAACATGATAGGGAACTAGTGGTTTGTTCTCTCTCTCTCTCTCTGATCCACGCATAACAAACATAGTTCTCGTGGTGCCTTAATCACTTTTCTCAAGCAAGTCACTTGGAACTGTACTTGCTTACTACTACTTATAATAGGTAGTTCCCTGCTTTTCTCAAGCTAACCACTTTATCAAATGGGGCAATAAATGCCTTGAGGAATGTTTTCCCCCAAAGGGCCCAACGTATTGAACACCACCATACATACTTACTTATCTTGAATTTGTGTCTGTCAGACCACATTGTATCCCATATCATCTTCCGGGATGTGAGGCTAGTGAGGCTCTGCTCATTCTTCAAAACCACGCTTTGCTTTTCACAAAGCCACACTTTAGATCATGACAAGTTCCACATTGGATGCCACACTGCCATTCCTTTATTCACTATTTGACTCCCACAAGCATACAACCTCTGAGCTCGTATGTCTCAGAAAGGGTGTTAAGCTAAGAAAAGTTGCCTTCTCCGCCATCACAGAAGTATGTTGGCAAAAGTCAATGTCTGTGATCTTAGCAATGCAATGTCATACATTCGTCCATACAAGTTCGTTCTGGGACTAAACGAACCGAAGGCACTTCACCTACCACATCCTTTTTGTGAATCACCCCTAGGATTAGTAGAGATTAGTCCTTGTAATCCGAAAATTTCAAAACACGATAGGACCACTGCTATAAATATCTCGATATTGGGAGCTACTTAGAGAATGTCAACAAGTAGTCCTTCTGCAAATGAAGATCTCCGGTCTTCAATAATCATCGTCTTTAACACATCTTCATTTCTGAACGTATACATTGGTTCGAAATGGTTTTCAAATAGGAATCAGCTAAATCCGACCCCGATTCTCATTCGGAGCCAATTATCGATAAAAAGATGTTAAGTTCATATGTGGATATCAATATCAATCAATTACTTCATCTTTTAGATATATTCTTTCCAATTTATTCCATTTTCTTTTCATGAGTATACGGAATCGTTAAGCCTCATTTATTTAAATCATTTGATTTATTAAACCTCTTTAGATCATGGAATAATTCCAATATTTCTCTTTTACTTAGGAAAACCTTTCCAAATCATTCACTAAATCTTAATCAAAGATTTCTTATATTCAAGTTATAACTACATTAGGGAAATATTCCCAAATCATTCATTAAATCTTAATCAAAGATTTCTTATATTCAAGTTATAACTTTTAACTTAGGAAAAATATTCCCAAATCATTCATTAAATCTTAATCAAAGATTTCTTTCTTAACTTCAAATCATATTCTAGAAAATCGAAGATTTTCATAACAGAGCACTACTGCCACCTTAGATATGGTAAATTTCACCTCTAGTGACTAGGGGAAAACATTCCAACATCATGAAGATCTCTGTCTTCAATATATTTTATTTCGAAAGTTAGTTTAAAGGTGTTTTCGGATAGGAATCACCCAAATCCGATCCTGGTTCTTCGGATAGGAATCACCCAAATCCGATCTCGGTTCCATCGTACAAATCATCGATAAAAAGATGTTAATTAGTTAATTAATATTTTAAATTTTGTTTCTTTTTATCTTGGAAAAACTTAAATATGATCTTTTTAGAGCATCCGGGTTTTCATTCGATCTGTTCCACCCCTCGCCTAAAAGATAAAGCGAGGGCCAGGTAAGTTCAGGGCACTAGTTGCTCCATTCGTAACCTTAGTTATACACCTTGTTTTACCATTTAGATCTCACAGGTGGGACCAATGTACTAGTCGTTTCCGCATACTCGGTTTGTTATTACGTTTAAGGAAATGATTTCCATTGTATTGTTTAAGTGTTATAAGCAATTTCTACTTAACCATTTATTTAAACTTTTCTAAAAAATTATAAAACTTCCAATTTACCTTTAAAACACTTAATTATTTATTTAAAAACATTTGTAAATGATTCTAGAAAAAATCGTTAAGTTTAAATCTTTATTTCGAAAGTTATAGAAATTGCAGCAGAAAAGTGTTGTGGAAAGTGCTTAAAACAGCTTATTTGACTAAAACAACTTTTTAATGTTTGAAAATTCTTATTTTATAATTCAAATCTTTTTAAACCATTTTAATAGATTTATCAAATTTATTTCATATTTTTAATCATTTAAAAAAAATCATTTATAAAGAAATCCTTTTCTGGATTCCGAGCTGCAAAACCGCGGTGTTTTTATAAAATTGCTTTGGACATATTTCAAAATCCACTTAATTAAATCTTGATTTTCTTTATTCGTTTGAAAACTATTATCATTGTAAACCAAAGAATTTTTATTTCAAAGAAATCCGACTTATAAATCATTCTCTACGTTAATTTGAAGTTACGGGTCGAAATTTACGAACTGTCGCTACGCGATAAACTCGATTTTGACCAATCTTGTGAATTGCTTTGGAACTTGTCTGAAACACTTCAAATTTGTTTTAAACCATATTTAAACTATTTTAACTTATTTAAAATAATATTTTCGTCATTTCAAACTCATTTTCCATTTCAAACTCATTTTCCATTTCATTTCATATTATAATATTATATTATTATAATATTATTTTTAATCTTTTTAGATTTTTTTGAAATCATTAAGAGGCTAAATAATTTCCATACACATATTTATATGGATTTAATTTCCATTGAATTAACTATACTTACTAACCATTTCTCTTATCATTTATCAAACCAAGTTATCATCCATATCACAAACATATAATCAACCATAATATCAACCAAGTTATCATCCATTATATCATCCAACATATACCAAACATTTCATGTAATTAACTTGAAATATTTTTAGAAATTAGTAACTTTAAAATATGAGTACTCACCTTTAACTTAACCAATTCTTCCTACCAACATTCATATGCAACAACGCTTCACTAAATCATCTTAACTTCACTAAACCATCACTTAAACTCTTCCACCATGCTTCAAAGTGCTCGGCAACCACCTCCAAACGTCCATAAGGCTCGGCCATAACTGATTCTCTACCATCCTCCAACATTTTTCAACTTTTTATATTCTAAACCATGTTTTGGTGATATTTTAAGGTCTTTGGCAAAGTTTGGTGGAGTTTTGACTTTGTTTGATATGGTTTTGAAAAAGTTAGTAAGGGAATGGAAGAGAAGAAGCCATTAAAGCTCTAAGGAGGAAGAAAAAGAGAAGAGAATGGTTTGTGTGAGAATGAAAGAGGTATGCATGGCTATTTATAGGAAAAAAATTTGGAATAAAATATTATTATGTAACATGACCAAAATACCCTTACTTACATTTTAAGCAAAGTAACACTTACCATCACCATTTCAAATCATGTTTTATGTCACTTTCACTTAAGGAGTAAGAAAAGTAAAGCAATAATTATGTTTGGTTTGATTTGACATGTTTTGGAATTTTGTGCTTAATTTTTCTTAATGAAATTCTAGAATTCTCTATGTATGTTTAGAAAAGTAAACTTGATTAGTGACTTAATTAATACTTATACTATTTGAATATATGTTCCTATATAAGAAAATAAAGGTGCGACAATGTTGCGACAACTTTTAATCGACAAAACGTTGATTTTCGACAAAATGTTTTATGGTCACATTTACGTTTTAGTTAAACTATTTATTTATGTAAACCAAATTTAAAAATAAATTTGTATAATGTTATTTAAAAATATAAACACTTATAAATAAATTAAATAATTTATTTAACCATTGAAACTTACTTTTCTGAAATCTGCATTTTGTCACTTTTGTCGATATAAGCAAATGTTACTATTTTATGTATATTTCTATTTTCAAATCCTATCTAATATTATTTGAATCATAAAAACTTATTTATTTTATATTTAAGGTCACTTTAAATGTTATATTTGGAGGTGCTCAAATTCTGGGTCGTTGCATTTAACTATCAAACAAACATTCATTCAAACATGGATTTAATTCCATATAGGATGTACTAAGCCTTTATTAATTAATCTCTCATTAACTAGAACATTTTGCAAAAATTGATTAAAAGATCTTTTTAAAACACTATTCCCAAAACCCTTTACATTCCTTTTATACTTGGAAAACATTTTTACTTTTCTTAAAAATATAAGTATTTACCAAAAACATTTATTTGGAAAATTCCCTCTTCTCAAATTCCATATTAAATGGTGAAGAAATTCCCTTTTCGAAACATTACTTAATGTAAAACCCATTCACTTATCCCTTTTAAAAAAATTTAATATTTTTTATAAGTTCACTTCATATTTCAAACCTCCTTATAAATCTTCAAACTAGATGTAAACTTCTTTTAAAATCTCTAAAATGATTTATAAAATCTTTTTCCATGTATAAACTCTTTATAAAATTTCCTTTATAAAATATCTTGATACTACAAAATATCATTTACAAAATCTCGTTTTTAAATTACTTTAAATAAACCCTTTCATTTAGTAAAACCCTTTTTATAAACAAGTTATTATTTATAAATACTTTTATAAAATAATTATATAACTTGAAAATTGATTATAAATTTTAAAACCCCAAATTGATTAAAGAAATGAAGTTAATTCAAAATCATACTTTATAAATTCAAAAAAGGCTTAGTAAACCCAATGATACTTATTTAAGTTACCATTTAATTTCAATTTCACTTTCAAGTCATTCAATAATTTATTTACATAAGTCAACATATATGTAAATACACCTCATATCCAAATAAGGAAATAACATATCAATACAAACTAACTGGCATATACATGTCCAAATAACATAATTGCAGCATGGTGATTTATCTTGTTAAATAGATGTCCAAACAATCAAACAACCAAACTATAGCGGAACAGAGATTTATTCTGCTAATATATGTCCACAACAATCAAATCAATTACATTATAGCAGAACGGGGATTTATTATGCTATTAGATGTCCTCACAAACACAACCACTCACATTATAGTTCATTCATAGTTGTTTTTTTTACTTAATGGTATCGACATTTGAATTTCTTGTTTTCAAACCATCTTTGAAAAGAAGTACCTTAAAAACAATTTAATTTTTGGGAAACAAAGGATTTAAAACTTAAAACTCCCTTTTAAAATGATTAATTACAAGTTAAATTCTTTATTAAATCATAATCAAACTTAATTAGTTCTTAACGTAATTTACTTATAAATCAAGAAATAATTAAACCTTTAATAAATAATTAAATAATAATTAATAAGTAATTAAACCCTGTTAATCCTTTATTAATTATTAAGTAATAATTTAGACCTTCATTAATAATTAAATATTTATTTATCTTAATTAATAAATTTAAATAATCTTTAATTAAAACTTAAATAATAAATTAAACCTTAACTAATATTAGTTAAGTCCTAATTAATCATCAATACTTAACCGTAATTAATTTAAAATTAATTAAATAATTTAACTCTAATTAAATATTAATTAAATAATTAGCTTAATTAATAATAATTAAATAAATTAATGTATACTTAATTGAATAAAAGTTTAAAACTTAATTATTTCCTTAATTAATTTAAAACATTTTTAGTTAAACTAATCTTAATTAACTTGCTTAATTAATACCTAAGTATTAATTAATTATTAATTACTCTTAGTTGTCATTATTAAATTAATTAATTATTATCCTTGTTTTAAGTAAACTTTAATTAATTTTTATCTCAAATTAAAAACTTGGAAAAATATAGTTTCCACAGGTTAAGTTTAAAAACACTTTACTTAAAAATGTTGATTTTTCCTCGAACTCATCCATAGCGCCTATCATTATGGATGTGGTAACTTTGAATTTATTTCTAAGCTGCTAACCTTCAAAACTTCTTCTTTTAACTTTGTTTTAACCTTAAATTCAAGTAAAAGATTTTAAAACCAACAATAAAGTTTAAAACTTTAACCTTTAATAATTTTAAACCAAATAAACAACAATTTCCAAAGGATTTTACAATCTCACTTAACACAATACTTGTAAACTAGTTTTCATAAAACATCACATATAAGTTTTACCTATGACACATAACCAAAAATCCACGTACACATCATGCCTTAAGATCACACGCGATATAACATCCAAGTTCATAAATTCAAACCACGCTAAGTAGACTTTATTTCAAGTCCACTTTTACCATCTCATATCAACATATCCATACATATCCAAACTATAAACATCCAACCATAATCCAACATACACATATAGCCAATTTATACAACATATATTTCAAGCTAATGACTTGAACTTTAAACTAAAGTTTACTTACCAAATTTATCCAAACAAGCCAAACTAAGTTACCACTTGCACCTAAGCTAGAACCATGCTTTGCCTTAGGAAAATGATATTTTTGGTGGTCTAAAGAGGGAAGTAGGGTTCGATAGTGGGTGAAAGGGCATGACCTTGACGGTTTTGGTAGATATGGGCTTGTATTTGGAAGAGGAAGTGAAGTAGTGAATGTGGAAGGGTTTTTAGCATGTTGCTTTAGGGATTTAAAGTGGAAACTATGATTTTTGAACTTTGAAATGTTTTTAAGAAGCCATGAAAGTGTTTGGAAATGCTTTAGGAAATATGCAAAGAGAAAATAAATGAGAAAAAACGAAAAACAGAATTAGGAAATTGGTATATATATTATGTACACATGTTGAATTACTACTTTAACCTTGGTACCTTGCCCTCCTCTCCTTGAATGCCACCTCATCCTCTCTCTCCACATCATCATAGATTCGCCTCCATGTAGCCACCCTCCTTTTACATCAGAGATAACACCCGTTAATGCTTAGTCCTTGTGTTGCATAAGGTATTTTTATGTATTAATATATATATATATATATGTTTTTTTCCTTTTACATATCTTTTATAAACTTAAATACATATGAATATACACATTCTTATACCTACTATATGGTTCTAACTTATTCTTTTATTGAATGTATATGTGTTTATGTGTATACAAAAGTGTCATGACATTTTCGACAATTTTTAGAAGGCGAAAAATCGAAAAATCGAAAAACAAATTTCGGTCACATTTTCAATCTTTCTTCAAACTAAATATTTATTACTAAAAGGAGTTTTACTTTCATTATAAAAGCTATTATTTTAATATTTAAAATTAATTAAATATTCATAAATCAAAGCAGTGAAATTCAGGTTTGTTACACACGTATCAGTTCTAATCACTAGTTTGAGCATAGAGTTTGTAGATTATTTAAACTAATTAGGCAAAGGTTTTTTGCTTGATTCTTAAAGGCAATCAGTTGGATTCTTGAGGTGACTGATAGATTTTCGAAGCATGACTCCGGTCATGCGGGGAAATTTCAATGGTCCAACCAAGGAACCAGATTGGAGTTCGCATGAGAGGAGTCAAGTGGCAGACCCTACTTTAACAAAGAAATCATGTGAGGAAACAAAGGATCAGATCGGGTATCGTATATTATTTTGGATGATCGTTGTTCATTGTAAACTTAATTATAATATATTATAATATAGAAAGTTTGCGATAGCTCGGGAAAGGACTTCTCGATTAGTTAGGTGGTGATTTAGATAATCTCCTAAGTGCCGATACGATACTATCCTAAGCGAACGTCGTAGTACACTCTATATATTATCCTTATCAACATTGTGGGGTTGAGGTGAATTGAACCCGAGCGAACCCAGGCATTTATAGATCGTCACTAAATTATGATTTAATTAGTAGAATTTTCTCTTTTTGAGAATGAGTTCTATTTGGAAGGAGAAGGAGAATTAAGACTTTGGTTGTTGGTTTTATTCGAGAGTTTTAAGATTTAATGATATAGCATATCATAGAAGTTTTCCTTCTTATAGCGGGTGGTGTATTGGTCTTTCTTATATTGTATCCATGAAAGGAGTTACACCACTTAAGCGTTTTGTCCATCTTGGATGATGAACAGAATCATTGGAGTTTATAATTTTCCCGGCATATTTTGACTATTGTTAGTCATCGTTCATGTCATTATATACTCAATAGCTTATTTCATTACTTTGCATGCTTACTATTGTTCCTATTGCCCATTATTATATGATTGTTGTTTGTCATTACTTGAGTTATTTGATTGTTCTTTTCTATTATGTGCTATTGTTTATTGTTGATTGATTTTTGTTGATTTATTGTTGTTGCTTCTTGTATGATTGGTATTTTATATATTATTTATCGTTGCTTGCTGTTGTTCGATTATTGTTATTAATCTATATTATTAATTTTTGCATGTTTTGTATGTTTGGTAGTATGGTTGCAAATTGTTGTTGTCAGTTGCTACTTGTTTTGTGTTTGATTGCTTGTACCTTAATTTAAATTCCTATTAAAAATATGTTTAGAGAGAGCAGCGATAGTATCTAGAATAAATCATGCCATCCAAGGCTGTTATAGAGGTCGTGATAGGGTCTATACAAGTTTGTTACATTTTGATGTGAATCAGAGTCAATGGTATATTTAGATATTGAAATATTTGAGTTTACTCTCCAATTGATAGTCATGTATGGTTGTGATAGTATCGATTACTACACTAGAATTATACATGTTTGAATTTGATGATTGTTGCGCTAGAAATGTTAGTTACACGATTTGATATAACATGTTTATCAAAGACGATTGTTATATGTGATTTAGCATGCTTAGATTCATGACATTATAAATGAGTTATTGTATTGTTTCACTTGTCATGTTTAACTCTCTTGTAGGTTATGTAAGTGAAATGCAGGTACATGGAAGCAAAGGTTTGCTTGTTGCTTTTGGTTTCTTGAGTCGATTTAGCTTGCTCGTAACATGGTGCATGTTTATGATTAATGAGTGTGTTTGCTATGTGACATACACACTCTATAAAGGTTTATCATAAGTATATGTTTTTGTTGCATGTTATCCCCAAATATAGGAGGTCCTAGATATGGGTGTATATTGTTTTTTAGGATTTTCTGACCTAGCCGAGCAAGGGAGGTGCTGCTGAATTTTTCCAAAACATGAGAGGCTTTAAAAGCCTAAAGGTTGGGAGGCATTTTCTTACTTTTGGAATTTCGACGACAAAATCCTTTTGAGGAGGGGAGAATGTAACAACACACATGTTTAACGATAAAATATTTAAATAATTAATTTAAATATTGAATCATTGTTGAATTAAAGGTCCAAAATGTGACTTTTCATATACGGTCAAATCAGGACTTGAGACCACTTTCGTTGAGTACAGATCGATGTTGCGAATCAAAATGTATAAATATCGCTATATTTGGAATTGAGCAATCCAATGGCCAAAACGACATTGGGATGCGTGAAATTACCATCACGGAGCTCTATCTCGTATAGCGATGAAATTTATTCCATTAGGAACGAAAAAATGAGGTGATGAGCACTGAGAGTTTAATGACGATCTAATGAGCTGCATGATCGTACGAGCCCAAAACATATGGCAATTTATTTGACAAATCAAATAAGTTATTATATTATTATATATATACACATCACCACACACATACATTTCTCTTTCAAAACCCATTCTTTTCTTCTTTTCCCCTTTCCAGTAAATGAAAATCAAACCACCACCATCAAAAATCAAAATCTCTAGATTTGGTCAATGATAAATTATGGTGTCAAAACTGTTAAACTCGTGGCGAGGTGAGGATTGAATCTATGTAGGCATTTACGGCTCCGACAATGTTTAGTCGACCCTATCTTTTCATAGTCGAACTAGGGTTTTGGTATGGAGGCGATTTAGACAGAGTTAAGTGAAACATAGAGTTGCGTTGCACTTTCTCATGTCGGAATGCACCTCGCTGCATAATTCGTTTGGATTAGATCGAGTTTGGTGGCGTACGATATTTGTGGTCGAGGGGGAGCTCCATCAGGTCACGAATCAAAAGAAGGCGTTGAGCTTCATGTGGTCGAGTCTGCTGCGGAGGACACGTGAAGAGAAGCACGATGCGATTGGCGGTTCATCGATTCGTTGATAGAGGAAGTAGAAAAGAGGTGTGAGGGGATGTGCGGTTTTGGGTTTCATGTGCACAGGCATGTGCATGTGCAGGAATTGAATTAGAGATTTGGGGAAGATGATTTGTGTAGTTAATTAGTGGTTAATTATAGATTAATTAATTAATTATCTCATTCCATATTTAACTTGTATCTCTTGCAAATGAGATCCAATTTGAGACGCGATCTTCGCCATTGCACTCCTAGTGGAATTATCTACAATGTAGTATAAGCTTGGACTGGATTCGAACACTTGAGAATTTATGGTTCAGATGAGCGGAATTATAACTTTGAATTTGTATCTTAATATAAATCCCCTTAATTTTATATATAGAAAAATATTACACAATAGAGGTATAATATATATATATATATGAAATTGTTTCCCCATTTGATTGGATTTTTGAGTAGATATTCGGGATATTTGATTAAAATCCTGTATTTTTATATTATATTATATTCATATTGAATAGAGCTTGATAGCGATGATATTAATTTATAGCATGATTATAAATTAATTAGACTCTAAATTATCATTATATTAGTGATAGAAATATTATTACATATATTATTACTAAAAAATATAAGAGTACGACTTTGAAAAATAAGTTAAAGGATGTAAAATGAATTATAAGCTAGTTATTTTATAAAATAATGAAATGATTTTATAAAATAATAGAAAAGAGATTTGACTTTTATTGAAATAATTTTGTAAATAAAAGTGAGATCTGATTATTAAATATTCAAATTCTCTATTATAATGTACATATAAATATGGGGATATCCATATGTGTATATAATCAAGTTACGAGCAATCTCATGTAGCTATAGCGACCGCCGGGAGTGCTAAGTTACATGAGAGAGTACTGGGTCAAGTAATCGCTCCGGTGAAGCTAGAAACATGATTTGTGAAATTAATGTATACAACATGAAAATGTATGCATAAGCATGCACGGATAAGTATATCGACACATGTATAAGCTACGCACAAGGTAAGGAAGTCGTGTATGTCATTTTGGCATGTTATTGCAAAGAGTGGATTTTTTGTATCGAAACCGATTTTTGAATACTTATGAAATTCACTTCCAAAACGTAAACAAATGAACCTCGGTGGAAGTCCGATGGAATAGATTCAGGCTCTGGAGGTAAGACAACTTATCGGGCGAACCATCAAAAGAAACGGCTCACAAATCGACATCCGTTCGGGAAATTTTCCAATTGCCCTAGGTCCATTACCTGTACCTAGTAATTTCAGTTGACTGAATGGAAAATCCAGTCGACTGAATGAGAGTAAGATAGATAGTCAATGGGGAAAGCTCCCAAAAGAAGACTTGGGGACAAATCTCAGTCGATTGAGCTTAGTCGATTGAAATAATCCCCAGTCGACTGAACTTCTGCGCATTGTGCAACACTAAGGAATTTCTTCCCCGTTTGAGCATGGTTCTTCACGATCATGACTTCAAGCAGGCTATGGGCTTCTCGAGGAGGCAAAATGCAAGACAAAGCTCGAGATTTGGATATGAATGTTAATTAATTCCTTTGGAATCAATAACGATCGGCACAGAGTTGTATGGCGATTGGTCGCACGATCACATCAAGCAAGTGTATACGATCAAATGGGTTGAACTCGTACCTTCAAGGGTTGACCCCGGGATACGTATAATTAGATAAATTATATCAATCTTATATTAGTGATAGTACAATGTATTGATCTTGTATTAGTGATCATACATCGTATTGGCCTTATAGTAGTTTTCATGCCTATTATTGAATCCTAATAGATGTCTTAGAATGTTAATGTGCTGGCTCTATTTATTATTGAATCGTTGTAGTTTTTTGGGTAAGTTAGTGTGTTGACTCTACTTATTATTAGATTGAGATAGATGTCTAGGTACGTTAGTGTGCTGACTCTATTTATTACATGATCGAGATAGAAGTCTGGGTACGTTAGTGTGCCGATTCTATTTTTTATTGGATCATGATAGACGTCTGGGTACGTTAGTGTGCTGACTCTATTTATTATACGATCGAGATAGATGTCTAGGTACGTTACTGTGCTGATTCTATTTATTATTGGATCCTGATAGATGTCTGGGTACGTTAGTGTGTTGACTCTACTTATTATAAGATTGAGATTGATGTTTGGGTACGTTAGGGTTCTGACTCTATTTATTATAAGATCGAGATAGTTATTTAGGTACATTAGGGTACTCACTCTATTTATTATTGGATCATGACAAATGTTTGAGTATGGTAGTGTATCGGCCCTGTTTATCTTGAATCGTTAGATCACGATAGCTGCCTATTGTTGACTCCACCCATCGGTAATGATGGACATTGATTTGTATTTTTTAGTTATCTTACATTGGTTATGTTGTGTGTGAGCAATTGACTGTTGTTGTTATTGTTGCATTTATTATTATTTTGTACTTGTGAATGACTTATATTACGATTGTTGGATCTGGACTAGCCCACAGCGAAAGTTATGGATGGATTTCAATTTATTTTACCCTATTGGATCTTTTATTGGGCCAATGAAGTCTAACTGAATTAGAACATTTCTAAATTTCATTTAAACAAAATCATTTATTTTATTTAAATTCAAATATATTAAGATATGAAATTAATTTATTTGATTTAGTTTATACATAAATGTATCATATACATATATGTGTGAGTGCATGTGTAACATAATAATCCGTGAAAGGTATAATATGCCCATATGTAGGTGCTGGGATTTACATCGCAACAAACATATTAGCTCATTTTGTATGTCATGTATGTTATCCAAATATGTGCATGTATATGTGTTACCATACACACACACACATATGTATGTATAATATATTATATATAATATATGACATTTATATATAGATAAATATATGTATAGAAAGAGAGCGAACAATTATTTAAAATTATTTATAATTCAAAATTAACTTAGTTTTGCAAACATAATAATTTTAGTGTTTTAATTTGTATATATTATGAATAAAATAGTTTTCATTCATAAATAATTAACATAAAATAATCTATTGATGAAAATTCAAATTTTATAATTTTCAAAAATCTAGGATCATAAAATAAAGCTTAAGAAAAATCTGGAGATTTTTCAAAGTTGAATTATCTATATATAATGAGGATACCTTCATTTGAAGCTTTTGAAATGTCACAAACGTCCTTCTAAAATTTTATTGCGTTCAGGGTTATTTTTGTAATTTCTTTTTTTCACGTTTCTACCCACATCTACAACTGCAATTTATATGTTTCCTTCCTCCACTCTCCTACCGCATAACTCAATTTCTTTCTCCTGACCTGACATAATCCCTAACATAACCCTAAAAAGGCAACTAATTACTTTTTTCTACCGCGGCCTTAATCAGATTAATGTAATCAACCTCTATTATTAGCCATTGTCTCAATCGGATTTTATTTAACCATGGTAGAGATGGTCTAAAAGATGCAAAACCTTCAAGCTCAAAAATGTTTGAAATCGGGAAGAAATAGAAGCGTGTACAATAATTTGGCTTGCAGAAGCGTGAATAATAATTTGGCTTGTAGATTTCACTTCTCGAAGAGGAGAATATGTAACTCCAGAGGTAACTAGGCAATTTCCTTTTTCTCTTTTCTAAATTGGTCTATCTATTGTTCATTTGCAGTAAAGATGTTATCTTTATCAAGAATTGTTTCTAAACTATGTTATATAAATAAATCTTTAAATGAGAAATAATGTTGATGAATTGTTCACCAGCAAAGCTGTGGAGCATCTCGGGCAGAATCCAATAGGTTTAAGTGAAGAATTCATCAGCTTTAGTAAGCAAGGCAATCAAGAATGAGCTCGAGCATCTTCATTAATTCCAAGTAATTTCAGAATAAATCAGTACCAATTTAGGCGAATTTCAAAATAACTCTAGCTTGAGATGCCATTCAGATCTTTAAACGTCAGCGAGCAAAATTAATCTAGCAATCTCAATTAGAGTTAGAATTAAGTTTTTCGTTCCACCAAGGTCAGATATTTTAATATACTGTATATCTACATGCAAAGTGCTTTTGTTTAATGTATAGGATGGACATCTCTATGCAATTGATTTTTATGATTGTACTTAGATCCTTTACCACATACAAACTCCTTTACCACATACAAACTCAAAATAAAGTTGAATTTCAGTAATGCAAAATTCTAAATACATATTCCAACTATTAATATTATAATGTAATACTACAGCAAAAATCTTTATGGTATGCCTTTAACCAATCCGAACAAAAAGTAAAGAAAGCAATAATGACACATAAATTGTTTTTGTCAATATATTTTTAAATTCCAAGGTCCTACATGTATATACTTCATCTATTGCATCATTGGCCACGCACCTCAAAGTATGGATCATCAGGTCCAATAATTGATCACTATACATTATATGTGTAAACATTTGTCTAACCAAACTGTATACAAAAATTATGCATGTGTGCTTCCTCAAAATGGGTGGCACGGTGGTAGTGCACCAAGTTGTCAAGAGGGACGTGGGGGGTCGACCAAAGTGGTAACACGATACATAACTTTTGCTAATTAACTAGATGTATGTTGTGAGATCCATACATATCCCTTAAGATTTATTCCCTGATTCTTTCTTTTTTCTTTATACATGGAAGTTTTATAGTTAATACAGAAATGAAGATATAATAAATTAGAGGATAGCAGCCAAAGGCTAGAGAAATAAAAGGTTAAACATGTGATTGAAACTCGGATGAATGCAATTATGAAATATAATATTTTTATTTTTCTTATTGTCTTAAACTAAACCCATTGGCTTTCAACAAAGCACGCATTGATGTTTCAATTTATATTTATATTATTTCATTTAACATAGAGAGTTGAAACATAGGATTACTTTATCTCTATATCTTTGGTTACTATAATAACTATGAGCTAAGAACAAGTGAAGAATGTGATGTATCAATTCAAATATACCTTCTCATTAATGCAAAATTTTAGCATCATCTATTTACTTAACTCTTATCAAAAATACTAAACCTTTGACCGTCATTAGCAATAATGAATTGACATACGAAACACGGATAATGTATTTGCAACTAAAATATGAATATAGGGTGCATAGTGAAAAGTGTGGTCATGCATGCGATCTCTTTACAAATTTACTTAATATTTTTAACCATTCACTTCTCCTTTTTAACAAAAAATATCTTCGAAAAATATTATTGTTCATTTTATGTTTTTGTATTGTGCTATTGGTTATTTAGACTGAGGCTAATATGAAGGAGAAGTAAAAACGATTCTTGATCTCATAGATGGAAGCTTAGGTGATTTGCCATGAATCTTAACCATATGATCCTTTCTAGGTTGGTTAAAACAGATTTGCTTTATAAAGTTACTTCAAAATATGATTGTATAACTTGATCACCACTATCAGATTAGTATTTTCAATTTAAAGTGGTGGTTTGTTTACCGTTCGATTGGGAAGTTCCCATAATACAATAATAAACATTGTGTAACGACCTCGGATTTAATTTAATTTAAATTGATAATTAACTTAATTTTTGAATTAAAATTGTAAAATTAAGTGATAAATTGAAGCGAGTTTCCCAAATCAAATAAAAATGTGTTAAATCATTTAAAATTAAATATTGCATATATGTGTATATTAGTAAATATGAATATATATATATATATATTGAATTTGAATTTAAACCTCAAGTAAATGGTTTAATAATAATTTGAGTTTATAAAAATATATATGAAGAAATGCAAGACAATAAGCATTAAAAGTTAGAAATAAAATTTAAGTTAGAAATTGAAATAGGAATATATATATATATATATAAGATAAATGATAAAATATAAGGTAAAACATATTAAACAAATTCTAACATCAAATTAAATATAGAACTTCATTTATATTTCAAAGTAACAAGACCAAAACAAATAAAATATATTCAAGTATGCAAATAAAAGAAGGAATACAAACAAAAAACTGGATAAGTAATATAAATATGTAGGCTGGTAAAACAAACAAGAATAATACATTGAAGCTTGCAAAGGAGGACAAATATACTACAAGAATCATATCAGCCACCAGATTTTTTCTCTAATGCAATGTATATTCATACGCAAGCAAAATGTAAGTATGAAGACAAAACAAGTAAACATATATTGGACATAAAGTACTTGGCATTAAATGCTGGCAACATTTTTGTCAACTCGAAAATGTCTTCAGCCCCAAAGCAAAGAAATGTTACTGACTATTGTACAAAGATATTACTTTGTATTGTACAAATATCATCATCAACCTGTAATCTTCTTTATACATCAACCTTCCTCATTTCGATTTTGTTTATTTTTTTAACTGAGCAAAAGAAGGAAAATAATTGAAGTAAGAATCATTTTTAAAACCCAAAACAATAATTAAATCTGGAAGCATGCGATTTCAAAGCAAAGAATGCAAAAAGCTTTCACCTGGAACAGAGCTGCAGTTTTGTTAATGCAGTAGATTTCTGGAAAACAATCTAAAGTGATCTCATCTAAAACAAATACCACTATTCTCTGCTTCATCCATATTCAGGTGAGCAAATCATCATCTTTAAAGCTTAGTCTGTTATACATATAGAGTTGCTTGTCAACAGACTTCTCTGTTCAGTATTTGTGAGTAAACTCCATGCTTTATTCTATTATTTGTGTTTAGATTCCTGCATGAATGTGGGTAGCTTTTGCTTGCAAATGGATTGTTATGCTTGAGTTTTCTTTGCCTGGAAATGTGTTTTCTACTTCCTGTTTTTGATACAGGGTTTCAAATTTTAAAACAAAAATGCCAGTTCTTTTTTTTATGATCATCGTTAAACCCTACAAATTAGTTGAGTTTTAATTTAAGCTAAGAGAAAGAAAAAAAATATAAGTTGTTTGTTTCAACATACAGTATTGATTAAAATGATGATTAAGTAAATTAAACTTTGAATATCTCTAAAAAATCCAAAAAGAACAGCACCGGTCCGATATTAGTGGAAACCCACACATTTTAATTTGGCAATCCAGTAATATTAATTGAAACTTATCCAAAAATATGATTTTTAGGAGTGGAATTACAATTTTTTTAAGGTTAGCATTCGAGAGTAGTTCGAGTTTAACTGGATTTGGTATTTTTGAGTCCCCCCTGATGATCTACTCGATCGGGATACTCGTGGTTCTTTCTGGAGATGCGATGATGATCGGAGAATTAAGAAAAAATACCAGAACTATGATCAAGTGAGGGTGGTGTTGGGGTTTGATCTGGGAAGTTTGTAACCCTAGTTTTTTCTGTTGATTTGAAATTTGATCGTCGCGACTTCTAGAGATGATCGAGTTCGACGAGGTTTAGTGTGATGGAAGCTGAGTGGTAGTCGAACGCGTGGCCGGAGTAGTTGATGTTCTGGTGGTCGGAGCAGGGAGCATAAGGAGATGACAGGTTGATGGTGGTTCCAGCTCATGTTTCCAGGTTGAGGTTTCAAACTCGATTTTGGTTTCGTGGTGACGACGTGGTTCTGGTGGTCGAGAAAGGGTTTGTGGATGGTGGTCGACTTGTTCGACGTGGCGATGTCGACCGGAGGTGGCGGGGGTTCGTGTGCATGTGCACGTGTGTAGTTGGATATCTGGGGAAGCTACTGATTTGGGGAAGACGAAGTTATTCTCGGGTATAAGGATTGTTTGCCTCGAATAGTTATGCGGGTGAAGGGTAGGGTTGCTTCGAGTTGGATTCAAGAGTATAAATATGTTTCCTGTACCAAAGTCTAAAACATAAACTTGACTGTAGAAAAAAAATATGTAGCAGAAGAAGAAGAGTTGCGTACTGGGTAAATGACTCGGGGAAAGGGGTGTTCAACTCGAAGTATAATTCGAGTATTATAGGGATAGTCTTCGGGCTTCAAACTGCAGCATTTTTATAAGTAGATTAAGCAAATTTGTTTAAACACTGTGCACTTAGAAAATGTTTTAACAGTTAAGTTAAGATCTTATTCAAGTTTTAATTATTTTAGTCAAAACTTAATAATATTCCCAAACTCTTAATTATTTTAAGTAAGAAATTAATTTAAGTATAAGTTAATTAACTCTTAAGTTTGTAGTTAATAATAAATTGATTTAAAAATTTAAAAGAAGATTCCTTTTAAAATGTTAATTAAGATAAATAATTATTATTAAGTAATTGTTTAAAAAGAGAAATTGATTAAGGGTTAAACTAATTTATAATTGTAAGTAATTGAGAAATTAGGGGTTTATAAATGTGTAATTAAAGATTGGTAAATTAATAATAAAGTGCCTAATTTATTTGTAATTGAGAATTGTTAATGATGATTAATTACAAAGATGGTTAATTAAAGATTTTTAATGATAAGTTAGTGATTAATGAAAGGATAATTACTCAAAGTAATAAATTTGTGATTTATTAATATAAGTGATTAGGATAATCACTTATTGTGATTAATTAAGGATAATTAATTAATTTAAATTTAATTAATTAAGGGTTAATCAATTAATTAATTTAGGGTAATTAATTTAAAGAATAATTAAATAATTAAAGATTAATTATTTAATGATTAAAGGATAATAAATTAATGTTTTGTAATTAATTAATATTAATTAATCAGGATTAGAAATTATTCATAAGAAATTAATCTGGTTTGAATTAATCAGACAATGAATTGACCTTACCTATGGATATTTGGATTCTATTGGATGATTTGATTGTTTGATATCCCTGATATATGATGCTTTGTGATACATCCTGATTTATGTTTGTGATCTGTAATTTACTTATCTGTGATATATATATCTGTGATCTGTGAATGAAGATAAGCGTGATAGCTAATACCGCTTATCAACTATATTTCTGTATTCTGATCTGTGATGATTGTATGATGTTGCACTACTCTGTAAAACCCCTGGACTACACCTTTACACACACAAATATGGATTTCACGTGGAAATCGGTTAAGTCACAGATAATTTAAATTTGATGTTTTCAAAATTGAAATTTTAATTTCAATTGATTTTGAAATTGGAAATTTGGGTTTAAAGTGAAAAGCTTTTGAAATGGAATTTCAAAGATAAAAGTTATTTTGAATAACTTAATCAAGTTTTGAAAATTTAAATAATTTGATTTAAATTTGAATTCAAGTTTGAAATTGAATCCTATGATTTGAAACTAGGGATTAAAGATGATATAAATGTGTTTGTATGAATCTAAACCATTTAAAAGCATAATTTTGAGAATTTGGATTTAACCCAAAGAACCTTAACTCGTATAAATGAATCAGATTTTCCGAAATGAAAACTGTTTGTTTTCACATAATAAAAGCTTTCAGATAAGAAAAGAAATTCCAGTTTAATTAAAGGAATTTCAAGTTTGAATTGAAAAAATGGTTTTCCAAGTTATGAATGAAATTCTTTTTGAAAGCTATGAATTAAATCTGTTTATTTTTAACAGATTTAAAATGGTGATTTGTTTAAACCATTTGAAATGGAATTGTTTTGAAAGCTATAAGTTAAATCTTGATTTAATGAGTTAATCCAATTGAAATGGAAATTAATTTGGAAAATCTGTGAATGAATCTTTTGTTTAAAAGATTAAAGTGTGGAAAATTATTGAACCGTTGAAGGTTGTTAAAATGAATCTTTTTGTTTAAAGATTTAAAAATGGTAATTTTTTTAAACCATTTGAAGAAAGATTTTGGGTAATAAGTTGTGACTTAATTGACATCCCAATATCCATATGTTTTTAAAGATTGCGCTCGTTATTCGGTTTAGCCGGGAGAGGACCTTTGTGTCATATAAGCCGTTCCGTATACTGATACGTCGTATATGGATAGCATTTGAAGACCGGTGGTGAAGACCGGATATTTTCGAAAACGAAAGGACAACTCGTCGAATGTCTCTGCATCGACTGGTCCCCGGTATAGAGATTTTAGCACCCTTTGTGATGGGAAGTCCGGATGTAATTAGAAAATTATCCGGATTTGCAAGGGCTTCTTCGGAAGTGCCTTCGGTTCTGTTCGAACCCGGAACAGACTTGTATGGTTAAATGTCTGACATTACACTTTGAGATATAAAGAAGATTTCTTTCAAATACATTTCTGTTGGTGGCGGAGAATTTATTCTCTTAGCTTAACACCCTTCTCTGAGACGTACGAGCTCAGAGGTTATGTAGTTGAAGGTTATCAGCAATATACTCCCAATTTGGTAATGTGACATGCTGAGTGTTGCTGTGTGATGATCATTATTTAATCATTTGTGATATGATCATTTGTTTGATCATTTATCTTTGTGATCATTACTTTGATCATCTGTTGACCCAAAGCATGGCTTTGTGACAAAGCGTAGCTTTGTGGACGAGACTTCGTCAGGGCCTCACAACCCGGAAATGGTCGAAACAGGAATGTTGCAGCAAGGTTATGAGGGTCGCGCCCTTTAGGGTATGTCATTTCCTTCTGGAAAAGGGTGGTATCATGGTATGGAGCCCAGATACTTACTCATGTGGACACACTTTATTATTATGTGTGATGTTGGTTACCGAGGCCTCGGATAAAGGTCCCAAAGGACCGGGAGGTGGCATATTCGTGAGTTACCTGTTATAGGGGTAACCCGGCCTTGTGTTGGTAGAGAGCAGTTTGTCTCTCGGGACGTCCAGCCAGAGGCGATCCCATGCGGGCGGAAGGAAGTTCCTTAGCCTGACCATTTGTTGGAAAATCCAAAGAAACAATACGAGCCTTGTACGGTTTTAGTTGTATTACCTGCTATGGAATGTGGTGGTAACCTGCTATTGAACATAGTAGCTATAGTAGGCATACGATGAAATGTTGTATGCTGGCTAAGATTAATATTATACTTTCGAAATGTTTTCCACTATGCACTAGTAATAATATCAAAAGAGTTTTCTTTTGCGTAGTAAGCATCTTTGACTATCATAAGAAGAAATCTCCTCCAATTCTGCGTTTGCATTGTGTGTGTGGCGGGAGGTCTTATGGTAGTTTCATTTTCCAAAAGCATTTCGGATTAAATGTTAAGAGTTCTTTTGTTGTTGTTTTAAAGATAAACTGTTTTTGTTGCTCACACTAGTCCCATGACTGACCTGGAGTTTTTTGTTCCCTTCCTAAACTCTGGGTGCCCACCATTTTCCACACGGGCAGTCTAGAGTTGGGTTTCTTTTCAGATAGTCAGGTTTAGTAGATTATCTGGAGCTAGTTCAGTATTTGGAGTTCAGGACTGCACTTGCTTCTCTTTATGGTTCGAGCTTGACATTGAAGATCATTTTGGAGTCAGTCTCTCTGACTGATCATTTGGAGTTATCATTTCTGTTTTCCGCTGTATCATTATTTATCTCTGATATTGTTGTATCATATTGATATCATTGTTGTATATCATTCTGGATATTGTATTTATTGGAGTTGTATATGATATCATTGTTTCTTTATTCCGCTGTGGTGTTATACTTAATGGTGTTATAAGCTCCGGAGAAACAGATTCGGCATTTGAATCTACAGCATTTTGAGTACAAGTGAAGTACGGGTGCCGATTTTCGAAGGCTGAGTTTTTGGGTCTTTACAATTGTGTACTGCATAACATGATCAAGTAATCTTCAAACACAAACACATTATATGAAATATACATAGTTATTATATTGGACAAAAATACAAGTTAATAAAATAATTATAACGCTAAACCTAAAATTTGACCCATCCACCTCATTTTATTTATTGACCTAAAGTTGTATTTTTTTTAGTTCGAACTATATCTTACATAGATTTGATAAATATATTATAATGAAAGTAAATTTTGTTTGTTTGTTATAAACTTTGCTATAAACAGAACCAACAAATTTTTTGTTATAAGACAGATCATGAGTTGGTAAATAGAAATGTAGAACCACCAAAATTTAGCCCCTTTTATTGTTTGTATTAGATAATTTACAAACATTAACAACTAAAGCATTCGTTCAAAATATAATACGTTTAATAAATAGGCAAAAACGAATAGGCATACACACTTTCTCTCTAGCTTTTTGTTTATATTTCGTTTTCACTACATTGTAAAAACTTAAGTTCAAGTACTGTTAAAAATCATTTTCGCTATTTTGAGTGAAAATATATACGGGACAACTTACAATGTACTTTCAGCAAAGTGTTTTTCAAAACTCATTAAATTTTTTTTGTTATAAGATGAATCAGGAGTTGGTAAATAGAAGTGTAGAACCAACAAAACATAGCCTCTTTTATTGTATGTATTAGATCATTTACAAACATTAATAACTAAAGTATTCTTTCAAAATATAACACATCAAATAAATAGGCAAAACGAATAGGCATACATACACTTTCTCTTGCACAAATTTAAGTTCAAGAACTGTTAAAATTCATTTTCACGAGTATATAGGACAACTTACAATGTACTCTAAGCAAAGTGTTCCTTAAAACTCATCCATTTTTTTAATAAGACAGATCAGGAGTTGGTAAATAGAAGTGTAGAACCAAAAATATTTAGCCTCTTTTATTGTATGTATTAGATCATTTACAAACATTAATAACTAAAGCATTCATTCAAAAAATAATACATCGAATAAATAGGCAAAACTAATAGACATACACATACTTTCTCTTTACCTTTTTGTTTATATTTGTTTTCATTACATTGCACAAATTTAAGTTTAAGAACTGTTAAAATTCATTTTCGCTATTTTGAGTGAAAATATATCTGGGACGACTTACAATGTGCTTTCAAGAAAGTGTTTCTTAAAACTAATATTGTGTATGGTCGGCAATTGTAAATCATCTATAGAAGAATTATGTGCAATGTCCTAAAAACTATACAAAAGAATAAATTAGATACCACATTTTCTTTTAAATACTAAAATGGATGCGGTTTGATATATTTTTCACTCATGGTTGCACTACATAGAAAGGTCACTTTATAAAATCATAATTTGCTATTGTGTTTCAAAAATGCTATCATCTAGGTCTATTTGACATTCCTTATGATTTTGGGCCGTCTGATTTTGTCATTGAAACTATAATTTTCATTATTGTTTAGAATGAAAAACTAAAGTCCGAGTACTTTTTTGTTGATCAGGTTGCATGGAAATAGCTGAGATCAGAAATCTAAAGGAGTCGAATTATATGAGCATGGATTTAATAATAAGTAGGAAATAAAATGAAGTAATTCCTTGATGAAGTTTTTGTGTAAAGTGCTTCCCTTAACTGGCGAACCTCCCTGACCTGTTCTTATCAAGAAGATGATGGCAGCACATACATAAACAACATTTTCTTTACAACTATGGTGTTTTCATACATGCACAAATTGTTTGCTTTATGTATGTGTTGTGTGTGTGTATTAGAAATACCATAATTTGAAGCTTTTGCAATTATTAAAATACTCCAGGAAAAGAAAAGTAATCAAGATATGTATAACTGCCTTAATAGATACTCCAAATAATAAAGTTCATGCACGATAATTTTTTTCCCTTTAATATTTACATAATAAACGAATTATGCATAAAATGAGTATATCGAGTTTTGTGTAAGTTTGTACATACTTTTTGCTCTAAAAACAATTTAAGTTACTTTTTTCTTTGCACACGTCCAACGGACGTTCCTTACGTACTGGTTATTTTTAAAAGCAAATACATTGATTTCGGCAATAATTATTTAATAAAAACTAATATATTATTAAAAAAATTAATTTTAAAATTTAGAAATTCTAGAATCATGAATGAAAAATTACGAAAATTTTTGAAGAAATTTCAATTAAATTATTATTTTAATAAATCATAAACAGTTTTTCCGAAATAATATTAATTATTAAAAATATTAAAATTTATTGAAAAATTCTTAAAATTTTTCTATATGTTTCTAAAATGATATAATATTTTTAAAATATACAAAATTGAATTTTTAATGTAATAATTAGTTTATATATAATAAAAAATTCAAAAATTCAATAAATGTTAATTTAAAAATACGAATATATGTATGATAATTAATTTTTGAATTTGTAAATTCATATTATATATAAATAAGTGTACTAAAATTTTTAAATCATATATATATCTTATATGCATATATGCTATTATGAGAGAGAAATATACACTAATATATATATAAATATATATATGAATTTATTAATAAATATATATAAAACAAAAATTAATGACAAAAATTGATTTTTTACAGTAAACAACATTTGTCTATACATAAATCAAATAGTATAATAAACAAATTATGCACATAACCAAACTGAATTGTGACAACCACATCTACTTACAAAAATCTCACCTAACTAAACATATAGTAGCAATATATTTAAACAAATATGAAATTGCTCATTATAGGATCATAGAATATAATTTAATTACTGTAATATGAATTAAAATTACCAATTTAATGATGCCTTTGAATCCACGTTGAAGCAATGACTTCCCTTCCTTTTACTGTTCTTGATTCGTCAGATTGCAAGTCCGGAATCATCGATCTCTAACAATCGAATATTATTATTTTAATTTGAAATATATTTGAGAATTTTGGAGTGGATTTAGAGCTATGTTTTAACCAGCAATGTAGAAGGTAATGGCAGCCAAAAAGGTTAGTAATTGTTTTTAGATATATATATATATATATATATATATATATATGGTTGTATTAGAGAGAACGAGGAAAACCTTTTTACCCATTCTTACTTTATCTCAACCCATTATCTCTAAGCCAATTCCCTATGTTTTAGCCACCCCTAGACCTTCCCAAAATCGAAATTTTGCAGCCTCAGTGATGGGCCTTCAACTTATCTACACCCAACCCAAAATACTATGCAATTTAATCTAATTTAATCGCTTGTCGATATTGTATATCGATCGATATATTTATAATGTTATAAATATAATTATTTATTTATAATTAATATTTCATAAATATTAATTAATTTAATTAATTGATAACTTTTATAAACTAATTAAATTGTTCGGTCTTAAGGTAATTCATCGTTTCGGCTGTGTAAGTCTTGGGTGTAAATTTGGTCAGCGATAAACATCAGACTGTTTTAATGTTAACGTTCACACGTCACTTAGCAGATGTTGTGACATTATGGTCAAATTTATCACTTACTCATTTTCGGTAAAATCCAATTTTAGTTTAATAAGCGTTACCCGGTTGTGACATTTGTTTACACCAATTCTCTTCGTCAAAACTATATCACTTTGGACTTATGGAATTTGGTAATGGTCAAAACTCCAACCTCATCCACATTCAACTTTATAGTCTAAATACAAAGTCCTTGGTTCAATAATAACAATTATTATTGATTGAAATGCTCTAGCTAGAGACTTTGACTTTGAGTTTACTTGAGTTGACTGTGATACTAACCACATATAACTGAGGAAACGAATCCTCTCTTGAATAGTGCTTCACTTCCAATACTTCCACTCGACCCAACTATAGTCACTCGATGGACACCATGCCATGATTTGGCTATAATCAAATCAGAGCTTTCGTATTGAAGATCCACGGTATCCTCAAGTCGAGTGAACTATGTAAATCAGTCACATCGATATTTTCTTTTTGACCTTAGTTATATTAACCAACTGAAAACTATCGAGTGAGTCGTTCCATAGTTTTCCAATAACTATTAGTACGTAACCCCTAGGTACCCCCAGCAGTCATGAGTAATGCACTGCCCAACATTTGGAGAGCGTTACGTACTCCAGTCTCAATGGATATATCGATATTCTGTCTCGATGCATCTTGACTAGGAACATTTAAAATGGTATATTTGTTTCGTTGTGATAAATTACTCATGGTTACAACCTTTTGTAAATACTATCAAAAAATATACCACTTATGGATTTTTCTATTAAATATACTTTTAATTAAGTTAATTAATATAATCACATTATATCAAGTATATAATAGGAAGAAAATACCTTTTATTTTGAACAAGACTGGTCAACGAGTTAGATATATGTAACAAATTACATAATTGCCCTAAGGGAATACCCCTAACTCTATCATTCTCCCACTTGCACTTGAGGTCAATTATGGAATCTAATTCAAACTTCTTCAATCAGTTTTCTCAAAACCAATTAGGTCAGTCCCTTAGTGAATGGGTATGCTATTATGTTTTAATTATCTACTTTGTCGATTAACTCTCTCTAACACTGATAAACTGCCTTTATCATGTGGAACGATTCGAAGTATGTCTTTCGACTTCTAGTGAGCTTTAAGTTCTATCATGACCAATTTCATGACATTGTTATCTTATAACAATATTATGGGATTCTCAACATTTGGAATTACCTTTGGCTTAATTATAAATTTGTGCATTTATATCTATATACATTGGTTTATTGTAGTGCTATTCAAGTTAATGTTCTTAACATTTCATTGAATCGACCACAATCACTTTTATTTCGAAACATTTTCGAATTAAAGATTTTAACTTGAATTTTATCATAGACATGTTATACTCAATATCACTTATAAAAGTTCGTATCCAAACGTTCCATCATAACGAGTTCGTTGTTTCTTTAAACAATTCTCTAGTATTTCATAAATACGCGAGAACACCTTAAACAACGATTTAGTGATATCAATTTGGATTTTATATTTGCTCCATGTATCAAATACATAAAAAACACAATATCATACACAACATAACATGTATGATAATTCCTATTGCTAATGCATAAAGAATCCAACTTACACGTTCTCCTTTTAATAGGGTGCTCTTGTATATCGTTTTGGGACAATCCCTATATCTTTTATACTCACCATAAAAGACATCATTTACAATCCAGAATTGAGTATAAAACAACTAAAGTTGATTATAATACAAGCATATTGTTAAAATCAACAACGTGTTGTTTACTTATAGTTTAGAAATATCAATGTACCTTTTAACGTTCTTTCTTATGAATACACACTTCCTCTGCACTTTGATTGAAAATCAAACTATTTGATATTTCTATCAAAATACTTATTCAATCTTGATGCTTATAAAATGATACATTCGTATCATTTCTTGGATCATATCCAAAGACTCACAAACCCAATATCGCTCCCACTGACTTCGAGGCATTTTTGGTTAATATGTGTAAACGACTTACTCTAAATCATTATTTAGAAATTTCTGTTTCAATACATAAGTACAAAAACTAAGTCTTATCGAGCGATAATTTTGTAAGTAAATCTGAATTAACTTGAGCATGTTGAATACCGAATCTGTTACGCTAATTTCAACAATTGAAATTTGCGATATTATTCTTATCAACACTGCTTATTTAATTCCAACCACATTAGTCTTTCCAATAAAGACACAATCTCGGCCGATGGATCACATCTCTTTGGTTACGACCACCAAAATCATATTTTGATAGCGTACTTGGAATTCTTTTAGATATGTGCATCATACCGTATAGAGTCAACAATCTTAATGGTTTAATTGAACAACCGAGGGTAATGTATATTTCGACATTAATAAGAAACTCATAGTTTCTCTTCGATGTACGAGAATACTTATTAGACATTCTAATGCTATGTGTTCATTTAGGTTAGTTAATTTCACTTCATCTCATATAATCAGTTTTGTCAATGGATTGGATCCAATTCCATTTACCTACCAAAAATTTCTCAAAGAAATTCCTTCACAATGAAGTTGATATATCTTGAAACAACAATTGTTTCCTAGTGCAAATAGAATAAGGATTCATAAACGCTTTATGAGCCTTTTTATTTATAAAACTGATTTTAGTTTACAAAAATTATGCTCAAAAGATAAATATGTCATTTGATGACAGACCTTTCCAAAAAACCTTTTGGAGATTCATACAACATCCTTCCCGAACAATTATTACGTGCAATCTTTCGACTCGCACAACCTGTCAACTCCTTGGCCTAGGATATGTTGGGATTTCTTACAAACCCTTATCTTGTATGATTTTGTAAACTGATGTTTAGATGAAATAATATCAACCTTGTGTACTATTCTTAAGTACATGACCTTATAGAAAGAAACTAACTCAACTTCACTCACAATTAATCGTAAATTGTCGAACAATGTCTGATTACTCCTAATCGATGCATCATTATGTATCACATGGAGGAGTGATTTTAAGATTGAATCTATATTCATTTTTAGGTACATCTGGAACTCTTTCCAATATACTCACTTATTCGACCAAATCAAATCATTTTATTCTATTGCATGTTATTTTATTTACTTTTCTTTTATATTCTATGATTTTATCATAAACTTACTACATGTGTATCTAATACACATGTTCATGTTGGTAATAAATCATCGATAAATATAACAAAGTATGTGGAACCCTTTCGGTATTAATAGACTTGTGATTGCATACATCAATATGTATTAATTCAAAGAATTCACCAACTCTTATGATGCTCCCACTGCATAGCCATTAATTGTTTAAGATATAATTAACCTGTATCATATGATTCATAATAATATAGTAAAATTATTTCTCAAAACTACGGCTTAGTCTATAATTCCAAAACAACTGTAAATAATATTAGATACATATGTATTTTTGTTGCATCACTTTTACTATGAAAACAAATTCCATAATATAGTTCTATTTCATAATGAATATTCATAATACTCATATTGAAATATAGTTATATCTATTTTTCAGTCAATACCAAAAACAAACATTATTTCATAAATAATGTTCGGTACATTTTACGAAAACAATTTTCGTAATTTGATGCAATCATTAGGTGTTATATGGCATGCTCCCACTATTTCCATCATTACTATAATAACGTACTAAATTTAGAGGTCCACCATTCACTTAATATTGTTAATATTGTTTACTTATTTCATATGCTGCAACTAGTTTACAAAGGAGGGTTCTTTGATCAAATATCTTGAACTCAAAGAAATAAATGTTATAGAAAACAATTTTCTATATGACAATACATTTCGGAATCAAAATCAAATTTCATATTCCAATATTAAGTATCGGTTATTATAACAATTCTTGTTTCCAATGTTTCTCTATGAAGTAGAAGTGACTATTCATTCTCTTCATTTCAACTTTACCTTAAATTATATCTATTCTTGTACATTCGTTTTTCTTTCAAATGGTCAAACTATTCAAAATAAAACCTTACTACAATATCATAACAAACCTTTTACAAAAGCGCATTCGATTATTCTTAACATTTAAGACATCAAATATGTTGCACTTTATGTAAACTGATCGAGATGTCATTTCAACGATCGAGTTCTTAGATGTATCTCGTAGTTTATGGTCTTGTGTTACATTAACATAATATGATCCTTTTGAAATCATTCAGGTCGAATACATGATCTTAAAATACTTTTTATTGGCTTACTTCGAATGAACTAACTTCATCGTAATATTGTACCCCACAAACTATGACTGTTCACCATATAACATTTATATGTGAAAGTATATGGATCAAATATCCATAGTCTTGAATTGCATTTAGAGTTCAAAAACTCATAAAATGCAATACACGGTTTAAACCAAATAAACATATAAGTGACCAACTTACGAATGTATTAAGTAGTTGAAATTAGGCACTTTCATGGGTATAGAAACATTATATAACATGAAATTAGAATTATTAGTAAGTATATATTATATTTCTATTTGTCAACTTTCAATTCAGTTTGTTTGTATACGTTAATTGATAAACGTTTTATCAATCGTATTAAATGCACAAATTTATCACTGTAGATAATTATAACATTATATAGCATATGTTCTTATAATATTAGAAAGGTTAAATGTTACCATTTCATCTAATAAGGCTCCCACTAGTCTTTTATATTTCTCCAAACCCTAAGATGAAACATAGAAGTCTTATAACTTCACTAGTGGTTGTTAGGACTCGTTTGTTTTGGTATTCTGATCTTGAGTTCGCTCAAAAATTCATAGCCCCACAAACGATGGATAACTCCTTATCGGTTGTATCATATACAACTCCTAACCCATTTTTCCTTGTTCTAATCTCATTTCGAACTTGAGTTTGCTTAACAAATCGAAAGAGATTATTCACTCATACCTACCATATCGTGATGGCCTAAGTATAGTATATGTACCTTGAGTTTGCTCAACAAATACATATAGTTATCTTACCTCATCTGTTCAATATATTAATAATACTACTCATAACATCCCTAGCTTGAGTTTGCTCAACAACTAAGGAGTATGTAAGTAATTTATTAATATATATATAGTAGAGGACAACATTATATTGAGTGATATCAACTTATAGAATAATATATTTCTTATGAAATACCCCAGCGATTCAAGTGTCAGGCATATTAGAAATCACGGTATATGTACATTTACATATGTATTTATTTCTCAAGTCTATTTGGATTTCTTTAATGTTTCACATTTAGTTTATAGACATATCATATAAGTTTTGTTGTTATATAACTTTTATATTTCATATTACTTATATGATAGTCTTACGTATAATATATCATTAATTAAATCTTATCTAATTAATTTTAGTCAATTAACTCTTTAATTAATTTTAAATTAGTATTCCAATATAACTTTTATATTGGACATATCTACTATAACATTTATAGTGTACGCTATAACCTTTATAGTGTAACACACATATATCATATATATGTGTATTTTATTTAATTAACCTTTAATTAATTCTTCAATTAAACAATTTTTATTAAAATTTATTAATTTCAAAATTTATCTTGTATACATACACGTATACTTATGTTATCTTAAACATTTTAAAACAACATAACATATATCAACATATGTAATACATGCATATATGCATTAATTAATTAATTTATTTTATTAATCTTATTAATAAATTTAAATTTGAAATTATTATATAAATATTTTCAAACATTTTGAAAATATCATTATCCTTTCAAACATTTTGAAAACTTATGTATTATTATAATTTTTATAATAAACATGTTTTATTCTAAATTTAACTATTAAATTTAAAATCTTTAACATTAACTTTCAAAACGATTTTGGAAATTAGCCCAAGGCCCAAATTAAGTTGGGTCTTTTCTATTAGGAGCAACCTTTGGGCTCACTTCACCTTTCGGGCCAGGCCGGTTACCAGGTAGGGCAGGGTACTTGATTACCCAATTCCAATCTTAGACATTACCTTTCTAGAAACTGTACTAAGTAGGCAAGCTTAATTAGTTAGCCCTAATATGACTAATTTAGACCGCATAGACTATTGGGCTCTGATACCATTGTTGTATCTGGACTAGCCCGCAGTGGAAGTTATGGGTGAATTTCAAATTTTATTTACCCTATTGGATCTTTCATTGGGCATATGAAGTCTAACTGAATTAGAATATTTCTAAATTTCATTTAAATAAAATCATCTATTTTATTTAAATTCAAATATATTAAGATATGAAATTAATTTTATTTGATTTAGTTTATACATAAATGTATCATATACATATATGTGTGAGTGGATGTGTAACATAATAATCCGTGAAAGGTATAATATGCCCATATTTAGATGTTGGGATTTACATCGCAACAAACATATTAGCTCATTTTGTAAGTCACGTACGTTATCCAAATATGTGCATGTATATGTGTTACAAAATACTCACACACACATGTATGTATAAATATATTATATATAATATATAAACATAAAATATTTATATATAAATAAATATATATAGAAAGAGAGAGAACGGTTATTAAAAATTATTTATAATTCAAAATTAACTTAGTTTTGCAAACATAATAATTTTAGTATTTTAATTTGTATATATTATGAATAAAATAATATTTTCAGCCATAAATAATTAACATAAAATAATCTATTGATGAAAATTCAAATTTTACAATTTTCGAAATCTAGGATCATAAAATAGGGCTTAAGAAAAATCTGGAGATTTTTCAAAGTTGAATTATTATTTTTAAAAGCAAATACATTGATTTCGGCAATAATTATTTAATATAAAATAATATATTATTAAAAATTAAAAATTTAATTTCAGAAATTCTAGGATCATGAATGAAAAGTTACAAAAAAAATTAAAGAAATTTTCAATTAAATTATTATTTTTAATAATCATAAACAGTTTTTCCATAATAATAATTATTAAAAATAATAAACTTTACTGAAAATTTCCTAAATTTTTTCTATATGTTTCTAAAACGATAAAATATTTTAAAAAAATATATATAATTGAATTTTTAATGTAATAATTATTTTATATATAATAAACAATTCAAATTTTCAATAAATGTTAATTTAAAAATATGAATATATGTATGATAATTAATTTTCGAATTTTAAAATTCATATTATATATAATTAAGTGTACTAAAATTTTTAAATCATATATATATCTTATATGCATATATGCTATTATGAGAGAGAAATATCCACTATTATATATATATATATATGTGTGTGTATATGTATGTATATATATTTATTAATAAATACATATAAAATAATTATTAATGACAAAAATTGATTTGTATAGTAAACAACATTTGTCTATACATAAATCAAATAGTATAATAAACAAATTATGCACATAACCAAACTGATTTGTGACAACCACATCTACTTACAAAAATCTCACCTAACTAAACATATAGTAGCAATATATTTAAATAGATATGAAATTGCTCATTATAGGATCATAGAATATAATTTAATTATTGTAATATAAATTAAAATGATCAATTTAATGATGCCTTTGAATACACGTTTAAGCAATGACTTCCCTTCCTTTTACTGTTCTTGATTCGACAGGTTGCAAGTCTGAAATCACCGATCTCTAACTATCGAATAGTATTATTTTAATTTGAAATATATTTGAGAATTTTGGAGTGGATTAAGAGCTATGTTTTAACCAGCAATATAGAAGGTAATGACGGCCGAAAAGGTTAGTAATTGATTTTAGATATACATATACATATACATACACACACACACACACACACACATATATATATATATATATATATATTGTTGTATTAGAGAGAAACGAGGAAAACATTTTTACCCATTCTCACTTTATCTCAACCCGTTATCTCCAAGCCAATTCTCTATGTTTTAGCCATCCCTAGACCTTCCCAAAACCAAAATTTTGTAGCCCTAATGATGGGCCTTAAACCCATTTAAACCCAAGCCAAATACTATGCAATTAAATCTAATTTAATCGCTTGTCGACATTGTATATCGAACGATATATTTATAATGTTATAAATATATATAACATTATTTATTTATCAAATCATGTTCAAATTTTATAATTAATATTTCATAAAAATTAATTAATTTAATTAATTTATAACAATTATAAACTAATTAAATTGTTCGGTCTTAAGGGAATTCATCATTTCGGCTGTGTAACTCTTGGGTGTAAATTTGGTCAGCGATTAACATCTAACTATTCTAACATTCACATGTCACTTAACAAATGGTGTGACATTATAGCCAAATTGATAGTTTACTCATTTTTGGTAAAATCCAATTTTAGTTTAATAAGCGTTACCCGGTTGTGACATTTGTTTACACGAATTCTCTTCGTCAAAACTATATCACCTAGGACTTATGGAATTTGGTAATGGTCAAAATTCCAACCTCATCCACATTCAACTTTATAGTCTAAATACAAAGTCCTTAGTTCAATAATAACAATTATAATTAACCAAAATGCTCTGGCCAGAGACTTTGACTTTGAGTTGACTTGAGTTGACTGTGATACTAACCGCATATAACTGAGGAGACGAATCCTCTCTTGAATAGTGCTTCACTTCCAATACTTCCACTCGACCAAACTATAGTCACTCGATGGACGCCATGCCATGATTTGGCTATAATCAAAGCGGAGCTTTCATATTGAAGATCACAGTATTCTCAAGTCGAGAGAACTGTGTAAATTAGTCACATCGATATTTTTTGTTTGACCTTAGTTATATTAATCAACAAAAAACTATCGAGTGAGTCGTTCCATAGTTATCCAATAACTATTAGTACGTAACCCCTAGGTGCCCCTAGCAGTCATGAGTAATACACTACCCAACATTTGGATAGCGTTACGTACTCCAGTCTCAGCAGATATATCGATATCCAGTCTCGATGCATCTTGACTAGGAACATTTAAAATGGTATATTTGTTTCATTGTGATAAATTACTCACGTTTACAACACTTTGTAACTACTATCACAAAATATACCATTTATGGACTTTTCTATTAAATATACTTTTAATTAAGTTAATTAATATAATCACATTATATTAAGTATATAACAGGAAGAAAATACCTTTTATTTCGAACAAGATTGGTCAACGAGTTAGATATATGTAACAAATTTCATAATTGCCCCTAGGGCATACTCCTAACTCTATCAACGATCACCCTGCTTTTAGATGTTGGCTTACCTTTTATCATAGTATGATTGTTACATTCAGTCATATTACATTAGTTGTGCTGAATCGTTTATTACCGGAGAAGAGTAGGTTATGGTATGATTTCCTATCTTTTGGATATGTATACTTTTCTTATTTGCGGACAGTCCGAATTACCCCTAAGTCACAATTGTAGAGAGTACTAATTGTACCTTAGTAGTTCCTATTTATTTGTATATAGTTTTAATATACTTTATTTTGAGATGGTTACCCTGACACCGGACTTTATGTCTAGTCCGCATTTTATCTTTGTCTGCTTATATCATAACAATTCTCGGGTACTCGATTGAGTAGTTTGAAAGTCAAATGCTTTTGGGGATACGCTTTCAAGGCAGCTGCAGCACTCTGTAGAGACGAGCTCGATACTTTGTATATATATACTTGATATTGTAGTAGTACATGCAGATGTTATTTATATACGAGACTTATTGTATTAGATGTATTCTGACTTTCTATTGATATTCATTTATCTATTTCTTCCGCTAGTGCAGTTTCTTATATATATTGTAATTATGTTCTGTTCATGTATATTCAGTATATTATATATTGTCATTTCGCTGTGAGATTCCATTGATATGCCCTGGTATAATGTTTGTTTTAAAACCTTCTTTCCCGACAATCTATCTTTTGTGATAGTTGAAAGTCCGACGTTTTCATCCTGTGCTTATTTCAAGGTATTAAGAGCGCGGGTTGTTACACGTCTTCGGCTCAATTAGGCATTGCAGGCACCCGCTCAATGTGTAAATATGATACCAGTAGTCCTAAGTTTGATATTATAGGTGTCCCTATGTTGGAATAGTTCTAGTAGCTATTAGCCAATTCATTGTTATTTTGAGGTTCGATTAGTTATTCGATCCTAATTATAAGCCTGCACAAGACGATGGTGAAAGTATGTTTAGAACTATACCTTCTATGTTAATGAAACCTACCTTAGTAAGTAGTTCACAAATGCAAGTAGAACACCATAGCTCATGTAGAGTACTAATGAAATTAATTGCATGTGATCACCATATATTAACAATGTAACTCATTCATAAGGCTTTTGTCCGACCTACCTCTTTTCTTTTCATTTTCCCCTACTACAGGAAGATAAGACAATAGTTGATCAAGGCACAATACATGGAGAAAGGAGCTAAATGCAAGAGTTCCATTATTCCTTATTGTTAATCATGTAGTTATTTATTTTATCCAAACCTTTCAGACTTTATATTGTTCTTTGGAAAACATTATATATGACTTAAGTATTTTCGAAGACTATTTTTTTGAAATGTTATTTTCAGTACTTATGTTTTATCTTCTTCTGTTATGAGTTCTTAAAGTGTAGAATGTTTTTAAATATTATCTTAGTCTCTATAATGTCTAAAAAAACTTGATAACAAATATCTCTTGGCATGACGCGAGTTCGAAAGTCAACTTAGGCTTTTGATCAGTATGTGCAAAGGTACATGTTGTTGCATTTGGTATCAGGGCCTAGGTTTAAAATTCCTTAGGGGTCGGATGTGTATTAAAAGAATGTACTTGAAAAGTTTTGAAAAAAAAAGAGTCTTCCAAAAAGGTTTTCAAAGAGTTTTTCAAAATGGGTTTCTAAAGTGTGTGTGTATGTATGTATGAAATGTTTTTCCAAAGGTTTTACCCATAAAGAAGTATAACACAAGAAACATATTCACTATATTCTTATTTAATTCTATCTGTAGGAAAGTTGCTAATAATTCCTAATTACGGATAGTGAGAATGAGCAATTTTGTTAGGAATGGCTTAGAGGAGGTAGATTCCGAATGTAAACATCCCTATATGGTTCCGTCGGTATTTTCAAGCGAGGGGAAAAACTGAGCCTAATCCAATAGAGGAAGTGTATTTGTAATATGTATATTTTTTAATACACAACACCCTATACATTTTGACTCATATGGTAGTTGTTCCTTATACAAGCAAACAAATATGCGTTAAAATAAATGTTAAGATTATAGCAGTTGAGATGAAAAATAAACCATTTACATTTATTATGATTTAATCCATAAAGAAATGCTAGTAGAGGTTCCCTATACCAACTAACAGTTGCAAATAAAAATGGATTTGGGGTGACTAGAAGAAGATTAGTACCATTGGACCCATATAATAAAAGTGTGATGTGATAAGGTGTAATAGAAACATTAAAGAAGGACTTCAGAAACTTAGGTCAAACCTTCTTAGTTAAAGTGGAAATCCTATCTTATATTAATAATAGTAGCAAAGATTCCATTTGACCTAAATTTATAGATGGAGAGTTTCAGTATTGGAGTTGGAAACTATATTGGAAAATAAACTTGAGTTAACCATCATTGAAGAAGAGGGACGAAAATCCTATAAGCGTTATTTAGTGTAATTAGGCTTATGTAAATCAGACTGCTTTTATCTACTCCATTTAAGTGATAAACCAGTGGAAATATTTTCTAAAAGTTAAAAACGATGGATGTTTGATACTTTTAAAAATAAAAATAACTTGGTTTATGATTTATTATGAAATGATCATACAAATTCTATGAAATTTATTTAAAAGTAGAATTAAAAGGATTTCACAAAAAGCAATTTTTAATAATTACTTTAAAGCTTTTGTTTTTTAGGGCATATTGTTGCACCTACAATTGATGTGTACTATAATACCCCAGATTTTTGATAACATTATTTAGAAGATTTAGTAGATAAACTAAATAAAATAATGTGTTGATAAGGGGATTGAGATTTGATTTAATTAAGGTAGTCATGCTTTTTAAAAGCAATGAATTAAAGAAAGGTTTAAAATGAATTAGAGGAGGGGTATTATGGGAAAGTGGTCATTCCTATATCATCTTCCTTAGGCCGTGTATCTCTTCACACGTTCATTCTCATTTTAAAAATTTAAAAGCAAGGCCGGCCACCATTAACAAGAAAAGAAGAAGTGAAAAAAAAAGCTTAAGGAAAGCAAATTCAAATCAAACTCATACAAATCTCAAGCTCCTTAATCATTAAATCAAAGATAAATAATGTTTATATCTCTAATTTTTATGGTTTCGGTTTTAAGATTAAATCTGAATGATTTTGCAAAGATTTGCCATGTTTTTGAATGATAAAATGATAATATATACATGTTGATGATTTATGTATGTTCATAAAGATTTAATGACATGTTTTGAGATGAAAACCCTATTAAATGACATCCGTTAGCCTTGCTAATTTTTATGATCAGCTAAAAAGTTATTTTAGAGATGGGTTTCAAATTTCAAATTTTTCTGAATTTATGTGGAATTTTTATGAATTTTCTAAGGAAGAAAATGGTATTTTGGATTACAAAATTATTTACGGGAAAATAATTTATTGTTTGGATCCGAAAATTTTATATGTTGAAAAAACATATTAATTGATTTTTTGGAATTTTTCCAGAATTTTCTAAGATGATTCAATAGTTATATAGAATTATTTAAGGAATGGGGCTTAAATATTTTATATAATTATAAACGAGAAAAGGGCTTTTTCAAGATTGTTTAAATTTCCAAACAAGGAAAGTCGGCATCATTTTGAATATAAAAATCTGGCAAACAAATAGATTTAGACAAACAAGGCAGATGGGGTACAAAAGAACTGTTTTAAAGTACAATCTTCATTATTTCAACTCTTTCGGCAAGAGCTTCCACCTTCATTCAAAACCTTCTGACAAGGTCGAAAGGTATCAAACCTTTCGGCTAGGTCAAATACCAATGCACATGTTATCATGCAACTGGTACGTAGTGAACTGGAAGGATCGAAAGGTTTAGGGACGAAAGGTTAGAGCTTTCGAAAGAGATGAAACTTTGCTTTGGTTTTAAAGAAAATACGCCTGCTAGCTTTCAACAAAGAGCTTTCGACATTGTCAAATGGTTTAAAAGAAAAGCTTTCGATTGGTTTGCTTTCTTGTTTTAATTGAAACCTTTCGACAAAGTCGAAAGGTATAGCTTTCGACAAGGTCGAAAGAATAGTTGCCGCTTCCAAACCTTTCGACCCAGATGGAGTTGAAGGTAATCTTTTGTTTTCTAAAAACTTGCCACCTCTCCATTGGTTTTGAAGGGTTGGTTCCAACACCAACACTTTATTGTTTTCAAATGGTTTCGAAAGGTTTTGTTAAAGGTTTCGAAGAAGTTGCTTTCGACTCCAATGTTTTGCTGATCCTTTTTCTCAACCTGAAGGCATAATCCAAATGTTCTAAGCCGAAACATTTTAAAGGTTTCGAAGTAGTCAACTTCGAATGATTTCGAAAGGTTTCCACTTGTTTTAAATTGAACCCAATGTCTTCGAAAGGTTTTAAGTTTCATTACTTTCGAAAGGTTTATCAATGATTTCATAGGGGAGGTACCCTAGGCTTTCGACAAATTCGAAAGGTAAGACCTTTCGACTAGGTCGAAAAGAAACCTTCCAATAAGGTCGAAAGGTGAGACCTTTCGACAAGGTCGAAAGGTATGGTTTTGCAATGTTTTCGAAAGGCTAAGATTTAAAGGATTTAAGAGGCGGATGTCATATGTTTAAAGCTTATAAAAAAAAGCCTTTTTAAAGGTTTTGAAAGAGTTACCTTCAATGATTTCGAAAGGTTTTATTAAAGGTTATGAAGGAGTTACCTTCAATGCTTTCGAAGGGTTTTATGAATGATTTTGAAAGAGTTACCTTCAATGATTTCGAAAGGTTTTATTAAAGGTTTTAAACAAAAGTTTCGAAGATAATGATTAGGAAGATAGCCTAAGTGATTTAAGTTACAAAGGACTTTAACTTATTTTAAATGGATAGATAATCCTTAATGAACATCATCAACATTATTTTGAGTAAAGCATATATATGTCATGGCAAAAATAGCTTAGAGTAAAGCTAAAGAGATATTTTCCTTGTATATATATATATATGATTTGACGGACTAAATCATTTTGAAAAAGGTTTTCAAGGAAAATTTGAAGGGTAGTTAACCAAAAATAAAATTCGGCCAGTTAGCTCATTTAAATTCGGGCAGTCAGTCCATTTTGAGGGCAGTCGGCCTAGAGAACAGTTACTCCAGAGGACAGTTAGTCCAAATAAGGGCAGTTAGCCCAGATATGAACAGTTAGTTCATTTGTTAGCATAACGGACCTTGCTACTTTTTAAGGACAGTTAGTCCACCCTTTTTACCTATTTTGGGCAGATATCTCATTATCTTGCATAAAAGATATTGCCATTTTGGTATAATTAGTTTTAGGACAGATAGTTCAGAAAAGAGTAGTTAGCTCAGAATTTAGGACAAATAGTCTAGTAAAGAGCAGATAGCTCAGATTTTAGACAGGTAGTTTATTTTATTTCCTATTTTAGCATAATGGATATTGCTATATTATTATTATAATCAGTTGATTAACCAATTTGGTTGCAGGAAAGGATTTACAAAAATATGTTTTGAATAGAGATATTAGTAAGGAGACACCCGTTCTGCTAAGCGGTGTGGTCTCACTATACATCAGTAAACAGAGATGTAACAGAAATTATTCATATTAGGATTTATGTCTAACTCGAAGTTTTTGTTTCCCCTTAAACTCTCGGGTGCTCAAAATTGATTTGAGTAGGCTGAGGGTTTAGGTTTTCAGGTATTAGCATATTTTGGTGAATAAAGCATCCGAAGATGAGCAAGTGGCTGACGGATAGCTAATTTAGGAATTCTGTTTTAAATTGTTTCCGCTATGTATTAAGACAATTATGTCTATATTACTTTGATAATCCAAGGGGGCATCTTCATATGTCGTTGTTGGCGCATTGTTGTAAATTATATTTGATCATTGCCTAGGAATATGTTTGGGGATTTTGGAACTTGGATATGATTTTGTTCCAAATGTAATCACTGTAATTATTGTTTTGGAACTCTGTGATTTTGTTTGTATTCAAGTGCTTCTGATATTATGGATACCATTAACATTACCGTATTTCATCACTAGAAGTTAATACTGTGGATGACTGCAGCATCCATAGCGCTTAGCTTTTGGCCTCCAGATACGGGATGTTACAACTTGGTATCAGAGCATAGGTTTATGAAAATTTTAAATAAAAATTGGTTTTGAAAACAAAAATCCAAAGAAATTAGAGTAATATTTGAGGTAGGGTTGACGCTATAGTAACGTACTTGTATTTGCTATATATAAGTATGCGCTTTATCTCCATTTATCTATCTTTGATTAGGTTATCTTTCAGTATCTCATGAGATTTGAATACAGATATGGATGGTAGAAGAAGCAGAGTTAACCAAGCAGGGGGAAGCACCGAAAGGAATGTCGTACCAAATGTAGGGAGAGGTCAAGGTCAGGCAGAGAATGTTGGTGCTGAAGTCCCGCGGGTCGGAATGGAAGCCATGTATCAGTTTTTCAGGAATATGATGCAGGCATGAGTCGCAACAGAGTGTTAGGAGGAAATACTGCAGGAGCAGGGGTTTCGGAAGTTCCGATAATTAATCATTTCGCCAAGGTGAGCGGTGATTATGTGAAGCTAGGAGGAAAGCCGTTTTTGGGAACGGAGGATGCCATTGAAGTTGAGAACTGGTTGTTGCACTACGAAAGGATTTTTGCAGATCTGGGGATCAATAATGAGAAGAAGAGGAGGTTGGCATCCAGGCAGCTTCAGGGAGCTACACTGTTTTGGTGGAATAGTGTAACAGCGACAGTTGATGAGGAGACAGTAACCTGGGAGGATTTCAAGAGGAGATTCCTAGAGAGGTTTATGTCTGTGATGGCACAGTAAGATTTGATTAGGCAGTTTGCTAAGCTGGTGCAGGGTGAGATGTCGGTTGTTGAGTATGCTAGGAAGTTTGAAGAGTTGGCCCGGTATGGGTATGCTTCTATAGATACCGTGTTGAAGCGAAATGAGAAGTTTATCAGAGGATTGAAGCCGGAGTTGGCTAGTGCTACTTTATCTCATCTTAGAGATCCTTCTGATATTATGGCAGAGATGGCTTTGAGGTAGGAAGAAGTCCTTGAGTTTCTGGAGAAGAGCAAGGAAAAATGGGTCCATGTTGGGCAGAGCCAGAAGAAGAAGTTCTTTCCCAAGAAAGGTGCTCAGAAGGGTGGAGCAGCCAAGAAAGCGAAGTCTGAGGTTGTCTACTATAAATGCGACAAGAAAGGGCATTTTGCTAATGAGTGTTGCTCGGGGAAAGCAAAGGATGTGGCTAAGGGGAAGAATGTCAGGTGTTTCAACTATGACCAGATAGGCCATTATAAGAACCAGTGCAAGGAGCCCATTAGAGATGGTAAGGGCAAGGTGTATGCATTGGAGCCTGCCATTTCCAAGCCAACAGCCCAGGAGCAGGGGAAGGCAGTTCTTGGAGGAACGCTTCAGATTCATGGTATGTCAGTTAGCGTTTTATTTGATATGGGTGCATTGCATTTTTTATATCTAGATGTTTGATAGATAAGCTTAACCTTGAACCCATATTTACTTACTTCCTTACGGGTTGCGAACTCCAATAGAAGGGTATGAAACTCTAGGGTTGAGGTATGGCCAGTTTGAGCTTGACCTGTTAGGTCATACTTTTGTGTGCAGTTTGCATGTGTTTGAGTTTATAGGGTTCGGGATCATCCTTGGTATGGATTGGTTAAGTGAGTACGATGCTAAGATATTTTGCCAGGGTAGGAAGATATCTCTTAGACACCCGGATTGCAGCGATTAGATTGTTTTCACCATAGGAGGTTCTAGCGGTGCAGGGTTTGCTTTGTTGGGTGCCTTAGATTCAGATGATGAGTTAAGCCGAATTTTCGTGGTTAGAGAATTCACAGATGTGTTTGAGCCTGTATAGGATTGCCGCCGAAACGAGCCATTAAGTTTCGAATAGATATGGTTCCGGGAGCAGAACTAGTGAGTAGATCGCCAAGTAGGATGACCCCTATAGAGATGAGGGAGTTGAAGGTGCAGCTGGTGGATTTAAAGGGAAAGAGTTTTGTCAGGCCAAGTATTTCTCCGTGGGGTGTAGCGGCAGTGTTTGCTTAGAAGCTGGATGGATCATTGATGCTATGTATCGATTATCGTAAGTTGAATAAGAGGACGATAAAGAATCGATATACATTGCCCAGAATTGATGATTTATTCGACCAGCTAAGTGGAGGAAAGGTATTTTCTCAGTTGGATTTAGCAACAGGTTTCCATCAGCTCAGGGTAGCAAAAGATAGTATACCTTTGACAGCATTCAAGACCAGATATGGATCGTACGAATGGTTAGTTATGCCGTTCGGACTGACGAATGCTCCAGCTTTCTTTGTGGATTTGATGAACCGGATTTTCCGAAAGCACTTGGATAGGTTCGTGCTGGTTTTCATAGATGATATGTTGATTTACTCTAAGGATGAAAGAGAGCATGAAGTTCATCTTAGAGTGGTGCTTAAGACGCTGAGGCAACATCGGCTGAAAGCGAAGTTTTCGAAGTGTCACTTTTGGAAGAAGGAGGTGAAATTTCTTGGTCATGTAGTCTCAGAGGATGGGTTGTCAGTAGATCCGACTAAGATCAAGGCTATAGAAAATGTACCGAGAGTCTCACATACCCCGGCCTACCGCTTCCTGGATAGTACCGAATGTAACCATCCCTCGGTTGTGATCGACAACTTTACTGGCCCACAAAGCATACGTCCAAGAAATATTGATCTAGATCAGGGATGATCATACACTAATGGGTGTGACCCACATAGCTCTGCTGACTTAATTTCAGTTCTTTTAGAAGTATGTTAACAAATATAAGAATCCCCATCGGGATCTCGAATATGCATTATTTAAAGTGAACTACGTTTCATAGAAATGAGTCCTTCCTAGTAGATCTCAAATCATATAGAATTGCGAAGCTTTTATATACTTCCCAAGTCAAAATAGGTCAAGTTATCGATAGTGGACAAACCCTTATCTAAGTGTAAGTATGGTTTGCATATGAAAAATAAGGCATCCTATACTTATCACCACTTTCCAATTTCAAATAGTACTATCCGTTGATTAATATTGAAGGCGGACAAGTTAGAAAGCTATTCTTACCTTGACATATGTAACGACCCGTAAATTTAACTGGTTTTAATAACATTATTAATTGAAATTTTGCGAAATTTTAAAGCGATAAAATTTTGAAATATAAATTTGATATTTAGAATGCGTCTAGTTAAACATAGCAACTGGTAAATTTCGTCTGAAAATATGAAAGTTTATTTCGCGCGTAAATTTACTTCAATTTAATCAGTTAAAAAAAGATGAAAATAAAATGTTTTCGGAACCTAAATATTTTTACATAGAAAAATTCTAAACCATCTTCTGAGCAAACGTCATTTTTCGCTTTTCCAAATTTGGACTTCTTTGGCTCCGTCGATCTTATTTTTCTGTGTTTTTCATGCATTTTCCGTTAGTATAAAATTCGAATTTTTATAATTCAATCGAATCACTGATATCTGTATACCGTTTTGATCGTCTCGTCGTGCTAATATCCGCAGTATATTTATTTGTGTGTTTCGAAGTCCAAAAGATAGAAAAATTTACGGAACGGTAAGCTGTACCGGTACTTGTTTGTTTTGTTTCCCAATGTCTTTCCACTTTCCAGCGTATAAACCAAATAGCTGGCTGCTATCATTATTTACGGTTCAACTTCTACCTTTTTCCATTCCCTATCTTAAATTATATTTTGGTTTCCCAATTCTTTGACTTCACTTAGGTTCATTTTGCTCTTAAATATAAAGGTATATGTAAACTGGCACTTTCGTTTTTCTGTAGCCTGTCTATTCCTCTTCCTTTTCAAATTATTTATGGTGAAGCAGCTCATCCACCATCCTCCAATATTCACCATCCTCCTTCCTACTTCCCCACCAACCCCGCCTGAGCCGACCACCACCTCCACCGTTCCCGCCCTGACCACACCCATCTACTTTAACCGAGCATCTCCACTACCCACCCTGACCATCTCTCTCATGCTATGGCCGCAAGCCATTGCTTGAAATGCTCCTCCTCCGTGCGAAAAAAAGAAAGAAAAGAAAAAAAGAAAAAAAAAACTGATGCCGCATCACCAAATACATCTACCTCACCTCCAGCCGACCGAACCTCTCTCCCACCGCCATGATTCTCGACCACATGAACTGGCCCGCCGCCGATGTCTTTTCCGGCCCCTTCCTTGACGTAATAGTCGAGTCTCCGCCGACTGGTCCTCCTTCCCGCCGGCTCAGGCAACCTTCTTCCCACTTGGCGTGAATGGATATATATACATATTTGCAGTTACCTTTTGTGCTTAAGGTAAAATTTTGTTGTTTTGTTTTAAGGTCATATATATTATGATTAGTGACTTATATAGCTGTATGAGTATTTCGATGATCTGAATATATATAAGATTTAGGTATACTTGTATATGAAAGTTAAAATTGTTGCATAGCCTATTATGTATAAAAGAATGTCGATTTTATGGAACAATGGTATTAATATATATATATATTTGCTAGGTTTTAAGATTTTAGTATCTGATTGAATTTTAGTGTCTGATTTATTTTAACATTGATTTTAAGGGTAATATATATAAGTTGTATCTAGTGTATATATTTATACACTATAAGACTAATCTTTTAATGTGATCCACAAGATATATATATATATATAAGTATGTCAGAAAAATAGAAATTAGGAAGCGATTTCATTGACCTGCATGTATACTAACATTTGTTGTTATATATTTGTTATAAAAACAAATATGTTATAAAGGGTTGGTGAACGTGCTTTGTATATAGACTAGGATTTAGCCTGTTGCATTTTGATATAATATTTATATGGGTACGAAAGATTTTACAGTTTTAATTCATAAATTATTCAAAGTATAAAGCTTATATATATTTATAGAATAGGCAGTGCAGATTTTCAATCGGTATATATATAATGTTATATCGGACGGTACAAATAATATTATATATGAATAGCTATAGGTTTTGTTAGCTTACATTTATGTGTTTTGTAAGTTCACCTATTTATGTTATCTGTTAGTTCATATAGGCAGTATATGCTAATTTGGTTTTCTAATATATAATCTATATTTGGATTTTCGTTAATTTACAAAGATATAGGTAAAGTAAATAAGGGTTTATAAGTATATAGGTACATATATTATAATAATTGTTGTTTTAAATTGTGTATATATATGTATCTTTCTTTTTCAAATATATTATCCATCTATCCAGCTAATTCGTTTTGATTTCGTCAAATCCCTCTTTACCAGCTTTGTCCATCGTGACTGATTTCTTCATCAAATCGTGTCATCTAGCATTGCTTTGGATTCGTAATTCAATTTCAGTGTTCGTATCGGTGTGCGAATCTGGGTCATCTCTTGTTCTCTTTAACCTCGAAAGGTGAGCAATCACTCACGATTAACGTTCTTTATTTATTAAATTTGATTTCAATTGAAATGACAATTGAAATATGCTGCTGTTAGTTATTTACACTGTTATATATGTTATTACCTGTATCTGTTCACCGATGACATCTGACACCATTATCTGTCATTTATGCGATGATAATACAGTTCGGTTGATAATTGATTGATTGTTGATGTTTATATTGGACGTTAAATTGTTAATGTTAAAGTGATAAATAATATGCAATTGAATTGATATATGATAGTTAACCATATAAATTGAATCTATATGTTGAATTTGATTAGTTAAATTTTGTATAATATGATCCCCTTTAAATGTTAAACTAGTTGACACGTAGAAATTTGGTTAAATACACCTTGAAGCATTTAATGTATGTTGGAAAAATTTTGTAGTATGGAATTGAATAATTGATATCAAGTGAAGAACCGTTTAAATATTAATGTAATAATCTTTAATCTACATGAAATGATAGTGTAGATTCTAGAAATAATTATATTAATTTGCACAAACAACAATGTGAATTAGTACGATTATTTCGGGATTATTTGAGTTAATTATTGGATTGTTATTGATTGTTGTTATTGCTTGTTTATTTACTTTGACACCATCCCAGTTATCACACTGCAAGTTCCCTTTGCTATGCTTTGATTTTTGAATTGAATTGGAATCGGGTTGAAATGATAGATACCCAAATTGAACTTTGACCTAGGATAAAGAATTAAATAAAAACCGATTGGTCAATAAAATTGATTTAAAAATAAAATGAAGATTTTATTTGAATAAATAATATGGTTTTGAAACGAAGTTTGTAACGACCCAAGATTTTCAACCATTCGCATCCATTATAAGTGTATAGGTAGACACTCATGCCAGAGTTGAATTGCTCAAAATAACGCGTTGTAATTAAAATTTGGCAAATCTCAGAATATACAGTAAATAAATATAATCACAGACACAGAGTAAAATAATGCAGCGAAAGTAAAAGAAATAGTAGCTCATGAAGCTACTATCTAAATATGTCAGAGTTACATAAGATACAACAGAAGAAATAGAGTACAACAAAAGTCTCAATAAAATAACCAAGTACAAGCTGAGTAGAACAACAGAACTGAAATAGATAGGACAAGACAAGCAGATAATATCCTGCGATTCAAATCTCCAAGCGAGTGGAAATCAAAATCTGTGAATAACTCAGGCTGACCCGAGCGTAAAGCAAAACACAAAACACTCGAGTTAGGACAATATATACTTATATAATGTAAACCAACTCAAGCGAACTGTAATAAGGGTACAAGTAACTTAGAAGATGCTTGGGACCGCCCATCCTCTAAGGATCCGTTAAAATATCTACTATGTAGTAATATTCGATATTATAATAGTGTCTAAATAAGTAAAGTATAATCATATAGAAAATAGCGTTAAGGGGATGGAGAACCTTAACGCGGTCGGATCTTAAAATCATAATCGTAGTAAAGCTCGATATGGTAGGTGACACGGCACAACTAGGCAATGCCAGGGTAGATATACTAATTACGCACATGGACTGATTGATACGCATAGCAGCCACTACCGTTCCACCTCGAACAACACTCCCAAATCGTAGGATGGCCATCTAATCAATCACAAGTAAGAGTATAATATCGAAGAAATGTGTCCAAGAAGAGGTGCTACCTCACTGGTCCGAGATCGCTCCTGTTTTAGCCACCTTATGCCAACTCACGGGAGTTGGGTCCACGTAACATACCTTAAGAACGTCGCCACCATCCTACTTCATTCTGGAATCTCCACCGCGTACACGGTTGTCAAAGTGGTTTTCGGTATCGACAGAGAGTATGTCCATATCCGATCCCGGTCTCTTTGCCAACCAATCGTTATTATAACCCGTGGTTATAACTTTTAAAAACAATACTTTACTTCAAAATAAAATATCATTTCAAACCATATCTTTATCAAAATAAAGATTAAATCAATTCCAAACCATTTCCATATATTTAAATTTTCATATCATTTCAAAACTTCATTTCAAATCATTTTAATATAATAAAATATCATATCCTTACAAAACTTCATTTCAAATCATTTTAATATAATAAAATATCATATCCTTACAAAACTTCATTTCAAATCATTTTAATATAATAAAATATCATATCCTTACAAAACTTCATTTCAAATCATTTTAATAAAATAAAATATCCTATCAGTTCAAATCCAAATATTCAACTTTAAATACCTTTTAAATTCAAAGATATCGTTCATTTACTATCATTTCAAATCACCTTTAAATAGTTTATATTCCAATCAAAATAATTCATTTAAACCTTTTAAAAGTGTAATTATTATATTTTCAAATTAAGTATTCAATTTCCAAAGTTTCAAACCATTCTGAGTTCGTTTACTATGTCAAAAACCCTAATTATTAAAATTTCAGCATTTCACAGCATTTAAAAACAACTGCTATAAGTTATATTTGAAAACATTTTTAATTCAGCAAAGACAGCACTTAAAACTACTGTTAAAACTCAGTTTTAGTTGAATTATACTTCAAAACAGAAAAGACAGCATTTCAGAAGTGCTGCGGTAGTTCAGATTTCAAAACAAGGGTTAAATTTGATTTCAACATAGACTGCAGACCATTATAGCATTTCCAGAGAATGCTATAATAGGCCTGAGTTCAATATTAGCCTATAGTTCAACTACAGCAACTACAGCATTCCAGAAATGCTGTAATAGCTCCTTTTTACACAATTTTAGTTCAAAACAAAATCTATAGCATTTCTGAATGCTATTAAAAGTTAATTTCAGGTGTTAGTGTATTTCCAGCAATTAAATAACTTTAATTTAAAACACATAACATTTTTAAAAATCATATTTTAACATTTAAAATGTTCATTTACATATCATTTAACATATATCTTTTCACAATAAATTTCTTATAATCAAATCCAATTTTCAACAATTTACTTAATAAATTTTAGTGTAAAAGTGTCCAATTCTTCACATTTCAACAAATAAACTTAACACTTCAAATTTAAATTACCATTTTACAATTTAACTAAATTTCCAATTTTATTTAATTAACTTAAACCTTTAATTAAAACCAAATTTCACATTTCCTAGTCAAGTTATATTTTAAAAGATCACTTTTAAACATTCATTTATTTAACCACTTAAATTCATAGAAAAATCAATAATACTTTAATAAATCACTTAAATTCAAATTTAATCAAATTATCATATTTACCATTTCCAAATATAATTTAATATCCATTTTATTTATATAACTTAAATATCATTTTTAACCAAAATTCCAAATTTCCAACTTAAGTTATATTTCAAAAATCCGGTTAAACCATTCATTAATTACATTTTTAACACATAGAAAAATCATAATTTCTTTAATTCAAAATATTTCAAAATCTGTTTAAATCAAATTTCATAAATTTATATTTTTAAAATACTTAAAAATATTCAAAACGCTTTATAAAATAACCATGGGCCTGTATATAGTTTTCTAGCCTAGGTCAAGTGATACTGATATGTATCATTTCAATCCGTAGTTTAAAAAGAAAAATCCGGGTTCTATCATTTCAAACCCGCAATCCCAAGTTAAAATAAATTAAATAAAAACCATTCAGGCCTATCATTTCAGCCCATAATGATTTTTCCCTATTCTAAAGTCCGTTCGGGTATGTATCATTTCAACCCATAGTGATTCTAGTCTACAGGGAACTTGCAATGGTGATAACTGATATAAATAACAGAATAACATTAAATAACAGTAACATATGATATAACAGGTGTATAAACATCATATGATCATAACATAGTCAAGTATAACATGATAATATATTTCTACAGATTCACAGGGTGTCAATTTACTAGTTATATAGGTACATATTGTCTGGTGAGAATAACTCACCTGTTTGTGCTGGAGATTGCTATCAAATGCACAAACTGAGATCTTCGAAGGCACGAATAAGATTGGATATTGAGAGAGCCAAAGATAAATCTCCTTGAAAACATTCAAACAAAACAAGACAATATACACATAAATATTCAACGCAAAACAATGTTGAAACAATGCAGATAAGAAGCAACAACGGAATAGATTACTTGACCATGCTTTAACCATTCAAAAGCTCGAACAAGGGGTTCATTTCTCAGCCATGATGATGATGAGTGTGAGAGAGACAAGGTTAACTCCTCGGAATACATAAGACAAAACAATCCAAACAATATAAGTTTTCAACCTAAATTTTAATAGGACAATGTTAGAAATGACTGCACGGAATCAAATAGAAATGCTTGCACTTGCTTTCAACCTTTACTAGGCTCAGCCATGAGGGAAACTACAGGTCTAAGGCAATTGTTTTGGGTCTGGTTTGGACCAAGGGATACACGGCTACAAGCTAGAGATGATGGGGAAGTTATAACATAGGTATGTGAAGAGTTTTAGGCACACTAGCGTGGTTTTTGGTCAACAAAAGGGCTCGGCCATAGGAGTTTGGGCTTGGCCATTCAAGTTCAGATCTGGACAGAGGTGGGGAGGGGTGTGTTGTGGTCAGGTCAGGGAGGTGGTGGTGGCTATGGTGGTGGTTTGGGTGGTGGTTGAGGTGGGTGAGCATGTAGAGGTCAATAAACATGGTTTTTAGGCATCTAGGTTGAAATTTGGGGGGGGGGGTTTTACCATCAAAATGGTTCGGCTATGGTCAGATTTGGTGGAGTGGGGGCTAGTGGTGGTCGGGAAGAGATGGAAGGAGGTGGTGGTAGAGGAATAGGGGTAGAGGCCGATCTCAATCAGGGAAGAAGGCAAGCAAAATAGCATAGAAAAAGAAGAAAAGTAGGAAGAAAGAGATGGAGGCCATTACCTAATTTTCTCTAGCCGTGAGAAACAATTGAAGATGGGATATTTTTTCACGTGAATGCCAAATGAGATGACAGCTACACTAGGGTTTTACATGGCTAGGCAATTAATTTTGAGGAGTTAAAGGAATTAAAGGATTTGGTAAATAAAAGGGCTTCCGTTTCAAAGCGTTACACAACCCTTCACATTTCTTTCCTTATAAATCTTTATATAAACAAAATATTTCAGAAAAATACTATACAACCCGAAACTAAGTAAAGATATAAGAAAATAAATAATAAAATTTAAAGAAATTAGAAAAAATAATAAAAGAAATTGCTTAAAATACAAAACAGTGTTCAGAAATTACAAATAAATCACCATTGACTTTGGAAAATTATTAGCTTTAATTTAAATATATTCTAAAACAAAATTTGAAATAAAAATGACTTTTAAAACATTTTCAAAGTGAAATAAATAATTAAATTCAGAGAAAACAACAAAAGAATTGAAGAAATTGTTTAAAAATAGCAGACAGGACATGAAAATTTCACATAAATTACCATTGACTCTAGAAAAATGTCTACTTCACTTTAAAAATAATAAAAGACAAAAATATACATAAAATAACATATTAACACATATTAAAATAAAATATGACAAAGAAAATAAAATTTATAAAATTTAAAATAGGCAAAAATGCACAATAAAACAAATTATACTAAAAATTGAAATGTACATAACTTTTACATTTTAACTCCGTTTTCAACGAAACGAAAAGTAGTGTTCAAGTTATTAAATCTATTTTCATAATAAAAGATAAAATTTATAATTCCAAACTATTTAAAATTTAAACTTAAAAGTCAAAGTTTGACTATTGACCAAAATTCACATTTTCAAGAAATATTAAATTTAGTCATATTTGGAATTCTAATCCACATCAAAGTCAAAGTTTATATTTAAAATAACAAAATTTATTCTTTTTCATAAATAAAGCTTTTGAATCTGGAAAAAATCAATTTAATAATATTTGTAAAATATAGCGTTGTTACATTCTCCCCCACTCAAAACTTTTCGTCCCCGAAAAGGAACGAGGTACGGGAAAGCACAGAAAAAGATAGAATGAAATAGAATTAAGACAAGATGATAAGAAGATTGGAATTACACCTGATAATTATTGTTATAGGTAAGTTTAACAAGATGGAGGTGATCAAATCAAGAATATAAGCACGAAAAAATCCTCTAGAGTCTGAATCTCCCTTTTCACTTGACCGACGGTCTATGAATGGAAAAACAGTGTTGAGATCCAGATGAGTAACAAAGATTATCAAAGATTATAGAAAGATTTCTAAATCTACTGGTATAAGCAATAGCCTTCCCATTCTATAACAAGATAAGGGAAATAAGGACAACCAAAAGATAGTTTGAAAAAAAAACAAAATAAGATAATAAATTTGAAACCATAATGCTTTGAAATCATAACAATTTAGAGATGTTTATCATTTGGAAATCATACTACTAAAATCATAACACTTTGGAAATGTTATTCTTAAAAAAAACATAATACTTAGAAAATCATAACATCTTTTTAAAAATAATCTTTATTTAAACCATTTTAATTCAAGGTCAAATAATATTCATTTTAAAGTTGTAACATTTCTAAGTTTATTCAATTATAAAAATTTCCAAAACATTGTATTTTCAAAACAGCAGCACTTATAAAATGCTACAGTAGATATATTAATATTTCAAATCAGTTTTATTCTAGAATATTCATTTGGATATCATTTAACTTATGACTTATTAAAACAAACTTTTATGAATGGAATATCCAAATTAAACTATACTTCATTTATTAATTCAAAAGCTCACTATTTTAGTTAGCTTTTGATTTAACACGTAACCTAACTCTTTATTTAAAATACCCATTTCATAAATAGATATTCCTTTAATAAGTTACACTTAAAATTCCATTTGAAAACAAAATTCTCAATTATCAAGTTTTAGTGATGTTAAAATACATTTTAACTATTTAAATCATAATTATTCATTTTTCAAGACATATTTATTTCATAAATAAAATATTTATCATAGCAAATATAACAATCAAATTTCTTTACACATTTATTCATTTAGACATCAATTAAACTATGATTTCAAGTTAAATAAACTTTATTACAAAATGTCCAATTCAAATGTATTTTATTTTATCTGTTCAAAGATACATTATTTATTATACAACATATTCATTTCAAGAAATAACCTTTATTAAATTCCTAGGTTAGACTTAAGGTTCCATATTAAATCAAATTTGATTATTAAGTTATTTAAATAAAATCTCTTTAAATTCCTTTTTCACTATTTACCTCTGTTAATCTTTTATAACTAAAATTTAAGTGTATAACATTTATTATAACCACTCAAATTTTATTTATAAAATCCTTTCTATATTGTATATTATCCAATTTCATATTCAACTTCTATGTAATTTAGGTAAGTTATATTGGAATGAAATTGTGTGTTATACAAATAAAACTTTCCAATTTAATTATCTCAAGTTTGAATCATTTATCCAAATTTTTGAATTTTTTTCTTTTAACTGAAATTATACTTTAAAATAAAATTTAAGAATTAAACTTCTGATTCCTTTCAAACCATTTAGCGATAAGTAATTATACATACATAATATGTCAAATAAAATTTTAAATCATATATCTGTATATTATAAATTCAGTCATATTTTAGAGATTCAAATCAATTAAATTTCCCAAAACAAAGCTGTAGCAAGACAACAGAACGGTCTCTTCACTTCGAAACTCGAAAATGAACGTCGATGATGCTGCAGTCATCATCGAAATTATTTTCCAGCGACAAAGAGAAGAGCACTAAATTTTAAACCTTTTAAAATTCTTTGAAAACAAAATTTCTATTCGAAATACTTTAAATAATATATCCTTTTAAAACTTGAAAACACAAGGTTTGAAACCATCGGAAACTTGAATTCTCAAATTCTTGATTCAAATTCATTTCAGTTCCCAAATAAATTTATAAACAACTATTTATAAATTCATTGGTAGAACAATAAATGATAAATCAAGTATTATCATTTCAAATTATCAATTTAAATCAATTTATTAAGTTCCATAAAATTATATATCAAAATTTATTTCATTAACCAAATTTTAAAATAATATTGTGTCAGTTTGTTCTGTCAAAGTGTTTTAGAAATCCTATCGATAGCGTTGATCAGACGAATCGATCGGAAACCCAAATCAACATCAACAACTCGAACAACACAATATAAAACAAAACATTAATTTACAAGTACAGTTCAAAATGTTTGGGGATATTTTGGAAACAAAACAAGATGATTAAATAACAAAATAGGGAGATGGGTAAGCTTAAATAAATCGCGGGCAACCTTAACCGGGTCAACCGTGACTTAATGAATAAGATCAAATGTGTATTTTTTTTCTGGGTAAATCTACATCCGATCTCAAAAGATATTAGCATCTAAACCAAGGATAGATATAAATCTCTGGTGAATCAATGCTAATTTGTAAAGGAGTTTCCCCCTTTACCAGAAAATTAGAATATTGGCGAGACAGCCAATTCACTATAAAGATCATTCGAAGTGGAGTTATGTGATACTCCAAAATCAAAAGAAGATGAATAGTGAGGGACACGAATGAATTTTGGAACCACAGGGAACGTTCCAAAATTCAAAGGAAATTCGAATCAAGAGGAAAAGATTCAAACTCGAACGAAAGTGATTCTGTAAATAAATCTACTCCATATGCTGAGTTTTGCCTCAAAGCCAAAGCTCTGATACCAACTGTAACGACCCGATATTTTCAACCATTCGCATCCATTATAAGTGTATAGGTAGACACTCATGCCAGAGTTGAATTGCTCAAAATACCGTGTTGTAATTAAAATTTAGCAAATCTCAGAATATACAGTAAATAAATATAATCATAGACACAGAGTAAAATAATGCAGCGGAAGTAAAAGAAATAGTAGCTCGTGAAGCTACTATCTAAATATGTCAGAGTTACATAAGATACAACAGAAGAAATAGAGTACAACAAAAGTCTCAATAAAATAACCAAGTACAAGCTGAGTAGAACAACAGAACTGAAATAGATAGGACAAGACAAGCAGATAATCTCCTGCGATTCAAATCTCCAAGCAAGTGGAAATCCAAATCTGTGAATAACTCAGGCAGACCCGAGCGTAAAGCAAAACACAAAACACTCGAGTCAGGACAATATATACTTATATAATGTAAACCAACTCAAGCGAACTGTAATAAGGGTACAAGTAACTTAGAAGATGCTTGGGACCGCCCATCCTCTAAGGATCCGTTAAAATATCTACTATGTAGTAATATTCGATATTATAATAGTGTCTAAATAAGTAAAGTATAATCATATAGAAAATAGCGTTAAGGGGATGGAGAACCTTAACGCGGTCGGATCTAAAAATCATAATCGTAGTAAAGCTCGATATGGTAGGTGACACGGCACAACTAGGCAATGCCAGGGTAGATATACCAATTACGCACACGGACTGATGGATACGCATAGCATCCACTACCGTTCCACCTCGAACAACACTCCCAAATCGGAGGATGGCCATCTAATCAATCACAAGTAAGAGTATAATATCGAAGAAATGTGTCCGAGAAGACGTGCTACCTCACTGGTCCGAGATCGCTCCTGTTTTAGCCACCTTATGCCAACTCACGGGAGTTGGGTCCACGTAACATACCTTAAGAACGTCGCCACCATCCTACTTCATTCTGGAATCTCCACCGCGTACACGGTTGTCAAAGTGGTTTTCGGTATCGACAGAGAGTATGTCCATATCCGATCCCGGTCTCTTTGCCAACCAATCGTTATTATAACCCGTGGTTATAACTTTTAAAACAATACTTTACTTCAAAATAAAATATCATTTCAAACCATATCTTTATCAAAATAAAGATTAAATCAATTCCAAACCATTTCCATATATTTAAATTTTCATATCATTTCAAAACTTCATTTCAAATCATTTTAATATAATAAAATATCATATCCTTACAAAACTTCATTTCAAATCATTTTAATATAATAAAATATCATATCCTTACAAAACTTCATTTCAAATCATTTTAATATAATAAAATATCATATCCTTACAAAACTTCATTTCAAATCATTTTAATAAAATAAAATATCCTATCAGTTCAAATCCAAATATTCAACTTTAAATACCTTTTAAATTCAAAGATATCGTTCATTTACTATCATTTCAAATCACCTTTAAATAGTTTATATTCCAATCAAAATAATTCATTTAAACCTTTTAAAAGTGTAATTATTATATTTTCAAATCAAGTATTCAATTTCCAAAGTTTCAAACCATTCTGAGTTCGTTTACTAAGTCAAAAACCCTAATTATTAAAATTTCAGCATTTCACAGCATTTAAAAACAACTGCTATAAGTTATATTTGAAAACATTTTTAATTCAGCAAAGACAGCACTTAAAACTGCTGTTAAAACTCAGTTTTAGTTGAATTATACTTCAAAACAGAAAAGACAGCATTTCAGAAGTGCTGCGGTAGTTCAGATTTCAAAACAAGGGTTAAATTTGATTTCAACATAGACTGCAGACCATTATAGCATTTCCAGAGAATGCTATAATAGGCCTGAGTTCAATATTAGCCTATAGTTCAACTACAGCAACTACAGCATTCCAGAAATGCTGTAATAGCTCCTTTTTACACAATTTTAGTTCAAAACAAAATCTATAGCATTTCTGAATGCTATTAAAAGTTAATTTCAGGTGTTAGTGTATTTCCAGCAATTAAATAACTTTAATTTAAAACACATAACATTTTTAAAAATCATATTTTAACATTTAAAATGTTCATTTACATATCATTTAACATATATCTTTTCACAATAAATTTCTTATAATCAAATCCAATTTTCAACAATTTACTTAATAAATTTTAGTGTAAAAGTGTCCAATTCTTCACATTTCAACAAATAAACTTAACACTTCAAATTTAAATTACCATTTTACAATTTAACTAAATTTCCAATTTTATTTAATTAACTTAAACCTTTAATTAAAACCAAATTTCACATTTCCTAGTCAAGTTATATTTTAAAAGATCAATTTTAAACATTCATTTATTTAACCACTTAAATTCATAGAAAAATTAATAATACTATAATAAATCACTTAAATTCAAATTTAATCAAATTATCATATTTACCATTTCCAAATATAATTTAATATCCATTTTATTTATATAACTTAAATATCATTTTTAACCAAAATTCCAAATTTCCAACTTAAGTTATATTTCAAAAATCCGGTTAAACCATTCATTAATTACATTTTTAACACATAGAAAAATCATAATTTCTTTAATTCAAAATATTTCAAAATCTGTTAAAATCAAATTTCATAAATTTATATTTTTAAAATACTTAAAAATATTCAAAATGCTTTATAAAATAACCACGGGCCTGTATATAGTTTTCTAGCCTAGGTCAAGTGATACAGATATGTATCATTTCAATCCGCAGTTTAAAAAGAAAAATCCAGGTTCTATCATTTCAAACCCGCAATCCCAAGTTAAAATAAATTAAATAAAAACCATTCAGGCCTATCATTTCAGCCCATAATGATTTTTCCCTATTCTAAAGTCCGTTCGGGTATGTATCATTTCAACCCATAGTGATTCTAGTCTACAGGGAACTTGCAATGGTGATAACTGATATAAATAACAGAATAACATTAAATAACAGTAACATATGATATAACAGGTGTATAAACATCATATGATCATAACATAGTCAAGTATAACATGATAATATATTTCTACAGATTCACAGGGTGTCAATTTACTAGTTATATAGGTACATATTGTCTGGTGAGAATAACTCACCTGTTTGTGCTGGAGATTGCTATCAAATGCACAAACTGAGATCTTCGAAGGCACGAATAAGATTGGATATTGAGAGAGCCAAAGATAAATCTCCTTGAAAACATTCAAACAAAACAAGACAATATACACATAAATATTCAACGCAAAACAATGTTGAAACAATGCAGATAAGAAGCAACAACGGAATAGATTACTTGACCATGCTTTAACCATTCAAAAGCTCGAACAAGGGGTTCATTTCTCAGCCATGATGATGATGAGTGTGAGAGAGACAAGGTTAACTCCTCGGAATACATAAGACAAAACAATCCAAACAATAGGACAATGTTAGAAATGACTGCACGGAATCAAATAGAAATGCTTGCACTTGCTTTCAACCTTTAATAGGATCAGCCATGAGGGAAACTACAGGTCTAAGGCAATGGTTTTGGGTCTGGTTTGGACCAAGGGATACACGGCTACAAGCTAGAGATGATGGGGAAGTTATAACATAGGTATGTGAAGAGTTTTAGGCACACTAGCGTGGTTTTTGGTCAACAAAAGGGCTCGGCCATAGGAGTTTGGGCTTGGCCATTCAAGTTCAGATCTGGACAGAGGTGGGGAGGGGTGTGTTGTGGTCAGGTCAGGGAGGTGGTGGTGGCTATGGTGGTGGTTTGGGTGGTGGTTGAGGTGGGTGAGCATGTAGAGGTCAATAAACATGGTTTTTAGGCATCTAGGTTGAAATTTGGGGGGGTTTTACCATCAAAATGGTTCGGCTATGGTCAGATTTGGTGGAGTGGGGGCTGGTGGTGGTTGGGAAGAGATGGAAGGAGGTGGTGGTAGAGGAGTAGGGGTAGAGGCCGATCTCAATCAGGGAAGAAGGCAAGCAAAATAGCATAGAAAAAGAAGAAAAGTAGGAAGAAAGAGATGGAGGCCATTACCTAATTTTCTCTAGCCGTGAGAAACAATTGAAGATGGGATATTTTTTCACGTGAATGCCAAATGAGATGACGGCTACACTAGGGTTTTACATGGCTAGGCAATTAATTTTGGGGAGTTAAAGAAATTAAAGGATTTGGTAAATAAAAGGGCTTCCGTTTCAGAGCGTTACACAACCCTTCACATTTCTTTCCTTATAAATCTTTATATAAACAAAATATTTCAGAAAAATACTATACAAACCGAAACTAAGTAAAGATATAAGAAAATAAATAATAAAATTTAAAGAAATTAGAAAAAATAATAAAAGAAATTGCTTAAAATACAAAACAGTGTCCAGAAATTACAAATAAATCACCATTGACTTTGGAAAATTATTAACTTTAATTTAAAAATATTCTAAAACAAAATTTGAAATAAAAATGACTTTTAAAACATTTTCAAAGTGAAATAAATAATTAAATTCAGAGAAAATAGCAAAAGAATTGAAGAAATTGTTTAAAAATAGCAGACAGGACATGAAAATTTCACATAAATTACCATTGACTCTAGAAAAATGTCTACTTCACTTTAAAAATAATAAAAGACAAAAATATACATAAAATAACATATTAACACATATTAAAATAAAATATGACAAAGAAAATAAAATTTATAAAATTTAAAATAGGCAAAAATGCACAATAAAACAAATTATACTAAAAATTGAAATGTACATAACATTTACATTTTATCTCCGTTTTCAACGAAACGAAAAGTAGTGTTCAAGTTATTAAATCTATTTTCATAATAAAAGATAAAATTTATAATTTCAAACTATTTAAAATTTAAACTTAAAAGTCAAAGTTTGACTATTGACCAAAATTCACATTTTCAGGAAATATTAAATTTAGTCATATTTGGAATTCTAATCCACATCAAAGTCAAAGTTTATATTTAAAATAACAAAATTTATTCTTTTTCATAAATAAAGCTTTTGAATTTGGAAAAAAAATCAATTTAAGAATATTTGTAAAATATAGGGTTGTTACAAAGTTGGAATTTGAAATTTAATGAAAGGAAATGTTAATATTTAATAATCTGAATCAAAATATTAACATAGTAGTTGATGAAAGAATGTTGTTTTAAATTTGGAATTATTAATAATTAAGTTTGAAATTATTTAATAATTAAGTTGAAATTACTTAATAATTAAGTTTTGAAATTATTTAATAATTAAATAAAATTGAATTCTTTGATAAGAAAAATTGAACTTCTTGAATAAGTGAAATTAAGTTTCTTTATTAATTGAGTTTTGAAATTTGTAACTAAGTAAATGAATAAGTGAAATTGAATTTCTTTAACAAGAAATAGAATGTGATTTATTGAAATTAGTGTAAGACTTATAATTGAAAGAATTTATTTGATGAATTTAATTTAATTCAAATTTGTAAGTTTTGAAGTTGAACTTGAGTAATTGATTTAGTGAATTGAAAATTTAATAGAAATTGTTTGAATGAGAAATTTACTTAACAAATATTGAATGAAATCGATAAATGAAGTTAAATTGATTTAAATGTTAAATTAAATTAATTTAAATGATTTCAAAATGAAACTTATATACGAACTTGAATCAATATTTGAATTTTTTACATAAAAATTGAAATTGAATTATAAGATTTTGAAATGGTAATTTGGATGTTTTGAAACGTAAATTATGGAAATTGATTTAGAAAGACAAATGAAATGTTGATTTATAAATTCTAACTGAAATTGAAATTGATTTGGTTTGAAATATATTAAACGACCAATCGGTGAAATAATTTCGAAGGTTATTAAAGAGATCGGAATCGGTTAGGGACATACTCTCTGTCTAAACCGAAAACCACTTTAATAACTATACGCGGAGTGTGATCCAGAATGAAGTGGTTGGAATGATGTACATGATGACTGAAGAAAGAGAACGATAATGGATAGCCTTGACACTTGTGTCAAATTGGAAATGACTAAAACAGGAGCCGTGCCGGGCCAAATGGGGGTTAGCTACCTCGAGCGAACACACTTCTTCGAAAACTACTCATTACTTGTTGTCGATTGGTGCACCCTTGATTTTGGGAGTGTTGTTTCGCGGTGTTGCGATCGCTGCGGCGATGCGTTCTCACCAGTCCGGATCAGGCAAACGGTAGTTTCACTACCTTGGGTATTGCCTCATGTGCCTTGTCATACTTGTATCCCTGTATACGCGACCACTACGATTTGTTTTGTGTTATACCTATGGAGTACTCCCTGATATCCCACTAGTTTATGGTGGAGTTTACAGTGCTGTATAGACTATAACGCTTATATAAAATGTGTTAAGATGGATAATGGTAACGCCTTAACACTATTTTGATATCTTATATTATTGATAGGCATTATCTACTTATCGTACACTACATAATACTAGATAGTTTAACGGATCCTTAAAGGATGGTAATTCCAAACATCCTTTGAGTTACTTGTATTTCAATTGCTATTTCACTTGAGTTGGATTTATTGATATAAGAATGTTAATCCTGACTCGAGTGTTTTGTGTTTTGTGTTTTGTGTTTTGCTTTACGCTCGGGTCAGACTGAGTGTACCAGTATTCGAGACTCACCTTTGGAGTTGGAGCTTCGCTTGGAGATCCAGCTATCTATCCAGCTTTAGAATATCCAGTTGATTCCAGTGATTGTATTCTGATTCTTGTATTTGACTATCGTATTTGAGACATCTGTTGTACCTTGTTTAACTCTGTTATTTGTACATAGTAGCTTCATGAACTACTATCTTTTGTTTCCGCTGCATTTATTACTCTATTTCTATGATCTGTGATTATTTATTTACTGTATATGTTCAGTTTTGCCAAATTTAAATTAACAACGTGGTATTTTGAATTATTCAAGTCCGACATGTGCGGATGTGAATGGTCCAAAATACTGGGTCGTTACAGTTGGTATCAGAGCTTTGGTAGCTCTAGGCAAAACTTAGCATATAGGGTAAATGTATTTACAGAATCACTTTCATTCGAGTTGAATCTCTTCCTTTTGACTCAATTCCTTTGAATTTTGGAACATTCCCTACGGCTCCGAAATTCATTCTTGTCCCTCACTATTCGTATTCTTCCGAATTCTGGAGTATCACATAACTCCACTTCGAATGATCTTTATAATGAGTTGGCGGTCCCGCCAATCTCAAATTGATTTGTAAAAGTGTAAAACTCTTTTACGATAGCACCGATTTACCGGAGATTTCTGTATCCTCGGTTTACGATGCTATTTGTCTTCTGATATGCCTGAATTCTATTTCTTAAGATCAAATGTAGATTTGCCTCGAAATTCTGCATCAATCTTATTCTTGAAGTCACGGTCGACCCGGTTAAGGTTGACCGCGATTTATATAAACTTATCAATCTTCCTAATTTGTTATTTAATCATCATATCTTTGTTTGAACTTATCTTCGAATCAAAATTCTCTTTGATTTGAGTCCATCAAATTTGAAACCCTATCCTTATTTTGAAAGTTCATTCCTGTATCGTCGAGCAAAGAAGTGTATTTGTAAATTAATATTTTAAAATGTTTTAATATACATTGTGTTGTTTGAGTTGTTGATGTTGATTTGGATTTTCAATCGATTCGTCTGATCAACGCTATCGATAGGATTTCCAAAACACTTTAACAGAGCAAACCGACACAATATCGTTTTCAAATATAAGTTTTCTGAAATTAAGATTGTTAATGAATTTGTTGTCAGAAATGATAATATTTGATTTTCGTTTAATGTTTTGTAAACCTTGATTATTGTATAATGTAAATAAATGAATTTATAAACATGGTTTAAATTTTGATTAGGAATTGAAATGGATTTAAATTAGAATTTGAGAATTTAATTTTCGAAAATTTCAAACCTTGGTTTTAAAGGTTTTAAAATATATTATCTAAAGTATTTTCGAATAGAAATGGTTTTCAAAGAATTGAAATGTTTAAGTTAGTTCTCTCCTCCATTGTCGCTGGAAAATAATTTCGGTGATGACGGCCGCATCATCGACATTCATTTTCGAGTTTCGAAGTGGAGAGACTATTCTGTAGCTTTGCTACGGTTTTGTTTTGAAAAAAAAACTATTTTGATTTGAATTTCTTCAGTATAATTTGATTTATATATATATATGTATCTTATTTTAAAAGTTTAATTTAATTTGATATAAATATATAGATATATCTCTAAATTGTTTAAAGTAAATCGGAGATTTAAATTCTTAAATTTTAGGTTAAAGATGATTTCAATTATAAACTGAAGTCAAAATTCTTGGATAAGCATTTAACTTGAAATAACTGGATTGTGAAAAAAAAATTATTTGTATAATACTCAATTTCATTTCAATACAACTTACCTAAATTATTCAAAAGTTAAATGTAATTGGGTAATGTACAATAAAAAAATGTCTTTATAAATAAAATTTGAGTGTTTATAATAAATGTTATACACTAAATTTTGATTATAAAGATGTTATAGAGTTAGATAGGATAATAAGTAAAACTCAGTTAATAATGAAATAAATTTGTTTTGAAAAATTTGTTTTGAAAGAATTAATAAATTGAAATTTGATCAACTTATGAAAATACCTTGAATTTAAAAAGCAATTAGTAAATATAAATTAATTTAAATCGAAACTTTTATGGTTTAAATTTATTTATATGGGTTAAATATATGAGATTAGATATATTAAGTAGAATAAATTTAACAATAATTTGGAGTAAAGAAGAATTTAAATTGCTGAAAAAATATGATTATAATAAAAGACTATTCAAATTTATGGTTTTAGAAATTGTAAATTTAAGATAATTGGATAATAAGATAATGAATTTAGAAATAGTTGAGATTGATTTTAGTGAAATCAAATGGATTAAATCAATTATTGAATATCAATTAATTTAAATTTGAATTTATATGGTTTAAATTAATTGTTATTTTGTATTTCAAATCTGTTTTTCTTTATGGTTGTTTCTATTCTCCTACCTCGTTCCTTTTCGGGGATGAAAAGTTTTGAGTGGGGGAGAGTGTAACGACCCGTAAATTTAACTGGTTTTAATAACATTATTAATTGAAATTTTGCGAAATTTTAAAGCGATAAAATTTTGAAATATAAATTTGATATTTAGAATGCGTCTAGTTAAACATAGCAACTGGTAAATTTCGTCTGAAAATATGAAAGTTTATTTCGCGCGTAAATTTACTTCAATTTAATCAGTTAAAAAAAGATGAAAATAAAATGTTTTCGGAACCTAAATATTTTTACATAGAAAAATTCTAAACCATCTTCTGAGCAAACGTCATTTTTCGCTTTTCCAAATTTGGACTTCTTTGGCTCCGTCGATCTTATTTTTCTGTGTTTTTCATGCATTTTCCGTTAGTATAAAATTCGAATTTTTATAATTCAATCGAATCACTGATATCTGTATACCGTTTTGATCGTCTCGTCGTGCTAATATCCGCAGTATATTTATTTGTGTGTTTCGAAGTCCAAAAGATAGAAAAATTTACGGAACGGTAAGCTGTACCGGTACTTGTTTGTTTTGTTTCCCAATGTCTTTCCACTTTCCAGCGTATAAACCAAATAGCTGGCTGCTATCATTATTTACGGTTCAACTTCTACCTTTTTCCATTCCCTATCTTAAATTATATTTTGGTTTCCCAATTCTTTGACTTCACTTAGGTTCATTTTGCTCTTAAATATAAAGGTATATGTAAACTGGCACTTTCGTTTTTCTGTAGCCTGTCTATTCCTCTTCCTTTTCAAATTATTTATGGTGAAGCAGCTCATCCACCATCCTCCAATATTCACCATCCTCCTTCCTACTTCCCCACCAACCCCGCCTGAGCCGACCACCACCTCCACCGTTCCCGCCCTGACCACACCCATCTACTTTAACCGAGCATCTCCACTACCCACCCTGACCATCTCTCTCATGCTATGGCCGCAAGCCATTGCTTGAAATGCTCCTCCTCCGTGCGAAAAAAAAGAAAGAAAAGAAAAAAAGAAAAAAAGAAAAAAAAACTGATGGCGCATCACCAAATACATCTACCTCACCTCCAGCTGACCGAACCTCTCTCCCTCCGCCATGATTCTCGACCACACGAACTGGCCCGCCGCCGTTGTCTTTTCCGGCCCCTTCCTTGACGTAATCATCGAGTCTCCGCCGACTGGTCCTCCTTCCCGCCGGCTTAGGCAACCTTCTTCCCACTTGGCGTGAATGGATATATATACATATTTGCAGTTACCTTTTGTGCTTAAGGTAAAATTTTGTTGTTTTGTTTTAAGGTTATATATATTATGATTAGTGACTTATATAGCTGTATGAGTATTTTGATGATCTGAATATATATAAGATTTAGGTATACTTGTATATGAAAGTTTAAATTGTTGCATAGCCTATTTATGTATAAAAGAATGTCGATTTTATGGAACAATGGTATTAATATATATATATATATATTTGCTGGGTTTTAAGATTTTAGTATTTGATTGAATTTTAGTGTCTGATTTATTTTAACATTGATTTTAAGGGTAATATATATAAGTTGTATCTAGTGTATATATTTATACACTATAAGGCTAATCTTTTAATGTGATCCACAAGATATATATATATATATATAAGTATGTTAGAAAAATGGAAATTAGGAAGCGATTTCATTGACCTGCATGTATACTAACATTTGTTGTTATATATTTGTTATAAAAAAATCTGTTATAAAGGGTTGGTGAACACGCTTTGTATATAGACTAGGATTTAGCCTGTTGCATTTTGATATAATATTTATATGGGTACGAAAGATTTTACAGTTTTAATTCATAAATTATTCAAAGTATAAAGCTTATATATATTTATAGAATAGGCAGTACAGATTTTCAATCGGTATATATATAATGTTATATCGGACGGTACAAATAATATTATATATGAATAGCTATAGGTTTTGTTAGCTTACATTTATGTGTTTTGTAAGTTCACCTATTTATGTTATCTGTTAGTTCATATAGGCAGTATATGCTAATTTGGTTTTCTAATAGATAATCTATATTTGGATTTTCGTTAATTTACAAAGATATAGGTAAAGTAAATAAGGGTTTATAAGTATATAGGTACATATATTATAATAATTGTTGTTTTAAATTGTGTATATATATGTATCTTTCTTTTTCAAATATATTATCCATCTATCCAGCTAATTCGTTTTGATTTTGTCAAATCCCTCTTTACCAGCTTTGTCCATCGTGACTGATTTCTTCATCAAATCGTGTCATCTAGCATTGCTTTGGATTCGTAATTCAATTTTAGTGTTCGTATCGGTGTGCGAATCTGGGTCATCTCTTGTTCTCTTTAACCTCGAAAGGTGAGCAATCACTCACGATTAACGTTCTTTATTTATTAAATTTGATTTCAATTGAAATGACAATTGAAATATGTTGTTGTTAGTTATTTACACTGTTATATATGCTATTACCTGTATCTGTTCACCTATGCCATCTGACACCATTATCTGTCATTTATGCGATGATAATACAGTTCGGTTGATAATTGATTGATTGTTGATGTTTATATTGGACGTTAAATTGTTAATGTTAAAGTGATAAATAATATGCAATTGAATTGATATATGATAGTTAACCATATAAATTGAATCTATATGTTGAATTTGATTAGTTAAATTTTGTATAATATGACCCCCTTTAAATGTTAAACTAGTTGACACGTAGAAATTTGGTTAAATACACCTTGAACCATTTAATGTATGTTGGAAAATTTTTGTAGTATGGAATTGAATAATTGATATCAAGTGAAGAACCGTTTAAATATTAATGTAATAATCTTTAATCTACATGAAATGATAGTGTAGATTCTAGAAATAATTATATTAATTTGCACAAACAACAATGTGAATTAATACGATTATTTCAGGATTATTTGAGTTAATTATTGGATTGTTATTGATTGTTGTTATTGCTTGTTTATTTACTTTGACACCATCCCAGTTATCACACTGCAAGTTCCCTTTGCTATGCTTTGATTTTTGAATTGAATTGGAATCGGGTTGAAATGATAGATACCCAAATTGAACTTTGACCTAGGATAGAGAATTAAATAAAAACCGATTGGTCAATAAAATTGATTTAAAAATAAAATGAAGATTTTATTTGAATAAATAATATGGTTTTGAAACGAAGTTGGAATTTGAAATTTAATGAAAGGAAATGTTAATATTTAATAATCTGAATCAAAATATTAACATAGTAGTTGATGAAAGAATGTTGTTTTAAATTTGGAATTATTAATAATTAAGTTTGAAATTATTTAATAATTAAGTTGAAATTATTTAATAATTAAGTTTTGAAATTATTTAATAATTAAATAAAATTGAATTCTTTGATAAGAAAAATTGAACTTCTTGAATAAGTGAAATTAAGTTTCTTTATTAATTGAGTTTTGAAATTTGTAACTAAGTAAATGAATAAGTGAAATTGAATTTCTTTAACAAGAAATAGAATGTGATTTATTGAAATTAGTGTAAGACTTATAATTGAAAGAATTTATTTGATGAATTTAATTTAATTCAAATTTGTAAGTTTTGAAGTTGAACTTGAGTAATTGATTTAGTGAATTGAAAATTTAATAGAAATTGTTTGAATGAGAAATTTACTTAACAAATATTAAATGAAATCGATAAATGAAGTTAAATTGATTTAAATGTTAAATTAAATTAATTTAAATGATTTCGAAATGAAACTTATATACGAACTTGAATCAATATTTGAATTTTTTACATAAAAATTGAAATTGAATTATAAGATTTTGAAATGGTAATTTGGATGTTTTGAAACGTAAATTATGGAAATTGATTTAGAAAGACAAATGAAATGTTGATTTATAAATTCTAACTGAAATTGAAATTGATTTGGTTTGAAATATATTAAACGACCAATCGGTGAAATAATTTCGAAGGTTATTAAAGAGATCGGAATCGGTTAGGGACATACTCTCTGTCTAAACCGAAAACCACTTTAATAACTATACGCGGAGTGTGATCCAGAATGAAGTGGTTGGAATGATGTACGTGATGACTGAAGAAAGAGAACGATAATGGATAGCCTTGACACTTGTGTCAAATTGGATATGACTAAAACAGGAGTCGTGCCGGGCCAAATGGGGGTTAGCTACCTCGAGCGAACACACTTCTTCGAAAACTACTCATTACTTGTTGTCGATTGGTGCACCCTTGATTTTGGGAGTGTTGTTTCACGGTGTTGCGATCGCTGCGGCGATGCGTTCTCACCAGTCCGGATCAGGCAAACGGTAGTTTCACTACCTTGGGTATTGCCTCATGTGCCTTGTCATACTTGTATCCCTGTATACGCGACCACTACGATTTGTTTTGTGTTATACCTATGGAGTACTCCCTGATATCCCACTAGTTTATGGTGGAGTTTACAGTGCTATATAGACTGTAACGCTTATATAAAATGTGTTAAGGGGGATAATGGTAACGCCTTAACACTATTTTGATATCTTATATTATTGATAGGCATTATCTACTTATCGTACACTACTACATAGTAGATAGTTTAACGGATCCTTAAAGGATGGTTATTCCAAACATTCTTTGAGTTACTTGTATTTCAATTGCTATTTCACTTGAGTTGGATTTATTGATATAAGAATGTTAATCCTGACTCGAGTGTTTTGTGTTTTGCTTTACGCTCGGGTCAGACTGAGTGTACCAGTATTCAAGACTCGCCTTTGGAGTTGGAGCTTCGCTTGGAGATCCAACTATCTATCCAGCTTTCAGATATCCAGTTGATTCCAGTGATTGTATTCTGATTCTTGTATTTGACTATCGTATTTGAGACCTCTGTTGTACCTTGTTTAACTCTGTTATATGTATATAGTAGCTTCATGAACTACTATCTTTTGTTTCCGCTACATTTATTACTCTGTGTCTGTGATCTGTGATTATTTATTTACTGTATATGTTCAGTTTTGCCAAATTTAAATTAACAACGTGGTATTTTGAATTATTCAAGTCCGACATGTGCGGATGCGAATGGTCCAAAATACTGGGTCGTTACAACATACATTATTACTTCTCGAGATAGAGATGAGTTTCCATACCTCGGAATTTGGTGTTAAGTATACGATGAAGTACCTTCCATACGCTTAATTAATCATAATCCATTTATCGAAATTAACTCTCTTATACTTACCACGTTTCCGACATTTTGACTTCATTATCCCTCTCCCAGAATTGAAGTCGGGTAAGTCAAGATACCGGTTGCACCTTACCTTGCCTTAGTTACCATACTCTGATTCTAGATCTCACAGATGAAGAAAAGTTTTACTCATCGGCTTTTAATGTTAAATATAAGAGGACTTACTTTCCATAAATGTGTTAACCCTTTAACACTAATGTTCATATTTGCTTAATGTTACTTAATGGCATAGAAAAATAATCCTTTGTATTTAAAATATCCTTTTTAAAGATAATTGCTTTTAAACAAAACTCGACCTTTGAAACAAGCGGTTAAAACTTAAACTTCTTGTTTAAATAACTAAATATATTTAAAACTTCAAAATCCTTTTTCCAATACTTACAAATTCAATTGAAAAGACTTTTCCAAAATATCTAAAATAGAAAACTCTTTTTACTTTATAAAAATCATTGATTTCCAAACTACATCCGTAGCAACTATCACTATATGGACCATAACTTTTAAAATTTGTTTTGTAAATCAAAATAGCTTTTAAACCCTTTACTTCTATATTTTAAACCACTTTAATAACTTGTAAAAAGGGTTGAAAACAAAAGTCAAGTTCGAAAAAGAAAACATTTAAAACTTTCTCGGAGAATGAAGTAGTAAACTAGTTTTAAGAAAACACGGGATCTCGATGTCGAATAAAAACCAACTCAAGTATGTTAACTATACTAAGCAACATTCACAATATTTATATACATAAGCATATATATATATATAAACCACAAGGCGAAGAACTTTTTGGAATCCCTTTACACAAAGTCCCCTTCAAAACATTTCATATGCACTTCAAAGAGTGTCATAGCGACCTATTCACTACGAACACTTCGACTTCTTTTTAAAGTCCCCTGTCTAGTCTAATGTGTCATCCGCTTTCAAGCGGGAACTAAACTAATCAATAACAATTTTATACACTTATAAACATAAGCAACAAACCTAATTTTTAAAACAAATAATAAATTTTTATACTTGCTTTAAGTGAGCTTTACTCTCACCTAAACATACATGAACTTTTACCAAAACTACCATAAATTTGCAAACAACACACAGATCTAGCTTCCTTCTACATAAATTTATTTTTAAGACCTAGGCAAGGTCAAGTAGGCTTGGCCTTGGGATAGGAGGCTCGGCCATGGTTAGAAAATGGGGTTTTGGGTTTTTTTTGGTGAATAAGTGCTGTAGAGAGGAATAGAAATGGTGTTAGACATTTGTTTAAGGATTTAAATAAGAAAAGAAGCAACTTTTAAAACTTTTACTTTGTAAAATAATGGAAGAAGTGAAGTGAAGAGAGTGGAGAGGAAGAAGAAATAAATAGAAAAATGAAAGAAGTAAAGTGGAGAGGAAGAAGAAAGAAATAAAAAATGAAATAAAATGAAGTAAATTGGAAAAGGAAAGAGCAGTATTGTTTTTATAGAAAATGAAAATGGTAATTACTAAATTACCCCTTTCTATAAAAAAAATCAACTACCCTTCACCCAAGTAAATACAGTTGAGCAAGGCGTAGTCATTCGGATGTAGTTGCGCCGGGGATATCCTCAAGTAATGTAGAACCTCATGGATATATGAGTTAAATGGTGAAACAGATCCAGCCCAGCACATAAATTTGTTGCATGTTGTATACCCCTCCAAAGGCTTGTGAATTCTATCGTCCCATTACGGGACAAATACATCATCAATGAAATCCAGTGTCTCTCATAGATTCGGTGAAAAGCAGCTTCACTAATCTTCGAGGCCACAGAATCCATAGGATCTTCCAAGAAGAGTACGTCCTCCAAAGTGTCGGGAGAAGGATCGATGATTTCTGCTAGAAGAGTAGGAACGACGGAGAATAAATCAAATGGGGGACTAGAGCTTTCTGTTTGCTCGAATTGATGACTAGGAGACGAACTGCTTGATTCAGCGGCAGAACTCGACTCGGCATCTGAATTGCTATACTGAGAAGATGGTCCAACAGACATAGTGTGACGACCTACCTTTTTGATCTCTAGGAATGACATTTAATACATCCTTGGTGTTCATGTGTCATTGCCCAACCATCCAAAAGATAAGTTGACTTCGGGTAAAACAAAGATTAGAACAAGACAGAATATATAAACCTCACATCGAAATGGTTACATATAATATAAAATGATATAGGACAAAAGGTTACTCCTTATAAGGAGTTATCATTGTTATAAAAAAACACTATATCTAACCGATTGATAGCTATACATTCTGACTTTTCATTTTTAGGATACAAAATACACTTACATAATCATACAGCAAAAATAAATAACTAGATAACTAAGAAGCCGCCTGCCCGATCATCATCTTCAAAGAGCTCTAAAGAAAACATGCTATTCTCGGACTACCCAAATATAATTGAGTACCCGAGAGTTTAGGGAAAATAAACAACTCGGGTCAGAAAAAATGTCGGGTATGAGTAAAACTAAGAAATAAATGGGGTGTATTTAAACAATAACATGTGGGACCACGCCGCTAACGTGGAACGAGTTTTCTCCCACATAAACAACAACCAAATATTACAAAAATGGAAATGAACAATAAGGAACAAATCCAAACATAAATGATGGGTATAATTAGTATAACATTCAGACTTGAAAGAATGGAGATAGTCTGAATAAAAATCCAAACTAGATAGAATGGATAAAACAAGACAACAGTTCAAACTTGATAGAATGGACTAAACAAGATAACTATCCAAATTCGATAGAATGGAAAAAATGAATAGCTGAACACAGCGAAGAGTGCTCGACTCTTCCCATTGTAATTAAATAAAACAGATTCAAAGGTTCGAATAAAATAAGGAAAATCTCCAACAACGGCTAAGAGGGTGCGCCCCCTTATCGAAAGTATACCTCTAGAATATACTTGGGAGCATCAATGGCTCTTGGAAACCTCCAAGCCGGACTCCGCCAACTGTTACCGTCTGTGTACTTCACATCTTAATGCACAACACCGAATCCAATCTAGAGCGGATGTGAGAATACCCTAATGGGAGCAGTCCCACATAGCTTGGCCTACACTCGCTCTTTGTTTTTAGACTAGTCATTTCTGACAAAGGATATCAAAGCTTAATGAAGCAACACATCGTTTTAGAATGACGATAATAAAGAAGCTGAAGTAACCGATAGCTGAGAAACCAACTATCGAGGATATAAAACGATCGTATATGTAAATTAAGTCTTGTATGCTTATCACCACTCATCGAATTCCAACTAGTACTATTTCTTGGTTAACAATAATACCGGACAAGTCAAGGTAGTGTTACCTTAAAGTCATGTCTCACGATTATTCTTAACATTCAGAATAGCGACAAGTCTACTTCTTTAACATTTAGTGCTAAGTATAGAAATAAATCATTCACATATAAGTGAATCACTTTATGGAAATTAACTCATTTCCATAAACGAATCAAACCTTTTCTTTTAAAAACCCAAATTCGTGCTTAGCCTCACATTACAAGTATTAGCTTAAAACACTTTGTTACAAGAGTTCACTAACTTCAAAACATCAATTTAAAAAGAATTTATTAACTTAAAACATCCTTATTGCATTGTTTAATTAACTTTAAACTTCATCACACAATTTGATTTTGAACTTCAAATGTCTTTAAATAATAAAAAAGGTAAACCACTTTTAAACCTTATTAATTCAATTAATTAGTAAAATATAATTAATTAAATTAATTAAATTAATAAATTAATTATCATTATTTAAAATGAATAACAAAGTCAAAACATCCTTGTTACCTTGATAAATTCACTTTGAAACTTTATAAATTAAGTTGATTAATTAACTCCAATAACCTTTACTTAAAAAGGGTAAATCACCTATAAAAAATCATTAATTCAATTAATTAATAAATTTAAATATATACATAATTAATCAATTAATTAATTCCCATTATTTAAAAATGATTTATTAATTATAAACATTAATAAAGGAAAGATTAATTAGAGTTAAAACATGTTGATAAATTTTAAAAATCATTTATTAAAAAGATTTATTAATTTAAAAGCATCATTAGCGAATTGATTAATTATGTTAATTCATCATTATTGAATGATTAATTATCCTTAAACATCATTAAATAAGATGATTAATTAAATTTAAACATCATTAAATAAAATGATTAATTAATTTAAACAATCATTAACCAAGTAATTAGTTAAATTTAAAATGCATCACTAACTAGGTAATTAGTTAACCTTAATACTTATTAATTAAATAATTAATTAAATTAAATAATTAATTAAATTAAATAATTAATTAAATTAAATTAAATAATCAATATTAAAATGGTTAATTACTTTTGAAAACATCGTTAATCAAAATCTTGCTTAACTTGTAAAACAGTTCCAAGCACGAAGATGAAACCAAACGATTTCGATAAAAGGTGATTTTCCGAAAGTGCCGATATAACAACTATTGTTATACGGGCATTTCGACAAACAAACTTATGACATTAGCCATACAACCAAACATCTCATAGCAATGGTTTAAGCATAACACAAGGTAAATAATGATGATACAACATATAATAAGTATTTACTAACAATTATATTAACTTTAACTACCAACTTTTTATATAGCTAACCACATGCTTACTAACTTTCAAATGCGAAAAAATTTCAAAACATGAAACAAACCAACAACCAAACCATCATTCACATATACAACAAGCATTTATAGGCTATTAACATTAACATTAACATAGTATAAACTTGGTTTAAGAACGTGTAGTTTTACTCACCGAAAGCAATCCAAACTCTTGCTAACTTAGGGTATGACCTAACACTTCCATTCCTAAGCAAAAGATGGAGTCTTGGACCCTTAATACACTAGGTAGGCTCGACCTTGAAAGAAAAAGGAAGTGAAACTTGTTTTGGTAAGGTGGAGTGACTTTGGACAATCATCAAACCCTCAAAAATAAACTCGAATATAGGTTATTTTACAACTGGTTTTTTGACTATTAACTCTAAGATTTTGAAAAAGTGATAAAGTAAAGTTTTAGAAAATTCTTTTCTCTACAATTTTGAAAAAATAATTACTCAATTTGGATTAGTTTTGAAGAAGATATGGTCAAAAGAAGAAGGACCATTTTCGGACTTGAAATTCTAGGTCCGAAAATGCTTTGTAAAGAAATGAATTTTTCTCCCAATAACTCTTAGAAATTAAAGAAATGGTGTAAATGAAAATTTTAGCCAACTAGATTTTCTTGAATTTGGAAAAAAGAATTTCCTTCTTTGGAATATTTTTGAGGGAGTTATGGCTGTGAGAATAGGAGGTAAAATTTGGGAAGAAAATGAAAATGAGAGCATGAAGTTGCTATTTATAATCTCATGCAAAGTAGTTAATTCCGCTTATACCCTTCTATCCATGGCTGCCCATCACAATGCTTGTCTTCCCCTTACCAACATGCATTTAAAACTCAAGTAGCCAAAATATCAAATCATGTCTAAACATGTTTCATTTGATGTGACATTTGCTTTTTTGTTTTAATTTTAAACTTAGGAAATTGTCACATCACCTTTTTTTTATATATTCTTAAATTATAAATAAATGTGTATTTTCATTTATAAATCCTAATTTGTTTTATAAATGTTTGCTTTTATGTATACAAAAATGATCACAATGTTTCAGACAACTTTAGAAGATGTAAAGTCGAAAATTCGGAAAACAGTTTCCGGTCACATTTTCGATTTTTCTTCGAACTAAATATTTTTGTAAACTAATTTTGAAAACTATTTTATCTTCAATATTTATTATTTAAAAGAGTTTTTATTTTAACTATAAAAGCTATTATTTGAATATTTAAAATTAATTAAATATTCAGAAATTAATGTGGTGAAATTCCGGGTCGTTACATTCTCCCCCCTTAAAAGAATTTCGTCCCCAAAATTTACCACAATCCTATCCCAGAAAACAAATTATACTAGAAATACCTAACACATTAATTAGATGTAACTTATCTAGCAAAAACTAGTAAGATATTAATCTATATTTTCAAATAATACCCTAAAATAAAATAATGCGCATAAAATCGTACCAAAAGGTAAATTTAGAACTAAATGCTGGCTCTTATATTCAAAAACTTATTTTCAAGTGTATTAAAACAAAAAAATAACTAGGAGGGGCTCTTCCTAGCAAAACGTGTAAAACTCTAGAATCAAAACAACATGGAGCATTCAGTGGTATTCCGGTTCCTCCAAATACAACAACTAGAGTTAATAATTATTATCTCTTTCCCCAAATTTTTTCCAAATACAACAACTAGAATCAAAACCACTTTCCAAAGTAGTTAATGATTTATTAATTATAAACATCAATAAAGGAAAGATTAATTAGAGTTAAAACAAGTTTATAAATTTTAAAAATCATTTATTAAAAAGATTTATTAATTTAAAAGCATCATTGGCAAATTGATTAATTAGCTTTAATTCATCATTATTGAATGATTCATTATCATTAACGTCATTAGACAGAATGATTGATTAAATTTAAGTATCATTAAATAAAATGATTAATTAATTTAAACAATCATTAACCAAGTAATTAGTTAAATTTAAAACGCATCATTAACTAAGTAATTAGTTAACCTTAATCCTTATTAATTAAGTAATTAATTAAATTAAATAATCAATATTAAAATGGTTAATTACTTTTAAAAACAGCGTTAATCAAAATCTTGCTTAACTTGTAAAACAATTCCAAGCACGAAGATGAAACCAAATGGTTTCGATAAAAGGTGATTTTCCGAAAGTGCCGATATATCGACTATCGCTGGATGGATAGTTCGACAAATAAACTTATGAAATTAGCCATACAACCAAACATCACATAGCAATAGTTTAAGCATAATACAAGGAAAATAATGATGATACAACATGTAATAAGTATTTACTAACAATTATATTAACTTTAACTACCAACTTTTCATATAGCTAACCACATGCTTACTAACTCTCAAATGCGACAACTTTTCAAAGCATGAAACAAACAAACAACCAAAACATTACTTTTCATATACAAACATGCATTCATAGGCTATCAACATGAACATTTACATGGTACAAACTTCGTTTAAGAAGGTGTAGTTTTATTCACCGAAAGCTATCCAAACTCTCGCTAACTTTGGGTATGACCTAGCACTTCTATACCTAAGCAAAAGATGGAGTCTTGGACCCTTAATACACTAGTTAGGCTCGACCTTGAAAGAAGAAGAGAGTGAAACTCCTTTTGGTATGGTGGACTCCAAATAGTACCGCTATTACTTTTCTCAATATCTTTAGAAATCATTTTAAACAATTCCGAGATTTAAACTTTCCAAAAACTCTTTAAACGTTATTTGCAAAGACAAATTTATAATACTAATTGTATAAAAACAAGGATCAAAACAAATGTCATTTTAATCATCATTTACTAAAATCCAAAAACAATTTACACTTAGATTTATTTATAAACAATCCCTTTTAAAGGATTTTCTCATTTATAAACATCATTTATTAATTTAAAACAATAATAGTCGTCCTAGAGGATCGTTTATAAAATTCTTTTTAAAACCTTAAAACCATATAAATTTTCCAAAGAAAATAAATCAAATTTAAATTCTTTTATTAAATTTAAAATAACACTAATTATCCTGAAATATAATAAATCACATTTATAATCACTTTTATAAATCTAAAACAATATTAACTATCCCAAAAGATAATTAATCAAATTTACAATTTCTTTTAATAACAAATCAATTATCTTTAATAAAATAGTTAATTACTTCCAAAACACTTTCATCAAATCAATTAATTTATTTTAAACTCACTTATTAAATCAATTAACCAACTTAAAATATTATTTATTAAACAATTTATTAAATTCAAATATTTATTAATTAAAATGAATAATTACTTTTAAATATCATTAATTAAAATGGTTATTAATTTTCAAATATCATTAATTAAAATAATTAATTAAATTCAAATACCATTACTTAAAATGATTAATTAAATCCAAATGTCATTAATAAAAAATATTAATTAATTCTAAACATCATTAGTTAAAATGATTAATTAATTTAAAATATCATAAAGCAAAATGATTAATGAATTTTAACATCTAATTTGGGAAAACAAAAGCTCAAGTTCAAACACACACAAGGGTTTAGGGGATGATATTTAATAAATGATGGTATAGCGGAAATTGCTATAATGACACTTAAACAATTTAAATGGAATATCCAGATTAATTTCAATTAATCAATCAAACAAATCTAACTATCATTCAAGAGATCAACAATAGTTTATAGCATCACATATATGATACAATAAATTTAAGTTTGGGTTAACTCATATTTAAATAATTATCCTTTATTATAAATAAATATTCTCATATATTTATCCTCTAAATATATAATCCTGCTATTCAGATTATATTAAACAACTTTTTATTAAAAGTTTACTTTTAGCTTAATATTATTAAAAAATGACTTTTAATTTAACCCTTTTGCCGAACTCCTTATAATCAAATTGTGAAACTTAATTCACAAGGGGTTCATTCCAAGATTCCCTAATTCCTATCTACTCGACCTATATCTTACTAAGGAAAATTGCTTATGAACTATTAAACAATAGTTAATGTGTAACGACCCGGGATTTTCGATCGCGAAAATTCCAGATAGTTAGGAAAAGAAGAAAGAGATAGAAGAAGAAGAAACAGAAACACAGCACTGATTCTCACAAATCGTAGCGGATCAAAATATAATATCAAATAATAACAGTTTACAAAAGAATACTTGTATCTGTCAATTATATTTTTACATCAGAGTTACACTCATACACAAACACTGGACATATACAAATCACATGTCTCAGATAAACAGAAATAATATCACAGCGGAAACACTCCATATGTTCCTACCATCCAGCTCGTCTCCTGAGCTCCAGAACGTCCTTACCTGAAAATCTGTAATACTCGGTCTGACCCGAGCAATACAACAAAGTAACACCCGGGTCAGGTTGGAAACCAGCGTGAGTAAACCCATATATCTTGAAATACTAAGTTATAAAACTCATTTGAAAACCAGGGTAACTCGTACCTCACTACGAGTTCTTATCTTGTTATAGCCAAACACTTTTTTCCACAAAATAATATCTAAGTATCGTTTCTTAGTTTCAATGGTCCAGTTACTTAATTTATTCCAATTTCATCCTATTTAACTCCACATATCCAAATATATAGAACTTAGATTACTAATCGAAGTGGGTTCAGGTATTTACTGATGCCCGACTCCGCTCTCTTCGAATTCAATGTCACTTCAAATCTAAAATGTTTACAATTCAAATTTTAATACAAGATGTCACACTTTACACAGCAATTCACTATTGATAGATAATCCAAAATATCACAGTACAACCCCACATATCATATCACAGTACATAAGTTATCAGACTAGATATTAATTCAATCATTCAATACAGTTCAATCATCCATAGGCCAGATTGATTCATCCTTAATCAATTTAATTAATCTCCAATTAAATTAATCATCAACTTTAAATCACTTAGCTTGACTTAATCTTGCTTACTTGACATTAATTAATTACAACCCATTTAATTAATTATCCTTTAATTATTTATTAATTAACCTTTAATTATTAATTAATTCTTTGATTAATTATCCTTAATTAATTACAATAATTAATTATTTAATCCTTAATTAATAATCATCCCTTAATTACTTTTATTAATCAACTAACCTTTAATTAGTTATCCTTAAATTCATTTCCTTAATTACATTAATTTATTATCCTTAAATTAATTAACCTTTAAACACTTGATTAATCAATCTTAAATCATTAATTTATTTACCTAAATTACTTTCAGTAAGTAATTATTTTTAAGTAATTAATTTCCTTTAACAAATAAATTAACTTAGACTTTTAAAGTTAATTAACAATTAAAACGTTTGTAATATTATTAAGTTTATTAAAACAAACTTTAAAAATAAAGGTCATGTTTATTTTTAAACATTTTAAAACTTGGTTAATTAAAACAATTTTATTTAAAAACCTTCTTAACAATTTAAAACTGGGATAGCATCTAATATTTAAAGAAAATTGGTTTTAACAAAATTGATTTTAATAAATTGATTTTTTTAAAAATTTTAAAAGTTTTTTCTGTATCAAATCAAATAATCCGAGCCATAAGCTGATTTACCCGAGCCTGAACCCGGGCCAACCAAAAATCTTCTTGCTTCGAGAAAAACACTTGTTTTCTCGCGCTTGGACCCGAGTCTCCTATCTTCTTCCCCCACCTTCAAAGCACAGATATATACATATGCACGTACACGGGCACCAACACCACGACCAGCTCTGATCAACGCTGCAGCCACCTGAGCATCATCGATGATCACCAAAATCGATTCGAACAACCCAATACACAAAATTATTCCTAAATCAAAATCGAGCTAATTCGAGGCCAAATATTTCTTCCTGTAACCCACTCGATCATCAAAATTCGATTCTCTCCGCCATGACAGGCCATCGAAAGCCACACCATCTTGGCCGAAGATGCTCCGACCATCAACGAACTCATCCCCCTTGGTCTGATCATCTGAAACGTTGGGTCGACGACGAAAATGCCTCGCGACTTCAACTGACAAAAATACAGGGCTTAAACTTTAGATCAACTCCAATCACCAACCACGATGAATAAAAAAAATCATCGACCATTTTTCTGGTGATCTCAGTCCTTCCAACAAGATGCGATCCAAACCTCGAGGTCTAGAAATTCTCCGATCATCGAAATTTCGCGAAACCCATTTTTGTTCATCCAACAAATACGGCCTCAATTCGCAACTAATAATCTTGATTTTTGTTTTTAAAATCCTTGTTTTTGAAATGGATTTTGGATGATATTAATGAAACTTGGATCCATGCAAGTTGAAAATTGGATAAACTTTGAATTTCATTGTGTTTCTTCATTCAGACAAAAACCATTTCATATTTTCATGGAAATAAAATTTTAAAATTAATTTAGGGTGATTTTAAACAATTTTGTTTTAACATCACTAGCTATAGATGATCAGAGCAAGTGGAATTGAATTTTGAACTAAATCTAACATGTAATTTTTTTTACAGAGGCCTTTATACTTGTTTCCCAAATATATACACATAGTACATATATACACAGACATATTTATATACCCATACAAGCATAGTTTGATTCATAACTACCCAGATAATCACATGCAAACAGATCTCAGGTTTAAGAATGAGTTTACTCACAGTTATTTGAAGAAACAGAGAACAGTTTTGGTCTGGAACTTGATTTCCAGAGTTTGATCTGAAGCCTGATATCCCTTTTTTTGTGAACCAAAGTGTATATGTGAAAGTATAGGTAGTGAATATTTATTCATAGAAGTGAAGCGTGCTGTACAAGCCTAGGGGTACACTCCTCTACAGGCTTTTTATTTTATTTTTCCTTGCTCAGAGATTTTTTTCTTGACCTGATTTAATTTTATGCTTGACTTTGATTGTATGTTTTGTGAGCTTGAAATGATGTGCATTTATTCAGTGTTTCCTTTTGTTTATACATATCTTTTCGTATATGTGTACATATATCTTTCATCTCCTACATGTTCCTATGCTTATATGTATATAGCTGCATATATCTATATGCCTCCTTATTTATTTGCTTACAAGTCATATACACACACTTATACGTATACCTATTTTAATATACATTTCTTATTTATATTTTATCGCTATATGTATACATATATATATACTCACATACTTGCATATTTATATACTTTTATATATTTCATTCATATGAGTATATGTATACATGTATATACATTCATATGCATTACTTTCTGTATATATTGTCATTTTATATACATATCCTCATATACACATTGCTTTATTTTATATATATACACATTCATACAAACTTTTCCTATATTTCATTCCACATAGGTATATACATACATTTATATTCTTGTATATGTATATACTTATATATGTATATATTTTCAACATCACAAGGTTGTATATATTTATCTATACATATATTTAAGGATATTTTATTCTAATTTAAATGATGGGTTTATTATTTATTTTCTATGGGATTTGTCATATCCAGAGATTTATAATCCAATATCTAAAATAGCTTTTAAATCGATATATATATATTCCAGATATCTTTAATTGTCATAATTTTATTTGTTCGACTAATCAAAACTAATATTTCAATGATCTAATTCTGTTAATTACCAATTAACAATCGTTAAAAATCTGGGTCGTCACATTCCTCCCCCCTTTAGAACTTTTCGTCCTCGAAAAGGAACGAAGCCAGAATTATTAAAATGCTTAAAATTAGATAAATTTTCTTTGATCATTTTCAAAACACTTTTTAATATCTATATAATATTATTTCAAAGTAGTTTGTATAAAAATACTTTTATAACTCGATGTTTCAACAAGTCCATCCTTGTTCTCATAAAAATTCGGTTATTTGTTGATCAGACGTAGGACTGAAAATCTATAAGTACTTGGTAAACCCGTTTCCAACACCTAGTGAAAATACTTGAAAAATAATTTTATTGAAAATATCGAAAACATTTTTGAAAATAGAGGAAATATCTTTGATGAGAATGCTCTGGAAATCATCAGCCCCATCCATGGTCGCAGTTAACCCGGTGGTTACGTTGCCATCCCGGCAAAATCCATAGATAACTGTAGGCCTCCGCGCCCCTCGATTACACCATGGAACCCGCTATAGATCGCAGTTATACTCGGGCTTTACGTTGCTATCACAGCAAAAACCCATATAACTGTAGGCATCAACGCCCTCGAATTTCGCTGCAAAAAGAATGAAACTCCTCCACTCGACCATAGATCGCAGCCTACCGATGTTACGTTGCCGTCCCGGCAAAATCAAGTGTAGACTGTTGGCACTCATCCTCTACACGATTTTCACTACGGTCCACACAGTAGATCGCAGCGACATCGAGTTACACTATCGTCACAGCATAACCCAAATGCCCCTGTAGGCATTAGCGCCCTCGACTTTCGCTACCCAATAATCCTCAGGAACTAGTTTGTCCGGACTCCTCACAGGATCAACTTTAGAGCCTCCCCCTCTTTGAGGCTCAAGGCAGTACCACCCTGTGGCACTCCTGAGAAGTTCATTCAAGGGAGCGCCTTTTCCCCCAGAGCCACTTCAAAACACTTTATACTATATATATATAGTATCTCCAAATCATACACCAAGTATGAATCTCATATAAACCTCCTTTCTCAAAATTGATTATCCCAAAATCGATAATTCACAAACTAGGCTTTCCAAATTCCAAATTTGATTTTCCTCAAAAATCAAAGCATTTCCAAATTCAAAGGTTCCCAAAACTTTTCCACAAAATCATTTTCACAAAATCCTTTATATATATATATATATAATAACTTTGGGAAATTTTTGAATCACTTTATACTTGTATAAATTCACTTTTATACTTCAAATACATTCAAAACCCTTTTCTTCAGGCAATAGATTCAACAAGGGAAGTTTACCATATATAACAAAGATATATAACTTTGTTCATTCCAAATCAAATATTCAAATTTGATTACTCTTTTATAAAGTTATTAACCACATTACCTTTCTTCATAAAGTGAATCTTAAATCATAGAAATTTCCAATTTCCATTTTACCTCATCATATATTCCACAAAATATACTTTTCATTTCAAAGACCATTTACAGTTCTTATCCATAAATTTTCAATGCCAATTTCATTCAAACCCGTACGATGTACCCATACCATCCGTACGCAATATCAATCTGATCGCTCACTCGATCACACAATTTCACTTCCGAACTAGTATTGTCCACCCGACTTCCTAGTGCGGACTCGGATCTGGTTTCTTGATCAGAAACCGTCATTCTCCTTGCATAGTCACAACTATGATAGAGAATATCCAGAACCAATCAAAAATCCATATCCAGGTTCGCCGTCGAAAATCGAGTGAAAAATCCCAAACCAGATCGATAATACTATCTCGAAATTCTGTGCTCGAATCTGGATCAAATCACTATGTGAATAGAATAATATACGTACATACTACGTATTTATCTTCATTGATTATCAGTTAAATCAATTCCCTTTCTATTCATCCTCACTTTGATTTTATTCACTTATTCACATTTGCCTTAATCCCCATTTGGATTATCACTTCAATTCTTACCTCAGTTGGGTATTTAATCAATAACAGTTTGAACTCCGACCAGTTTATATTTAGAAAATAGCTTGAAAAAAAATTTAAAAATAGATAAGTAGTTGAAAATAATTATTAGTTTGTAAATTAGTTGTAAAATAGTTAAGTAATTGTAAAATAGTTGAAAAATAGTAATTATTTATAAAACAATTGAAAAACAGTAATTAGTTTATAAATCAGTTGTAAAATTGTTAAATAGTTCCAAAAGTAATTGTAAAACAAACTTAAGATAGTTTTAGGTTTAAAAGAAAATTTGTATAGCAAATAGTTTGGAAAAATAGATTTATATTAAAACAATTTATTTTGAAAATAGTCCAGAGTCAAACTGTTCAATTCCCCATCAATTCAATTTAAATTTCCACTTCCATTTAAATTGACTCACTTCTAATTTGAATAACTTCAATTTCCCTTGAACTTGATTTATCCCCAATTCAAGTTGAATTAACCTCAATTTCTTTCCAAATTCAGATCAAATTCCATTTGATTTTAAACATATTCACTTTAATTACAATTCCAAATTATTCAAATTAATTTAGACTAATTTCAAATTGAATCCACTTCAATTTCAAATCATTTCAATTTCTATATGAATTAATCCCAATTCCCATTTGAATTTAAACTCATTCAATCTTCAATTTCATTTCAAATTAATCTAATTCAAATTTTCCATTTGAATTTTATACTTATCCACCTTCAATTCTAGTTAATTCAAACGAAATTCAATTTGAACTAATGAAATCTGAATCTCAACTTTAAACCGTCTCGAATTATATAAATTCGAGTTAAATTTTTAAATGTTGATTTAACCCCTTAAATCAAATTAACCTTTATTTTTAAATCAATAATCCAAATCTTTAAACAATTTAATTCTGAGTCCAGTTCTCAAAATTCCATTTTAAATCATCTTTACATAACTTATTTCCAAGTTCAAATAAGAGTTCAAAACAATTTTATCTTAAAAATTCAATTTATTACCCAATTTTATCTTCCAGTTTTGAAACCAGTTCTTAAACAAATATTAATTTACAAATTCAATTATTCAAATTTTCAGTTCAAAGTAATTCCATATCCTTAATTTCAAATTAAAGTTTAATTTCCCTTTTATCACAATAATGGATATATTACCACACTTCATTCCTCATTCATTTAAACAAATCCAATTCACAATTTAAAGATTATTAATAACAATAGGATGACATCATGCAATTTATTCTAAAACATCCATCCATTTTCAATTTCCAGATCTCATACCTATTTTGAGATCACACAAACTCCCAATTCAAATTAACCATTAAACTTCCCAAGTTAAATCTCAATTTCATCTTGAAATTTCCAATTCAGGTTGCTTGTTAACTTATTTAACTTTTCCAAAGTTAAATTCAATTTACTTAATCCAGCCAACCTTACCCAATTTGAATTCCGGCTTCAAAATTTAAACTTCACATTAATAATTTTATAAGTTCAAAAACTTATCACCTTGGGTATCACATCTCATTCCAAATTTAAAACTCAACATTTAGAGTTTATTCCAACCCATATTTGATATTATGTATATTCCTTATATATACATATTATTTCCCTTTACACTCTAAGTTATCCTTAAATTTTAAACCACTTTTGGTTTTTAATTCAAAACAAATTTCCAAACAACCCTTGTTTGCAACAAGTCCCTTTTATTCAAATAATACTTATTTATTATTTCTTTTAGCACTTTGAAACAAATTCCAAATTTTATGGCTTAGATTTAAAATTTCACAATCTAGATCATCTTCAGTTCCAATTTACAAGTCATACTTATCTAAAACATTTCATTTTTCTTACTCATTAATACACATCTTATTATTAAACACAACAATCATTTATGATAATAACCAAGATTATCATATCTAGAAACCAATTGATTATTATCTTATTTTGAAACTTTTTCCCAAATTCAAGATTTTAATTTTAGTTTGAACCCATCTCAAACTTATTTTTATTTAATTTCAATTAGGTTGTATTTCTATTACCACTTAATTTAATTCCAATAGTTAACAACCAATTACCTTAATATTTATTGGTTAAGGAATATTGCTTTATATATATCAAAATATATTCTTATATAAAATCATTTAAAATCTTTATATAAGAAAATAACAAGTATGCTCTCATATATATATATATACACTCAACTCATCCTAGGGTACCGCTGACCCTATCCTTGATGAGTAAACCCACCAGAGCCAAGGTTCTCGCTTAACCTTCGCTCTGATACCAAATGTAACGACCCGGGATTTTCGATCGCGAAAATTCCAGATAGTTAGGAAAAGAAGAAAGAGATAGAAGAAGAAGAAACAGAAACACAGCACTGATTCTCACAAATCATAGCGGATCAAAATATAATATCAAATAATAACAGTTTACAAAAGAATACTTGTATCTGTCAATTATATTTTTACATCAGAGTTACACTCATACACAAACACTGGACATATACAAATCACATGTCTCAGATAAACAGAAATAATATCACAGCGGAAACACTCCATATGTTCCTACCATCCAGCTCGTCTCCTGAGCTCCAGAACGTCCTTACCTGAAAATCTGTAATACTCGGTCTGACCCGAGCAATACAACAAAGTAACACCCGGGTCAGGTTGGAAACCAGCGTGAGTAAACCCATATATCTTGAAATACTAAGTTATAAAACTCATTTGAAAACCAGGGTAACTCGTACCTCACTACGAGTTCTTATCTTGTTATAGCCAAACACTTTTTTCCACAAAATAATATCTAAGTACCGTTTCTTAGTTTCAATGGTCCAGTTACTTAATTTATTCCAATTTCATCCTATTTAACTCCACATATCCAAATATATAGAACTTAGATTACTAATCGAAGTGGGTTCGGGTATTTACTGATGCCCGACTCCGCTCTCTTCGAATTCAATGTCACTTCAAATCTAAAATGTTTACAATTCAAATTTTAATACAAGATGTCACACTTTACACAGCAATTCACTATTGATAGATAACCCAAAATATCACAGTACAACCCCACATATCATATCACAGTACATAAGTTATCAGACTAGATATTAATTCAATCATTCAATACAGTTCAATCATCCATAGGCCAGATTGATTCATCCTTAATCAATTTAATTAATCTCCAATTAAATTAATCATCAACTTTAAATCACTTAGCTTGACTTAATCTTGCTTACTTGACATTAATTAATTACAACCCATTTAATTAATTATCCTTTAATTATTTATTAATTAACCTTTAATTATTAATTAATTCTTTGATTAATTATCCTTAATTAATTACAATAATTAATTATTTAATCCTTAATTAATAATCATCCCTTAATTACTTTTATTAATTAACTAACCTTTAATTAATTATCCTTAAATTAATTTCCTTAATTACATTAATTTATTATCCTTAAATTAATTAACCTTTAAACACTTGATTAATCAATCTTAAATCGTTAATTTATTTACCTAAATTACTTTCATTAAGTAATTATTTTTAAGTAATTAATTCCTTTAACAAATAAATTAACTTAGACTTTTAAAGTTAATTAACAATTAAAACGTTTGTAATATTATTAAGTTTATTAAAACAAACTTTAAAAATAAAGGTCATGTTTATTTTTAAACATTTTAAAACTTGGTTAATTAAAACAATTTTATTTAAAAACCTTATTAACAATTTAAAACTGGGATAGCTTCTAATATTTAAAGAAAATTGGTTTTAACAAAATTGATTTTAATAAATTGATTTTCTTAAAAATTTTAAAAGTGTTTTCTGTATCAAATCAAATAATCCGAGCCATAAGCTGACTTACCCGAGCCTGAACCCGGGCCAACCCAAAATCTTCTTGCTTCGAGAAAAACACTTGTTTTCTCGTGCTTGGACTCGAGTCTCCTATCTTCTTCCCCAACCTTCAAAGCACAGATATATACATATGTACGTACACGGGCACCAACACCACGACCAGCTCCGATCAATGCTGCAGCCACCCGAGCATCATCGATGATCACCAAAATCGATTCGAACAACCCAATACACAAAATTATTCCTAAATCAAAATCGAGATAATTTGAGGCCAAATATTTCTTCCTGTAACCCACTCGATCATCAAAATTCGATTCGCTCCGCCACGATAGGCCATCGAAAGCGCCATCCTGGCCGAAGATGCTCCGACCATCAACGAACTCATCCCCCTTGGTCCACGCTTCTAAAGCGACTCGATTAGCTACCGCACCAGGTGCATTTCCGGTGCCCTAAAGTTCGATCATCTGAAATGCTGGGTCGACGACGAAAATGCCTCGCGAATTCAACTAACAAAAATACAGGGCTTAAACTCTAGATCAACTCCAATCACCAACCACGATGAATAAAAAAAATCATCGACCATTATTCTGGTGATCTCAGTCCTTCCAACAAGATGCGATCCAAACCTCGAGGTCTAGAAATTCTCCGATCATCGAAATTTCGCGAAACCCATTTTCCGTTCATCCAACAAATACGGCCTCAATTCGCAACTAAAAATCTTGATTTTTGTTTTTAAAATCCTTGTTTTCGAAATGGATTTTGGATGATATTAATGAAACTTGGATCCATGCAAGTTGAAAATTGGATAAACTTTGAATTTCACTATGTTTCTTCATTTAGACAAAAACCATTTCATATTTTCATGGAAATAAAATTTTAAAATTAATTTAGGGTGATTTTAAACAATTTTGTTTTAACATCACTAGCTATAGATGATCAGAGCAAGTGGAATTGAATTTTGAACTAAATCTAACCTATAATTTTTTTTACAGAGGCCTTTATTCTTGTTTCCCAGATATATACATAGAGTACATATATACACAGACATATTTATATACCCATACAAGCATAGTTTTATTCATAACTACCCAGATGATCACATGCAAACAGATCTCAGGTTTAAGAATGAGTTTACTCCCAATTATTTGAAGAAACAGAGAACAGTTTTGGTCTGGAACTTGATTTCCAGAGTTTGATCTGAAGCCTGATATCCCTTTTTTTGTGAACCAAAGTGTATATGTGAAAGTATAGGCAGTGAATATTTATTCATATAAGTGAAGCGTGTTGTACAAGCCTAGGGGTACACTCCTCTACAGGCTTTTTATTTTATTTTTCCTTGCTTAGAGATTTTTTTTCTTGACCTGATTTGATTTTATGCTTGACTTTGATTGTATGTTTTGTGAGCTTGAAATGATGTGCATTTATTCAGTGTTTCCTTTTGTTTATACATATCTTTTCGTATATGTGTACATATATCTTTCATCTCCTACATGTTCCTATGCTTATATGTATATAGCTGCATATATCTATATGCCTCCTTATTTATTTGCTTACAAGTCATATACACACACTTATACGTATACCTATTTTAATATACATTTCTTATGTATATTTTATCGCTATATGTATACATATATATATACTCACATACTTGCATATTTATATACTTTTCTATATTTCATTCATATGAGTATATGTATACATGTATATACATTCATACGCATTGCTTTTTGTATATATTGTCATTTTATATACATATCCTCATATACACATTGCTTTATTTTATATATATATTCACATTCATACAAACTTTTCCTATATTTCATTCCACATAGGTATATACATACATTTATATTGTTGTATATGTATATACTTATATATGTATATATTTTCAACATCACAAGGTTGTATATATTTATTTATACATAAATTTAAGGATATTTTATTCTATGAGTTTATTATTTATTTTCTATGGGATTTGTCATATCCAGAGATTTATAATCCAATATCTAAAATAGCTTTTAAATCGATATATATATATATTCCAGATATCTTTAGTTATCAAAATTTTATTTGTTCGACTAATCAAAACTAATATTTCAGTGATCTGATTCGGTTAATTACTAATTAACAATTGTTAAAAATCTGGGTCGTCACATAATGCTCAAACTGGACGAGCATAACTAATCAAATCCTAAATGATAACAGTAAAATATTATTATTTCTAAATAATCAACTCAATTGTACAATTATATTAATTTTGAAAATCATTCTTATATATATAAAATACACTCTAGGTAAAATTATTTCATTTACCATTTTAAAACAATATTGTATTGGTAGATCTGTTCTAGTGTTTAGGAATGCCTATCGGTAATGATGATCAAACGCATCGACCAGAATTCATATACCACTCAACGGATCAAACAACACGATATAAAACATTTTTATAATACTAAAAAATACACACTCAATATATACTTATACTCGTAGACTTATCCTAGGATTTTACTAGTCGTATCCTTAGAGAGTTTACCCACTAGGGCTTAGGGGTTCATTGAACCTAAGCTCTGATACCATCTGTGACGATCCACCTTTCTGATCCTTATGAATGACACTTAGTACATCCTTGGTGTTCTTGTGCCGTTGCCCAAGCATCCAAAAGATAAGTTGTCTTGGGATAAAATAAAGAACAGAACAAGAAAGAATAGATAAACCTCACATCGGAATGGTTACATATAATATAAATGATATAGCACAAAAGGTTACTCCTTATAAGGAGTTACCAGAGTTATAAAAAAATACTACATCTAATAGACTTATAGCCATACATTCTAACTTTTCATTTTTAAGATACAAACTACACCTACATAATCATACAGCGGAATAAATAACTAGATAACTAAGGAGCCGCCTACTCGATCACCGTCTTTAAAGAGCTCTAAAGAAAACCTGCTATTCTCTGACTACCTAAATATAATTGAGTACCTGAGAGTTTAGGGAAAATAAACAACTCAGGTCAGACAAAATGTCTGGTATGAGTAAAACTATGAAACAAATGGGTTGTATTTAAACAATAACATGTGGGACCACACCGCTAATGCGGAATGGGTTTTCTCCCACATAAACAACAACCAAACATAACAAAAATTGAAATGAACAATAGAGAACAAATCCAAACATAGATGATGGGTATAATTAGTATAACATTCAGACTTGAAAGAATGGAAATACTCTGAATAAAAACCAAACAGGATATAATGGATAAAAGAAGACAATAGTCCAAACTTGATAGAATGGACTAAAAAGATAACTATCCAAACTCGATAGAATGGACAAAACCAATAACCGAACACAGCGAAGAGTGGTCGAATCTTCATGTTGTAATTAAAGAAAACAGATTCAGAGGTTCGAATCAAATAAGGAAAATCTTCGATAATGACTAGGAGCGTGCGCCCCCCTTACCAAAATTATACCTCTATAAATATACTTGAGTACTCCGATGGCTCTCGGAAACCTCCAAGCCGGACCCCGCCAAATTTACCGAGAATCCGAGCACTTCACATCTCAATGCGCAACACCGAATCCAATTTAGAGTGGATATGAGAATACCCCAATGGGAGCAAACCCACATAGCTTGGCCCACACTCGCACTTTGGTTTTAGTCATTTTCGACAAAGGATATTAAAGCTCAATGGAGCAACACATCGTCTTAGAATGATGATAATAAGAAGATGAAGTAAAGGACAGCTGAGAAACAAACTATCGAGGATATAAAACGATCATATATGGAAATTAAGTCTTGTATACTTATCACCACTCATCGAATTCCAACTTGTACTATTTCTTGGTTAACAATAATACCAAACATTAGAATGATTAATTAGCTTTAATTCATCATTATTAATTTAGAAGCATCACTAGAAAATTGATTAATTAGCTTTAATTCATCATTATTGAATGATTAATTATCCTTAAACATCATTAAATAGAATCATTGATTAAACTATAAAATCATTGATTAAATTTAAACATCATTAAATAAAATGATTAATTAATTTAAACAATCACTAACCAAGTAATTGGTTAAATTTAAAACGCATCATTAAATAAGTAATTAGTTAACCTGTAATATCCCGGAAATTTGGGACAATATCAATTTAATAATCTGTTTAAATAATTAAATTGATTTGTTAATCTTTGATAATAAAATTTGAATTTGGTTTAATAATCTAATTAAATAAATATTTAATTAGTGAATTTATCTTTTAAAAACCAATAAAATGATTTCTATATTACAATATATATATATATATATGAGTATATATTGTAAATAGATTGCCTTTGATTTGATATTTAATAAATAAATGAAATCTTGTTTTTATATTTCTAATATATATATTGATAATTTTGAAATTATGATTTAATTAATATTAACTTTTCAAAGCTATTTAAAACAAAATAACTATATGGTTTAAAATATGAATTATAATAAGATTTATTTTATTTCCTTTTTAAATATTGTTAATAAATATGATTTAAGAATGTATATATGTTTAAAATATAATTTGCATTTGAATTTAAATTAAAATTGAAATTCAAAAGGAGGTAATATTCAAATAGTTTTGAATTTTATAAATATATGTATAAGCTTTTATATATATAGGTAAGTAATTTATAAACTAAGTAAAGGCTTTTTATTTACATTTAAAATAAATAAAATTATTTAAAATACAAGTGTTAACATATTAAACTATCTAAGCACATGTGTTAACATAATAAACAAGGGTAGAGACAAGTGTCGTTTCTTTTATTTTTATTTTCTCTAATTTTAATAAATCTTAATTTACATGTATATAAACCAACATCTAACTCCTTCATTCCTTTTTCTATCTTCATTACTAAAACAAAGAAACAACCTGTAAAAACCATTTTCAAACAAATCTCAGATCAAAACAAATACAACCAGAGAAAATTCAAAACCCTGTAAACATTCCTCAAAACAAATTCTCAAACTCAAATGCAAGCATGTCATCTTCTCTTAAGTCTGTAGTCTAAAATCTCTGTAACCATTATGTTCAAAGCCTGAAATTCACTTCTCAAACCAAATTGCAAACCTGTAATTCATCTCCTCATCTCAAATCAAAATCAAAAGGCCTGTTTCTGTTTCAAACCTACAAACTCATTTTCAAAAGCAAGCAACCTGGAATCAAGTCTCGAACATCTCAGTTTCAAAGTTAAGTCATCTCTACAACATGCTTCCAGTTTCAAAGCATTTCAGAGATCAAAAGCAAATTCTTTCCAGTTCAAATCAAAGCATTCAAGTTTTCAAAATCAAAAACTTTTTCAAAGGAATAAAGCTCTGTTCTCTGCTTTTTAAAAGGTGAGTAAACAAATTTTTTTCAAAAGTTAAAATAGATATAAATTTGCTTTCGAATGATTGTTGAATGAATTATCTTTGCATGTTTATTTTTATGTATGTATTCTGTATGTATGTGAGAAATTTGACTGTGCATGTTGATATATCTCTGTTTCCCAGTTTTAGAGTTAACCAGTTTAGCAAAATTCCATATCTTTTTATTCATTCACTGTTAGGATTTCAATTAAAGACAAATTAGTTTAGTTATAGCATAATCTAGGTAATAAAAATATAAACAGGTATGTATGTTTTAAAATATGCTTGCATGTGAGAAATATCAGTAGAAATCTTTTAAAACATGTAAAACCAAATATCGAATTTTATTAATTCAAATGTGTGTCTTGAATCATCTTTGGAAAACAAGATTTTTAAGACCAAAATTACAATTTATAGAATTGTATTTCGGGGGCAGTTCTCAGTTGACCAGAGTTGGGAGTTTGGGGATTTTCTGGTGACTGGAACGTTTCTGGTAGTCGGAATTGTTGCTTGAGTTAGGTGAATGATCAGGGTAGTGGGCGAAAATGGTAGGAGTGGTGGTAGTTCATCGTGGTGGCAGCGGTAGGAAGAACTAGATTTTTAACCTAGTTTGGCTTAAGGTCGGAATTGTGATCATTTCTTCGTCTATGGGTGATCGAGTGGCTCGAGGCTGTGGGATTTGATGGCGTAGGTGTTCGGCAAGGCGTGGACGAAGTGGTTCAACCTCCGGTGGCCAGAATTGATGAATTCGAGGCGATTTCTGGTGATGTTCAAGTTCGTGTTCCTGCTGAGAAGCTCGATTTTGAATCTTGGCATATGATAGTGTTTTGATGATTTCGATGTGTTACGGGAGCGATCGTGGATGTGTGGGAGAGACTGACGGTGGTCGGAAGTTCATCGATGGGTGGTGCACGTGCACGATCAAATGTATGTATATCTGTGGGTTTGTGAAATGGGGAAGATGAAGTTTACTCGAGTTCGTCTCGGGAAGAACTCGCGTAGACCATGATTTGGCTCGAGTAATATTTGGGTCGAACGCGAGTGTTTAAATGTTAATTGTTAAAGTTTTTAACAGTTTAAAATTTAAAGCAAACAGTAAAAAAATTTCTCGGGGAAGAAAGGGTTTTAGCTCGGGTATGTTGTAGGGACGTACGCGAGTAAATTAGAATGATAACTGTTAAGGTTTAACAGTTTAATTTTTTTTTTAAAAACCAAACTGTTTTTAAAAACAAAGAAAATAAGAGGAAGAAAACTTGGCTTTTGTTTCAAGTACATATGAGAAAACCCAAAGTAAATATTTAAATCAGATTTTTTAAAATTAAATAAAGGTAAGATTTTAAATTTAAATAATCAAGTTAAAACAATTGTTTTGAAAATTCATTATTTTGTAATAAATGTTTTGACTAAACTAAAGTTGTATGATTTAATTAACTTAAATATATTAAGTTAAAATCTTAAGTCATTTTCAAATTAAATTTGGAAATAAGGTAATTAATAAGGAAATGGTTTGTCTTAAAACTTAATTTAAGTTTAATAATAATGGAATAAATAAAGAATGATTTATTAAATTAAATTAGTTGATGATTAAGGATAAGTAAATTAACAATTAAGTTTTCAAGTGTTTTATTTACTTGTAATTAAGGATTGTTAATTTATAATTAAAGATAAGTAATTAATGATAATTTATTTTAAAACTTAATTAATGATTTTAATTAAGTAAGTTAATTACTAAGATTAAATGTTTTATCTCAAGGTTAATTAAGATTTTTAAAGAGTTGAAATTAATTAAGTTAATTAAGAAATTTAAGTTTAATTAATTTAATTAATTATTGATAAGGATTAATGAAATGATTAAGGGTTAATTAAACTAGTAATTAAGAAGTACTTAATAAAGTTTTATTAAGTAATAATTAAGTTTTCTTAATTAATAATTAAGAAATTATTATCTTTAATAAAAGTAATTAAGGATTGATTACTTTGTATTAAAGGATATTGATTAATAATTAAGGTTTATTAATTAATAGTTGAAGAATAATTAATCAAGGATTAATTAATTTGTTTAAAGGGTAATTAAGGATGAGTTACTCAGTTATGATTTAAGAAATGAATGTGATTTATTTAAGTTAATTAATTTGTTAATTAATTAAGGATAGTCACTTGGTAATTGATTAAGTATAGTTACTTAATAAGATTGATTAAGTATAACTACTTAGTGTAAGTAATTAATAAATAAATTACTATATGTAATTGGAGTAATTATTTAAGGTTGATAAATGAAAGTAATTAATTAATGCATAATTAATTAATGTAATTAATTAAAGAATAATGTAATTAATTATAGTTAATTAATTAATGGAAGTAATTAATTAAGGATCATTAATTATTATAATTAAGGAGAGTAATTAAAGGTTAATTACTATAAGTGATTAAGGATAATTAATTTAATTAATTAAAGATAAATTACTTGGATGTAATTAAAAGATAATTAATCAAGATGATTTATTTGAAATGAATTATTAGAGGATAATTAATTAATTGATGGTAATTAATTAATGGTTAAGTAAGAAGGATTTATAAAATGAAGTAATTAATTTAATTCAATTTAAATTAATTAGAGATGATATAAATCATTACTTATGGATGGATGATAATACTGAATGCTTTGTATTGATTGATATCTCTGATGAGATATATGCTGTATGATATGGATGTTAGTTGAATTGTGATGATAATATGGATTATCTGATAATGTTGATTATCTATTGTGAATTATCTTTCTATGTGTATAAAGATAATGAATTGAATTGTTTTAACCTTTAAAACAACTTGGCCTTAAAAAGATACGCTTTGGATTTCGATGAGACCGGGATCGGGTTTCCGTATACCGGATTTCCAGGTCTGGAGACCCGAATACCACATCGATCCAAATTAACGATAGGTCGTGAATCAAGTGAAAATGAAGATTCAGAGTGCAAGGGTTATTGTCGTTAACTCTGAGGGTGATTCCAAAACGAGTGTAACGAGATAATGCCTTCGGTTTCGTTCGAACCCGGAACGAACTTATATGGATTGAATGCTTTCAGCACATCGTCAGGTGGACGATGAGCATTCTAAGTGATGTGTTCTGATTTAAAGGTAATCGTGACCTCAAGCCTCACAAACCGGGAATGGCTAAAACAGGGGAGGTGCAGCAAGGTTAGTGGGTAGCAACCAAGTAGGACAAGATTACCTCTGTCTAGAAGTCCCTTCTTATTTCGGCTTAGTGTGTGCGGTTGCTGATCCCAACCGTGAGGTATCTTGTGCGGGAATTATCCAGTAAGGGATGTTCCGGCCTTGTGTTGCAGGGGATTGGGAGTGATCCTCGGTACGGTGATCTAGGCCACGTACTGTGACGGGCGGTACCCCGGTAGCCCTGCCATTGTATGGAATCCAAACTCCAATAAGTGCCGTACGTATTAGATGTGCCCAACTATGTTGGAATGTGAGATGTAAGCATTTCAGCTATTTCTGTATTTTACTTGAAAACCCTAGACCCTATTATAATACAATCGGATTTCCTATCAAATGTTTTAGTTAGCGTAAGGTAAAAACTTACCCATGTTTATTTGTGGGGAGTCTTACGTGATACTTTTTCTTTCTAAAGGTTTTGAAGTTAAGTAAGTTTAACCCGTTTACTCACACCAGACCCATGTCTGACCCAAGTGTTTATTTCTGTTTTATAAACTCTTGGGTACTCAAATTTTTACGAGTAGCCAAGGGATTCAGGTTTAGCTTTGACGAATATTCTGGAGGAGCAATGGAGCAGGAGGCTTCGGCGTTCGTAGATATAGTATTTCGCTGTGTTGATATCTGTGATAGTGTCTTGTCTTGTATTTGAGTTGTAATGTCTAGACAGATGTTTATAACTGTCTAGTAAGTGATGTATATGCTGTGTAACTCTGTAAAGTGTTGTATACTATGTAATAGTTTATGTTATTAATATAATTTATTCGTTCCGCTGTGAGATCGTTGTTGTTGTTTCTTTCTTTCTTCTCTTCTTTTCTATTTTCTACCCCCTTTCTTTCTTATTAGCGATACGACTTTCTATGGAGAGAAAGTCGTGGTCGTTACAGTGGTATCAGAGCATAGGTTGAGCGAATGCCTAAGCTTTTGGTTAAGTGAATATCAGAACACTAGGTTGAGTGAATACCTAGGCTCTGAAGTGATGTCTATCTTGAGAGCGCGTAATTGTTAGTTATATAAAAATGATTTTATATTGTGTTAATTGATCGGTTGAGTGGTATATGGATTCTGGTCAATACGAGTAGCTAACGTTATTGATAGGGATCTCTAAACACTTGAACCAGGCCAACGGACACAATATTGTTTTAAATAGGTAAATGAAATAATTTTACCCAGAAATAATTTCTATATATAAAAAGTACCATTTTAAAAGTATATGGTATTTGTAATGATTGGTTGAGATGATAATAATTTATCATCTAGGATTAGGAGTCTGAGTGTTGAGGTTGGAAGTGTATTTGTCGAGACTGTAGATCGAATACCGTCTCGAATAAGTTTTGTTGTGGTGTAAGGACTTCACCAATCTCTGAAGGAAACCTGTTAAGGTTCGGAGTTTATCTTTGTAGTTTGGATGAGTAGAGTTGGATATGTCGGTTGGACAGAAGCGAGGGATGGTATCTTGATACTCCTGGAAGAAGTAGCTGCGTGATGAGATGCAGTGACTATGGATGTTCCCAAAGATATTTTCTTTGGAACAAGTTAATGAAGTGTGTCTGTTTCGATGTTATGGCTGAGTCCAACGTGGTGTCTCTGTTTGGTTTGGGTTCGAGTTTCTCGAAGAGCTTTGGATTGAGAAGTCTTTGGCATCTGTGGCAGTAGTGCAGCTCGGAGTGTTCTGTATTGGCAGGAAGTTTTCTGGCTGAGTAGTTTTTCTGAAGGTGGAGTTCAGAAGAAGTAGAGTATATCCATTTCTTCGATGGATTGGATAGATAAGTATGAGCTGTTCTGATTTGTAAAGATAGAACAGTTTTCTTTGCATTTTGGCTGGGTTGATCGCAAAAGTGACTTGCGATAGTTTGAGTATTCTTTTGAGTTATCTGAGATTTTCTGGGATATGTTGCCCAGTCTGTGCTTGTGTTCATCATCAGCATTTTCATTCTACTCCAGATCAGAGTGGTGCAGCAGAAGCAGTTTGGCGAGTGCTCTTGTTCGTCTTTTCCAGATAGGAGAAGTTAGTTTGGAATCTTCTAATGTTTGAGAAGTAGAGTTTTGTTTTGGATTGGGTTGATCTTGAGAAGATCATTGTGTGGAGTTATTCTTAGTCTAGTTTGTTTCTAGAAGTATCAGCGAAGGTTGAACTGATCAAGAAGGATCTGTAGACAGCCAGGATCGTCTGAAGGATTTTGTGGATAAGAAACGAAGGAATTTGAAATTCGAAATTGGAGACTTCGTTGTTGTGGAGTTTTTCTCTGGTTAAAGGGAGCTATAAGATTTGGTAAGTCTGGGAAGTCAGCTCTGAGTTATTTTGAATCTCTTCTATGTTCTGATTTGGGTAAGAGTTTGATCTACTGGATTGAATTGTCAGTTTGGATAACTGGAATTCAATATATTTTACGTATCTCTGAGGGAGTACGTGTTTAATCTATCTCTGGTTTTGGAACCAGCAGTTCCGAAAGATTTGGTTGTTGAGTCAGATTCGTCTGTAGTCTGATATCTTGTTTAGTTTTGTAGATCCAGATGAGTTAAAGCTTTATAGCTTAGTAGTATTGGTTGTTTGGATTGTTTGTAGAGCGAGTATCCCGGTATATATATACTTGGGGAAACTCGAGGAAATTTTATTCAGAATTTTGTCTGGATAATTAAAATTGTTTGTTTGTATGAATTGTTTGCTATGGTTGTTAGCATATGGATGTTAATATATGTTTGTGATTTAAATAGATTATTAAATTACCTTTGTTTTAAATTTCGGGGACGAAATTATTTTAAGGGGGAAGGAATGTAATATCCCGGAAATTTGGGACAATATCAATTTAATAATCTGTTTAAATAATTAAATTGATTTGTTAATCTTTGATAATAAAATTTGAATTTGGTTTAATAATCTAATTAAATAAATATTTAATTAGTGAATTTATCTTTTAAAAACCAATAAAATGATTTCTATATTACAATATATATATATATATATATGAGTATATATTGTAAATAGATTGCCTTTGATTTGATATTTAATAAATAAATGAAATCTTGTTTTTATATTTCTAATATATATATTGATAATTTTGAAATTATGATTTAATTAATATTAACTTTTCAAAGCTATTTAAAACAAAATAACTATATGGTTTAAAATATGAATTATAATAAGATTTATTTTATTTCCTTTTTAAATATTGTTAATAAATATGATTTAAGAATGTATATATGTTTAAAATATAATTTGCATTTGAATTTAAATTAAAATTGAAATTCAAAAGGAGGTAATATTCAAATAGTTTTGAATTTTATAAATATATGTATAAGCTTTTATATATATAGGTAAGTAATTTATAAACTAAGTAAAGGCTTTTTATTTACATTTAAAATAAATAAAATTATTTAAAATACAAGTGTTAACATATTAAACTATCTAAGCACATGTGTTAACATAATAAACAAGGGTAGAGACAAGTGTCATTTCTTTTATTTTTATTTTCTCTAATTTTAATAAATCTTAATTTACATGTATATAAACCAACATCTAACTCCTTCATTCCTTTTTCTATCTTCATTACTAAAACAAAGAAACAACCTGTAAAAACCATTTTCAAACAAATCTCAGATCAAAACAAATACAACCAGAGAAAATTCAAAACCCTGTAAACATTCCTCAAAACAAATTCTCAAACTCAAATGCAAGCATGTCATCTTCTCTTAAGTCTGTAGTCTAAAATCTCTGTAACCATTATGTTCAAAGCCTGAAATTCACTTCTCAAACCAAATTGCAAACCTGTAATTCATCTCCTCATCTCAAATCAAAATCAAAAGGCCTGTTTCTGTTTCAAACCTACAAACTCATTTTCAAAAGCAAGCAACCTGGAATCAAGTCTCGAACATCTCAGTTTCAAAGTTAAGTCATCTCTACAACATGCTTCCAGTTTCAAAGCATTTCAGAGATCAAAAGCAAATTCTTTCCAGTTCAAATCAAAGCATTCAAGTTTTCAAAATAAAAAACTTTTTCAAAGGAATAAAGCTCTGTTCTCTGCTTTTTAAAAGGTGAGTAAACAAATTTTTTTCAAAAGTTAAAATAGATATAAATTTGCTTTCGAATGATTGTTGAATGAATTATCTTTGCATGTTTATTTTTATGTATGTATTCTGTATGTATGTGAGAAATTTGACTGTGCATGTTGATATATCTCTGTTTCCCAGTTTTAGAGTTAACCAGTTTAGCAAAATTCCATATCTTTTTATTCATTCACTGTTAGGATTTCAATTAAAGACAAATTAGTTTAGTTATAGCATAATCTAGGTAATAAAAATATAAACAGGTATGTATGTTTTAAAATATGCTTGCATGTGAGAAATATCAGTAGAAATCTTTTAAAACATGTAAAACCAAATATCGAATTTTATTAATTCAAATGTGTGTCTTGAATCATCTTTGGAAAACAAGATTTTTAAGACCAAAATTACAATTTATAGAATTGTATTTCGGGGGCAGTTCTCAGTTGACCAGAGTTGGGAGTTTGGGGATTTTCTGGTGACTGGAACGTTTCTGGTAGTCGGAATTATTGCTTGAGTTAGGTGAATGATCAGGGTAGTGGGCGAAAATGGTAGGAGTGGTGGTAGTTCATCGTGGTGGCAGCGGTAGGAAGAACTAGATTTTTAACCTAGTTTGGCTTAAGGTCGGAATTGTGATCATTTCTTCGTCTATGGGTGATCGAGTGGCTCGAGGCTGTGGGATTTGATGGCGTAGGTGTTCGGCAAGGCGTGGACGAAGTGGTTCAACCTCCGGTGGCCAGAATTGATGAATTCGAGGCGATTTCTGGTGATGTTCAAGTTCGTGTTCCTGCTGAGAAGCTCGATTTTGAATCTTGGCATATGATAGTGTTTTGATGATTTCGATGTGTTACGGGAGCGATCGTGGATGTGTGGGAGAGACTGACGGTGGTCGGAAGTTCATCGATGGGTGGTGCACGTGCACGATCAAATGTATGTATATCTGTGGGTTTGTGAAATGGGGAAGATGAAGTTTACTCGAGTTCGTCTCGGGAAGAACTCGCGTAGACCATGATTTGGCTCGAGTAATATTTGGGTCGAACGCGAGTGTTTAAATGTTAATTGTTAAAGTTTTTAACAGTTTAAAATTTAAAGCAAACAGTAAAAAAATTTCTCGGGGAAGAAAGGGTTTTAGCTCGGGTATGTTGTAGGGACGTACGCGAGTAAATTAGAATGATAACTGTTAAGGTTTAACAGTTTAATTTTTTTTTTAAAAACCAAACTGTTTTTAAAAACAAAGAAAATAAGAGGAAGAAAACTTGGCTTTTGTTTCAAGTACATATGAGAAAACCCAAAGTAAATATTTAAATCAGATTTTTTAAAATTAAATAAAGGTAAGATTTTAAATTTAAATAATCAAGTTAAAACAATTGTTTTGAAAATTCATTATTTTGTAATAAATGTTTTGACTAAACTAAAGTTGTATGATTTAATTAACTTAAATATATTAAGTTAAAATCTTAAGTCATTTTCAAATTAAATTTGGAAATAAGGTAATTAATAAGGAAATGGTTTGTCTTAAAACTTAATTTAAGTTTAATAATAATGGAATAAATAAAGAATGATTTATTAAATTAAATTAGTTGATGATTAAGGATAAGTAAATTAACAATTAAGTTTTCAAGTGTTTTATTTACTTGTAATTAAGGATTGTTAATTTATAATTAAAGATAAGTAATTAATGATAATTTATTTTAAAACTTAATTAATGATTTTAATTAAGTAAGTTAATTACTAAGATTAAATGTTTTATCTCAAGGTTAATTAAGATTTTTAAAGAGTTGAAATTAATTAAGTTAATTAAGAAATTTAAGTTTAATTAATTTAATTAATTATTGATAAGGATTAATGAAATGATTAAGGGTTAATTAAACTAGTAATTAAGAAGTACTTAATAAAGTTTTATTAAGTAATAATTAAGTTTTCTTAATTAATAATTAAGAAATTATTATCTTTAATAAAAGTAATTAAGGATTGATTACTTTGTATTAAAGGATATTGATTAATAATTAAGGTTTATTAATTAATAGTTGAAGAATAATTAATCAAGGATTAATTAATTTGTTTAAAGGGTAATTAAGGATGAGTTACTCAGTTATGATTTAAGAAATGAATGTGATTTATTTAAGTTAATTAATTTGTTAATTAATTAAGGATAGTCACTTGGTAATTGATTAAGTATAGTTACTTAATAAGATTGATTAAGTATAACTACTTAGTGTAAGTAATTAATAAATAAATTACTATATGTAATTGGAGTAATTATTTAAGGTTGATAAATGAAAGTAATTAATTAATGCATAATTAATTAATGTAATTAATTAAAGAATAATGTAATTAATTATAGTTAATTAATTAATGGAAGTAATTAATTAAGGATCATTAATTATTATAATTAAGGAGAGTAATTAAAGGTTAATTACTATAAGTGATTAAGGATAATTAATTTAATTAATTAAAGATAAATTACTTGGATGTAATTAAAAGATAATTAATCAAGATGATTTATTTGAAATGAATTATTAGAGGATAATTAATTAATTGATGGTAATTAATTAATGGTTAAGTAAGAAGGATTTATAAAATGAAGTAATTAATTTAATTCAATTTAAATTAATTAGAGATGATATAAATCATTACTTATGGATGGATGATAATACTGAATGCTTTGTATTGATTGATATCTCTGATGAGATATATGCTGTATGATATGGATGTTAGTTGAATTGTGATGATAATATGGATTATCTGATAATGTTGATTATCTATTGTGAATTATCTTTCTATGTGTATAAAGATAATGAATTGAATTGTTTTAACCTTTAAAACAACTTGGCCTTAAAAAGATACGCTTTGGATTTCGATGAGACCGGGATCGGGTTTCCGTATACCGGATTTCCAGGTCTGGAGACCCGAATACCACATCGATCCAAATTAACGATAGGTCGTGAATCAAGTGAAGATGAAGATTCAGAGTGCAAGGGTTATTGTCGTTAACTCTGAGGGTGATTCCAAAACGAGTGTAACGAGATAATGCCTTCGGTTTCGTTCGAACCCGGAACGAACTTATATGGATTGAATGCTTTCAGCACATCGTCAGGTGGACGATGAGCATTCTAAGTGATGTGTTCTGATTTAAAGGTAATCGTGACCTCAAGCCTCACAAACCGGGAATGGCTAAAACAGGGGAGGTGCAGCAAGGTTAGTGGGTAGCACCCAAGTAGGACAAGATTACCTCTGTCTAGAAGTCCCTTCTTATTTCGGCTTAGTGTGTGCGGTTGCTGATCCCAACCGTGAGGTATCTTGTGCGGGAATTATCCAGTAAGGGATGTTCCGGCCTTGTGTTGCAGGGGATTGGGAGTGATCCTCGGTACGGTGATCTAGGCCACGTACTGTGACGGGCGGTACCCCGGTAGCCCTGCCATTGTATGGAATCCAAACTCCAATAAGTGCCGTACGTATTAGATGTGCCCAACTATGTTGGAATGTGAGATGTAAGCATTTCAGCTATTTCTGTATTTTACTTGAAAACCCTAGACCCTATTATAATACAATCGGATTTCCTATCAAATGTTTTAGTTAGCGTAAGGTAAAAACTTACCCATGTTTATTTGTGGGGAGTCTTACGTGATACTTTTTCTTTCTAAAGGTTTTGAAGTTAAGTAAGTTTAACCCGTTTACTCACACCAGACCCATGTCTGACCCAAGTGTTTATTTCTGTTTTATAAACTCTTGGGTACTCAAATTTTTACGAGTAGCCAAGGGATTCAGGTTTAGCTTTGACGAATATTCTGGAGGAGCAATGGAGCAGGAGGCTTCGGCGTTCGTAGATATAGTATTTCGCTGTGTTGATATCTGTGATAGTGTCTTGTCTTGTATTTGAGTTGTAATGTCTAGACAGATGTTTATAACTGTCTAGTAAGTGATGTATATGCTGTGTAACTCTGTAAAGTGTTGTATACTATGTAATAGTTTATGTTATTAATATAATTTATTCGTTCCGCTGTGAGATCGTTGTTGTTGTTTCTTTCTTTCTTCTCTTCTTTTCTATTTTCTACCCCCTTTCTTTCTTATTAGCGATACGACTTTCTATGGAGAGAAAGTCGTGGTCGTTACATAACCTTAATCCTTATTAATTTAGTAATTAGTTAATTAATCAATATTAAAATGGTTAATTACTTTTAAAAACATCATTAATCAAACTCTTACTTAACATGTAAAACAATTCCAAGCACGAAGATGAAACCAAATGGTTTTGGTAAAATGTAATTTTCCAAAAGTGCCGATATAGCGACTACCGCTATACGGGCTGTTCGGCAAATAAACTTATGACATTAGCCATACAGCCAAACATCACATAGCAATAGTTTAAACATAATACAAGGTAAATAACGATGATACAACATGTGATAAGTTTTTACTAACAACTATATTAACTTCAACTACCAACTTTTCATATAGTTAACCACATACTTACTAACTTTAAATTGCAACAACTTTTCAAAGCATGAAACAAACAAAAAACCAAACCATCACTTTTCATATACAACATGCATTCATAGGCTATTAACATGAACATTAACATAGTATAAACTTGGTTTAAGAAGGTGTAGTTTTACTCATCAAAAGCTATCCAAACTCTCGCTAACTTAGAGTATGACCTAGCACTTCCATTCCTAAGTAAATGATGGAGTCTTGGACCCTTAATACACTAGGTAGGCTCGTCCTAGAAAGAAGAAGGGAGTGAAACTTGTTTTGGTAAGGTGGAGTGACTTTGGATAATCATCAAACTCTCAAAAACAAACCCAAAAATAGGTCAGATTCTAACTAGTTTTTCGACTATTTTGTCTCAAATTTTGAAAAAAAAGGTAAAGAGAAAAGTTTTATAAAATTCTTTTTTATACAATTTTAAAAAAAGAATTACTCAATTTTGATTTTTTTTAAAGAAGATATGGCCAAAAGAAGAAGGACCATTTTTGGACTTGAAATTCTAGGTCCGAAAATGCTCTATAAAGAAATGAGATTTGGACATGGTTAAGCTCAAAATTAGAAGAAGTGGCATGAATAGAAGTTGTATCCGCTGGAATTTACTATGGTTTGAAAAAAAATGCTCCATTTGATTAAGTTATGAGAAAGATACGACAGAAGTAAAAAAGGTGAAATTGAAGAAGTGAAAGGGGTATTTATAAGCAAAAGAACAAAGTGAATTACCTAAATGGCCTTGTCCTTTACCCTCCACTACCCACTTGCTGCCTCACCTAGCCTCCTCCACCTCATGTCTTCAGCCACCTTCTTGTCCCACTCCCTTCTCTTCATAAGAAAACATCCATTTAATTACATATGTACTAATGTTTAAACATGTTTCATGTGATGTGATGTTTACTTTTTACAAAATTTATATTTTTAAACTTTATATACTTAGGTATGAATACATATATGCATATACTAATACACATATATATACATATACTAACTTATTCAGAAATGTGTACACTTATGCTAAAGATTTCACAACGTTTCCGATAAATTTTACCCGATGAAAAGTCGAAAATTGGAAAAACGAATTCCGGCCACATTTTTGATTTTTTTTCGAACTAAATATTTTTGTAAACTAAATTTGAAAACTATTTTATCTTCAATATTTATTATTTAAAATAGTTTTTATTTTAATTATATACCTATTATTTAAATATTTAAAATTAATTAAATGTTCGAAAATTAAAGTAGTGAAATTCCGGGTCGTTACACATAGCTGCAAGACGTTCCGAACATCTGTAATCCATCGCTATTGAACTTAGTAAAAAATCATTATTAGATAAAATAACCTATAACCCTGGTGCAGAGTGAGTGCTAGTGTTGTGTGGTGGAGTGCCATTTAATATAGTGACAAGTTATGCATAATTGAAGGCAGAAAAGATGATGAGACTTCGAGGTTTGACCGGAATGACCATCATTGCTGACTGTCACAATCGTCTCTCTACATTAGGGAATGAGTCAGCCTGTGCCTCAAGATCGATTGTCAGCAGGTTGAAGATTGATATTTATGTTTATAGGCAGACGATCTTGAAAAAAAAATTGTCCAAGGCATTTGTCCATGTCATAGTTCGAATATCGTATATGTCACAGTATGCAGTTCATCAAATGAAAGTTATATGTGTTCACTCAAGTATTCATGGTTGAAGCTCATCCCAAAGTCCAAGTTCATATGATTGAATTTAATTTTAAATTTCATTGTTGACAATCGATTGTTCCAGCAAAGAATAGCCGATCATTCCAAAACGGTCGTTCATGTATGATCGTCCCATAACGATCATCCATAGTCAAGCCTGGTGCCACACCATTGCTCTAATCGATCACTCCCTCCCACCATCCGATCATTCACTCCATTCCACCATCCAATCATTCACTTTGATTCTCCATTCGGTCATTCCAAAACAATCGTGTAATATCCAAATCATCAACATATGATCGATCACATGATGCTTCATCCCCAACCGATCGTTCCAGTACTGATTGTCCCATACTTAGTTTCAATTCCCAACGCTGAAACATTCTTCAGCTCCATTGTTTTATGATCATTTGAAAAACAATTGGTTGAATCTATGAAGCATCATTCCATACCAAGGTCATTTTTCCATCCAAGAACGATTGGCCAAATCTTTCTTCCCAAAACCACAACTACTTCACCATCACCAAAAAATTCGACTGGAGCCTCTCTTCCTCCAACATGCTTCGAATCAATTAGCCTCATCGTCCTATCAAACATCACGAGGTTGACAAACCCGAAATCTTGCTATCGAATCCACATAGAAATCAAAATCAACCTACCTATGTAGAAAATTCAAAGATCAGGAGCGGTTTGAGTTCGATTCCACACGAGGTCTGGAGTGATGAAGATGAGAATGATGGGTGTGGAGAAAAGGATGCTTGACTGGAAATTAAGTGAAGGAGAAGGAACCAACTTTTATTTGGTGGATTGGATCGTGATTAGAACGATGAGGGAGAAGGGTTAAGTATTTCCTTTTTTCTTCTGGTTCGAACAAAGACGATAAATAAATGAGAAGTGGAGATGGAGTGACCAAGTGAAAAGTATTTATATGAAGATGGACCAAACCTTTAAAACCCTCGAAGTTAGTCTATGTGATCATTCCTTACTGATCGCTTTATAACCATCGCAATGTATCATTGTATGATGATCGTTCATTCAATGATTTAGAATGGTCCATTATTTTCTCACCCCTACTAACAATCAGATGCGGCCGTTCTTAAAAAAAGGGAGAGAAACAACGATCATAAATAAATGATCTGTAGTTGATGGATCCACACTATCCATCAATCTATTCAGTAGTAAATGATCGGATGTGATTGTTTCAAAAAAAGAGGAACTTGACAACGCCTGTGAACTTGTAATCGTGATCGGGGGTTACGTATGAATACGTATACGTGCTAGTACACACACTAAAGGTTCAGTTTTTGAAATCGACAAAAATTGAATCCTCACCTGAAATCAATCAGAGAAAAGTTTAAACTAGATTGCTGGAGCCGAAAAATCACTGGAAACAAAACAAGATAATCATTGACAAGCCATAATCCAGTATTTATACTGTTGAAAATCGACCAATAGTCATGGCAAATAGAAGGAGATGCAAATCTCAGTAAAAAAAGAGACTCAACGGAAGGATGGCGACTGTTCAGCAAACAGGATGGAATCCTTTCCCACGATGGAAATTTGCAACGACTCAAAGCGCATCATGTTCAAACAAGACGTACTTTGGGGTAAGTGTTATCCGACCTTTTGGCCCGGCTATATCTGGACCAATCATACGAGACAGACTCAATTTTTATCAAGATTGATGTATCGGATTAACGATCACGAAGCCTAGGGATCAAGCCTAAATGATAATTTGAAGCACTAGCAAAGCAGAAGCTGGAGGAGAACTCAGTAAAACACTCAAAGCATGAAAGCTCACTGTTTCCTAAAGATGGATCAGGTACGAACCATATTCAATATTATGGATCGTAACGTATCAATTCCATAGCTCAATTCAACGATGATCGATTGATATCTCTAGATCTGCAAGTCCAACACACTTGTAACTTTCAGAGCATCAATATATTGGAGAGGTGAGTCCCCATGAATGATCGCATGCCAAGTTGAGTGAAAGTGAATGATCGGTATACATCGCTCACGAACGATCGTACTATTTCAACATGAACGATCCAATCCAATGAAGGTTGGTCGATATCTCACCAACCACAACTCAGAATGATACCAAACTTTGGGAGCATACATTAGAGGTATGGAGAAGCCACCAGGAATGATCGCACCCTCATTAGAGCAACAACGAATGATCGGCATCGATCATTCCAAGAATTGGAACTAGCGATCTTCTGGTAGGCCCCTACGGATCTGGAGAGTCTTCTGCCGAATTCCAACAAGATATTTTGTTGTCTTCACCTATAAATACAGACTTCTTTCTTCATTTAAAGGATATTTTACGCTGCTTGCTACTTTGGACCCCATTGTAATCAAATGCTATTATCATTACTTCATTGTAATCAGATTTACAAGTGATAAATAAAGCAAAATTTTCAAAGTGGACGTAGGCACACAATACCGAACCACTTTAATCCTTATGTCTTTGTTATTGCTTAATTCTGATTGCTCATTTACTTTTCCTTGTTGTTTAATTTTGATTATTCTTCATTTATTTCTCTGCTATTCTATTCTTGAGTGTTTGTCCCCACTTTTGGTGTAAACAACGTCTTTCTTTGTCAAATTCGTCAAATCCGAAGCAATCTTAGAGAGGTGAATAAACCTCCGATAATAACCTGCCAACTCCAAGAAGCTTCTAATCTCAATTGCGCTCTTCAGTCTCTTCCAATCCTGAACAGCCACAACCTTTTCTAGATCAATAGAAATTGTAGAATATACTAGTGTATGATTTTTGTTTGATGATAATAAACACACACACACAGATATATATATATATATATATGTTTAAATGTATTTGTTATTGTACTATTTTAGTTGTCCACATAATTAAATAAATATTTGTTGAATAAAATAAATAACTCGGAATTCTTATTTAAACAAATATTTTATTCAAACAAATATTTTAGTACAAATTCAAATAGTACAAATTTAAGCTCTCACTATATTTACACAATTCCAAATACAAGTTTCAAATACAACACAATTTTCACTATACAATTTTACATACATGTTTTATCTCACTACATAATTCACTCATCACTCATATTTGATCTTCAACTCTGTTCCAGCATGTATCCAACATCTGAACTATCTGCAAAATAAACATTGATGCAGTAGAATTGAAGAAGAAATATTTTGCAGTGCACAATGAAGTGTGTGTTTTGAAAATATTGTTTGCTTCAATTATTTGGGTTGTTCATCATCGTTATTTTTAATTCATCTTACGTGAACAACTTGTGACATGCACGGTGTATCATTGTACATGCCACAAGGTCGTGCACGCCGATATACACTTGCTTGTTAAAATTGTAGGGATAGGTGAGCACAAGGTCAAACCCAAGCTAAAATTGGATTCAACTCAAGTGCAAAAACAAATAACACAGCAATGACATTCAGGGATTCAATATGCAAGCAATCTGTACAAAGGATAAAGCAAAAGCAGGAAACACACATACAACATATCAGACTGCTCAGGTTCAACCAACATGAAAACAACATGTGAACACACACCAGACTTCAAAGTGCACCACACATTTACAAATCGAATATAAATAGATATGGCACATGCATTACACAATCACACATATATACATGCATATGTATGTGCATGATTTTCAAAATCAATGAGCAAATGCAGGCAAACACAACAGTGCACAGGATTTCAGAGGCAACCAAACCAGACTTCAAATCAAAACAACATAGCATGGAGATCCAATCAGAATTCAATGAAACCAAAACTAACCAAGAAGCAAGAACCACACAAGCAATGCTTGCATATACAGATACTAACAGACTCAACTTATCAACCAAGCAAACAGTGCACAGGAGTTTAATGGAAGCAGGTTCAAGTACAAGGGTATAAACATCAATGGCAATGCATATGGTCAGGGATACAAGAGCATCAACACAACCAGACTTCAAATGAAAACTCCAGACATGCTCAGGTTCAATAAGTTAACATGAATGCAAAGCAACAACAGGCAAGAACAGATCAGCATACATATATACATGACTGTACTCACATGTATACATATATAGTGGCAACCAAACAAGTAAACATGCTCGTATATACATGGATAGGCAAAGCTTTGAACATGTCAGACCCAAATGGGTTAACATGAATGCAAAGCACTTGAATAACAAGTTCATATGCAACCAGAGAAGACATCAATGCATTGGAGCTGCAACAATCATACACTCAACCCAGTAACTAGCACACATTATAAGGAAATGGATAGTGCTTAGCCATAGCAATCACACGAAATAGAGGCCAAGGGCGGTAAACCCAGATAAAGGATCATATAACATACTGAAATCTATCTAGTTGGTGGTTTGTAATCTGGAAATGCAGCTTTAGATTATGTTTCTGTGATGTATGTATATGTTGAGCGAAATCAAAGCAAGTAACAGAGCATTCAGTAGTTTGAACAAAGTCAAAAGAATTCAATCAGAGGTCATAAGGAAACGTATTTCAGAAAATGGAACGACAAATCATGATAACAAGTCAGCGAACGATGAACAAGTCGTAGGAGCAAAGAACGGAACCAATTCAACTACATTTAAGCAAATGCGAATATACCAGAAATATATTCGATCAATGAACAAGTCAGAAATTACACGATCGTTCGATCAGAAATCAACGCAAGTAATAAAATCAGGAAGAATCCAAATCAAAATATACGAAACGAAAATTTAGGGATTTTATCCATATTTAAACCCACTTTTCGAGTTCAAGCAAATCAATAGAGAAAATAAAGTAAAAAATCGCATACTGATTTTATACCATTCGTACTCGACATTGAAGCAGCCGTAAGCAAATTGAAGAACACTGATTGAAGAAGCAGTAGTAATCATATTGAGGAACGAAAGCATACAGCAAACGATTCGAATTGCTATTTCCAAGCGGCGGCTCAAATTCAAACGAATCCCTAACTTTAAAATGCAACAAAAGATTGGCCGAAGAAATTACACTGAGAAAAGGGAGACAGTCTTCACCTTAATTATTTGTTTAATTGGGCTGTGTAGTTTTTATATGTATTGGGCTTAAGTTTTCAAATATAGGGTTTTGTTTTTAGTTTTATTTTTATTTTGTAATTTTCTCTTTTAAAATTTTGTAAATTTCTATTTGTGTAACTAGGTAAAAACTACGGGGCGTAGTTTGAGAATTTGCAACTCAGTGGTTGAGTTGTAGCAGGATTTTGAGCTTAGAGTTAGGTTAATCAAGTTAGCGGGTATCGCAAGTTTACGTGTTTTGTAAGCGTGTGATTACTTAATTTCTAGTAGAAAACTTGGGGACAACACGTAGGCAGTTTTTGTCGAAGCTGGGTAAAACTGTGTGTAATCTTTACTACATTACTTTCTATTTATATTTTTATTTCCACATTAATTTTTAGTAGACCCTATTCACCCCTACCCCCTCTCTAGGGTGAAAATGATCCTACAAGTAGTATCAGAGTTAGGAACAAAAACCATTTTCTGTTAAAAAAATTTGATTTTTTCTTTCAATGGATTCTTTTAATTATGCTTTCGCTGAAGGTCAGTCCATAGCTAGACCATCCATGTTCAATGGTGAATATGCATATTGTAAAACTAGAATGAAAATTTTTCTGAAAACCATAGATGCATGGAATATTGTTGAAACGGGATATAGCACACCAAGCGATTTTCGACCCTCGAAAATCGACACTAGTACGTTCACTGTATAGAATGTCGAGCAATCGAGTGCTGGAAATACCGGATCATTAGGGGTTAAGAATAAAAGAGGTAGAAGAAGAAACATAAATAACAACAACACAGAATCTCAAAATCGCAGCGGAACAAAATATAATATACAATAACATATTTTTATACAAAAGCTGTATTTTTTAATATACATACAAATTATCAGAGTACAATCATCAACATATAAATCTGGACAGTTATAATAATTTGTCCTCACAAATGCTGAATATACGGCCTACAACACACAGCGGAATATAATCAAGTACGTATAATACGTCTTTGCCATCCAGCTCGTCTCCTGAGCTCCAAAGCATCCTAACCTGAATCTGTAATACTCGGTCTGACCAGAGCATTACAATAAAGTAACACTCGAGTCAGGCTGGAAACCAGCATGAGTAAAACACACTTAATTTGAAATACTTAAGTTATCAAAATCCTTCGAAAAACAAAGGTAACTCATAAGATCACATCACACATAAACACGACGGGTTTTATTCTTAGATAACCAAAACACTTTTACAAAAAATCCAATGATATTATAATGGTGTCTGAGAATAAGTACTTATTAAATAGCCAAAATTGTTACCTTAATTTAATCCCAGCATACTGGGTCCTACAATCAATACCATAAAGGTTCGTGGAGGTTATTGGGTCAAAGTGGTTTCGGATAATGCTGATATCCGACCCCGGTCTCTTCGGATGGTCAACGAATTTGGCCGGATTAGATAGTCGGTTATTTAACTATCAATTTACACACATAAGCAATCACTAGGCCCTTTCTATAATTCCTTCCAAACATTTATTTCAAAAATACCTTTATAAAGATATATATATATTCAAATCTCTTCAATATCATATAATTGGAACAATTTCAAATTCCTTATATCCATAACGGGATATTTCCAACTCTTTGGAATATTCCCAATCTCCAATTGTAATCCATTACTTAGAAAACATTTCCATACTAACTTTTCGTAGTTAGTCTATTTCCAAAACCATTAAATTTTATCCAATTAAATTTCCTTTTAAATATGCTCAACTTACAATATACCACTAATATATATATAAAATTTTAGAAACTCCAATTTCAGTCAAAGTATAGATTATTAACTCAAACAGTGGTTTAGTAATCAATATTAAATAAATTTACAATTCAGAACTGAAGTGTTTCCAACAATTAGGACAAGTTATATTTTTAAATCTGAATTATTTGTTAATCACAGAAAATAAATAATTGACTTATTCTTAATCGTCCATTATATTAATTTATTTATTTAACATATAATTATTTAAAATAAGAAATTGCTTGTTTATTCGCTTCAATCATTAAATTTTTATATTGCAGAAATCTGACAATATTATCTCGTATAGGAATACTTGTAGATATGAACTCGACGCAGAAACTGCTCGTTGATTGTATTTGAAATGAAAGAGAAATGGGGTTTTAAGATCTATAAGTTATTAAGATATAAATTTAGATTAGGTTTACTTCTAATATTTTTCTAACTCTGGCCCGTTAACAATCAAGGCCAACATATCTTCTCCTCAATTCCTTTCCTCCTCTCTCTCAAATGAACACACCCAGACGTGCACATATGTGTGCATGCATACATCACCGCCGGCCACCGTTACTTGCCGCCGTCCACTCTCGTGAGTCCCCCTCGACCATCGAAAACATTCACGCCGCCTGGAAACTCGACCGAGCCATTCGTTTGAAATTCGAACCACTCACCACAACCTGAAATGCAACTACAACCACCAAAACACCTCGCCACATCACCCACGACCTCCGTTCTTCACCAAAACTTGCCCCGAGACTCACCACAACTTCCTCGATCGATCCCCCTATTCGCACACTCCTCTGTTTCTCTCAACGTCGCCATTTGCCTAGTAACCAAAGTCAACCACAAACCACCCTAACACCGTAGTTCGACCACGACCGGCCACCACGAGCATTTGAAAAATGCCGCACCATTTTTCTCGAGTGCCCCAACCCTTACTCCTCCTCCATGGCCAACGACTTGACCTGGAATTGCTTCGATCACCAGAATTTGCCAAAACACCCAATTCCATTCAACTCCCAAATTCTCCACCCACACGATATTAAAAATAACCAAACCATTTCCAAAAATCAAGTTTTTCAGCAATGATCTCGGATATATAATCTATTCATTAAATCATGAAAGTTGATTTTCGACCAAACCAACTTACTCACTGTAAAATAAGGTTCTCTTCCTCTCATCTTGATGAAAACGAATGAAACAAATTATAAGATATTCTACATTCAAAGACAAGCAACTTTGGTTTTGGAATTAATGTTTCAAACTAAATAGTTATGGAGATCTTGATTTTTAAAGTTAAAGGCTTAATATTTTTATCAAATAAACATGAACAGAAAAAGAGAAGAAGAAGTATAGTGTTCCTTTTTGAGTTACAGGGAAATTATCTATGCCTAATACACACATAAATGCAAATCAGATACATATACTGTCAAGGCCCATTTTCCGTACCCTTTGAATCGACAATAAACCACACATGTCCAACTCAAATTGCACGAAAATACGGAACATGAAGGGTAATAAAGAAAAATGGACAGAACAGAATCTCACACGAATGGAATAACATATAATATTGAACAAATATCTTTACAGCGAAAAACAGTTAAATACATATATCAGAGTCTAACCTAAATTCAGCTTGGACAGTTATAAACATCTGTCCTTACAATTGCTGACAAACATCAACTAAAACAAACTAAGTACATCGGATAATAGAATACATCCATACGTAGATGAATATCTCCAGCTCTCCTATGGAAACTCCAATCGTCTTCGACTAAACCTGAAACTACTCGGATTTGACCCAAGTATTGAAAATACCCGGATCAGGCTTGATAAACCAGTGTGAGAAAAAACTCAATAATAAATGACAGTGTCATATATCAGCCTTTGGATAAAATCCTTTGAAAAGAAAGAGTATCTCATAAGACCACACTCACACATAAACACGGATGGATTTTTACCTTATGATAACTAAAGCACTTTTATATCAAAACATTTGATATTATTTCTAATGACATCTCTTTGAAAACATTTGCAAATAAACTTATTAATCTTAGCCGAAATTGTAACATTGATTAAATTCCAGCATAATTTGTTTACAATCAAGTTCGAAGGTTCTTATTGGAGAATGGATTTCCATACAAATAACCAGGTGAAGGATCTACCTTCCTAATGGGTACACCTCTAGATGGATGTCCCGAGGCACAGAACATATGCCCTCTACCAACACAAGACCGGCCTACCTCTTTAACTAGGTAGTACCGAATATGTCATCCCCCGGTCGTTACCGACCTTTAACCGAGTGCTCGTTTCCATACACCACATTAATTTACATCCCGAACGTCATAGTGGAAAGTAATATATCTAGAAGGGGATGATCATACCCTACTTGGGAATGACCCAATTAGCCTTACCGCATCTAATCCTGTTTCGGTCATTTCCGGTTTGATGAGGCTTGAGGCAACGATTACCTTTTCACATAGCACATATCACATCTCCGAATGCCACATTGCCATTTTCGTTGACTTTTAATTGCCTTCCACAAAAATACAACCCTTGAGCCCGTACGTCTTAAGGAAGGTTGTTAAGCTAAGAGAAGTTGCCTTCTCCGCCACCAAACAGATGTACGTTTGTAAAAACCAATGTTCGTAATCATTAGAAATGCAATGTCAGACAAACGTTCATACAAATTGTCCGGGAACAGGACAAACCGAAGGCAGTCTCCTACTACCACTAGTAGCGAGTAGTCCTTGCAATCCGAAAAATCTCCACCACGAGGAGACCACGGCTATATATATAACTCTATAATGGGAGCCAACCAGAGCATGTTCAACAAGAAGTTTCCCCGCTATGAAGATCCACGCTCTTCAATAATCATCATCTTCAATATGTCTTCACATTCGAACGTATACATTGGTTCGAAGTGGTTTTCGGATAGGAATCACCTAAATCTGACCACGGTTCCTTCGAAATCCAATATCGATAAAAAGCGAATATGAGTATACAGGATTTATTAAGTCTCTTTTCACTTTAATTCTTTTCGGATGATTTCGAAATCTCTTTCTTTCGACTTAGAATAATTCTAAGAAACTCATTCTTTTGCTTTGGATAATATTTTCAAATTTCCTTACTTAAATCTTGATCCAAATACCTTAACTTTTAGACGGGTCAAAAACAATGTTATTTAAGACATCGTTTACGATAAACCCTAAAATAAATCTTAGCAAACATTTTTGAGTAAAAAGGATCATAGAAATCATTCTAATTTTACTCAACATCAATTTCCTTATTCAACAAGTGCTATGGGTGGAATAACGGTGAAATCACCTTTTAAATTCCACGAATAGGAAGAGTTCCCTCTTCGGATTTCAATACCAAGTATAAGAAGATTATCTCTATGCAATCCAAGTCGTAGCTTGTCCATTTTGGAAATTTCTTAAATTTGATAATACTAATCTTCTTTTATTTTGGAAAACTTAATACAATCTTTTTATCTTAGAGCATCCTAGCTTTCCTTTCGATCTATTCCACCCCTTGCCTAAGAAAAGAAAACATGGGCCAGATAAGTTCAGAGCACTGGTTGCTCCATCCCTAACCTTAGTTAAACACATTGTTTTATCTTCTCAGATCTCACAAGCGGGACAAGTGTACTAGTCGTTTCTACATACTCAGTTATCAACTTTATTTTGGAATTGATTTGAAAGATTCCAAATTATCGTTTAAACACTTAATTTTCCTTTTAAAAACATTCACAATTGATTCTGGGAAAAATCGTTACATTTAAACTTATTTTCAAAAAGTTATACCATTCGCAGCATAAATGTGCTATATAAGCTTATTTGTTTAAATCAACTTTTAAACATTCGATAATTCATATTTTCTGATCCAAATCTCTTTTAAACCATTTAAATAGATTTATCAAATTTATTTCATATTTTTCCAATATTAAAAACGTTCATTTAAACAGATTTCCTGTTATGGTCACTTAACTTCACTAGCGCGATTTTTCTAGAAAATTGATTTGGACTTAATTCAAAATCTACTCAACACAATTTTAATTTCATTTCTTCGTTTAGAAGATATGGATATAATAGTCCAGAATTTTCTTATCTCGAAGAATTCCGAGCTATATTCCACTCTACACATTCAATTGAACTTTTCGACGCGAAATCGCGAATTACCATTGCGCGACGCACCTTGTTTTAACTTATTTTTCAATATTAGAAATAATTTATTCAAATTGAATTCTATCACTTATAAAATCGTTATAAATCAATATTTTCACTTTTTAAAGTATTTAAAATATATTTTCACTATTACCATATTATAATATTATTATATTCACATTATTTTAATATTAAATTTTTAAATCCCAATTTCAATTCAATTTCAATTCTAACTTCAAATTAAACATATTTAAAACTTAGATTTCAAATCTAATTTCAATTTAAACTTCAATTCAATCTCAAACTAAACTTAAATTTTCAAAATCGATTTCAATTTCAATTTCACTATTCATCTCAATTTCAATTTAACTATCCTTTTTAAATCTGGTTCACTTTAAATTTCAAATTCTCTTTTATTATTAGTTTAATTTCACTTCTAATTGAAAAGAGACTTATTTTTCCAAAATATCTCATATCACTAAAATATGGTCTTATTAACAAAGGATCACTTAATCAAAATGAACATAACCAATATCCATATTCATCACTATCATAACATTCATTCAACAAAATCACATAACATATGATTTCAAATCCAACATTCACTATTAATACCGTAACGGGATATATTATCACAATTTAATTATCTAACCAACTATCAAATCATCCATATTAACAATCAAATAAACATTCATATGTCATAAGGATATAAATATGATTGTTTTAACATAACCAAAATATAAATTCAAAAGCGATGAGAATTTCTCACCTTCATATCCACTCCGTCAATCTTTTTCGTAGGCTACGTGCTTTTTGAACAAATGCACTTTTCCCGAACGTCTTGAATTCTCTCCTTAACTTATTTTCTTTCCGAACCGCTTTTATTTTCCTTTCTTTTTCTTTTTCTCTTTGTTTTATTAGAGAGGAGGGTTTGTGGCTCGGCTAGGGGGTATGTGGCCTAGAGAGGGGGTACGGCCTTGGTAGTAGGGTGTAAGGGCTTGGGTAGGTGGTATGGCCGAGGGTAGGTGGGTGTAGAAGGTGGGTAGATGGATGTTTGGCTCGGCTTGGCTTATAGGTGCTCGGGTTTGGGTCTTTAGGGCTCGACCTTGGAGTTTTTGGAAGGGGTAGGTGAGTTTGGCCGTCAGTTTTGAGGGTGTAAGGTGATGGTATGGTGATGTGGAGGTGGTAGCTTGATGGTAAAAGAGAAATGGAGGAAGTAGTGAAGGATTTTGGAAATTTTGTGAAATGAAAGTGAAGTGGAAATGGAGGGGTTTGAGGTTGTATTTATAAGTGGAGATTTTGGTCGTAAATGACATTAATAACCTTGTTTACTTTTGCGTTTGATTAGCCTTTGATTTGAGTTGTATTAAATATATGGAATGATGGTAATGGAAGAGTGTGTTAAGAAGTGAAGAGGTGTCATTTTCTTATGGTTTGTAGTTGTTAAATCATATATTTTTGCTCATTTTCTATGTATAAGTATAACATCTCATTAATGAGATGAGAAGTAAGGTAATGATGTTGTTTTATAAAAGCTTTAATTATTTTTAAAATTTTCAAATCATACTTTTACATCTTTTTATTTATTTATGTAAACATTTTCAAAAGTAAACTCTTTTTGTCTTTAGTGCTAAATGTAGAATGTTTAAATAGTTTGTAAACTTGTATTTATGTGTTAGAAAATGTATCAAGCTGCAACAACTTGTCGACAACTTGTTTCGATTGAAAACGGTGTTTTTGTCGACAAATTTTACAGTCAGAATTTGACGTTTTTGTTAAGCTATATATTGATGTAAACCAAATTTTAAAATGAATTTTTCCCTTCTTTAAATAAATTAAAACATGTCTATTCATATTTTAAAATCGTATTTGAATAATATCAAAATCTTTAATTTTGTAGTGTATGTAAAACTGATAAAATACGACAAATTTTGGTTATTTTTGTAAAACGATTATTAACATTATTTTTAAATATATTAATATACTTTTATTATCTTTATTAGATGTTTTAAATAAAATTTAACTTATCAAATAAATATTTAAACTTATTTATTTAAGCCTTTATTTATTATTAACAAAGCTTAACTTTTGTTGATTTGTTCTAAAATCCAAATTTATTAATTATAAGAATAGATAATTATTTATTATATATAACATATTTATTTAATATTTAAATTCATTTTAAATTTAAAATTAACGAAATATCTCATTTTGGAAGTAGCGAAATTACTTGTCGTTACATATACATTTAACATAGACCCAAGATTTATTCCAAACTACAGTTTATATATCAACCAGTAAAATGAGTTTATATGTTTTACTCACTGTAAAATGGTGAACTGTTGCTTTGTTGAATCACCACTTTAGGCTTCTAACACTTAGCTTGTTTTTATTTTTAATGTCAGATTCTTTACTTTGTTTTCTTTTTTTTCTTTTTTTTATATGAACATGAACAAGTATAAGCTCAGCCATATGTATATATAGGAATGAAATGTACAGTAAAAGGCTAGGGTAGTTGAGGCATTTGTGTACAGGCTTCTCATTTTTTTCATATTTATTTTATTTTATTCTTTTATTTTCTTTTTGATTTGATTTTTGAGCTGATGTGATTTCATATGGATTTGATTTGATCTTTTGGTGATTTGATAAATTATGGCTTGACTTAAAGTTTTGGGAGCTTGATTTAATGCCTTGCCATCATGATGTTTCCTATGAGTATATATACACATATATATATACTTTTATAAATATATATACAAATATATATATATACTTATATATTTTGTCATATTCACATATACATATATCTTTCTAGATATACACATGTTTTCATGTATGTAGATATTTATATCCCCATGTGCATTATTTTTATAACATATATCCATATATAAAAATTTGAAATTTACCATTATGAAGTTTATACATTCATGTATATATACTTATTTACATATACAATATTTTTATAAACATATATATTTACCTATTCACTATTTTATATAACATATATACATATACATTTACTTACATATATTTGTCATCATATATATATATATATATATATTTACATTTATATATTTTTTCATATACATTACTTCATATGGACATATATACATATATATATACACATATATACTTACATATATATTTTTAAACATCATAAAGCTTGTATATATTTATATACATACATATATGTATATTCTATCTTAAATTTTAATGGTGGAGTTTATATACATATATCTATAAAATTTATCATATTTAGAAATTTATAATTTAAAATTAAATATAGTTTTAATCAATATATAGATTCAGATATTTTAAATATCAGAAAATTCATCTATACGACTTATAAAAATTAATATTCTAGTAATTAAAATTAGTTAATTATTCCAATATCAGATGGCTAAAAATCTGGGTCGTTACACTAACAGTAATGGTAGATAATCAAGAAGTTGATAAACCTACGGATCAATGGACAGATCTTGAAAATAAACTGCAAACTGCTAATGCTAAAGCTATGAGTTCTATTATTTTCTCATGAGATCAAATTGAATTTAACCGAGTCTCACATTATCTAAATGCGTAGGAAATTTGGCACACTCTTGAAGTGACTAATGAAGGAACCTCCCAGGTCAAAGAATCTCACCTTGCCATGCTTAGTAGCGAGTACGAGAACTTCACAATGGCAAAGGATGAAAGTGTTAAAGAAATGTATAGACGACTTTCTAATCTTGTATACAAATCAAAATCCCTAGGAAGACCATACACAGAATTGGAAATAGTCGAAAGATCCTCAGAATTCTTCCACGAAATTTTGAAGCAAAGGTGACTGCCATTCAAGAAGCAAAGGATCTGAAACAAGTTAAAGTTGAAGAACTCATTGGAAACCTCACCAGTTATGAGCTAGAAATCAAATTCAAGGAAGAACGTGTAGGAGGAGATACGCGAAAGAAATCAATAGCTCTCAAAGGAATGATGGAAAGTGAAGATGATGATGATGATGAAGGAGCAGCTGAACTGGCACTGACAATAAAGAGATTCAAAAGGTGGAAATGCAAATATGAAAATCCAACCCTAAATCAACAACTAAAGAGCAAAATCGTCAAAGTTCTAGACAACTCAGAAAAGCAGGAGGTAATTTGTCACAAGTGCAATAAACCTGGTCATATCAAGCCAAATTATCCTCAAAATCAAGTCAGCAAAGGAAAGAAACCAAAAGTTTTGCAGCAACTTGGGATGAAAGTGATGAAAATGATGATAAAAGCACTGGCAGTGAGAGTGAAAGAGAAAATCGGTGTCTTTTAGGAGAAATAAGTGACATCGATGATGATAAGCCCAGCAAGGTATCAAAACTTACTTACTCACAATTACTTATATATTTTCATGAAGTAAATGGTTGTTTTGAAAGACTTAAGGAGAAGTACGCTAAAATTGAATCACAAAAGGATAGTTTGATAGAACTAAATAAGCAGCTTGATCAAATGGTTCGAAACTATAGAAAAACGAGCCCTAAGTGTGATAAGTGTCCATCATTAGAAGAGGAAATAAAAAAATCAGAAACTAGAATTAGATCGCTTGAAAATGAAATTTGATTTTGAAAGAAAGTGAAAATACTTGGAGAGAAAATTCTATTAAAAAGTGCACTTTGTTATTGAATGAAAATGAATCTCTCAAGTCACAAGTCCAACAATTGTCTACAACTTTAGGAAAATTCCCCAAAGGAGAAAGTTCACTAAATATGCTATTAGGGAAACAAACTGTTAATACCATTAGACAAGGACTTGGGTATACTCAATCTGAAAAAGGTAAAAGTGAAACTAATCATGTCAACTCCAAGTGAACGATTTGTGGAAAAATTGGACACAATCAAAACAATTTCCGGTATAGACACAAACACACGAAAACCATACAAATTTGGGTTCCTAAAGGCACGAATGTAAAATCCCTTAAAATCAAACAAATCTAGGTGCCAAAAGGAACAAACATAGACTGTCTTAGTTCTACACAAACTTGTTTTTCAAATTTGTTTGTCATTAACAATCATGGACCTATAAAAACAAATAGGTCACTGAACTCTTTTCTCGTGTAGGTGTGTTGGCAAGCTAAGGAACAACAAGAGTGGTACCTAGATTCTAATTGTTCCAGGCACATGACGGGCAACAAATCAAGTTCCTTAACCTAGAGAAGTACAAAGGTGGCAGAGCCACAAAAGGCAACAACGATAAATGTAAAATTATCGGTAAAGCCAGTAAGAGGATAGGTGATCAACTGGGAAAATTTGAGCCAAAAGCTGACGAAGGCATGTTCATGGGATACTCATCCAGAAGCAAAGCTTATAGAGTATACAACAAAAGGGCGAGAACAATCGTGGAGTCAATCAATGTGAAATTTGATGAAGCAAGGAAACAATCAAAAGCAATGTCGAAGAGGAGAACGAAAAAGATGAAAGTGAAAATCCAAAAGAAACTACAACCGCGGAAGAAGTCCAAAGAAATCTGGAACCAGAGAGATTGAAATTCAAAGCAGATCATCCTCTAGAATTGGTAATAGGTAATCCTACTATAGGTATTCAAACTTGTTCTTCCTTTAGAAATTTATGTGATTTGTGTCTATACAGTGGATTTATTTCAGAAAGTGAACCAAGAGACATAGATACAGCTCTCAGTGATGAGAGTTGGTTTATGGCTATGCAAGAAGAGCTAAATCAATTTGAATTAAATGATGTTTGGATTCTAGCACCTAGACCTAACGATTATCCAGTTGTAGGAACCAAATGGATTTCTAAAAATAAATTTGATGAATCTGGAAATGTGATTAGGAACAAAGCTAGGTTAGTTGCTAAAGGTTATAATTAAGTTGAAGGAATTGATTTTGATGAAACTTTTGCACCAGTAGCAAGAGTAGAATCCATTAGAATCTTGTTAGCTTTTGCTTGTTATAAAGGATTTAAACCAAGGCAAATGGATATTAAAAGTGCTTTTGTTAATGGAATTTTGAAAGAGGATATATTCGTTGAACAACCTGAAGGTTTTGAAAGTCAAGAATACCATAAGCATGTATATAAACTTAAGAAAGCACTATATGGGTTAAAACAAGCCCCTAGGGCTTGGTATGAATGTCTTAGCACTTATCTCCTTGAAAATGGGTTCAAAAAGGGCTGTATAGACACCATATTATTTCTATTGCACGAAAATGATGACCTTTTGATTGTTCAAATATATGTTGATGACATTATTTATGGTGCCACTAACAACCTTTTGTGTGAGAAATTTGAAAAGGTCATGCTGGAAAAGTTTGAAATAAGCTTGGTAGGAGAGTTGAAATTCATTTTAGGATTTCAAATCAAACAAAGCGAAAAAGGTACGTTCATCTCTCAAACAAAATAGATCAGAGAGCTTGTCAACAAATTTGGATTGAAAGATGCTAAACCAGCAAAAATTCCCATTAGCATAATAATTAAACTTGACAAGGATGAAAAAGGTAAGGTAGTTGACCAAAAGAAATATCAAGGTATGATTGGATCACTTCTTTACCTTACTGCTTCTAGACCGGACATTATGTTCTCTGTTTGTTTATGTGCACGGTTTTAATCAAATCCAAAAGAATCTCATTTAAAAGTTATAAAAAGGATTATAAGGTATCTGTTGCACACCCAACGGTTTGGTCTATGGTATCCAACTAATGATAACTTTGAGTTAAAAGGGTATTCAGATGCAGACTATGCTAGTAGTCTAGTTGATAGAAAAAGTACTAGTGGAACGTGTTTTATGTTGGGACATTCGTTAGTTGCATGGTCAAGTCGAAAACAAAATTGTATTGCATTATCTACCACCAAGGAAGAGTATATTGCTCTAAGCGGTTGCTCTACTCAAATCTTATGGATGATACAAACCTTGCAAGACTATGGTCTAAATTTTAAACGAGTTCCACTTATGTGTGATTGCAAAAGTGCAATTGATCTCACAAATAATTGTGTACATCATTCTCGCACCAAGCATATAGATGTTAGACATCATTTCATTAGAGATCATATTTCCAAAGAAAATATCTGCATAAATTTCATTTCAACCGATTCTCAATTGGCAGACATTTTTACAAAACCCCTTTCAAAAATAGTTTTTGTCGACTTCGTCTCTGTTTAGGCATTTTAGAAATGTGATTTTATATTATTTTTTGGATTTAAATGCCTATGTTAACTAATCTGACTCCCTATTGATTATCAAAAAGATAAATAGTGACTGAAAAAAAATGATGAGTACTGATCTTAATCATACTTTATGTCTTGAGAGAGTATATTTAGAAATTTTCTTTAAAAATTTAAACAAAATTTGTAATAACTTTGGTTGGTAAAAATTCCATGACCATCTCAATTCCTATCATATTTCTACGACTATCACTCATCAAAATCCAATATAGTATGTCAAAATGTGGTATTTAAACAGGAAATTATTCATTTTTTTAATTAGCAATAAAATCATCCAAAAGTACTCACTCTTATTTAAAAGTCCTCATGGTTATGCATGGGTGAACTACTTGGAATCTTTGATTATGTGCTTTCTTGCTCGTTTAAATGTCCTCATGGCAATGCATGTATGGAACACATATCAAAATTGGATAAAATAGGCGAGTTAACTCTAACCCCATTTAAAAGTCCTCACGGTTATGCGTGGTTAGAAGATGCTTGGAATTCATTTTTAATAAAAATAGGGAATACTACTAATCTCATTTAAAAGTCCTAATTGTTATGCATGGTTAGTAAGTGTTTAAATTCCTGTCATAAATATACCACAACTGGACATGACTATATGGTTTTCTATGCCGACATCACCCCTATTGTGACGCCCCACCTCTATACCCATGCTAGCCAAGAACACTACGGAGTAATGCTGTCAACTAGCATGGAGAATAAGGCTGTTGAGGAGCGACCATCCGTGTAATTTCTTTGTGCGAGCACCGATATGTCAGATAGTATAGCATGCATTTCATTTAAGGAGGAGATCCGACATACCGATACAAACTCAAAGCTATCACGCGGTGGCTGTATATAATCCTCGGAAACAAACATAGAAATAAACATAACACAAATCAGTCACAGACATCCATATCACAAAAGTGGAAAAAGATATGAATATATATATATACAACACATGAAAGTGTACATCAGAGTAGTGGTCTGAAAGATCCACGATAATACCAAAGAATAGCTACAAGCTACACAAAAGAATAAGTATACATGAAGGAGTCTATATCTCAAATGTATACAACAAAAACTACTAATCTAAGTAGTTAGCCAAAAGACAGAGTAATCCCAGAAGAGAAGTCAAGCAGAAGCACCTGTAACATCTCGGTCTGACCCGAGTATTATTTATAAGAAAATAATAAACGGATCAGTCTAGCTATAAATATCAGATGACATGATATAGAATAAAAGATATGGCATAGACACGTAATAACCATAATGGCATACTACTATAAGTATGTAATTGAAAATCAACAAGGGATTAATCAATATCACAAGAATCTTCTCAAAGATAAAATAGGGTATCATACCCTAAGCTTGTATTCATAACAAGCCAATGACACATGAATTCACCAATGCACAAAAATTGATAAAACTTATCAATGAAAATCACGAAAATTGGTGAAGCACAAATTCCAGAAATCAACACACGAAATCCAGAAATCACAAAACGGGGGAGGCCTATCACAAGAATGGGAGCATGAAAGCTCACCAACATATGTATCACACGAACGAGACGCTATCTCATGGTAGCTAACCATTAATTTTGAGCCGAAACTCCACACAAACGGCCCGAAGGCCATAGGGCGCTACCCCACATATGTGAGTAGAAACATCACACAAACGGGGTCTAGTCTCCCTCGTAGACAAAGAGACATCGCACAATTGCTAGTCTAAATCGCAAAAATGATCGTCAATGATCATCAAGAAGTGTCAATTACACTAAGCTAGTAAATATATGAGTTTAGCTTCATGTCCCATAACCACTAGCTTAACTTAAATATTTACGAACAAACTGTAGATCTTCACTATGAAATTGTCACAAGTGGTTCAATCAAACAAGTCCAAGAATTAACCAACGAAGTAAATGCAAGCGTTTCATACCACTTGTTTTACTAAGCCGTTTAATTAGATTTCTCATCCGAGTGAGGTAAAGGCTTGTATATACTAATAGATTGGAAAACATTTTAGGAAAAAAGCTTTGTAATAAAATAGCGTTGAAATCGTTTGATGAAAGAGTTTTGATATTTACTACTAGTATTGAAACCTTTGTATTTTTTAAAGTGACAAATCACAAAAATGATTGTAGGAACAATCAGTCACCAAAATTCACATTCGAAGACGTGGATTAATTCCAAAGAAATCGATATCAAATCCATCAAAATGGATATTTCCGAAAATTCCCGAAGAAAATGTCATCAAAGTCGATAATAAATGATAACAACAAAAGGGAAACAACACGAATCGATTAAAGTTGGAAATTCAAACAAATAGGCAATATAGGCATAATTGGCAAAAGGGAGCAGGTCGGTCAACCGGCTCACTGAGTTCGGTTGACCAAACCAGAGGTAGAAATGCTCGGGTAGCAGGTCGATCGACCGGACCCTAAGTTCGGTCGACCGGAGCCTGTTACCAGTTCTACCAAACCAGAGGCAGGGAAATGCTTGGGTAGCAGGTCGGTCGACCGGACCCTGAGTTCGGCCGACCGGAGCCTGTTACCAGCACTCCCACGCCTATCTAATGAATGCCAATCCCTTCCGAATTGCAATCGATCGAGCAACGGCACAAAGGGTTTACGCCCATCGACTACCCGGCCATATAAGCTCTTCGATTCATCACCAAAAACATGATCAAAACATCAAAGTTAGGATTTTCAAAGAATTGAACTCAAAACACTAAAAATTGGAATATTCACCAAATCAATCCAAACCAAAAGCATTTGTACAAGAATAAGTGTTAGAAATTCATACCTAACAATCGAAGATAAATATAGATTAAGATGTGAGATAAAAATCTCACCTTTTCACAAAAACAATGAAGGAGCTTGAAAGCAAAGGGAGAATCAACCACTCTTCAACACAACCCAAATGAGCTTGAATCTATGCTCAAAAAGGAGAACATTCCCAAAGTTAGGTTTAGGAATTTCTGAAATTGATAAAAGAATGAGTTGGAGAAGAAGAAGAGGAGGCTTACCAAAGTTTCTTTTATTAGTTTGGAGCTAGAACTTGATTTGTAAATGGAAACTAGGGTTTGGAGTTTTAATTTCCCATTCCACTCGCCATTAATCTCTTTAGAACTGAAAAGTAGAGGGGGAGGGAGTGAATGAAGAGGGGGTTTCAGTTTTGAGTATTAAGTTAGACATAGGGCTGAACCCAAAACCAAACCCAAAGTGAAAATGGTCAAATTTTGGCTAGCTCCAAACATATCAATGTTTATACTCAAAAAGGTCGCAAACGTCATTTTGAACTTAATGAAGGTGGTCTCGAGTCCTAATTTGACTGTATGCAAAAAGTAGCTTTTCGGACAAAAATCCGACTTAAGATAAAATATTTAAATAAAATATTTAAATATAAAATCGATAAATATGCGGGTTGTTACAGACTCCCCTCCTTAAAGAAATTGCATCCTCGCAATATATAAGATGGAAATAAAAAGTAACAACCATAGAAGCATATTAATCACAAAAGAAATTTGAAATAAGAAGTTCACCTTAAAGGGCATGAGAAAGTAAGTCTGGATGTGTACGCTCGATGAATTCTCTAGATTCCCAAGAGCAATCCTTAGGATTTGAGGACCATTGGACTTTAACAAGCGGAACATCTTTATTTCGAAGTCGTTTGACCTCCGAAGCAATAATTCGAACAGGATGCTGCTCATAAGTTAAATTTGGCGAAACTTCAATCTCTTCCACAACACCGGGCACCAGAATAGAATCAGAATCTCGAAGGCATTTCCGTAATTGAGAAACGTGAAACACGTCATGCATGGCAGAAAACTGAGCCGGTAATGAAAGGCGATAAGCCATGGAACCAATACGTTCGGTGATAGGAAATGGCTCAATATATCGAGGCGCTAACTTTCCCGATCGACTGAAACGTACAACACCCTTCATAGGGGAAACACGAATAAATGCAAGATCTCCAACAGAAAATTCTAATTTCCTTCTTCGATTATCGGCATAGGATTTTTGTCTACTCCGGACTTCTTTCATCCTGTGACGAATAAGTTCAATCTTTTCTGTGGAATCACGAATAAAATCTAGACCTAAAACCAGCTTCTCACTGGCCTCAAGCCAACAAGAAGGAGATCGCATGGTCTTCCATAGAGTGCCTCGAAAGGTGCCATACCAATACTAGATTGGAAGCTATTATTATAGGAAAATTCAACAAGAGAAATATGATCCTCCCAACTTCCTCTGAAATCAAGCACACAAGCACGAAGAAGATCTTCAAGGGTTTCATTCACACGCTCCGTTTGTCCATCGGACTGGGGGTGATAAGCGGTGCTAAAATTAAGCTTCGTTCCTAAAGCTTTTTGAAGACTCTTCCAGAATCCACTAGTAAACAATGGATCACGATCACTAACAATGGAAGTAAGAACTCCATGCAATTTAACAATTTCATTGATAAAGAGTTTGGCCAGAAGAGGAACGGTTCGATTCGACCGAACAGGAATAAAATGGGCAGATTTAGTAAGTCTATCAACGATCACCCATAAGCTATCATGACCCAAACGAGAATGGGGAAGGCCATCAATAAAATCCATGGAAATTTGGTCCCACTTCCAAATTGGAATTTCCAATGGTTGCAATAACCCACCGGGCCTTTGATGTTCGGCCTTGACAAGTTGGCAAGTCATGCAACACTTAACAAAATTAGCAATATCAGATTTCATTCCCTCCCAATAATAAAGTCGCTTCATATCCGCGTACATTTTACTACTACTGGGATGAATGGAATACTTGGAACGATGAGAATCTTCAATAATATCTTTACGAAGATCACTAATATTTGGTACGATAAGTCTACCAAATTTTCGAATGCCGCCACGAGAATCAATATCAAAGTCTTTCAAACCTTCAATATTAACTTTATCCTTAATATTTTGGCCAAGAAGAGCCAATTCGGGATCTAGCCTTTGGGCTTCAAGAATGCGGTCTAAAAGAGAAGGATGAGCCTGAAGGCTACATAAAACCAGAGATGAACATAAATCGAAAACACGATCTCGAATTCACAAGTGGATAAAACCTCGAGATCATTCCATTCGGATATCATCATAGAAACAACCGCTTGTTGCTTACGACTAAGAGCATCAGCAACTCGATTTCCCTTTCCAGGAGTATAAAGAATATCAAGATCATATGATGCAAGGAACTCAAGCCAATGTTGTTGACACAAATTAAATTCCTTTTGTGAAAATAAATACTTTAAAGATTTGTGATCGGTGTAAAGAATAAATTTTTCTCCCAAAAGGTAATGGCGCCAAATTCGAAGAGCAAAAACAATAGCCGCGAGCTCTAAATCATGAGTGGCATATCTAGTCTCGGCTAGCTTCAATTGCCTAGAAGCATAAGCAATAACACGTTCTCTTTACATAAGAACGGCACCCAAACCAACGCGACTAGCATCGGTATACACAATAAAATCTTGGTTTCCCTCGGGAATCACAAGAATAGGAGCATCGGAAAGGAGTTCTTTTAATTTCTGAAAAGAAGCTTCACATTTGTCCAACCAAATGTATTTAATGCCTTTCTTTGTTAAGCAAGTAAGAGGCACGGCAATTTTAGAAAAGTCTTTGATAAAACGACGGTAATAGCCCGCCAATCCGAGAAAGCTACGGATTTCCGTCACACTCTCCGGTCTCTTTCAATTTTGAATCGCTTCAATCTTTGAAGGATCCACGGAAATTCCGGATTCAGAAATAATGTGACCAAGAAACTTCACACGAGATTGCCAAAAGTGGCATTTAGAAAATTTTGCTTTTAATTGATTACTCCTAAGAGTTTCCAATACAATCTGAAGGTGCTTTTCATGTTCCTCCTCGGTTTTAGAATACACAAGAATATCATCAATAAAGATGAGAACAAACCGATCGAGGAAATCTTTGAAAACTCGATTCATAAGGTCAACGAAATAAGCCGGAGCATTCGTTAAACCAAATGGCATAACAAGCCATTCATACGATCCATAACGAGTACGGAATGATGTCAAAGGAATACTATCCTCTGCAATACGAAGCTCATGAAAACCGGTAGCCAAGTCCAATTGTGAAAAGACTCTAGCACCACTAAGTTGATCAAATAGATCATCAATCCGAGGTAAAGGATATTTATTCTTAATAGTAAGGTCATTAAGCTTGCGGTAGTCGACGCAAAGCCTAAGTGTACCATCGGATTTCTTCACGAAAATTGCTGAAGCTCCCCAAGGCGAGGAACTAGAGCGAATAAATTGTTTCGTCTCCAACTCGGATAATTGTTTGCACATCTCTTCATTCTCCTTATTGGACATGCGATAAGGAGGACGAGTAATAGGTTGAGCTCCAGGTATAAGATTAATTTTGAACTCAATTGCTCGCTTAGGTGGTAGTCCTAAAACGGGCTCAAATATGTCGGAAAATTCACGAACGACGTGAATAAGAGAAATGGCATCTTCCTCATCATCATTATCATCATCACGAGGGTTTAAAGAATATAAAGATGCAGCCAAAGTGGAATCCGAATCTTTAAGGATAATAGAAATCTTCTTTACAGATTGCGGATGTCGGAGATAAATAGTCCGCTCAGGACATAGAATATGAGCTTCATAACGGTTAAGCCAATCCATACTCAAAATCATTCCAAAGCCTAAATAATGCATGACATGCAAATCGGCTAGGAAAGGGAAATCACATAAAATAATCTCCACATCTTTACAAAGCAAGCTAAGAGTTGTGGATCCACCAACCGGATTCGCAATTCTTAAAGAAGTCATCAAACACATAACATCCAAAGAAAAAGTATCATCAAGTTCCTTTGAAATAAAAGAATGGGACGCACCCGTATCAAAAAGAACTCGAGTAGGATGATCACGAAACACAATAACACCATCAAGGATAGAATGAGATATACCTTGACCGCGAGATGTGTTGCCAGGGGCTTGAGCCATGTTTAACTTTCCCTCCTTCTTGCCTTGAAGCTTAGGGCATAGATGCATATAATGATCTGGGCTTTTACAATAGCGACAAGAACGGGGCTTTGAACATTTGTTCGCAAAATGGTCCCTAGAACCACAGTTGAAGCATTTCCCATCACTAGGGTAAAGTGTCTTTGCAGCAGGAGTTGCTTGCTTACCCTTTTTGTTGGGATAAGGACCTTTAAACTTGTTAGGCCTTTTCTTGTTGTTGAAGTTTGGTTTGGCACCCACCACTTCAACATCACTTTCCCTATCCGCCTCTTCAAGACGAAGAGCGATATCAATGAGTTGATTGAAAGAAACTTCTAATTTTAGAAGTAATGGCTTCTTGAGATTCTTGTTTAAGCCATAGACGAATCTTTGGTTCTTCTTCAATGGGGTGTTGATGTATTCAACCCCATATTTAGACAGTCACTCGAAGGATGCGACATAATCTGTCACAGAGGATTCACTTTGAACAAGGTCTGTGAAATGTCGAGCCAATGTCACTTTCTCTGCTTCTGGTACGAATTTTAATTTGAAGCGTTCCCGGAATTGCTCCCAGGTAAGATCCGCTTCATTAATTTCAGAAATTAGAAGTTCGTACCAGTCCAATGCTCTTTCTTGGAGCATACTGGAGGCCACCTAAACACGGTGAAGATCAATAAGATTCATGCGAGAAAAGATTCGATCGCATGTTTTTAACCAATCCTGGACCTCAATAATAGTTTCGGAACCTTTGAATGGTTTCCCACCCAAGTTGGTATAATCGTTGCACAAGCGTGCAAATCCAGACTTAGGATGAGTAGGCTTCGAATTAGAACCGGCTGCTTAAGCATTCTTTACTAGATCAAGAAGCTGCTGGGCAGACATAAAAACTCCATCTTGGGGAGTAGCACTAGATTGACCAGCGCTGGGATGGCCTGGTCTAACCATTTCTTTTCTTCAAGAAAGAAAGAAAAAAGAAAAAGGTTAATCTCATAATGAATCTCAAACAACCCTTGATTGATAAAACAAGGAATCATAAAAAGAAATAGGATAGAACGGTACGAAGACACGAATAAAATCCTATAACACGATTCCTAAGAAAGACTTAGGACAATGATCCTTGTTAGATTATTCTACATTATTCCGAAGTTTGGCTCTGATACCAAGCTGTGATGCCCCACCTCTATACCCATGCTAGCCAAGAACACTACGGAATAATGCTGTCAACTAGCACGGAGAATAAGGCTGTTGAGGAGCGACCATCCGTGTAATTTCTTTATGCGAGCACCGATATGTCAGATAGTATAGCATGCATTTCATTTAAGGAGGAGATTCGACATACCGATACAAACTCAAAGCTATCACGCGGTGGCTGTATATAATCCTCGGAAACAAACATAGAAATAAACATAACACAAATCAGTCACAGACATCCATATCACAAAGGTGGAAAAAGATATGAATATATATATATAACACATGAAAGTGTACATCAGAGTAGTGGTCTGAAAGATCCACGATAATACCAAAGAATAGCTACAAGCTACACAAAAGAATAAGTATACATGACGGAGTCTATATCTCAAAGTATACAACAAAAACTACTAATCTAAGTAGTTAGCCAAAAGATAGAGTAATCCCAGAAGAGAAGTCAAGCAGAAGCACCTGTAACATCTCGGTCTGACCCGAGTATTATTTATAAGAAAATAATAAACGGATCAGTCTAGCTATAAATATCAGATGACATGATATAGAATAAAAGATATGGCATAGACACGTAATAACCATAATGGTATACTACTATAAATATGTAATTGAAAATCAACAAGGGATTAATCAATATCACAAGAATCTTCTCAAAGATAAAATAGGGTATCATACCCTAAGCTTGTATTCATAACAAGTCAATGACACACGAATTCACCAATGCACAAAAATTGATAAAACTTATCAATGAAAATCACGAAAATTGGTGAAGCACAAATTCCAGAAATCAACACACGAAATCCAGAAATCACAAAAAGGGGGAGGCCTATCACAAGAACGGGAGCATGAAAGCTCACCAACATATGTATCACACGAACGAGACGCTATCTCATGGTAGTTAACCATTAATTTTGAGCCGAAACTCCACACGAACGGCCCGAAGGCATTGGGGCGCTACCCCACATATGTGAGTAGAAACATCACACAAACGGGGTCTAGTCTCCCTTGCAGACAAAGGGACATCGCACAATTGCTAGTCTAAATCGCAAAAATGATCGTCAATGATCATCAAGAAGTGTCGATTACACTAAGCTAGTAAATATATGAGTTTAGCTTCATGTCCCATAACCACTAGCATAAATTAAATATTTACGAACAAACTGTAGATCTTCACTATGAAATTGTCACAAGTGGTTCAATCGAACAAGTCCAAGAATTAACCGACGAAGTAAACGCAAGCGTTTCATACCACTTGTTTTACTAAGCCGTTTAATTAGATTTCTCATCCGAGTGAGGTAAAGGCTTGCATATACTAATAGATTGGAAAACGGTTTAGGAAAAGAGCTTTGTAATAAAATAGTGTTGAAATCGTTTGATGAAAGAGTTTTGATATTTACTACTAGTATTGAAACCTTTGTATTTTTTAAAGTGACAAATCACAAAAATGATTGTAGGAACAATCAATCACCAAAATTCACATTCGAAGACGTGGATTAATTCCAAAGAAATCGATATCAAATCCATCAAAATGGATATTTCTGAAAATTCCCGAAGAAAATGTCATCAAAGTCGATAATAAATGATAACAGCAAAAGGGAAACAACACGAATCGATTAAAGTTGGAAATTCAACAAATAGGCAATATAGGCATAATTGGCAAAAGGGAGCAGGTCGGTCAACCGGCTCACTGAGTTCGGTTGACCGGACCAAAGGCAGAAATGCTCGGGTAGCAGGTCGGTCGACCGGACCCTGAGTTCGGTCGACCGGAGCCTGTTACCAGTTCTACCAAACCAGAGGCAGGGAAATGCTCGGGTAGCAGGTCGGTCGACCGGACCCTGAGTTCGGCCGATCGGAGCCTGTTACCAGCACTCCCACGCCTATCTAATGAATGCCAATCCCTTCCGAATTGCAATCGGTCGAGCAACGGCACAAAGGGTTTACGCCCATCGACTACCCAGCCATATAAGCTCTTCGATTCATCAGCAAAAACATGATCAAAACATCAAAGTTAGGATTTTCAAAGAATTGAACTCAAAACACTAAAAATTGGAATATTCACCAAATCAATCCAAACCAAAAGCATTTGTACAAGAATAAGTGTTAGGAATTCATACCTAACAATCGAAGATAAATATAGATTAAGATGTGAGATAAAAATCTCACCTTTTCACAAAAACAATGAAGAAGGAGCTTGAAAGCAAAGGGAGAATCAACCACTCTTCAACACAACCCAAATGAGCTTGAATCTATGCTAAAAAAGGAGAACATACCCAAAGTTAGGTTTAGGAATTTCTGAAATTGATAAAAGAATGAGTTGGAGAAGAAGAAGAGGAGGCTTACTAAAGTTTCTTCTATTAGTTTGGAGCTAGAACTTGATTTGTAAATGGAAACTAGGGTTTGGAGTTTTAATTTCACATTCCACTCACCATTAATCTCTTTAGAACTGAAAAGTAGAGGGGGAGGGAGTGAATGAAGAGGGGGTTTCAGTTTTGAGTATTAAGTTAGACATAGGGCTGAACCCAAACCCAAACCCAAAGTGAAAATGGTCAAATTTTTTCCTAGCTCCAAACATATCAATGTTTATACTCAAAAAGGTCGCAAACGTCATTTTGAACTTAATGAAGGTGGTCTCGAGTCCTAATTTGACCGTATGCAAAAAGTAGCTTTTCGGACAAAAATCCGACTGAAGATAAATATTTAAATAAAATATTTAAATATAAAATCGATAAATATGCGGGTTGTTACACCTATCACTCTAAAATGGAATATATGCCTAACAGAGTATTTATGATTTTTGTTTGATTTTTTTTTTGAAATTTAATATTTATACTCAATTAGGTATTAATGTTTATCACTTTATCACTCTTATCTAACACTATTACTCTTTTGCTGATAACAAAAGGGGAAGAGAAGTTATGATTTTGGCAAATAAGTTCAAATTTTTTATTTGCATATTCTCATCTAAATTCATTGTATTTTTTATTTGTTTTTCATTTGCATATTTTATATTTTTTATGCATATGTGTAGGGGGAGCTTTGTTGTAGGGGGAGTATTCAAATAAGGGGAACAAATAGAATTCATCAAAAAAAATACATTTAATAGAGTCAAAATCTTAATATATGTTTGTTATCATCAAAAGGGGGAGATTGTAGAATATACTAGTGTATGATTTTTATTTGATGATAATAAACATATATATATATATATTCGTTTAAATGTATTTGTTATTGTACTATTCTAGTTTTCCACATAATTAAATAAATATTTGTTGAATAAAATAAATAACTCGGAATTCTTATTTAAACAAATATTTTATTCAAACAAATATTTTATTACAAATTCAAATAGTAAAAATTTATGCTCTCACTATATCTACACAATTCCAAATACAGGTTTCAAATACAACATAATTTCACTATACAATTTTACATACATGTTTCACCTCACTACATAATTCACTCATCACTCGTATTTGATCTTCAACTCTATTTCAGCCTATATCCAACATCTGAACTATCCATAAAATAAACATTGATGTAGTAAAATTGAAAAGGAAATATTTTGCAGTGCACAATAAAGTGTGTGATTTGAAAATATTGTTTGCCTCAGTTATTTGGGTTTTTCGTCATCATTTTTTTAACTCATCTTATGCGAACAACTTGTGACGTGCACAGTGTATCACTGTACATGCCACAAGGTCGTGCACACCAATATACATTTGCTTGTTAAAATTGCAAGGACAAGTGAGCACAAGGTCAAACCCAAACTGGATTCAACTCAAGTGCGAAAAACCAATAACACAGCAATGGCATTCGGGCATTCAATATGCAAGCAATCTGTACAAAGGATAAAACAAAAGCAGGAAACACACATACAACATATCATACTGCTCAGGTTCAACCAACATGAAAACAACATGTAACACACACCAGACTTCAAATTGCACCACACATGTACAAATTGAATATAAATGGATACGGCACAACACAATTACACATATATACATGCATGTATGTGCATGATTTTCAAAATCAATGAGCAAATGCAAACAAACACAACAGTGCACAGAAGTCCAGAGGCAACCAAACCAGACTTCTAATCAAAACAATACAGCAATGAAATGGAGATCCAACCAGACTTCTTTAAAACCAAAACTAACCAAGAAGAAAGAACCACACAGGCAAAGCCTGCATATACACATACCAACAGACTCAACCTATCAACCAAGCAAACAATGCACATGAGTTTAATAGAAGCAGGTTCAAGTACAATGGTATAAACATCAATGGCAATGCATATGGTCAGGGATACAAGAGCATCAACACAACCAAACTTCAAATGAAAACTCCAGACATGCTCAGGTTCGATAAGTTAACATGAATGCAAAGCAACAACAGGCAAGAACAGTGCATACATAAATACATGTCTGTACACACATGTATACATATATAGTTGCAACCAAACAAGTAAACATGCTCGTATATACATGGATATGCAAAGCTTCAGACATGTCAGAACCAAATGGGTTAATATGAAGGCAAAACACTCGAATAACAAGTTCATATGCAACCAGAGAAGATATCAATGCATTGGAGCTGCAACAATCATACACTTAACCCAGCAACTAGCACACATTACAAGGAAATGGACAGTGCATAGCCATAGCAATCACACGAACTAGAGGCCAAGGGCAGTAAACCTAGATAAAGGATCATATAACATACTGAAATCTATCGAGTTGGTGGTTTGTAATATGGAAATGCAGCTTTAGATTACGTTTCTGTGATGTATGTATATGTTGAGCGAAATCAAAGCAAGTAACAGAGCATTCAGTAGTTTGAACAAAGTCAAAAGAATTCAATCAGAGGTCATAAGGAAACGTATTTCAGAAAATGGAACGGCAAATCATGGTGAACAAGTCAGTGAACGATGAACAAGTCGTAGGAGCAAAGAATGGAACCAATTCAACTACATTTAAGCAAATTAGAATATATCATAAATATATTCGATCAATGAACAAGTCAGAAATCACACGATCGTTCGATCAGAAATCAATGCAAGTAATAAAATCATGAAGAATCCAAATCAAAATATACGAAATGAAAATTTAAGGATTTTATCCCTATTTAAACCCAATTTCATCATTGGAAAAATAGAGAAGTTTGAGTTCAAGCAAATCAATAGAGAAAATAAAGTAAAAAATCGCATACCGATTTTATACCATTCGTACTCGACATTGAAGCAGCCGTAAGCAAATCGAAGAACACTGATCGAAGAAGCAGTTGTAATCATATTGAGAAACGAAAGCATACAGCAAACGATTCAAATTGCTATTTCCAAGCGGCGGCTTAAATTCAAACGAAACCTTAACTTTAAAGTGCAACAAAAGATCGGACGAAGAAATTACACTGAAAAAGGGGAGACAGTCTTCACCTTAATTATTTGTTTAATTGAGCAGTGTCTTTTTTATATGTATTGGGCTTATGTTTTTAAATATAGGATTTTGTTTTTAGTTTTATTTTTATTTTGTATTTTCTCTTTTAAAATTTTGTAAATTTCTAGTTGTGTAACTAGGTACAAACTACGGGGCGTATTTTGAGAATTCGCAACTCAGTGGCTGAGTTGTGGCAGAGTTTTGAGCTTAGAGTTAGGTTAATCAAGTTAGTGGGTATAGCAAGTTTATGTGTTTTGTAAGCGTCTGATTACTTAATTTCTAGTAGAAACCTTGGCGGTAGCACATAAGCAGTTTTTGCCGAAGCTGGGTAAAACTGTATCTGATCTTTACTACATTACTTTCTGTTTATATTTTTATTTCCACATTAATTTTTAGTAGATACTATTCACCTCCCTCCCTCTAGGGTGAAAACGATCCTACAGAAATACCCTCCCCCGATACAACATGTCCTAAGCCCTAACTTCCAACCACCGAAATTGACACTTCGAGAACTTAGCTTTCAACATATGCTCTCTTAATTTTTCAAATACAATCCGTAGATGGTGAGTATGCTCCTCTTCGATCTTAGAGTAGATCAGAATATCTTCAATAAAACCAAGTGCTAATTTATTCAACACATCCTTGAAAACCCGATTCATCATGTCTATAAAATATGTTGGGGCATTGGTTAGGCTGAAGGCATAACCAACCGATCATAAAACTTATCGGACCTAACAGCCGTTAAAGGTACACTTTCCTCTACTACCCTCAATTAATGAAATCCTATGACAAGATCTAGTTGAGAAAATACCCGAGCAACATGAAGCTGATCGAATAAGTCATCTATCTTGGGCAAAGGATACGTGTTCCTGACAGTGCAGTTATTGAACTCACGGTAATCCACACAAAGTCTTAAGGAATCAACCATCTTCGTAGCAAAGATGATGGGCGCTCCCCAGTTCAATCTACTAGGTCGGGGAAAGCCTTTACAAAACAAATCGCGGATCTAGTTAGCTAACTCTAACTTCTCCTTTGGTGATAGCCTATGAACAGGCAACATAAGGTTTCGCATCTTGCACCAAATCAATATGAAATTCAATCTCACGGTGAGGGGGTAAACCCATATACTTCTTTAAACATATATGCAAACTCTTACACAATAAAGATTGACCCAACTCCTCTTTAGCCGCATCGAGAGAATAAAGAAAATTACTCATTAGTGAAATAAGTTCCTCAGAAGACACTTCCAGAATCTTCCATCCATCTTTCCTTAATAATATAGTCCACTTAACACAATCTAGAACCACATAATACTGAGACATCAAATCCATCCATATTAATACATCAAACCCTAGAAACCCAAGAACATACATATCACTATCACATGGAAGGAGTTGACTAGAACAAGTGTCCGGAACTCCTAAACATATCATACTAAGGTTGGTCGTGCTCCCCACAGGGATCGACACACAAATAGAGTCAAAAGCCATAATTGGTGCCATTTTCAGTATGTTAACAAGATTAAGGAATATAAAACTAAGTGAAGCACCAAATTCAAACAAGACATAAGCAGGAATGTTATAAACAAATAATATACCTTTTCGAACCTTCTCCCCTTTGCAGCTGCTGAAGTGTAAGGTATTGTAGCAAGAGCAAAAACCCTAGGCTGCTATCCTTTCTGAAGCATTGGACAGTCTCTGACCGTATGACCTAGATGGTGGCAGTTGTAACGACTCTTTGGTGCAAACTGTCCTTTGACTGTTTGTGGCTCAAGCTTTGGACCATTGTAATCGACGCTTTAACTATTGGTGCTTTTACCACTTGTACTCCTCCACCTGACTGGCAATTATTAGCAAAACATCCCTTCTTTCGACACTTTTAGCAAGCTAAATTGGAAACATTCTTTGATGGATGGAACTTACACTTATTGTTTCCTGTTGGTGCAGATGCGGACGACTTTGGAGCCAAACCCTCGAACCATAAAGTCATACCTATTAGATTCACGAACGATCCTTGGATATGATTTATCATGTCCTTTTGAAGCTCTAGACGCATACCCAATACAAACATCTTGTTCTTCTTTAGCGATGTATCTATCAACCCAAGCCTGAACTGAGACAATGCATTAAACCTATTCTCATACTCAGAAACCGACACAGTCCCCTACTTCAGATCTAGAAAGCTCTTGAATAACTTAGTCTTTCCCAACTCTAAAAAAACTTCATTTCAAACACTTCCATGAATTAGGCCTAAGAGAAGCCATTCTCTAGGACATCTGTGGTGATTGAGCTCCATTAATCCATAGCAGCATCAGATAGATTCGCGATGCCAAATGCTACTTCATCACATCATCCAACTTCAAGTCCCTAAATATCCAATCACACAAACGAAGCCAAGTCTAAACTTCAATGATAATCACAGTATCATTGGCCCTCTTATCGCCCAACCTCTCAAATTCACAACATAGTGAAGCAAAGTTCATCTGTGCCCAAACCTGCATAACCTCTTCCATAACATTCACCCTTTATTCCTTGGTAGGAGTGGTATTCCTCTATGCCTGGGTCCTACCATTAGTAACAGTACTACTCCTCCCACCTCTAACTCTACCTCCTCCTCCTCTAGCAATAGCAGCTCTAGTACTCATCGTATCCACTACTTGAACATAGCAAGACATCTTTAGGATACTTAAGGATAGAATTATTCCTAAGAAAGGGTAATTCTAAGGAAATATTATAAAGGGGGTAGGTTCGTCGAAAAATACAAATATGCTCTCATATATATAATACACTTAACACATTCTAGGATATCGCTTACCCTATCTCTAATGAGTCATAACCAACCAAAGCCAATGTATATGCTAAACCTTGGCTTTAATACCAAATGTAACGACTCAACTTTTAGACCCTCAAATGTTGACACTAATACATTCATGATATTCATGTGCAGAACATTCAAGTGCTAGAATGACAAATTGATAGGGTTAAGTAAAAAGAAAAAAAAATAGAACAATAAAGAAAGAACACAATATCAGAATCTCACAAGGGGGATGATAATATACAACATCAAAAAAGACAGTACAAAGGGTTATTCCAAAATATAGAGTAATTTCAGAGTTACAAAACTTAAGTACTATCATCAGCCTGGACAGTTATAACTGCCTATCCTCACAATGCTGCTACATACATACTAATAGTGCAATGGAAATAAAAATAGGTAGATAAATGGAAGCCTGCAGCTCATCTCTTGAAGTTCTGACCATAGTCAAACCTGCTTTACTCAGCCTACTCGAAAGAGTACCCAAGGAATTAAGGAAAAAATAAAACCTCAAGTCAGACATAAGCCCGGTACGAGGAAAATCAACATACATGCATCCATATAACACTGACTTTTGAGACCGTATGAATCACCATAATGGTTTATCTTCAAAACAAACCAAACCATCCGATAAGTAAATATAGCGATATAATAGATAGCATCTAGGGTGTAGAATATAAATCAGAAAATAGCTATGTTGCTTGCATCTCACAGCATAACAATATTAGAAGTACATCTGAAACCACAAAGGTACGTTCACATATGGATTTTCCATTAGTGGTCTTCTTGGTACACCGAGGCCGGCCTTCTGACATGGTTCAGAATCTACCTTCCGAGTGACCTATATCTCTAAATAAAGTATACCACGAAGGTAAACATAGCTAATGCACGCCTGAACACGTGATACCGAATATCATCAACTCCCACTAGCAACAACGATAAGCATCTCTAGATATGGAGTTGATATACTGTTTGGGTATGGCTATGCTCCTACTCTATTTTCTATCATTTCTAATGTTGAAGTCACGTTTATCATCTCTCACACGAATCTTCATCACCCGAACAGATCACGAATCTCTCTATGAATCCAACATAAATCGTTCGACGAATGCTAAAGCTAAACTCTCTATTCGACTTAGCCTCAGGATAGATGGTTCAACTCTATAGCATTAGTCTGAAATGTTAACACTGAACTCTCCCTTAGACTTAACCTTAGGATAGAAAGTTCAACTCTATAACATTTCACTTCATAACTGCTTCCAAAACGTAGAACTCGAATATCAGTTTTGAAGTGGTATTCGGTAAATTATACAAGTATACTTTTCTGATCCCGGACCCTTCAAAACTATATCGGTGAATTTTCACTTAACACAATTCCAGATCTTTCAAAAGTAAGCGAATGATATAAAGGAGCCTTCCTGGGGGATCTCGTATATATACATTCTTAAAGCGAGAGACGGTTCATACCAATGAGTTCTCCCCAAGGGATCTCAAACTTATGAAGTCGTGAAGCTTTCATATACTTCCTAATTTAATTTGGTGAAGTTCGATAGTTGACTAATAGACTATCTAGTTTTAAAACGATCATATATGAAAACTAGGTCTCATATACTTATCACGTTTCCCACCTTCTCAACTTACTTATCGCTCAGTCAAGAGTGAAGCCGGTAGGTTAGAACATTGTTACTTTAAAACTATTCTCGAACATCATTCTGAACTCTCATAGATAGAACAAGTCTACTTTGTCGGTTTTTAGTGCTAAGTATAGGATTAAATACTTTGCATAAACAAGTTAATGAACAAAGCATGATAGTTACTTTAGTGACTCCTAATCCCATGTTTAAAAGTTTGTTTATAATTTAAAAGCCTTTTAAAAATGATATCTATATACTAGTTTATTTATAAAGCTAAAATACTTAATAAAATTCTAAAACAATTTAAAAGACAAAATGTTACATAAACCTTTTTCAACTTTAATAAGATATTTACTAATTTTCTAAAGCTATATATGTAAACTTTTAAAATACTTATAAATATTTTTTAAATATCCATTTAAAATATTACTTAAAAATAACTATTTTATAATTTATTTAAAAACTTCCAAAAAGCATGTTTTACATCTACTAAGCCTTCTTACTTCAATAATTCATAATTAATTATTAAAATATATTTAAACTTAAAATCACTTTTAAAATACTCTAATATATGCTATTAAACATCCCTAAAAATATCCCACAAAAATAATTAACTTAATTATTATTTAAACTCACTTTAAATCACAAAAAATGTTAAAAATAACACTACACAACCATTATTATAAAAACAACACAGAAATGCTATCGTAGGTCAAAGACATCATTTATAAATATTGTAAATGCTATTGGACAGAGAATACTAGGAAAACTGCAAATGTTTGACCCGTTTTCACAACTCAGACAATGGTTTTAAGATTTGGTTTTTTTATAATAAGTAGTATACTTAGACAACATGAAAACCATGTAAAGAAACCCCTAAGGAAATCTTTTAAAATCATATTAAAAATTGCCGGAGGCAAAGCAATTTCTTTTTTTTGAGAAAAATGTGTGATCCTCTTCGAATAGAGGAGAGCACACATGCGAATATATATATATATATAAATCACTAATATAGAGTGCTTCCAACATGCCTGGCAGGTAACAAAAACCCAATACATATATATCAAATCTCAGGTACTCCTAAGATGAGTTCCGGCAAGGCCACCACCCATCACACCCCGATATCGAGCTTCGGCATGGCCACCGCCCGATATTAAGGTGTTAGAAGTACCTATCTAAAAAAACTAGAGGAAAAACGAAAAAAAACTACTGGTTGACGTCCCAGACTAATGAGGAAGCTCCAACCAACTGAATCAAGAGAGGTGAATAAGCATTTTCTCTGAAGGGATCTGCTAAAAAGAGAATAGCAGAATCCTAAATCTAAGGAGAAACTGCTAGTAGTCCTGGATGAAAAACTCTGCTCTCGTGACCTCTCTACCATCTGGTGTCCAGAAATCTGAAGATATGAAAACCTGCAAAGTGAACCTGATATCATATCTCCCATACCTGTAACTGGAAAATGACTAAAGAAAAAATTAGAATGATACATATATATGTATATTTATACAATAAATATACATATATATATATATATATATTAATAAGGAAGGAAATAAAAACCTAAATAAGACTAACTAGACAAAAACAGAATAAATAAAAAACCTAAAAGCCAATACCAAACAGAGACTAGTACTAATATTGAGACAGATCTATCTTATGAACCTTTAATCATAAGTAAGTTATGATTAGAAGTGAAGTCATCATCTAAATTAGAGAAAAAATTAATAATACTATTATTAATGTTAAAAAAATTATTGTTGTGTTTAAATAAATTAATATTATGATTAACCTTATTAAGATACCTTTTGAAAAGGATATTTTTAGCTAATTTATATTTGGGGTTAGAGATCCAATTATAACAAAATGAAGGAATTGTAAAAATCAATTTGTTAAAATGACAATTATTATTATTGAATTTTTTTTTATTTCTTTCAAACCAAATAAACCAACTAATAATAATGAATAAAGTGTCTAGTAAAAATCTAATATTCTTTTTGAACTTGAATCTATAATTATTCCAGTAAAATTCACAATCCGAAATTTTAGTTGTTATATTAAAGTTAAAAGTTTTAAGAGTGTTAATTAGAATGTAATTAGAATCCATACAATTATAGTATATATGATTAATGTCCTCAAGATACAGATTACAAAAATAACATTTATTATCATTTTGAATATTTTTTCTCTTTAAAAATTCGATTGTATTAAGTTTTCCATGAAGAATTTACCACATGTGAATTTTGGATTTGGGAGGAGCATTAGATTTCCACATATATTTAAATGAGTTATTTATTGTACCTGAAAAATTAATGAATCTGTAGAAAGAATTAGAAGTATATTTCTTACTTTTATCCCAATCCCAACTAATAAAATCATTATCATTATCAATATTATAAAGATTTAATCTGGCATAAAGTAAAGAAAGTTGCCTAAAAGTTGAATCAACTAAAATTCTGTTAAAACTGAAATTCCATGGAGGATCATTTTCTGGAGAATAAACTTCAATGATTAAAGCATACTTAAAGTTACAAATTTCATACAGATCCTTAAATTCTATCTTAAGAGGCAAGATCGAAATCCAACGGTCATGCCAAAATGAAGTATTATTACCAGAGTGAACAATTGTATTTATTCCTAAATTAAATATCTCATTACATTTTAAAATGTTTTTCCAAAAGTTAGATATATTTTGAGTGGCTGGAGAAGAAATTTGAAATAAATTGCACTACAACAAAAAGTGTCTTTTATAGCGGCATATAGCCGCTATTAATAACAATCATAGCGGTTTGATAAGCGCTGTATATCGACATGTTATAAAAAACTGTTGAATATTTATAACACAAAATATGCCGCTATGGTTGACCTTAGTTTTATAACGCAAATTCGCCGCTATGGTACGTTAATTCAATAGCTCATTATAGCCGCTATAATACAGCTAAATCTCAACGGAACTGAAAATCTTTATAACACCATTTTACCGCTATAAAATATTTATTCAATAGCTCATTATAGCCGCTATAATACAGCTAAATCTCAACGGAATTGGAAATCTTTATTGACAAATCATATATCTGCTTACATTTTCAGAGGAAACATTAATTCAGATAAATGTTGCTCAAAATCACAATCTCAAATATGATGAACATGACAATACATTATCCAAAAAATTCATTAACATAATAAGGTTATAAAAGGCCGTCACAAATGTCCAACCATTAAAAGAATAGGGTCAAGAATAAACCATCTTTTTAATATTTTACAAGAGCTTATGTAACCCCCTACAAACAAGGAATAGTGAGCATCTGCAAATTTTATTGCTTTCATCTGAAGCACCATCTCTGAGTTGCTGAAGTAGCAGAATTCAAGAAAAGGGCATATTCGACCTATCTTGTTCCACACGCTTTGATGATAACCGGCAGTTGGTGGTACATGGTACATAAGCTTCAGCAACTGAATAACATTTACAGGAAAGATGAATATTAGATTGTTGGTTTGATTTGATATTTTACTCGAGTCAAACAAGAAAATACAAACTAAGTATTGATTTGTAAAAACTTGTGATAAAAACTTACTGCGATTATGTCAACTTCTCCATCTCCAATTTTAGAAATGCGATTCTCTGTGCAAATCAATTTGGAAATGCAAATCGATGGGACTACCCGCAATTGAGGAATCCTGTGAGTTGCAAATTTGAACCAGAAATTAAAAAAAAATCAAAAAAATCAATACTGCTGATAGAGGAATTAGGCGATATAGAATTTTGAAAGTGCCACCTGAGAAGATTTTAGTTCTTGCTTTTATACTTACGTTATAGATTACAGAATGCATCATGCTATTTTTTAGGTGCTTGGATAGCACCAGTACGTAGAAATATAAGAAGCAAAAGATAAATTGATGCTATCTGCAATTACCTGACGACCGACCGGTTGCAACCCATGCATGTGGCGTGTGCAAGATGTGTAAAAAAATTAAATTTGATGTTCATATATATTTAGTATCTGACATTACTAGGCTAAGGCAACACATAAGTGTACGCACTTCATGTTGATGTGCAGTTTGCATTTTATGACTTTAAGACTTCAATATTTTTAGGAGATAGTTTAAGAGCAATGCACTCTTTGTTTGCAAAGGTGACAGCTACAAATTTCATGCTACAAAGTTAATACATGTAAGGTTGTAGCGGTAACTGGGCAACGGTGAAAACAAAATCATAGTTGGAGTGATGAGGGATGCTTACGCTATCATCCAGGAATTGCATGTTAACTGCGTAAGTTTCGTTTGTGTTTTGGCTAACCAATGACCAAAGTCGTCCCACCCTAACTCTGATTGTCGACCAGTTTGCACCGTAAACCAAGTTGGACAGCGTGTGTGTTGTATGATTCATTGTACATGTTTCATCAAGAGGACAGTGGGTGTAGTAATGGAATAGTACGGAAGAAGAATTATGGGATATGGTGGCGGAGTAAGAAAAGCTGTTCAGTGAAAAGCAGTTAAAATCAGTACGGGATTTGTGGGAAGGCGAAGTCGGGCAGTATTTTTTATTTTTTAAAATTGTTGAAATGGAATATGGGCTGTTGTTGTATATATGGGTAAAGGTGGGCAGTTACAGTGCATAACTGAATGCAGTTACATAACTGTATGGGTAGTCTGTTCTTTCTGCCAACTTGTTTTGAGCAGCAGCAGTTATAAAACAGGTGAATCAATTTAACGGAATGAATTATAGTGTGAACGGTTGTTGTGTAGATATGAAGGGTATGTAGTTTACCTCGGGTTGATTACCTTAGGTGGTTGATCACTGCTACAGTCCAGTGGAACCAAAATGCAGTACAGCTGGTAGTTAGTCTTGGTGGATTCGGAAAGTTGGTTCACTGCTTGTTTACTGCCGCGAACTGTAACGGTATGCCGTATATGGAGACAGGGCAGTAGTCCAGGACTGCTGTCATCATTTATGTTAAAAACTGCATCATGAACCTCATCCATAGTAATTTTCTTAGCTAGCATGTGATTACCTGATTCAGAAATGATCATTTTAGGAACAATACTTGGAAAGTCACAAATTTTATTCTGAGAATTATAAAGGTAAATTACAATTCAATGTACAAGCAAACACATTTTCCTACTGGTGTTTCTACATAAACGAGTACATGTCCCTTAAACCAACACTAAATAGAGAACACAATATATGTCCACATCACAAACACCGCACATTACAAAAGTTAATAACCCACTTCTCCTACATCCAGTAATTTTTAGTAGGATAACATCCGGTCTCTAGTGTTATCTACACAATATATTGCCTAACCCTGTGAATTGGCATGTGTGCATTGGATTGTTGAAGATTTGGTAAAAGCGCATATTTCTTGACCGCTTTCTCAAGTACATGTGTTGAAATTCTTGTAAGCCCGTTGTTGGTTGAATTTAATGTCATCCCATATGCACAATAGAATAGTTCTTTTTATCTTTGAATTATCGGGTTTACATTGGAGAATTATTCGCCTGGATTTCGTTTATGAAATCCATGTGTAGAAGTTTTACTTTATTTTGGATATTTTCAGTTTTATGATTACTTTTATGCTTCTCTTACGGCATCTTAGACATGAATCGCAAATTTCTTTGGGTGTCAGGTCCCATTTCTGACATACATGTAAGAAAAATTTCTATAACAGAGACTATATATATCAAATCCTTATTTTCCCTTAGACATTAATCACAAATTAACTCACGCTTTTCTAATAAAAAAGCAAATCAATTTATATATTTTAAAGAAAAGAAAAATAAAATATTGAATTTCTTTATTACTTAAAAGTAGATATAATCGCTATTTTAGTATATTTTTGGTTCAAGTTAACATGAACCTTCTATTTCTAAAAAATATAGATCGAATTTATTTATCTATTGCGATATGGACTTTTTACAATGACATTCAAAACAGTGACTTGTAACATTTTGATTTTCCCACTTTTTCCTTTTTTTGATTTTTTGACTTTTTATGTTCGTGGTTAGTAATTGCTGTCGTTCAAATTAGGCGGTTGAAAAAAATTTGTACATGAAAATGCACGAGACTGGATGTAGGAGAAATCCGAAGCAAATTATAAATCTCTAGTGTTATCTACACAATATATTGCCTAACCCTGTGAATTGGCAGTGGTGGCGGTAACCAACAGATTAAGTTCACTGATGGAGAAGCGGACACCAACAATGGTAACAATGAGATTTACGTGGACAACAACGATGAGTTGAGAAGTATAGCCGCTGCTGGTTTCTTGCATGCGGGTGCTTCCACGTTGCCCGCTGACTGTGACACTGATGTTAGCAAGATCGTTGTGGCGAACGCCAAAAAGCCTGTCGATACTTTTGGTCAGAGAACTTCTATTTACCGAGGAGTCACTAGGTATATATACTATTACTAAGTTATGCAAACTGATAACGTTTTTGTATTATTCATAATTTTTCCATGTAAAATTTAAAAGAAATAAAATGATTTTTTTTCCGTTTATTGATGGAAAATTGGGATGCAAGCATAGATGGACTGGAAGGTATGAGGCTCATCTTTGGAACAGTAATTTTAGGCACGAAGGGCAGATTGCAAAGGAAGACAAGGTATATATTGTTACCATAGCTATATATCTTTGCTACTTAAAATTTTAAATCAAATCCCATTTTTATATGACTAGCAAGGGCAGAGTGGCAATCATGGTTGATCATCCTACAGCTTATCTAGATGAACAACATCGAATGATACAAATTAAATACATTTATTCACGTATTCAGGTATCTAACTATGAAAAAGAACATGAAGAGATGAAGAACATCATCAACTTGGTCGATGGCAAGCAAGAATTGGAAGAGTAGCTGGCAATACATATCTCTATCTTGGAACATTCAGTATCGGGAAATTTAGACAACATAAGTCAGGTAATATACATGCTTAACTGAAATGCTCCTTCCTTGTATTTGTCAGGACAAAAATATTAATTGAATTGAACCGTTAAGGTTGAATGGCAATGTATTTATATCAGCAGCCCCAGATGCAGTTGGGCAACTTGTTGGTCCATATGCAAAATTAATGGGTTGTCACATTGCTGGAAGTGCTGGCTCTACTAAAAACGTACACACACCTTTAAATTTCTAAAATCAGGGAGTGACTTGATAACTGTCAGTAATGCACGAGACTGGATGTAGGAGAAATCCGAAGCAAATTATAAATCAGCGAGTCACAAAATTACTATGTAGTAATGTTTAGTAGGATAACATAGTTGGTACATAACTATCAGTGGTTGAGAACATAAACTTACAGGTGTGTACACCTATGCAGTTGTATAACAAACTTTATGACTTCGAATATCATTATCTACAAATCTATATGCATGTTCTATGTGATATCCTGTCACCTTAGATCCACATAGTACTCCGTTAAACCGTTGTGCTTGTCTTTGTAGTTATAGTTAAACCCCCGTTAAATCCTAGTTAAATCTTATTAAAACGTTAATGCTCTTCAAACACTACGTTTTACAACGGATGCCTGTCAACGGATGCTTTCAGATGTCTAGCCACGAAGGGACTGCTTTTTTTCTCCATGTCGCTTCTAAAATCTAAATCTTTACCATGGAGTTCGACAGTCGTTTTGAATTCTCCTATGTATTTTGATTATAATTCAGAAAGATAACAATTAATCAACTAAAACTTTTTTTTAACAGGTTCTTGTAAAAAATTGGGACCCCAAGTGCTATCTCTTTCTTGCATATACACTGAGTATTGAGAAAGAGAGTGAATTACCAGTAATATTATGATCCCCATAACATGGCATTACTTTATATCTTGGTAGCATCCAGTTATTCCTATGGCAAATATCATCCAGTTCCTGAGTACGCAGAACAATTTTATCAATTTATTAAGCTTTAGCAACTATTTGCTTCCTCTTTGAACAAGTTCAGATCCTTCAGCTCTTTGTTTATAATTTCCTATTATTATTTTCTCTAGGGAAAATATTGGTTACCTCATGATAACACATATTTTCACCCTTTCTTAAAAACTACATAAAAAAATGGCAGGTTGTCTTTTTAAATTTTTTTCTCTTTCTTTCAAAAGTCAGTAATTGATGTCCGGAGGTATGAAAGGCCTCAAGGTATCGATGTTCCAACATAGGAAATTTCAAATGCAGATATTCATATAGATCAAATTTTAGTATTATAATTCCTATGAGTCATATCTTCAAGCATAGCATATCCAAAGCAAATTAGGTGTTATTAACCCCATCAATCACTCGTATGGAAAGAAGCTAAATCGAGTCAAATGGAATACAGGAGCATGGTTTAAGCTCACAAAGGGGAATGATACATGATCATGATGATTTATTTCATTTATAATGTGCATGTAATAAATGAATTTCTTGAACTACATATACATCACTTGCCTGACAATAATTTCTTGAACTGAGAACTGCCTCAGGTACCTTCCTCCTTTTAATACTTAAAGAAGCGTTCCTATCTTCTGAAGAAGAATCCAAATTGTTTTGCATTTGTTTAGAGCAAAGACTGGCACCGCCTACCACTGTTTCAAACACTGAAGTTCCACTATTCTCCCTTTCTGAAAAGAAATAAGGCAATGATAATTTGATTTCATAAACATATTATTTGGCAAACCAATACTTAGCGATTTCATAAACCATATTATTTGAAATTTTAAACTAAAACAAATATATAAAACACTAACCTAATGCGATTTCAAATTCTTGAATTGGCAAATAAATAATGAAAGGTTCAGAACGAAGGAGTCCAGGAGACTGCCTGAACCTTTGCCTGCTTTCATGCTTTGTAAAATATCTATTTCGTTGTTGCCAAATCTTTGCCATGCCATCGAACCCGCCTTTCGCTCATGACTTCATGGATGCAAATCATGGGATGTGATGCCTAATTTTTTCACGTAGGGGTTTTCTCTACTAACATTGTAAGCACGATCTGGTGCCCTAACTATTTTACGTCCCAAAGCATTTGCTTCTTATGAGGAGTTAAGGGCAGAGGCGGTGAAAAGGGAGGACATTTTTTGTGAGGATTTGGGGTAACAAATTCATGAAGAGGAAAGAGAAAAACTATTAGAAGAAGCAGCGGTCATAAAAATAATTTGGAGATGAAATAGAGTAGAACGTGGATTAGGGCTTTCTTCGTTTTGGGAGGGAAACGAAAAGTGTTAAGCGAGGGAAACGAAATGGTTAAGTGTTTTTGGAGGCAGTCAAAAATTTTGGGACCAGCGTTACATAGCTACAGTACAAATTAAACAAGTATAAAACAAATCAAAAGGCTAAATAATAACGCTTAGAATAAATGCGCTATTAAATTGCGTTATCAATAACATATTTTCTTGTAGTGTTGCTGATGCAGCCCAGAAAGATGAAGCTGTAGGTCGTGTACGACTTAACATGTTGGTAAATCGGATACGACCTAAGGAGGAGAGTAACGAGCTAAGATTTTGTGAAGAATTGTGAAAAGTTGAAGTTTTAGGTCACGGCCGACCTAACGAAGCCTTTAAGTCGCTCCAACGACTTAGTGAAGATCGACAATGACCTAGTGGAAAGGCGCGAGTTAACGAGCTAGAGGAAAAAGCGCTCGAACGACCTAACGAGTTACGACTTACATTAGGTCGCAAAGAAGTGATATGACCTAAGTTAGGTCGTATGGACGACCTACGACCTAAGATAAGTCGCTCTGAAATTCAGAATGAAGAATGCCTCGACCTACGACCTAAGTTAGGTCGCGTACGACCTACAACCTAAGTTAGGTCGTGCGAAACTTTAGGTCGTCGATTGCTACAGTTCGCCACCGCTTGGATTCTTAGAAGATACTGCCTTGTTTTAGGTCGTTTCCGACCTATGTGTTGTAAAGCGTTGTGTTGTATTTGCTTATGTTGTACTGTTTTAGGTCGTGATGTTTTTAAGTCGTGATATTTTAAGTAGTGATGTTTTTAAGTCATGATTTTTTAAGTCGTGACATTTTAAGTCGTGATGTTTTTAAGTCGTGATGTTTTTAAGTCGAGATGTTTTAGGTCGTGTACTTTTTAGGTCGTGATGTGGTAAGTCGGGTCCGACCTAAGTGTTGTACAGTTTTATGTGGTGTGTGTTGTAACTTCTATAAATAGGCCAGTGGTGCCATTTGTAATAGTTTAGTTGATTGGAAATAAAAACTTTGTTTTGTTAGCTTTGTGCTTTCACCAAATTGGTAGTTGAGTGTAATCTCCTATCTCCACCCTCGACATTCGAGTGCGCTCGAATCTTCGATCGTTGAAGCCAATTCGCGGAATCAAGTGCGCTTGATCAACGCTCGAAGAATTGTAGATCTCTCTTCACGGTATCGTGCGCGATCAACGTGTCAGAGATAGCTAGAGTTCGGTATCTTCGGATCAACGAATTTGGGCATTTCAGTATTTCTCAATCCACCGATTGCTACTTTCATCGATCTACCTTGTTTTGTTTAATCCGCTGCGTCAGTTTGGTATCAGAGCTTGTTTTAGCCAATCATAGCTAAATCGAGTCTTGGAGCCGAGAATTTCGAAGTTGAAGAGTTAGGCGAGCTTGAAGTGTAGAGCCGAGCTAAGTAGAAGTGTTGGAGATTGAAAGTTGCATTATTTGGAGAAGTTGTGTTCATCGTGTTCATCATATTTTCGCAACAAAGTGGGAGATTTCGATCCATATCACTTTGGATCAAAGTTCGAAAGGTGTTTGAATTTTGAAGTGTTGAAGAGTTTCGGCCGAGCTAAGCAAGAGAAGGCCGCGTACATCATTTGGTATCATTTTGAAAGTCAAAGCCGAGAATTGAAGAGTTTGTAAAATTTCAAATCATGCCGCCGAGAAGAGCTAATCGTCACCAAAACGTAGAAGCTTTGTATAGAAGAGAAGAAGCTAATGAAATGGAGCAAAGAATTAATGAAAACTTTAGTGAGAAACTTAATGAAGGAATTGGACGATTAGAGAAGATGATGTTAGAGATGAATCAAAATCAGAGAAGGGTTTCACCTGAATCTAATCATGGAAGGAGTAGAGTTTCACCACATTCCAATCGAGAGAGAAGTATTGATAATGATCATAGAAGTGTGAGTCGAGACAGTTATAGAAATGTTGATGATCGGGAACATGATCGGAGGAATACTGGTAGAAGGGATGTTGGAGGAAGAAACGATGGTAGTAGAGATGTTGGTGGTCAGGATCGACGTCGATATACATCTGATTTTGAAGAGGAGTTTGATGGAGGTAGTGTCCACGGACGAGGTCAAGGAAGAAATCATTCGGAATATGATCACAAGTGGGAATCTGGTATGAAGACTGAAATTCCAGAATTCAAAGGTGGTATGCAAGCTGAGGAGTTTTTGGATTGGTTGTCTAATGTGGAGGAGATTTTTGACTTCAAGGAAGTTCCGGAACATCGTAGAGTGAAGTTGGTTGCTACAAGGTTGAGGGGTAGAGCTTTGGCATGGTGGCAGCAAACCAAACTTACACATGAACGGATGGGGAAGTCAAGGGTTGAATCATGGGAAAAGATGATGAAAATGATGAAAGCCACATTCTTACCTTATAATTATCAATCGCTTATGTATCAGAGGCTGCAAAACTTGAGGCAAGGAACGAAATCTGTTAATGACTATGCTGATGAATTCTATCAACTGATTGCAAGAAACGATATCATGGAGATAGAGGAACAATTAACAGCTAGATTTGTTGGAGGATTGTGTATGCAGATTCAAGACATGGTAAATATGTTTGATCTCAGATCTGTAGCGGAAGCACACCAGAAAGCGTTGGCTTGGGAGAAATAGGGACGACGAGGTGGTGGTGTGTTTATTAATTCCAACAATCAAGTGAAGGGTGTTAGTGGAAGTTCTAATGTTTCAAAAGTTGTTGCAAAACCAGTTGTGAATGAGGTTGGGAAGACGAAGGTCAATAATGGTTTCAAGTGTTATAATTGCCAAGAAATGGGCCACAAGAGTAATGAATGTCCAAAGCCGAAGAAGAGAGCTATGATAGCGGAGGTTGAGGATGAGGATGAGGATGCTGAAGGTTCCAATTCACCGCCTGATGAGGAGGAAGAAGAAGTGTCGGGAGACGAAGGTTGTAATCTGATGATGAGGAGGTCTTGTTTGACACCAAAGCAAGAGGAGGATTGTAGTTGGTTGAGGAGCAATATTTTTCAGTCGACATGTACTATTCTGGGGAAAGTTTGCAAATTTGTTATTGATGCTGGAAGCTGTGATAATATAATTTCTTCAGAAGCTGTGAGGAAGTTGGCATTGAAGACTGAGAAACACCCAAAACCGTACAAGTTGGCTTGGTTGAGAAAAGGCGAGGAAGTAAAGGTTGGACGAAGGGCTTGTGTGAATTTTTCAATTGGAAAGAAATACAAGGATGAAATCTGGTGCGATGTGGTAGATATGGATGTCTGTCATTTGTTGCTGGGGAGACCGTGGCAGTATGATAGGGCGGTGCAACATGACGGTCGTACCAACAGTTATAGCTTTATGTTTGAAGGCACAAAGATTACTCTAGTTCCAAAGAAGCGTCAACAAGAAGAAAACAAACTGGAAGAGATTGAAGAGCTGAAAACTTTATTATCTTTGAAGGAGTTTGTTAAAGAAGTTGAAGAGGAGCCAGAAGTGTTTTTGTTGATTGGACGAGAGAGCAGTGAAGTGGTTGAGATACCAGAAGAAGTTAAACCAGTGCTTGAAGAATTTAATGATGTATTTCCGGAAGAGCTGCCAACGAAGTTACCACCGTTGAGGGATATACAACACCAGATAGATCTTGTTCCAGGTGCTGTGTTGCCACATAAACCACACTATAGAATGAGTCTGAAAGAACATGAAGAGTTGCGTAGGCAGGTAGAGGAATTGCTTGAACAGGGGCGAATACAGGAGAGTTTGACTCCGTGTGCTGTACCAGCATTACTCGTACCGAAGAAGGATGGTTCATGGAGAATTTGTACGGATAGCAGGGCACTGAATAAGATAACTGTCAGATATAGATTTCCGATGCCGAGGCTTGATGATCTGTTAGATCAAATTAGCGGGTCTGTGATCTTTTCGAAGATTGATCTTAAAAGTGGTTATCATCAAATTCGAATTAGACCAGGAGACGAGCGGAAGACGTCATTCAAGACGAGGGAAGGATTGTATGAATGGCTGGTGATGTCGTTTGGTCTATCGAATGCACCGAGTACATTCATGAGGGTGATGAACCAAATTTTCAGACCATATATTGGGAAATTTGTGGTGGTTTACTTTGATGATATTCTGATCTACAGTGCTAGTACAGAGGAGCATGTTCAGCATTTGAAGAAAATGTTAATTATCCTTCGTGAAGAACAATTCTACGCTGCTACGAAGAAGTGTGTTTTTATGGCGAGGAGTGTTTTATTTCTGGGGTATGTTGTATCGAAGGAAGGAATACAGGTAGACCAAAGTAAAGTTGAAGCTATCAGAGATTGGCCGCAACCCAAGACGATAACAGAGGTTCGGAGTTTTCACAGGTTGGCTTCTTTTTATCGAAGGTTTATCCCACACTTTAGTAGTGTGATGGCGCCTGTGACTGATTGTATGAAGGGTAAACAGTTTGCATGGACGGAGGAAGCAGGGGTTGCTTTTGAGGGAATCAAAGAACTCTTGACGTCAGCACCAATTCTAGTGCTACCAGATTTTCAGCTAGTGTTTGAACTACATACTGATGCATCCAAGGTTGGGATTGGAGGAGTGTTGAGTCAGAGGGGACGTCCGATTGCATATTTCAGTGAGAAGTTATCAGGAGCGAAGATGAGATATAGTACGTATGATGTGGAATTCTATGCTGTTGTACAAGCCATTAAACATTGGAAACATTATCTATTTCAAAAAGAGTTTGTTCTTTACACTGATCATGAGGCGTTGAAGCATTTACAAGGGCAAGACAAGATTTCAGCGAGACATGCATTGTGGATTGCGTACCTTTAACAGTTTACATTTGTGGTGAAACATAAATCTGGAGTTACAAACCGTGTGGCATATGCGTTGAGCCGAAGGAATCATTTGTTGACTACAATGAAAGTTGAGGTGACAGGGTTTGATGTGTTGTCAGAATTATTTGTCGATGATCCTTACTTTGCAAAGTTTGTTGATAAAGTCAAGGAGGGAGAGACGGACGAGTTTATGATGGTAGATGGTTTTCTGTTCAAAGGAAATCGATTGTGCATACCTGATTGTAGTTTGAGAATGAAGATTGTGAAGGAGCTACATGAAGAAGGCCGCGTGGGTAGAGACCGTACGCTACAGCTGATTTCTCAATCTTATTTTTGGCCATCAATGAGGAAAGAAGTGGGAAGATTTGTGGAACGATGTCATATATGTCAAGTGTCGAAAGGAACTGCGACCAATGCCGGATTATATATGTCGTTACCTGTACCAAATAAGCCTTGGGTTGATGTGAGTATGGATTTTGTTCTGGGGTTACCGCGAACTCAAAGGGGAAACGATTCCATTTATGTGGTGGTTGACCGATTTTCCAAAATGGCACATTTTATTGCTTGTAAGAAAACGGCGGATGATGTTCATGTTGCTCAGTTATTTTTCAAAGAAATCTATCGACTTCATGGATTGCCAGAATCTATTGTGTCGGATAGGGATACTCATTTTCTGAGTCATTTTTGGCTAAGTTTGTGGAAGATGGTCGGAACGAAGCTGAATTTTAGTAGCGCTTACCATCCACAAACTGATGGACAAACGGAGGTGGTTAACAGATCGCTGGGGAATTTATTGCGATGTCTAGTGAAAGTTAATCTGAAGAGTTGGGACATGAAGTTATGCCAGGCAGAGTTTGCACATAATCATGCGGTAAATCGTAGCACAGGTTTCAGTCCATTCCAGGTCGTGTATTCAAACTTGCCAAAAGGACCGTTGGACTTAACGGTAGTACCACAACCGAATGGGACGGTTAAACGAGCTGTTGATTTTGTTGATGGATTGACTGAATGTCATAAAATCGTTCAGGAACGATTGAAGAAAGCAAATGAAAAGTATAAACGAACTGCAGATTTGAAGCGAAGAAGCGTTGAATTTAATGAAGGAGATTTAGTCTATGCTGTGCTAACAAAAGATCGATTTCCAGTAGGCACTTACAACAAGTTGAAAGCCAGAAAGATTGGTCCTGTGAAGATTGTGAAACGGATCAATGAAAATGCTTATAGATTGAAGCTGCCGGAAGATGTATACACTTCTGATGCTTTCAATGTTAAACATCTTATACCATATCATGGGGATGAGTTTGTTGTGGAAGAAGAGGGTGCAAATTCGGGGACGAATTTTTCTCAACCTGGGGAGGATGATGCAGCCCAGAAAGATGAGCTGTAGGTCGTGTACGACTTAACATGTTGGTAAATCGGATACGACCTAAGGAGGAGAGTAACGAGCTAAGATTTTGTGAAGAATTGTGGAAAGTTGAAGTTTTAGGTCGCGGCCGACCTAACGAAGCCTTTAAGTCGCTCCAACGACTTAGTGAAGATCGACAACAACCTAGTGGAAAGGCGCGAGTTAACGAGCTAGAGGAAAAAGCGCTCGAACGACCTAACGAGTTATGACTTACATTAGGTCGCAAAGAAGTGATACGACCTAAGTTAGGTCGTATGGACGACCTACGACCTAAGATAAGTCGCTCTGAAATTCAGAATGAAGAATGCCTCGACCTACGACCTAAGTTAGGTCGCGTACGACCTACGACCTAAGTTAGGTCGCGCAAAACTTTAGGTCGTCGATTGCTACAGTTCGCCACCGCCTGGATTCTTAGAAGATACTGCCTTGTTTTAGGTCGTTTCCGACCTATGTGTTGTAAAGCGTTGTGTTGTATTTGCTTATGTTGTACTGTTTTAGGTCGTGATGTTTTTAAGTCGTGATATTTTAAGTCGTGATGTTTTTAAGTCGTGATTTTTTAAGTCGTGATATTTTAAGTCGTGATGTTTTCAAGTCGTGATGTTTTTAAGTCGAGATGTTTTAGGTCGTGTACTTTTTAGGTCGTGATGTGGTAAGTCGGGTCCGACCTAAGTGTTGTACAGTTTTATGTGGTGTGTGTTGTAACTTCTATAAATAGGCCAGTGGTGCCATTTGTAATAGTTTAGTTGATTGGAAATAAAAACTTTGTTTTGTTAGCTTTGTGCTTTCACCAAATTGGTAGTTGAGTGTAATCTCCTATCTCCACCCTTGACATTCGAGTGCGCTCGAATCTTCGATCGTTGAAGCCAATTCGCGGAATCAAGTGCGCTTGATCAACGCTCGAAGAATTGTAGATCTCTCTTCACGGTATCGTGCGCGATCAACGTGTCAGAGATAGCTAGAATTCGGTATCTTCGGATCAACGAATTTGGGCATTTCAGTATTTCTCAATCCACCGATTGCTACTTTCATCGATCTACCTTGTTTTGTTTAATCCGCTGCGTCAGTTGCTATTTCCATTATAGTAATATTTAGAGATGATCTCTTTCCAAATTGCATTATCATTTATATCATTGAACTTCCAAAGCCATTTACCTAACAGAGACAAATTCATATTACGCAAATTAATAACACCTAATCCACCTTCCTTTTTAGCCTTATAGACGGTTTCCCAATTTACAAGACATTTAATATTATTATTAGAATTTTCTCCACTCCATAAGAAATCTCTTCTAATCCTATCAATTTTTATCAATTACCCAATTCGAGAACAAATGCAAGGACATCCAATAAATCGGAAGAACTGATAAAACCGAATTAATTAAAACTAGTCTACCTGCTCTAGAAAGAGATCTCCCATTCTAGTTAGAAATCTTATTTTTGATTTTATCAATGATAATAATCCAGTCGTCATGTTTGAGTTTGGTGGGTCTAATCACAAAGCCAAGGTAGTCAAAAGGAACAATTTCAATGCTTATATAGCAACTATTTTAGTTATAACTTTTCAAACTTTGTTTAACCAGTTAGAAATGATTTAAACTTTGATATTTTTATAGCAAGAGGTAAACACAGAGTACGTATTAAAACAACAAAGAAACCCCTAAGGATGTCTCTCAAAATCACAATAAAAATTGTCGAACACAAGGAGATTTAAAAGTGCTTCTATAGCGACTATTCGCTATAGAAACCATTCCATATTCAAGTCCAAACCAAACACCATTCAATCAACCATATATACATAATTTCAATGCCACATCACATTTTATAAAAGGTCATAGAAGTGATGATATGCCATAAATGCTTGTCATTTGCTTTCAAAAGCAAGTAAATTCTAAATATACCATGTTAGTTAGTTAATAACTTTACAAATTATTCAAGTAATATTATACAACTTCATGGCAATCAAATGGTGAGTTAACTCACTATTTTACAAGTCCACAGTCAAGCACAAGCCTCCACCTCAATACCAATTTCTACCTAAACGAAAGCAAGCTCCAAAGTTCAATCTTACCTCTTTATATACAGACCTATGCTAGAATTAACCTATATTGCTCATGGCCTAAGGGGGTGTGCTCCTTTCAAGTTCGAGTTGCTAAACCTTGGTTCTTTGTTGTGTTAGGACTATAGCTTGAGTCCAGTGAAGTTTCAATGTAATTTGAGATTATTTAAGTGTAAAGAGAAAAGGATGAAAAGAATTGTTTTTTTGTTTTGTGAATATGTAAATCCATTTTCTAAGCCTTAAGGAAGTTTAAATAGACTTCCAAGGTCACCTTCACATTCTACCTTCTATTTTTGATTAAGAAACCACCCCCCCCCCCCTAAAAACCCTATTGTGTTTGCTTTACGCCTCCATTTTGACCAAATACAAATATCCAAACACTATTCATCCAAAATATCCACCTTAATCCATTTTCTAATCTTTTTACTATGCATATTTAGTTAGCCATAACATAGAAATATTTTTGGTTTCTAATTATTTACACATTAATATATTCGGAAAGCACAACAAGTTCAAACAACTTTTACCAAGAAAAAAGCTGTTTATTGATAAAGCGATTTTCAATTAAATTTTCGATATTTCTTCGAACTATTTATTTCTGTAAACAAAATTTAAAAATAAATTTACCATCATTAGTTATTAATTAAAAAGAGTTTAATAAGGTTATTAAATCAATTTTATAACACTTAACCATATTTCAAATGTTTCGATATTTAGAAAGGAATAATTCAAAATTAAGGTTCGCGGCAGCTAACTGGTTAGTTGCGTATAAAGGCAAAATTAATTAATTTTAGTGCAGAAAGTTTCCTGCTTCCTTTAATGCAACTTTGCTGCTTTGCTTGAGTCCGGGAATTGCACTCCATTCCCGACCTCAGCTCAGTTAGCTCGTCAGCTTCATCTACTTTGCCAGGTGGACAAATAATGAACAAAGGAACATGTCAACAACCTAAGTTCTGCAAACAACTAAAATGCGAAGACCCAAAGCGCACATTGAAAAGCGTCAAACAACCTAAATTCTGCAAACAACTGCATGCTACGGAAGATTACAATTAATTTAATACAAACATCACTGAGCAGCACTTGTTTACATAAAAAACCTGTCCGACAATGCATTGAGTCATTCAAACGTGACAGAGACGTGATGTAACAAACTCAGAAGTTGTTTAACTAGAACCAACAATCAAGTTGCACTCTCAAACCAGCATCATAAAGCATGATTTGGATCAGTTATTCATCTCGGGTTCACCGATTATCAAGCAGAAAATTATAATTGTACCAAATACAAACACATTAGACTTGCTAAGACACCAGATTGTTTTAACAAGGATATATAAATTAAGCATAAAAAGATCTATGTAAACTTGCATCCATGTTGCAATTATCCCTTAATTAATAACTAGTAACATGCAAATTGCTAGCTGCTTGAGGGTTCAAGCAGACACGCCTGCTTCTTCAAGCAACTGCTTCACTTTTGTGATGTAGTCACCCATCGCTTCTTCCTTGCTCTTTGCTGTTCAAACTCAAATATGTTTTAATCAAATTATAATAAACCATTACGTACAAATTGCATATTTAGAAGAAGACGACAAGGACTACAACAATAATGCTATAAACTAACCTTCAACAGCCTTCCACGCATCCCACTTGGCCCTATCTTTCATGTGAAATATGCCTGGCCGAGCTGCATTTAGTGTATATCCAATAAGTTTTGTTGTCATGAAAAGTTACCAGGCAATCTTCAACTTCAATACGTAAGCCAACCAGCTTATGTTCACAATTACAAAAGATACTGGTTTTTGGCATTAATCTTAAAATAATTTTCAACTTTGCAATATCAACGGTTTTGATTACACTGATTTGAATTAAGAAAATCATTTATACCTGATTAACTATCAATAATGATATGAGGTAGAAAAATAGGAGCAAGCAAATATTGTGCAGAGTATAAGATTTAACAATTGAAAAATGATCTTTTACTTAAAACTTGGAACTTATATGGCAAAATATTTCAGGTATGACATATATCATGGTTTCAGTGTGACATTCAAAATCATGCAGTTCCCCTTGTCTTATCATTTCAAATTCAAATATAATATTTAGTTTATAAAGCCTTAAATGTCTTCAGACTAAACTAAATTAGTAACTGTATAAGAAACACACATTTTTCTAATCGCACATAAAATGCATGCAAATATTACACGATCATGTTGAACGAATGATGTGAATTATTTCAATAAAAAAATGATGACTATGAAATACACAATCATTTAACCTAGGCAGACAAAAACTGAAGATGAAACTGATACAACAAACACATAACATAGGTAGACAAAAATTAAGGACGAAAATGATAAAATAGATGGTTCCTACAATCAACCAAAGAGCTTAAAGCATCATACTTCTAACAAATAATATAAACTACAGCGAAATCATATGCATGCAAGTAACTAAACTAGCAAAAAACGATTGATTACTTACAGGTATCGACGGGTCCAACAGTTGCCTGCTTGTAAAGCCCATACAGAATTAGCAGGTTCTCGTTTGTAGGTACCTCTGGTAAAGTCCTAACTTTCTTAGCATGATCTTCAAATTCTTCCTGCATTTCATCCCGTTATTTAAGGGAAATTAGTCAAAGAAGTGTAAGGCTGTTTCCAAATTGTACAGCAATTTGTGTTCAAATTGCAATTCAAATATCTAAATCTACTGATTCTGCATGTAGGCACGAACTTAAAAAAAAAAAAAAAACCAAACTAAGAGATTCAGATCAGTTAAACGACTGATGAAATTACTTTTCTTCTATAATGCAAAAGTCCCTTAATTCATAGTGGCCACTTAACACTTACAGGTTGAAATTTATTTATGTAAATACGACTTAATTTCAAAGAAAACTTACAAACAAAAATAATAAGAAACAGACAACGCTAAAATCACTCCAGTACAACTTTTATTTCTCTGTTAAAGCAGAATCGCAGATCTACATTATTTTTCTGTATTTCAAAATAATCACAAATCCACTAAGAAACATGTCAAGAATCACAGTTAACTACTATGAAGCCGCAGATCAGCAAACGAATAAAAATCGACAGAATTAGGCTAAATTAAGCATTTTACACATAACGTTGCAATCAAAAAATTAAAAATCAATTATACAAAGTTCTGATAAAGGAGTATCCTATAAAAGTAATAATAATTATTGCAGCCTATTTTGTAATTTAAAAAGTTGATTAATACCTCCAAACCCATTTCCTCAGTCTTTCAGCTTGATAAAACTTGCACCAGCTCACAGTTTCAGTAGCTAAGGAACTAATTTATAAGCAGACTTATAATATAAGGGTCTGGTTACAAATTAATTTACACGAATTGCCACTCCCTTATTCGTTATGGTCTACAAGCCCATATCTCACATGATTGAGGCCCACGGTATATTGAGTTAGCTTAGTTGATATGATCATTTATGGGTATCGGACCCTGCAAGGTTTAAATAAAAGGATAGAGCCAGCTGTTCGCAATCAATGTGATCGACGAATCGATGCACGTAGACATGTCGATGCCCTCAATATGCTAGATAATTCCGGACCTGTTTTTCTCACATTCTTGCAATAGTTCAATTTTAAAGGGAATGATTTTCGCACCTGACCCTTCCATATTTAGCTAGTGCTAAATTATTATATTTATCATCACTAAATTTAATTTAAACAAGGTTAATAAATTCTTATTTATCCATAAACCTAGATCCACCATTTAGGTGGAAATTTTATTTTACAGAAAATTAGGGGTCGTTTGGTTTATTTTGTATTTTATGTTTTGAGTTTTCAACATTAATTACAAAATATGAGAAGAATGAAGTTAGGTCGGAAGGGATGAACGGAAGATTGGAGGGGACCACGAAGTGGATGGAGGAGCAATGGAAGGATGAATTGTTGCTCGTGCTTCCGTTTTTTCTCAAAACACGAAAAATGAAAAAAAGTTGTTTTCTATTTTGTGTGTTAAATTCGTTTTCTAAAATGGTCATTTTTCATAATATACATGCGTTGTTCGTATTTTTGTATGGACGAAAACTCAAAACTAAAAACGGTAAACCAAACATAGTCTTAGTGTGCAGCCCAACTTTAAAGGCTTTTCTGGCGCCAAGGATGGACCATTGTTATTTTAGTTTCTAAAACAAAATTAATGCATTTTATAATGGATGGATCTAAATTGTGGCTCAATGGCAGAATCTCACTTTAACACCTAAATCTAATCTACTATTTTATCGCGGTTAACTTTTCAATCATGCATTCGTGCACAAACATTTTTTATTGAACTACAACCGTGTGAATTGTACTGATTTCATTTGGAACCACATTTGAAGGGTTAGCTGAGACAGCACTGCCGAATTCGATTAATGGAGAATTAGTAAAGGTACGGCCAAAGAAGGAGGAATGATCATGGAAAGTCAGAAAGTAGAAGGCATAATCGATGTCGAAAGAAAGGTCATGTAGCAAAAGATTGTAGAGTTGACCTCACTCAGATTAAGTGTTATCATTGCAACCAGCTGGGACACGTAAAAGGAAAATCCCGAGTTTACCAAGGGAAATCGGATTATTAAGGCTCATGCACTGGAAGCGGTCCTAGGTGCCAGTGTGCCACCATCTGCTCAGTACAAGTGAAAGCAGACTACAATTAAAGGTAAGCCATTAATTTTGAATTATGAAGTGTTATTGTTGATGGTTATGCTTTAAATCTCACATGATGCATAAGTCATTTAATAATGTTGTGTTATGATTGAAAATAAGTATATATTATATAGACTCCTTTTAGTGACATTATGTATTGAGAATTATGGGGTATGGGTTAAAATCTTGGAATGGGAATAAATAACTAATTATAAGATAATAATGGATGATAGTGGTATGATTTCAATAAGGAGTAAAGGATTGGACACGATTTTCGTTGTATATCGTCATCCCAATGGTCAGAAGATGACAGGTTGATGCTTATCTTTAATGAAGGAGTCCCATATATCTTCGTTGGAGATTTTAACCTCCCTCCTCGAATAATTAAACTTAGTAGGTCCATTGACATGTCTTTTTGACAAATGGTTATAGAATGATGATTGAGACTTTAATAGGAAGTTTCCGAGTTGACAAAGGAGAGATGATATTTTGGATTAAGTTAAGATAATTTAAATTATTTCGTTTAAAATATCACTTAGGGGAGACATTAGAATAATAATAGACGTTTGGTTAAGATACATACATGAATATGGTTGGACCAAAGAGATATTTGTTTGGTATTGAAAAATTTAAAGATATATTTTCTTTGTTTCGTCTACGATGCTCGGTGTCTACATCTTTTAGTTTTGTTCCTTTATAACCAATTTTCAAATTTTGGCTAGTATGGTTGTTATGGACTTTTACAATTTCTCGTAAACACTTTTTCAAAAATAGCCCTCAACATTATGAAGTTTAACAAATTTTCCTCCCCAGCTAGCATAGAATAATCTTATGGCAAGAGTATTGATTTGTTTGTTGTTAAAGACAAATTTTATCAAAGACGTGAAATTTTCTCTATCCATAAGAGCTCTTAAATTATAAGTGGGAAAATCGTCGACTTCATAGAAAAAACCATGGCAAAGCTTCGTATTATTTAAATTTTGTACCTTCCATTCTCTTCGGATCCGGGTAGAGCCATTCTTTCAATTGCTCTTGAGTGACGACGGCCGGTTGAGCGGAGAAGGGTTGTTCGGTTTTTCTTTTCTTTGAGGTCTTTGATTTGGGAGGAGCTTTGGTGCCATGGATGTATATTGAGAGGATTCTAAGGCTCGTAGAAAATAAATTGGGAAAAGTAAATGAATTTCTAAGGCTCGTAGAAAATAAATTGGGAAAAGTAAACGAAAAAAGGAGGAGGATGGTTGTTTTAAATGAAGGGATGAGGAGTTAATGGGGTGGTTGGTGCTTTGAATGAGGTAATAAATTCAAAACTTTATATTAAAAAGTTTGTAATACGTCAGCTCTTAGGAGTCTAGTCAGACGTCTAACTATATCTTAGAAGTCCGGTTAGACCAGTCAGCATCTAATTATTTATTTCTAGTTTGAGTTGTTCCACAAAAAGCTGACAACATTCTTTCAATGATATTTAATTTTTCTTCTTATAGTTGTTGCTCCAATTTTATCCTCCTTGGTTTCTTCGTGATGACATCATTTTTTCATTTTAATTTTCACTGAGTATTTTTTGTATTATCATACTTTTCATTATGACAAATTAAGTAGCCGTAAAAGGTTATAGCTCCTTTAAAAAAAATTTCCTCTAGGAGAATAATCATTCGATTCTTTCAATGAGGAAGAAGATGAAGTTATTCGAATAGAGGAAGAAGAACTTTCTTTATAAGCCATTTATTGTTTTTTTAAAGAGTATGTAGATTATGATAAATTTTCTGACTTTAAATAGGATTTTTAAATATGTCAAAATAGATAACTAACTTAGTTTCTTGAGGTGTTAATTTAGGTTGAAAAATATATTCCGTTTTACATGTCGAGAGTGAAACACAATTTTTCTTTTTACTAAACCATAATATAAGAGATTGACCGAATGAAGTGACATATACCGTTGGTACTTTTTCGACCCATTTTGTATCCTTCGAGGTTCACATTGCTACATGATATAGGTTCAAAAGAGCACTCTTTTTGGATAAAAAAGCTCATAAACTCTTGTATTACTAAAGTAATGCAAAATTCATTTTACAGCTCGTAAGTGCGATTCTTTGGGATTTTCTTGAAATCTTACACGCAAACAAATGCTCATTGTTAGATCGGGTCTTCTTACTATTAAATATAATAAGGAACTAATCATACTTTCAAATAGTTTTTGATCAACATCTTTGCCATTCTCATGTTTTTTTGATGAAGACTGGTGCTCATCAGAGTCGGTTTACTAGAGACGTTTTCCATTTCAAATCTTTTTAATAAATCATTGCGATATTTTTCTTGGTAGATAAAAATTCCATTCTGTAAACCAAAAAATATTTTTTAACTCTCCCAAATGTGACATTTCAAATTCTTTTTTCATAATATTTGAAAATTCATTACATAATGTCTCATTTATGGAACTAAAAAATATTATTTACATATATTTGAACTAATAAAATATCTTATCTTGTTTTTTTATAAATAAAGTAGAATCAACTTTTCCAATTTTAAAATCTAATTTTAGAAGATAATTTTTTGATCGATCATACCAAGCACATGGTACTTGTTTAAGACCATGAAGAGCTTTCTTATGTTTAAATACATGGTTTGGAAAAATGTCATGTTCGAATCAAAATGGTTGTTCAATAGAAAAGTTTTCTTTTATAAATCCATTTAAAAGAGCACTTTTAACATTCATTTGAAAAAAATTAAAATTGCGATGACAAACAAAGTCAAGTGAAATTCTAATAGCTTCTAATTTGGCAGCAGTGGCAAAAGTTTCTTTATAATCAATACCTTCTTCTTGATTATACACTTGAGCTATTAATCTAGCTTTATTTCTTACTATGTCACCAATTTCATCTACTTTATTTTTAATGGCCTATTTTGTACCAATTATATTATGGTTTGATATTTTGACCTTGAAACTAATTCCCAAACGTCATTCCGTTTAAATTGATTTAACTCTTCATGCATTACTAAAATCCAAAAATCATCTTTAAATGCTTCTTTAACATTTTTGGTTCTATATTCAAAATAAATGCAGCTTGTCCCATTTGATTTAGTTATTTCTAGTTCTAACTCTAGTGTTAATTTCACCTATTACATTGTCGAAAGAATGATCTTTTAGAATGCAAGGTGGTGATTTTAACGTATTATCAACATTTTCGTTTTGAGGGGGATTTCCAAAACTTGTTGGCTGATTTATTGAAATATCCTCATCTTCATCATTATTTATTTTACAATTTTCATCAAAAGATATGTATGAGGTTTCTTCTATAGTATTTGATTTATTATTACATATTATATATGCTTTACTTCTCTCTGAATATCCGACAAAAATACCTTGATTTGCTTTCAGATCAAATTTTCTAAATTGTCTTTTGCATTAAGTATAAGACATTTTAAATACAAAATTCTAAAATATAAAACATTTGGTTTTCTACCATTAAATAACTCATATGATGTATATTTTGTTAATGGTCTTATAGATACACGATTTAAAACATAACATGCCATAGCCACGGCTTTTGCCTAAAATTTCTTTGGTAGTTTGCTACTGCTCAATAATATTCTTGCACATCCTTGTAATGTTCTATTTTTCCGTTCTACAGCACCAGTTTGTTGAGGTGTTCTAGAAAATGATAAATTATGATATTTATCATTTTTATTACAAAATTTTTAAATAATTCGTTATCAAATTCACCACCATGATCAGTTCTAATATTTTTAATTTTCAAATTCTTTGAATTCTTTTTGCAAATAAAGACTTCAAAAGTATCACTGTTATGTTTAAAAAATAAAGTCTATGTGTATTTAGAAAATCATCTACAATGACAAATACATATCTGCTAAAGTTAAGAGACCTAATTTGAGTAGGTTCAAAAAGATCTAAATGAAGTAGTTCTAAAGGTTGAAGGGTCGAAATAACTTTCTTAGACTTAAAAGATGATTTTGTCAAATTTCCTAGTTTACATGCATTGCATAGATTATTAACTTTGAAGCTCATTTTAGTTAAACCTTTTATCAAATCATTTTTAGAAAGCTTGTTGATATATTTAAGTTTATATGATAAAATATTTTAGCCATAGCCATGAATCAAGATCATTAGCTAAGAGACAAATGTTATGTTATTATTAATTTTCATATTTAAAACATATATATTTCTTTTTCTTATTCTATCAAAAATTAGATTTTGTTTTGATAAAAAATGTTGCATTTATCTTTTTCGAAAGAAATTTTAAATTCTTTATCGCAAAGTTGACTTATGCTAGGTAAATTATGTTTTAAATTTTCTATTAGTAGGATATTAGTAATTAAAGGAGAATTAAATATACATGTGTTACCGATGTCTCACATGCCAATGACATATCCTTTAGAGTTATCCCCAAAGGTGATGGTGCTCCATCCATATACTTGACATTTGTAAGCATGTGTTAATTCCCCATCATGTGTTTAGAACATTCGCTATCAAGAATCCATCTCTCCTTTTTCTTGTCGGGTGCATCATCACTTATGGCCATGAAACATACACTAGCTTGCTCTGAATCGCTTTCACTTTCTGAAGAAGATGACAAGTCTGAATCATCCCAAGTTACTTGAAAGACCTGCTTCTTCTTTCTAAATTGTTTGTCATTTTTTACTTTTAAAGTTTTTCTTTTCTTTTTGAAGATTCAGGCAATCTCTTTTGATGTGGTCGGTTTTATTGCATTCGCAATATTTTAGGGAAGATGAGTTATTGCTACTTTTTCCAAATATTTTTCCTTTCCATACTTTAAAATGATTTAAAGTTTTTGGCAAGGAACACAAAGTCATCTTCCTCAATGTCAGAGTCGTCTTCAGCTTGGAATGTGATGGTCTTTTGTTATTGAGCTAGTGTTCTTTTAGCCTGTAAATTTACTTCATGCAACATTTATTTTCAATTAACTCTTCTTGTTTGAGTGTTGAAAGATCATTGGTCTCTTCGATGGTCAATACTTTTCTTTCCCACTCATCCATTAAAGAGTTAAGTACTTTTAATACTATATCAAAATCAGTAAAAAAATTCTCCTAGTGCTATTATAGCATGAGTAATATTTTGAAACCTAGAATACATGTCAGCTATGGTTTCGTTCAGTTTCATTCTGAAGTTTTGAAATTTATCCTTTGGCATAGAAATCTTGCTTTGCTTCACTACAACAAAACAGTCTTTTTACAACGGGCAATGCCCGTTGTAATATGGTTTTCGCAACGGGCATGTGCCCGTTGTAATAGGCCTCGTTGTAATAGATCCACCACATTTTACAACGGGCAAAACACGTTGTAAAAATCGTTGCAGCATAACTTTTTACAACGGATTATGACCGTTGTAATATACTATAATACAATGGGCATAACCCGTTGCAATAGACTAACCATACTAGTTGCATAGCCTGTTTCACAACATGCATTGACCGTTGTAAAAAGCATATTTAACAACGCACATTGCCCGTTGCAAAATAAATGCAAATTTAAAAAAAAAATTATAGCAGCATCCATGCAATACATCCATACTAATACTAAATATTGTCGTAAAATAATTAAAATCATATACGAAAAGACTAAAAGCTAGAATCATGGAATTCTAACACTCCAAAAAGTTAGATAAGTTTACATGCCAAATACATAAAGCATTAACACATAACAGTCCGCTACAAATATCATGTTCTAAGTACAATCATACTATACCACAGAGATGAAGTCTTTATGCCACACGACGGTTGATCCAACGGCCTCTTTGATAGTCTGCATCTCTGAATTTTACAACGGTTTAAAATATGAATAAGATAAGTCTAAACATTTGTCCTGTCCACTATATTTTAGTATAGGAAAATTGTGTGAGTTCAAATAAAAATAAAAGTAAAAAACCAATGCTGATTGCAATGCTGTAAATGCGACATATATATTGTTGAAGATGATATTTGCAAACTGAAATAAAATAAAATATATGTCCTGCAAATTTTGAACCTCTAACCCATACTTCTGTAGGTAAAAAACAACTGCAAACCGTCCATAAATCTGATTAAATACGACAGACATCTTATGCCATCAATTGTTGTTACTAATTGTTAACTTTGGTGTCAATTTACATCATCTTGGCCTTGAACGTTCTATGTGCTACAATACAATACCTCTCAATCAACTCTCTTGGTAATGACCAAATGGCTGGATCCCTCATAAAATTAGAGCTTATACACCTTCAATGTTCTCTATTAATCAATATTATCTGGTCTGGTAATTTACTAAAGCAGAGATAAACTTGAAATATTTGAGATAAATCAGAAACATTGGGGTTCATCAAACCTAATATATTGTGCGCATCACAAATTCATAATAGAGTTTCGCAAATTTTAGCTGCTTAAGAATATAACCAAGGCTTTGACTATCGCGGTACATAATATGCATCACAAATTCATAACAGAGTTTTGCAAACATACACTAAAAAAAATTCACAAACCAAATTTGGTAACAATCAATCAATTGCATTCTTTCTTTAAACAAATAGTTTAACTAATTCATTCTTTAAACATCTCATAAATTAAATTTTGGAAAAAATATTTTAACTAATTGACTCAAAAATATTCAGGTTTATTAAATATCTTTTAACTTTAGATATGCCTTCACACTTCACGTGATTGCATACTCAGGCACTACAACTGCAATTGGAATGGACTTGTAAATGCATCTTCATGCCTTAGCTTTATATTTTGCAATAACACCATATAGATTAGTTGCTTGAACGAATGAATGGTTCTAACCATATAATACGAACTATTTTTATATCTATATAATTATTGGTAATAATCCATGTCCTTTAACTGAAGTAGCCATTCAAATTTGACCATTACAAGTTACTATTGAGCAGTGAGCATAATAACAAGGTAAATTTCTTTCTTCATTCGTAAATTCAGATATATACATAATTTCTCAAATGAAACTTTAACAGATTTAAAGCTTCATAGTTCATTCATTTAAACATCCATAAATGATATATACCTTTTTTCAGATTTAAAGCTTCATAGTCCATTCATTTAAACTTTAACAGATATATACATAATTTCCCAAAAGAAAGTTCAAGGTTACTCAATAATAAATGTATCACTTATGTTATTAGTTCTTAACAGTAGAAATCAACTAGAAAAAGCAATTTCTAGCTGATTATATAGGTGATTGTACATGTGAACTTTTATCTCGAAATGAACTCAATATGAAATAGCAGTATGATATAACACCCATAATAAAACAATCTACTTGAGTATGGTCTTGACCTAAAAGTATGCTCTATTAAAGCTTAAATCTACCTTTTTTCATGAGAAACATCACCTGAGCGTAACTTTCTAGGATGTAAAACCATCTTTCTCACCTAATATTATTAATAAAATGTAACACAATCTAAATAAGGGAAATACAAAGAAACATAGGTATATTTGTGAATTTCCTTAATTCCATCCTTGTATCTGATTTCTCAAACAAGTCATGGTCACAGCAGAATAAACTATGGATGGATCATCTTATTATTCAATATTGACATTACTGTTCATGCTTTATAACTAGAATTGCACAACGGAAATGCGCATATTTTCTCAGTTATTCTTAGACAGGGCCTTGCTTGTGCCTTAGCATCTAAAAATCAAAAGGAAAAATAGTTTGAAACACTCATGAAAATTAGATTAAATCAGTTCATGCTATATTACTGTTCTTTGTTTGTTTTTGCTACAGACTTCAAATTTATGCCTTTATATTATAATATGGTTTTTATTGCATACTCATATACTTTTTGTTATCGATGTAAACTTGTAGAAAGCATTTTAAAGTGTTAGTCTTTATGATTTACAGTAAATAACCATTGAATTCAAAAGGACACAAGACATAAAGAAAATAGCTCACATAAGATCTTTCTCCACAAATATCAATTCATCAGTCACTTTATCGATTCTCTTAGTGCTCAGAACCACCCTCAGAACCACAAAGCAATTTGGTCAATTAACCCAAATTTAATCGCAAAAATTATCAATTACAAAAAATAATTAACACGTAATATCAATAAATGTCAGAAGAAATCAAAATTATGTTGAATAGTGGACTTTGGAGTGTGGGTGGAGCAATCAAATGGAAATTTAATACGGTAAAATTAAGCTAAAGAAAAATTACCTTTTTTATGCCAACGGGAGGGAGGATGAAGATTAGATATTGTTCAAACAGATGAAATGAATACGCGGAATGGGAAAAAGAATGAGACTCTGCTTTCTGATGGAAATTGCATTTTAGGCTATCCTTGGGTTAGGGTTTTGAAGAATATCTGCTACTCTCAACACAACTGAAGGGGCAAAGTGAATATCTGCCACCAGAGGAATGTTGTAACTAGAAAAAAGTATTGAATTAGAAACTTAAATGAACAGAACCAAAACATAATCTCCCAAATGACATATACAAGGTTGAAGATGTACTTTTTCTAAAGAAAAGTGTTCTTTATATCAAAGCAGGCATCTGCTTCTCTCTTTCCCTGAACTGTTGTACGAACCAAATCTGCTCCTCTATCTGTTATTCTCATAACCTGGTGGTAAAACATTTACGCCTCATGTTAGAGAAATTTTATTCACAGAACTTATATTTGTTATTCGTAAAGCTCTTCCTTATGAGATTTACAAACCTTGCCTAGTTTGAAGGCCATGCTTCTTATCGAGCTTATAGAAAAGGTATCGATATTTAATTTATCTTCTGAAGATTTTGATAACATATTCCCTTTAGGCTTTTGTTATTGAACTTATTTACTCCAAATTTGATTATGCAAATAATTTTCCAACGTGTTACATCTTTCAGACTTAACTTAGTATTTGCCTTCGTGTCTTTCTTCTGATCATCACAGCAGTATCTCCATAATGGACAGTAAAAAGTATGTAATTTATACATGATGTGGTTTATTTTTTCCTTAATCTCGGTTTATAATGCGACTAAACAATAAAATAAAATTACGGAGCATACCTCCTCGACTGTCTGCGCCACATTCTTAGTGTCTGAAGTAGTCATTGTTTGAATTTTTGTTGGATGATCACTTCCAAGTGCAACATTTCCAACCATCATAGTTCGGGTTTTTCTTCTAACAGTCTTGTGCAGTGATTCACAATACTTTTGCCTCGGAACTGCACATGGAAAAAAACAATTTGCAAATTTGCAAACATTTTTTCACAAGCAGCAACACGAAAATGTCATGAGTTAAGAGGGTGTCTTGGCAACAACTTATAAGTAGGAAAAATAGCTTATTGATACGTTGGACAACAGCTCAACTTTTTGATTCAAAAGTAGCAAATGAGTCAATAAGTCATAAGTAAGAAACACACACTTGTAACATTTTTTTACAACTTATTTCTGCATCACCTTTACTTCTTACTAAAACTACTCAAGATTTACAAATCACTCGTTTTAAGCAGTTATGAAAAAGAAAATGTTACAAAATAGGCTCTTGATCTCATAACCATTTTGAATTTCTCCTATCATGTTATGGAGTTAAACTGAAACAGACATGAAACTAATATATTTTTGGACAACATAGATTATGCCATATGGTTTTCTATGCTTCAAACTTTGTTATAAGGGAACAAAAGAATTTTTACCTAAGAGAGGACTCCCATCTGAAACGGGTTGCAGTTCAACAGTATCCGAACCAAAATTAGAACCGTTAGTCACAGACAAACGCTTAATTCTCGACAATTTGCTTCTACGAGAATTTGGGACACAAGCAACCTTTATAAAATCCACACTCTCGGAGTAGCTTAATCTCGAACGGGGTTTCGGTTTTCGGCAAGCAGCAGAGTCATTCAAGGATAAGGCCACAACGGAGTCAACGAGAAACAATAAAATCGTCAGGGAGACAGCAACGAAATCGAACGACGGGGAAAAAAATTTCATTTTGGGGAAAACGAAATTAGGTTTAGAGAGGGAAATTAAATTTTGGATGAAATAACGAATGAAGTGGCGGGCTGTAGCTATTTGGGAAGTGTTTAGTGGCGGTTTTGTAAAGAAATTTACATTTGGTAAAAGCTGAAATGCATAAAAACAGTATACTAAAACGTTGACATTAGACATTGTTTGAAGCCATTTTTGGCATCTACTACAATGTGGAGAAGAAAATAATAATTGAAAATTATATTCTGATAATTTGTAATATTTTGACAATTTATAGGCAATTTGTATTTTATTTTGAAAAACTTTGCATAAAGTTACGTACTAATAACTGGAAAGTAAAATTAAGTCTATTGGAATAGTGATTAAATTCTAATACGACGTCTAAAATAATCGAAGGCAACGGCGATCAGCCGTTAAGAGGTTTTGAAAATTGGCATCTACTGCAACGTGCAAAAGAAAATCGTTGTAATTGACATCTATTACAACGGGCAGACAGAACTGGAAACTGATATCTAGTACTATTAAAAAATAATACTATTTATTGATTATTAATTATTAAGTATTGATAATTAATTCTTAATTATTTAATATTAATAATTAGTGATTTAATAGAAATTATTTAATAGTAATTATTAATTATGAAATATTTAATATTAAATACTAAATATTTCATATTAAATAATAAATATTGGCGGGCATTAGAAATTTCTCGAAAAATTGTTTCACCAAACGTGAGTGGATGATTAACGTAAAATTGGCATCGGTTAAAACGGGGATTTTATGACCGTCGTAAAATTGGCACCTATTACAACGGGCATTTTTAGCCCGTTGTAAAATTGACACCTATTACAACGGGCGTTTTGAGCGTTGTAAAATTGGTACCTCTTACAACGGGCATTTTGTGACCGTTGTAAAATTGGCATCTATTACAACGGGGATGAATGGACCATTGTAATAGCCTTCTATTACAACGGGCAGTCATTCCCCGTTGTAAAAAGGGCGCTGTATAGGGCATCTATTACAACGGTCCTGAATGGACCGTTGTAAAAGTCTTCTATTACAACGGGCAACCAGTGCCCGTTGTAAAAAGAGCGTTGTAATAGGGTATTTTTGTTGTAGTGCTTAACCCTATTTGTGCCCTTATGTATAACTTGTAAAGTACTTCATATCTCATGTGCGGTTTTGCATACACCGACTCTTTTAACTTCATTTTTATCTAATAAGCAAAATAATACGTTCGTAGCTTTAGCTTTTTAATAGCATCAATTTTTTGAGTATTTGACCATGTACTATAGTCAGTTGTTGGTATAATATATTATACTTGAGTAATATTCTATATATCATATCCATTTGCTGTTACATATATTTTGATCCTAGTTGACCAATATGCGCAACTTAAACCAGTGAAAGTGGTGGTTGTGTAGTAGATTGACCTTTAGCAATTATGACAATTATGTTATTTATATTACTTAAAACTTTGTAATACTTTATTTAAAGACCCGCTCTGATACCAAATGAAATTCACTAAGATCTAGTATAATATGGATAATATCTAACTATAAACAAATAAGCAAATAAATTATACTGACATGTATTTTTAGCGATCGTATATTTAAATAATTGATTTAAATATTTAATCGTTAATTAAATCAAGGCTCAAAAATATTATTATTTGCATACGGCTGAATCAAAACTTGAGACCATTTCCATTGAGTTTGGACTGACATTGCTAAATAAGATGAGTATAAGGATGGTTATATTTGGAGATCGGACGATCCGATACCTGAAACGATCTCGAAATGCACAATTAGCATCATGATGCCCAGTCTCAGGTAGCGACGAGATTTATACTATTGGATCCGAAAACACGAGGTGAATATGCAGACGTGTTTCGTTGCGATTGGAGGCTTCGTGTGATCGTACGGACTCGAAACGTACGACCATTTATTTGAGAGAATAAATAAATAGAATAAAATATTGTTATAAATACCATCCAAATCCTTGTCCCTCTAATCTCATTTCATTTACCGTTCCATCCCTCTTTCAAAAAACTCATGGCCTCCTTCTCAAATTCGCTTCAAAAAATAAAATCGGGAGATCCACTCCACTAAAAGTCACAACCACCAAATCAAATGAGTTCGTATTGATAAAATCTTCGCGATGACCATGGCGGAGTTTTGATCGACTATGATTGGAGACGTCGACCACTTCATGGTCGATCTAGGGTTAGATCTTGGTGGAGCTACTGCCATTAATAGGCGAAACGGAGATCGCCGTTGGATTTCTCTCTATGAATAGCACCTACCTATAAAATCTCATCGGATCTGATCGATCGAAGAAAAACATGTTCGGGCCACGGTCGAGACGCATGCACCAGGTCACGATTCAAATGCATGGGCTGAACTTGATTTCTTTATGTCCCGAGTGGAGAGATCGCGTAGTGGAGCATTTTGGCCAAGACGGATTGTGAGTTCATCGAGTATTGGTCGAGAAATCGAGGAGAGAAGGTGCGTGTATGGTGTATGTAGGCACGGCCATGTACAGGGTAGAGTTTGGGAAGAAGGATTAAGGTAATTGATTATTTGATTAAGTTAATTAATTATCATATTAATCTCGATTCTTATCTTGGTTATATCTTTTGCATACGAGGTCCGTTTTGGATGCGGTTTCTTGCATTGTATTTGTGATAGAGAGGTCCATACCTTGACACTAGTTTGAACATATTTTATAAAGGTGAGTGGTATTGTCTCTCACTATACTATGATTGGTTGTATATTATTAAATCGACCATCTGCAATGTTTTTTGGTTTTAAAATGTAATTTTCCTATACTTATACACCAACTAGATTTTTATAAAAGAAAATAAAAGTATTTTAAAATGGTTTATGTTGAACACGTATTTTCCATCGACGTGCCATCATTAGGGAATTATTAGAATTGGGCTATTTTTTTATGATTTCTCCATTGGTTGATATGGATATATTATACATGTTGTATATATGCTATTTTGGATTTATGTATGGATGTTGGTTGCATGATTATTTGTTTGGATGTTTGGCTGTTTTTGGTTGAAAACGCTGATTAGCGATGATCGGGCGTTAGGGGAATATCTTGTACGTTGGGGTTTTGTACACGTGGAAACCTAACGATTGAGATAAGCTGTAGAGTAGTGTTAGGATACATGCCGACTGATCTGAGGGTGAAAGACGAGGCTTCGGACTTCAAGATGGATGCCGGATGTTTCTGTTTGGTTTGTACTTATCCGTTTTGGTTAAATACAATACCAAAGTGGTTGGTATTGGCCACTGTAGAGTGGTCAATGTCTATCACTATGTTAATTGGTGATTTGGCCGGCCTTTGGCTTGGACATTGAGGAGATGTCGTGGTGCGCGATTTGATGATTTATTCATGCGACCGACTTGGAGTCTTGATGTTATTGCTCTAGGGCGAGCGATTTCGATTGTGATGCAATGATGTGGTGCTTCAATATGAGAGTTAGTACTTCGGATTATGAATCGATGGTGTATGGAGTAGGTTTTGAGGTTGATAGTTTTAGGACTTTGTAGATCGTGCCGGAGGTGTTGGCTTATTCACATCATGGGGAATGGCGATGTACAGCATGATGAAAAGCCTTGTTTCTTTGGTTTGTGGCTCGTGGGGGTGGTAGGTACTGAAGATTAGACACTCTATATCTTTGGTTTGTGCTCGGGTAGGGAGTAGGTACTGAAGAAGCTCGTGGTGGAAGTAGTTGAGTGGAGAAATGTCATGGGTTCCAAATAGTGGAAATTATATTGTGCTAGTAGGGCTTGGATGGATATGGATATACTTAGGGATCGCTGATGACTCGGAGTCTTCTTTTATACTCGAAGCATGGGCATTGTATAGCGGGGATGCCCATGGATTGGTAGCAAGGACCCCTATACCTAGACCTGTGGCTTTGGGTCTAGTGTCCAACTTTGGGCTTCGAGAAAGTTATATCCAAACATTTTCAATAACTCAATTCCGATAATATTATTTATATTTGAAACTTCACCTTTGAAATTACAATTTAAATCCTTTGAACAATTCATTAAATCAATTCCAATTTCAGCATTAACGCTTGGATTATCGACAATAATTCAGTTTATATAAATCAATTTCTATTTCAAAATGCCAGTTAACTGAATTCAAAATTTAAAGAATTAAAAATCATTTAATTTAACCAATTCGGTGTCCGTATATAATTTTCTACCCTATGGTCAAGTGATACAGATATTTATCATTTCAATCTGCAATTTAAAATTTTACGGTTATATATCATTTCAACACGCAATCCCGAATTAAATAAAATCCATAAAATCGCTCGAGTCTATTATTTCAACCCATAACGATTTTTTCCAAATCTATAGATCGTTCGGGTATGTATTATTTCAACCCATAGGGAACTTGCATTGTTATAACAATATAATAAAATACAACATCCAGTCATCCAATATCAACAATCAAACATTCATCACAATCATCATCCAAATCAACTAATAAACATCCATAGATAACTGATTATCATTAACAGGTATCAAATTGACAATTAAACTCAATATTAAATTAAACGATGATTAAATACAATAAAAGTCAAATTTAACTAGAATGACCATTTAAACATACCAAACATCAATAAATTAATTTCTAATCGCATCATAAATTTAGTTTAACTAACATAAGATAATCTAGTAGTTGTGAGTGGGTCAAAACACTCACCTTTGATTTCAAATCGATTTGAAATCCAAAACAAGGCCCAAATTTGAACATTCTTAGAATTTTTCCAAACTAGTTCCATGTTGTTTGGAAATTTGATATGATCCCAATGGAAGAAACCGCGTCCAAATCCGAGCTCGTATGCAAAAGTTATCACGGTTAGAACATTTAAAGTTTAAATAAAATAAAATAATATAATATAAACATTATACCACATCACCATCTTTACGTGTACCCCTACTTGAACTAAGAACAAAACGCACAACCCAACTCACCGCCCGTGTTGACCAACCATCGCCGCCGCCAAAGCCATCTTTGACCTAATCCAACCCCACCGCCGAACTCGCCATGCTCGCCTCCACCCTCGGCCAGAAGGCCGCCATCTCCGGCTCACCCTAGGACCCACGCCGTCGCCAAGCAACTGCACCCAATTCCGGCGATTTCATTGACCATCTCGACAAACAAACTCCATCCCTGAGGCCTAATCGACCTCCTCTTCCCGACGCCGCTTCCCGTTCGTCGATCGAAAGACGATCCACCGTTGGATCGTCAAAACCTAATATGGACGGCCAAGGTTCAACCTCAATTTCTGGACAAACGGTGATTCGATGGCAAAAACGAATTGCACTAGTGGATTACGCTCATCGAGAGCTTCGAAATGGTATATAATTTTTTAGGGTTTGGAGGAGTTTGAATTTTTGAAATTGGTTTTTAGGGTTTTGTAATTTGAATTGGTTTCTGCCATTGAGGAAAGAGATAGGCAAGTAGGATTGTACTTATAGAGATGAGAAAAATAAGAGGCTACTAGGGTTAGAACAAGACAATTTATATCAATCAAGCCTGATAAGAAAATAAACACGTATCGAATCGGTACGAATGACAATAATGACCCGAAAAGCCCGTTCTACCACCGAAACGAAAATCGGTCATCCAATATATCAAAATAGATGTTTCTGATAATTCTAAATTCAATGGAATAGGTTTCAAGTCCTAATTCCATCGTATAAAGAAGTTAGCTTTAAAATCAGCTTATTTCAAATTGATTTCAATAGAATTTAATTAAATTGATTTCTACGTGTTTCGAGCCCGTACGATCAAACGACAAGTCCGATCGTTACGAAACTTGAAACCTTACAATAATTCACTATTGCGGATCTGATGAAACTAGTTTCGTCGAAATCCAAGTCAGTGGCCAAAATGGCTATTTTCACGTTAATTAAATTATTATTAAATTGATTAAATCACTTTTTAATTCTACTTTTAATAACTAACAAATTTTATCATTTTTGATTACTTAGACGTTTACAATAATTTAAAACAAATTTACATATCAATTCAGTGTTAATTATTACACCAGTTACAGTGTTCCATTTTCAACTGAAATTAAATCCAATTAAATATAATTTAATTCCAATAAATTGATTTAATTTGATTAGACAAGAAGGAAGAAGACACCATCAATTAGTTATTTAAAAATGAATTGGAAATTGGTTATCAATGTTATATAAAGTGTTTTAATATTTTAAATAATTACTTAATATGTTTTTTAAATGAATTATTATTTAAAAATGCTTGTTATATATATATATATATTTGGAATGATTCAAATTTAGTTATAAATTCTCTCGAGATTTATAAACGGAGTTTGTTTAACCAATATAATTTTTATAAGAGAAATCTTATAGTGAAATTTTGGGGACTTAAGGAAATTTTCAAAGTATTTAAATATAGAAACTTCAAAAATAAATTAAAATTCATAAAAAGGAAGTTAGAAAGGGGTAGTTGAGATTATAGATGAGTATAATCGATTTTGAGAATTTTAAAGGGGATTAATTAATGAATTCCGGAAATTTATCGAATCCGTTATCTATAGGTTAAGGAAATTACAAGTGGATTATAAGGATTTTGAAAAGTATGAAATAAAAAGGAATCCCAAGTACTAGAAATAAAGGGATTTAGGAAAATATACTTATAAATATTTTTCAAGTATTAAACTGGGAGGATTTGAAATATCTAACTACGAGATTATCTTTTCAAAAATATTTCTCAGAAGGTTGAGTTATAAATGGAGTTGAAGAAATATTCTAAGTGTTGGTATGGATTTAAATACCCTATTATGGATATAAGTATTTGAAATTGGTTTTCAATTATTGAATATACTGGAAGAGATTTGAATATATATCTTTGTAAAGATATTTTGAAAATAAATGTTTGGAAAATTTATAATATGGCCTAGTGACAGCTTATATGTGTTATTTGATAGTCAAATAACCGACTATCAAATCTGGCCAAATTCGTTGATCGCTTTGAAGAGCCGGGATCAGATTTAATTATTTGAAAACCACTTCGATCTGGTTTGTGCGTTATGAATTGTGAAATCAAGGAACTAATGGAGACAGTCATTGAGGGATTCGGTTTGTCCAGACCCAGGACAACTTGTATGGATGAATGTTATCATTGCATCGTTACCTGGAAAGCAGTGTTAGCATTCCAAGTATGAATGCTATTCTAAAGGTAAAACGTGGCCTTAAGCCTCATCAACCGGGAATGGCTAAAACAGGGGAGATGCAGCAGGGCTAAGTGGGTCGCACCTAATTAGGGTATGTTATCATTTTCTAGATACCCTCGGATATATTATAAAAATATGGATATGGTTGTGCATGGAAAAGAGAGCGCTCGATAAGGGTGGGAACACCCGGGGTGATAACATATTAGGTACTATTCAGGTCAGGGGTAGGCCGGTCCTGTGTTGGCAGGGGATCCAGGCGAGGTCCTCGGTACATTTTTCTAGAGGTGTACTGGGGCGGGCGGTACCCCAGTAGCCCAGTCATTGTATGGAATCCAATATCCACTACGAGCCTGTACGATTTTGATTGTATACCAACTATGCTGAAAGATAAGATGCAAGCATTTCATCTATTTTCTAATTTACTTTCCATAGACACTATTATAATATCAGATGATTTTGATATAAAATGTTTTGGTTATCGTAAGGTAAAATCCGTCGTGTTTATGTGTGACGTGGTTTTACGAAATACCTTTATTTTCAAAGGATTTTCAAAATATAATTAAATTCAAATTGAGTGTGTTTTCTCATGCTGGTTTTCCAGACTGACTCGGGTGTTATTTTAATATAATGCTTGGGTCAGACCGAGTATTACAGATTCAGGTTAGGATACTATGGAGCTTAGGAGACGAGCTGGACGACAGAGACGTATACCCGTACTTGATTATATTCCGCGGTGTGTGTAGACTGTATAGTCAGCACAAGTGAGGACGAGTTATAATAACTGTCCATATTGATGTATTGATTGTTGTACTTTGATGATTGTATATATATTTACAGCTACAGATTCCTTTGTATAAAAATATGTTATTATATATTATATTTTGTTCCTCGAAGACACAGTTTTGCCTTTTCATTTTCACTGCCAGTGCTTTCATCTTTATCTTTATCACTTTCATCCCAAGTGGCTGCAAAACTTCTCCTTTTTGATTTCTTTCCTTTGCTGAGTCGATTCTGAGGACAATTTGGCTTGATATAGCCGGATTTATTGCAGTTGTGACAAATGATCTCCTGCTCTTCTGAATCGTCTAGAACTTCGACTATTATGCTTTTCAATTGTTGATTTAGAGCTGGATTTCCGTATTTTCGGTTCCATCTTTTGAATCTCTTTATTATCAGTGCCAATTTAGCTGCTTCATTGTCGTCGTCACTTTCTGTTGTACCTTTCAGAGCTATTGATTTCTTTTGCGTATCACCTCCTTCGCGTTCTTCCTTGAATTTGATTTCTAGCTCATAAGTGGTAAGATTTCCGATGAGTCCTTCAACTTTAATTTGTTTCAGATCCTTTGATTCTTGAATGGCCGTCACTTTTGCTTCAAAATTTCGTGGAAGAATTCTGAGGATTTTTTGAACTATTTCCAGCTCCGTGTATGATTTTCCAAGGGATTTTGATTTGTATACTAGATTTGAAAGTCGTCCATACATTTCTTTGACACTTTCATCCTTTGCCATTGTGAAGTTTTCGTATTCGCTACTGAGCATGGCTATAACGACCCGAGTTTCCAGACCCGGAAAATCGAACCATTTTAGTTAAGAAGAAGAGGTAGAAGAAGAAAAATAAAAAAAACAACATCAGAATCTAACCATCGCAGCGGAATAAAATATAATATATATCAACAGATCTTTACACAAATCAAAAACTATATCTGTTTATATAATACATCATCAGAATACATCATCAGAGTACATCAACATCCATAACATACAACTGAATACACAGCGGAAAAATAATAACAAGTACGTGAGTACGTATCGTCATCCAGATCGTCTCCTGAGCTCCACAGCATCATATCCTAAACCTGTTTATCTCGGTCTGACCCGAGCATCATATAAAACAATACCCGAGTCAGTCTGGAAAACCAGCGTGAGAAAATCACACTCAAATTGATTATTAAAGTTTCAAAATCCTTTGAAAACAAAAGCATCTCGTAAGACCACGCCACAAATAAACATGTCGGGTTTTTACCTTACGATAGCTAAAACACTTTATATCAAAATCCTCTGATATTATAATAGTGTCTACAGAAAGTAAAATAGAATCTAGCTGAAATGCTTGCATCTCACATTTCAACAATAGTTGGGCACAATCAAAACCGTACAGGCACGTAGGGAGAATGGATTTCCAACGAATGACTAGGCACTGGGGTACCACCTGTCACAGTACGTGGCCTAGATCACAGTACCGAGGAGTACGCCCGCTCCCCTGCAACACAAGGCCGGAATCATCCCTTACTGGATAATTCCAAATAAAATCACCCCACGGTTGGGATCAGCAACCGCACCACTAAGCCGAAATAAAAGGGACATCTAGACAGGGATGACCTTACTCTCAAGTGGGGGCTACCCACGAAGCCTTGCTGCATAACCCCTGATTTTCAGTCATTCCCGGTTGATGAGGCTCGAGGCTAAACGATACCTTTATAGCACATATCCCTTAGAATGCCCATCGTCCACCTGACGATGTCACGAAAGCATCCGTCCATACAAGTCCGTCCCGGGTCCGAACGGAACCGAAGGCACTATTCCTACTACATCCATTTTGGAAATATCCTCAGGATTAGTAGCGACTAGCCCTTGCACTTCACTGCTCCATCTTCGACTCCGAACACGTTACACGAAACGTACAAACCGGATCGAAGTGGTATTCGAGTCTCCAGACCTAGAATCCCGGTATACGGAAACTCGATCCCGGTCTCTTCGAAACGATCAGCGCATTTGGCCAATATTGATAGTCGGTTATTTAACTATCAATTAACATCCACAAGCAACCATCACACAATAAATAATTTCCCACATTATTTATTTGCCCAAATATCTTCCCAAGATATATTTCCAAATTTTCAAATCTCATTTGAAAACAATTTCAAAACAGTTTCCGCTTACGGAATACATTTCCCAAATAATTATTTCCACTGAATCACCAAGTACAAAATACTTTTAATTTTAAAATAATTTAAAAACACTTTATTTAAATATACTTTATAACATTGAAATCAAACTACTTTAATACTTTATTAAAAATATATACTTTAAAATAAACCACTTTATAATATAACTAAATTTCTCCTTTTAAAACATAATGGCAAATCACTTTTATATAATTACCACAATAATAGATTTTTGAAAATACTTACTTTGGAAATTAACCTTTAGAAATAATCAAATTTCCTAAAACATGCATTTTTAAACAAACTAGAACTTTTAACTTATATTAAAAATTGCTTTGAAAACGTACTTGGCTATCCAGAGAAATACACTTCTCATTCCCATCTTTTAAAAATAAATCAACATTTATTTTTAAACCAAACCATATCTTTTTATAAATTCCCATCTTGAATTTATATTCTCAAATATCCCCTGATATTTTATTTTACTTTATAAACCCAGTTTATAAATTTCAAAATCTCACTTCTCTTTTAAATTCCAAATCCCAAAGTATTTAAATCAAAATTATAATTGATTTCCCAATTTATTTTACTTTGAAATAAATTTCCTTACTTAATCCATTTATTTCCAAATTCATTAACTTCCAGATTTTATTTCTCATTATGATTTAAAATCTTTAAACTGAAACACAAGTTTCAGATTTCTCAAATTCCTTCTTTCTTTTTAATTACATTTAAACATTGAATTTAAATAAATTATTTATTCCTTTAAATAATATCACATAAGTTTTTAAATTCAATATTTCTCGGTTTATTCAAAATTCTTCTTTTCTTATTAGAATTTTGGAGATCACTTTTATTCTTAATCAGATTTATTCTCAAATTTATTCCAAACTCTTTATAATTATTTTACTTAAAAATTTACTCTTTTATTTCTTTTCAAAAATTCCATTCTAGAGATTTTGATAACTCAGCATATCCAAATCGGTCCAACCAAACCATAACATCCAATTATCCATATAATTCATCACAGGATATCAACAATCATATCACAGAATTTTTAAACAAAATTAAATATTTTGAGGAATCCAGTTGGATCCCTCCAACCTGTTTCCCTGCATCCACAAACGTTAGCACAATACCAATTCCACTTCGAGGTGGAATATCGCGGTATATGGGTTTTATAAAATATCATCCGCTATTATGCGGCGCATAGGGTCTCATCCGCTATATAAATGCGGGAATAACAACAATTTCAATATACTCATATGCCAATATGTATATATTGCTATATACTACTATATATATAGAGCACATCAATCAATGCAATCATCCAATCAATTATTTAAATTTAACCATTTAAATTTAAATTAAAAATTCAGCTGAGTGAGATTAACTCACCTTTGCTTTTATTTGCAAACCAATCCCAATCGGCCTGTCTTTCCATGGTTCCAGACCTTGAATAAACATTTTACATTTTATTAATATTTGAACTTATTGAACAATTTCTTCTCTTTGATAATTTTACTTAGCTAATTATTTATTCAAATTACTTTTCCTTTAATAAAATAATATTTGGTTACTAAAACAAATAATGCGTTTTATTAACAATTTAATTACCACTAAATAAATAACTCAACTAATAATCTAGTTAAACCAAATATTTTTTTCTCTCACAATTCTTTCAGTAACTAAATAATTTTAAAGAAGTTTATTAATCATCTAAATCACTAATATACATTATTAAGTAAACTTGTATGTTTTATTTCCAAACTGCATATGAATATATATTTTTTCCTGTTATAGATTTCATCCTATAATACATTCATTTAATTACCTAATTTACAAATAGGTTAACAAAATACCTTACTGCCGAAAAATCAGAATGCCCCATCCAACACATCGGCAATCCTCTCCACAACGCACCGGAATCCCCCATCACGAGTTGCTCAAAATCCACAAAATGAGACCCAGCTCTGACACTCACGCCACTGCAACCACGCGTGCTTCGAAATGCTTTGCCACTTCATTATCTGGAACGAGACCAGATCTCGTGGAGTTCAGCCAAGCATCGCTGCTCCCCTGCCCCGTGCTCGCGACCCATTCCTTACAGCCATCACCATCCCCGAAGCTCGTTCAAAATGCCTCGATCTCGGATGGAGGCTACTCGAGTTACGCAGCTTCCTATCGAATCGACACCTCCTCTCAAACCATTTCAGCTCAACGACGAACGAACTCGACTCGCTTCGACCATGCGATCGTCCCCTTCGCCCCACAGTCGCGCCGCAATTCAAGACAAGAAATGAGCTTGTGATTTATTTAGCATGGATTCGATTGAAGGAAGAAAGGCTCGGCCGATTTTAGATTTAGGTTTTATTTTCTTTTGAATCGAACTGTAAATTTCGATTTTGAATTTCGTTAGAATGGTTAACTAATTGACTTTGTGAAATAGGCTGAGCAAAGAAAACAGGGACGCGATTTATCTGAGGGCGATTTCGATTTTAGCTTCTGAGAGAAGCGGAAAAGGGTACGTGATATAAACAGAAAGCTGCGTGATGAAGAAAAAGGCTACAGGATGTCGGCTAAGCGTACGTAGGTATAGAATAGGGTGGCTGAGTTGATTTTATATATATATATATATATAGATATATTCAAAATATCTCGTTGCATAACGCGAAATCCCGAACCCCGAATCAGACATGCCGACAGACGCTTATAAGATTTTACCCGCATTCCGAACACAATGGAACGTGTTCCGAAGGCTAATTTGATTGTATGTGCGAGTTACGGAAGTAAATGATCAAATTTAAATTAAATCGATTAAAATAGTCCCTAAGCGTTTTGAGCGGCCAGGGTCACACGACAACTCTGATTGCTACGAAAATTGAAATCCGATAATAACTAACTATTACGGATCCAATGGAACTGGTTTCGTCGAATTCCGAGACTGTGCCTCGGAAGGCTATTTTTAAATTCAGTTTAAACGATATATTTCCAAAACCGGACAAAACACTTTTAATTTTCAGTTTTAGAAGTTCTATTACCTTTAGTATTATTAATATGAATCTTCCGAGCTTCCAAAATATTTTAGTTAGCTTAGAATGCCAGATTTACTATTTTATCCAACTTCAAATAAATTTAATTTAATAATTTAATCACCAAATACACAGCGATATTTGAAATTTAAGTTGATAATTTATCTCTGAATATTTAAAATTAATTAAATATTCCAATTTCAAATATACAAAAATTCCGGGTCGTCACATTCCTCCCCCCTTAAAAGAATTTCGTCCCCGAAATTGCCAGTTAAGAGAAATGATTCGATACCCGTTCTATTTCCCCAATCCAACTAGTTTTAACAACTTTCCATAACAATTCTTTAAATAAAGACACACTATCCCTCTTACTAACATTCCCAAACCTATCCATAAGTCGTATCCCATATCACTTCTTATCAATTCAAATTTAAATTTGAATTCAAATTTTAAATTATCAAAATTTTCTCAAAATTTTTCTAACTCCCTAAATTTCCGAAAAATTTCGCCAGCGTCTCCTTTGCGCGGCTAGCTCGGTACTACTACAAAATGGCTCTACGGCCTCCCAATCTCAAAAAGAAACAAAAGCCAAGTGGTTGGATCAAAAACCCAAATCAAATTTCATATAGAAATTCAAATACATACCTTTTTGTTGGGCCATTAAATTTATCTTTTTAAAATCAAAATCCCAATCATCCATTGCTTTTATACACCTGTATATCCTACTAAGCAATAATATTCAAATCATAACATTCAAAATCATTTTATACTTTCCTTTACAAATTTTCAATATTTGCTTTACTTAAGCCCGTACGATGCACATATATCATCCGTACGCAATATCACATTTGATCGCTCACTCGATCACACAATTTCACTTCCGAACTAGTATCGTCCACCTGACTTCCTAGTGCGGACTCAGATTTGGTTTCTTGATCAGAAACCGTCATTCTCCTTGCATAGTCACAAACTATGATAGAGAATATCCAGAATCAATCAACAATCCATATCCAGGTTCGCCGTCGAAAATCGAGTGAAAAATCCTGATTCGGATCGATAAAACTATCTCAAAATTCTGTGCTCGACATCTGGATCAAATAGCTATGCGAATAAAATAATATACATACATCTTACGTATAAATTCCAATTGATTATCAATTTCATCAATTCTCTTTTATTCACATTCCTTTTTGATTGTTATCCCTTTATTCATAACTATCCCATTTCACAACTTCAGTTTTAGTCTTCATTCAACTATTCACTTAGTATATTTTTTTTCCCCAAAATTACTAAGTATATTTCCAATACCAATTTTCTTAAGAATTTCATTCTTCAATTCTTAAGTTCATATAAATTTTCTTATATTTATTTACTACTTCACCACCGAAGTGTATATATTCAAATTGAACTCCCATTTCATATGAATTCCAACTTACTTCAATTTACTACTTCATTTCAAATATAAATACTTATTCCACATTTTCAATTCAGATTTTCGTTTCCAATTTTTCTTTCTTAAATTCAATTCATCTCCAACTTCTGAATATTGAATTTTATTTAGCCCGAAAACAATCCAAGTTAATTTATGCAATAACTATTTCTCAACTTATTTAAACCACTCTTCTGTTGAGTTCAGTTTCCATTCAACATTTACTTAAGTCAATAACTTAAGTTTATTTTCCATTTAACCAACCCTTTAAAGTTTTATTTCCATCTTTCATTTGATTCTTATTTAATCCAATTCCATCCATTTATTTATTTAATATAATTGGTTTATTCACTCAATCATTATGAATTTTAATTTCCATACTCAATTTATCTGGAATTATTTTATTAATAACCAGGTCATTTCCAATTTATTTTCACTTATTTGGATTTCATTCGCAATCCAAACCATCACTATTTTAACCCAATTTCATTAACTCACAATTCAATTTCATTAACTAATTTATTATCTAATTAGTTCCTCCACTGGTTAAAATTAAATACTTGCTTTTTAATTCCAAATATCACTTCATTTAATTTTCTTAAGTTCAATTTATTTTATAATTCAAGTTTGGATTTATTTAAAAATTAAGATTGCTCAACTTAGTCGTTTCCATTTGATAATTACAATTTCAAATTATAACTCTTAATGGTTCAAAGAAATGAATTCTCATTTATGACTTACAATTTCATTTCTATTCATAAGTTTTAACTTAAGATCTAGGACTATTCATTTAAGTCCATTTTCATCTTTACAATCAAATCTCAAATTATTACACTTAAGAACTTAAGAATATGAATTTCTTTACACAATTATAAGCATTTTACATTACCTTTATATCCAATTCAATTCGACTTCAACTTATTTACATTTAATTCAATTCCAATTCTCAATTTTATTTAACTTATCTTAAGTTAAATTCAAATATATTTTATTCACCTTCATATACTTGAATTAAATTTTAATTCCAAGATACAAATTTTATACGAGTTTTACAATTCATTCACCTTCAAGTTCTCTAACTCTTTTATCTACCAATTTATATTACTCATTTAGTTATTTTCATCTCATAATTATAATCCAAGAATTAAACTTTCATTCCCTTCTTATTGCAATCAACTTCATTCTATACTTTATATTGTTGATTCATTTAAATTCCCACATTTATATTTTAAATAGAATTCCCAGAATTCAATTGCCCGGTTTTATTTCAAAACCATTTTGAATCCATAAATAACTCATACATATCTGGTATATCACATCAAATCCCAATTTCCAAAATAATCTGCTTTTACCAAACAATTTTCCCTTTGAATTTCAAAACCAACCCAGTTCACAATCATTCCCAATTTAAAACAGTTTGGTAGCCATTTCTCTTTGGAAACTCGAAAATAGACATCGATGATGCTGCAGTCATCACCGAAATTATTTTCCAGCGACCGAAAGAGAATTTTAATGCTTTTATCACTCTAAACATTTCAAACATTTTTAAATCCCAAATACCACCAGATTTCAATTCAATTTCAAAAATATTCATGAAATAATATCACCATTATTTCCCCAAAACCTTTAAACTACTCTTAAATCCAAAGGAATTTAAACCTTTCCCAAAACTTCAAATTCAAAACCCATTCAATTTTATATCCAAACATTACTCTGGAATTCTATCACATTTTATTTCAAGTTATAAGTCACATTTACAATTTACATTTACAAATTTCATTTGTTTATGAATTTATCTCATTTGATTATAAATCACATTTGTAATTCACATTTGTATATAAAGTTTATTTCAACTTATAAATTACATTTATAATTTATATTCTCAAATTCCATTTGTTATATAAATTTATTCTTTCATCTTTGGTTATACTTCTTTCCCAATTTCTGATTCAATTTTTACACAATGATGATAATATTCTAATATCATCGCTTTCTAACAACCAAGCAACCAAATATATAATTTACAAAAGTTATCCTTTTATATATAAAAATAATTTGGGCAAAATTATTCCATTCAACCTATTTAAAACAATATTGTGTCGAACTGTTCTATTCAAGTGTTTAGAAACCCCTTCGATACAGTTGCGCAGACTGTGCCGACGAAGGTTCATATGCCACTCAATAAATCAACCAACACAATATAAAACCATTTTATATTCACTAACAAATACGCGCTCATATCTATTAATACTCTCAAAATTCCCACCAGAGCCAAGGTTATCGCCAGCCTAAGCTCTGATACCACTATAACGACCCGAGTTTCCAGACCCGGAAAATCGAACCATTTTAGTTAAGAAGAAGAGGTAGAAGAAGAAAAATAAAAAAAACAACATCAGAATCTAACCATCGCAGCGGAATAAAATATAATATATATCAACAGATCTTTACACAAATCAAAAACTATATCTGTTTATATAATACATCATCAGAATACATCATCAGAGTACATCAACATCCATAACATACAACTGAATACACAGCGGAAAAATAATAACAAGTACGTGAGTACGTATCGTCATCCAGCTCGTCTCCTGAGCTCCACAGCATCATATCCTAAACCTGTTTATCTCGGTCTGACCCGAGCATCATATAAAACAATACCCGAGTCAGTCTGGAAAACCAGCGTGAGAAAATCACACTCAAATTGATTATTAAAGTTTCAAAATCCTTTGAAAACAAAAGCATCTCGTAAGACCACGCCACAAATAAACATGTCGGGTTTTTACCTTACGATAGCTAAAACACTTTATATCAAAATCCTCTGATATTATAATAGTGTCTACAGAAAGTAAAATAGAATCTAGCTGAAATGCTTGCATCTCACATTTCAACAATAGTTGGGCACAATCAAAACCGTACAGGCACGTAGGGAGAATGGATTTCCAACGAATGACTAGGCACTGGGGTACCACCTGTCACAGTACGTGGCCTAGATCACAGTACCGAGGAGTACGCCCGCTCCCCTGCAACACAAGGCCGGAATCATCCCTTACTGGATAATTCCAAATAAAATCACCCCACGGTTGGGATCAGCAACCGCACCACTAAGCCGAAATAAAAGGGACATCTAGACAGGGATGACCTTACTCTCAAGTGGGGGCTACCCACGAAGCCTTGCTGCATAACCCCTGATTTTCAGTCATTCCCGGTTGATGAGGCTCGAGGCTAAACGATACCTTTATAGCACATATCCCTTAGAATGCCCATCGTCCACCTGACGATGTCACGAAAGCATCCGTCCATACAAGTCCGTCCCGGGTCCGAACGGAACCGAAGGCACTATTCCTACTACATCCATTTTGGAAATATCCTCAGGATTAGTAGCGACTAGCCCTTGCACTTCACTGCTCCATCTTCGACTCCGAACACGTTACACGAAACGTACAAACCGGATCGAAGTGGTATTCGAGTCTCCAGACCTAGAATCCCGGTATACGGAAACTCGATCCCGGTCTCTTCGAAACGATCAGCGCATTTGGCCAATATTGATAGTCGGTTATTTAACTATCAATTAACATCCACAAGCAACCATCACACAATAAATAATTTCCCACATTATTTATTTGCCCAAATATCTTCCCAAGATATATTTCCAAATTTTCAAATCTCATTTGAAAACAATTTCAAAACAGTTTCCGCTTACGGAATACATTTCCCAAATAATTATTTCCACTGAATCACCAAGTACAAAATACTTTTAATTTTAAAATAATTTAAAAACACTTTATTTAAATATACTTTATAACATTGAAATCAAACTACTTTAATACTTTATTAAAAATATATACTTTAAAATAAACCACTTTATAATATAACTAAATTTCTCCTTTTAAAACATAATGGCAAATCACTTTTATATAATTACCACAATAATAGATTTTTGAAAATACTTACTTTGGAAATTAACCTTTAGAAATAATCAAATTTCCTAAAACATGCATTTTTAAACAAATTAGAACTTTTAACTTATATTAAAAATTGCTTTGAAAACGTACTTGGCTATCCAGAGAAATACACTTCTCATTCCCATCTTTTAAAAATAAATCAACATTTATTTTTAAACCAAACCATATCTTTTTATAAATTCCCATCTTGAATTTATATTCTCAAATATCCCCTGATATTTTATTTTACTTTATAAACCCAGTTTATAAATTTCAAAATCTCACTTCTCTTTTAAATTCCAAATCCCAAAGTATTTAAATCAAAATTATAATTGATTTCCCAATTTATTTTACTTTGAAATAAATTTCCTTACTTAATCCATTTATTTCCAAATTCATTAACTTCCAGATTTTATTTCTCATTATGATTTAAAATCTTTAAACTGAAACACAAGTTTCAGATTTCTCAAATTCCTTCTTTCTTTTTAATTACATTTAAACATTGAATTTAAATAAATTATTTATTCCTTTAAATAATATCACATAAGTTTTTAAATTCAATATTTCTCGGTTTATTCAAAATTCTTCTTTTCTTATTAGAATTTTGGAGATCACTTTTATTCTTAATCAGATTTATTCTCAAATTTATTCCAAACTCTTTATAATTATTTTACTTAAAAATTTACTCTTTTATTTCTTTTCAAAAATTCCATTCTAGAGATTTTGATAACTCAGCATATCCAAATCGGTCCAACCAAACCATAACATCCAATTATCCATATAATTCATCACAGGATATCAACAATCATATCACAGAATTTTTAAACAAAATTAAATATTTTGAGGAATCCAGTTGGATCCCTCCAACCTGTTTCCCTGCATCCACAAACGTTAGCACAATACCAATTCCACTTCGAGGTGGAATATCGCGGTATATGGGTTTTATAAAATATCATCCGCTATTATGCGGCGCATAGGGTCTCATCCGCTATATAAATGCGGGAATAACAACAATTTCAATATACTCATATGCCAATATGTGTATATTGCTATATACTACTATATATATAGAGCACATCAATCAATGCAATCATCCAATCAATTATTTAAATTTAACCATTTAAATTTAAATTAAAAATTCAGCTGAGTGAGATTAACTCACCTTTGCTTTTATTTGCAAACCAATCCCAATCGGCCTGTCTTTCCATGGTTCCAGACCTTGAATAAACATTTTACATTTTATTAATATTTGAACTTATTGAACAATTTCTTCTCTTTGATAATTTTACTTAGCTAATTATTTATTCAAATTACTTTTCCTTTAATAAAATAATATTTGGTTACTAAAACAAATAATGCGTTTTATTAACAATTTAATTACCACTAAATAAATAACTCAACTAATAATCTAGTTAAACCAAATATTTTTTTCTCTCACAATTCTTTCAGTAACTAAATAATTTTAAAGAAGTTTATTAATCATCTAAATCACTAATATACATTATTAAGTAAACTTGTATGTTTTATTTCCAAACTGCATATGAATATATATTTTTTCCTGTTATAGATTTCATCCTATAATACATTCATTTAATTACCTAATTTACAAATAGGTTAACAAAATACCTTACTGCCGAAAAATCAGAATGCCCCATCCAACACATCGGCAATCCTCTCCACAACGCACCGGAATCCCCCATCACGAGTTGCTCAAAATCCACAAAATGAGACCCAGCTCTGACACTCACGCCACTGCAACCACGCGTGCTTCGAAATGCTTTGCCACTTCATTATCTGGAACGAGACCAGATCTCGTGGAGTTCAGCCAAGCATCGCTGCTCCCCTGCCCCGTGCTCGCGACCCATTCCTTACAGCCATCACCATCCCCGAAGCTCGTTCGAAATGCCTCGATCTCGGATGGAGGCTACTCGAGTTACGCAGCTTCCTATCGAATCGACACCTCCTCTCAAACCATTTCAGCTCGACGACGAACGAACTCGACTCGCTTCGACCATGCGATCGTCCCCTTCGCCCCACAGTCGCGCCGCAATTCAAGACAAGAAATGAGCTTGTGATTTATTTAGCATGGATTCGATTGAAGGAAGAAAGGCTCGGCCGATTTTAGATTTAGGTTTTATTTTCTTTTGAATCGAACTGTAAATTTCGATTTTTGAATTTCGTTAGAATGGTTAACTAATTGACTTTGTGAAATAGGCTGAGCAAAGAAAACAGGGACGCGATTTATCTGAGGGCGATTTCGATTTTAGCTTCTGAGAGAAGCGAAAAAGGGTACGTGATATAAACAGAAAGCTGCGTGATGAAGAAAAAGGCTACAGGATGTCGGCTAAGCGTACGTAGGTATAGAATAGGGTGGCTGAGTTGATTTTATATATATATATATAGATATATTCAAAATATCTCGTTACATAACGCGAAATCCCGAACCCCGAATCAGACATGCCGACAGACGCTTATAAGATTTTACCCGCATTCCGAACACAATGGAACGTGTTCCGAAGGCTAATTTGATTGTATGTGCGAGTTACGGAAGTAAATGATCAAATTTAAATTAAATCGATTAAAATAGTCCCTAAGCGTTTTGAGCGGCCAGGGTCACACGACAACTCTGATTGCTACGAAAATTGAAATCCGATAATAACTAACTATTACGGATCCAATGGAACTGGTTTCGTCGAATTCCGAGACTGTGCCTCGGAAGGCTATTTTTAAATTCAGTTTAAACGATATATTTCCAAAACCGGACAAAACACTTTTAATTTTCAGTTTTAGAAGTTCTATTACCTTTAGTATTATTAATATGAATCTTCCGAGCTTCCAAAATATTTTAGTAGCTTAGAATGCCAGATTTACTATTTTATCCAACTTCAAATAAATTTAATTTAATAATTTAATCACCAAATACACAGCGATATTTGAAATTTAAGTTGATAATTTATCTCTGAATATTTAAAATTAATTAAATATTCCAATTTCAAATATACAAAAATTCCGGGTCGTCACAATGGCAACGCGAGATTCTTTGACTTTGGAGGTTCCTTTGTGAGTCACTTCAAGTGTGTGCCAAATTTCCTACGTAGTCAGACAATGTGAGACACGGTTAAATTCAATTTGATTTAATGAACAAATAATAGAATTCATAGCTTTAGCGTTAGCATTCTGCAGTTTATTTTCAAGATCTGTCCATTGATCCATCGGGTTTTCAATTTCTTGATTATCTACCACTATAGTTGGTGTCCTATATCCCGTCTCAACAATATTCCATTCATCTATGGTTTTCAGAAAAAATTTCATTCTATTTTTCCAATAAGCATATTCACCATTGAACATGGATGGTCTAAATATGGACTGACCCACAGCAAAAGCATTATTAAAAGAAGCCATTTAAAAAATCAATTCTTTTTTAAAAAAAAATTGGTTTTTTGAAAAATCAAAATTTTAAAACAAAAAATGGTTTTTGTTCTTAGCTCTAATACCGCTTGTAGGATCGTTTTCACCCTATAGGGGGTGAATAGGGTGATACTAATAATAATAAAAATTAATGCGAAAGTAAAAATCAATCATAGATAATAAAACAGAAAGATAATGCAGAAGAGATCACACACAAATTTACCCAGCTTTGGCAAAACCCTACCTACGTGCTGCCACCAAGGTTTGTACTAGAAATTAAGTAGTCAGACGCTTACACACGTAAACTTGCGACATCCGCTAATGACTAACCTAACTCTATGCTCAAAACTCTGCCACAACTTAGCCACTGAGTTGCGAATTCTCGAACTACACCACCGTAGTTCGTAACCTAGTCACACGACTAGAAAGTTACACAGTTTAAAAAGAAAAGAAAATTACAAACTAAAATAAACAAAACAAAACAAAAAAAACCCTATTTAATATTTTAAGCCCAATATAAAATATATAAAGGCCGGCCCAATTTGTAAATAAAAGAAGAAGCGTTCCCTTTTTTTTTCTGTATGCAAAACTTCGGTCGATCCTTTCTTTCTTCGTTCCTCTTTCACAAGCTAGGGTTTTGTTCGATTGAAGTCGCCGCTTCGATTGTGATCAATTGAGATTATAATTTCACTCGATTCGCTTCATCAATTGATCACTAGCTTTGGTTGGCTTTCGGCAGCTCCAATTTGTCAAGCTCGAATACTTGGATGAAATTGGTATGTGACTTTGTTTTTTGATTTTGATTTTGCTCGACCTTGATTCGATTTTAGTGATTTAATGCTCTGGTATTTTTCTTGCACTCGAATCGCCTCCTTTGCGATGATGTAATGGTTTTTTTTATAGGGAACGAAATCCTAAATTATCGTTCCTATATTTCTATTTGAATTATTCAATGATTTTTGCTTGGCCGTTCGATTTTGCTTGAATACTTGTGATTATTTTGACTTGTTCATCTTCTGATACTTGGTTGGATTTGGTTCCGTTCTTTTCTGGCATTTGAATTTGTGATACTCTGGACTTTGAATCTTGACTTGTTAAATTCGAACTTATTACCCTTGTTCCGTTCTTGCTGGCACTATGACTTCTTCAATTCATGTTATCGGCTTTGACTTTGGCATTTTGAATTTTTGTGATAAACTTGACTTTTCATTTTGAACTGCTACTGTTAATTACTTTAAAACCGCTTCACACTGTTATTGTTCGAACTGCTGTTTGTAATGCTGGTTTGTACTTATGTTAATTTGGGACTTCATGTATACATAATTATGTTGCAGTCTTCTTTGTTGTATACCTTTATGCTTGTTGTTGCATTAGTCTGGTTGCATACCTGAATGCTTGCACTTGGTTGCATTGTCCACTTGCATTGACTTGCACTGCTTTGTACTTGGGGTCTAGTCTTCACTGTTGCTTCTGATCTGGGTTCACTTTACCTTGTTCTACCGATATGTGTCTGGTCTCATATGAGCTGGTCGATGGTTCATGTGTACTCGAATCTCTTTGAACATGTCTTGATTGAATCTGGTTGCTTGTTAGTAGTCTAGTTGTTGTGTGAACCTGATTTGTGTTCATGAGCATATATGTATATGTGTGTGTATGTGTGTGTGTATGTATGTATGTATGCATAGTAGTTTGATATTGAATCTGGTTGTATTGCAATTTGGTCTGTACTGGTGAACTTGACATTTCATTGTTTTGAACCCGCATTTTCTCATTGAAGGTCTGGTGCACACATTCATGTATATACATGCATACATATGTGAGATGCATGTATATATATATATGTATATATATATATATATATGTATGTTGTGTGGTTCCTGCTTCTGGTAATTGAAGTTGTACATTAGAGTCTGAAGCTTTTTGTTTCATTGGTGGTTTAGGTTCATTGATGTGTTGAGCTTGATCTGGTCTTGTTGAGTCACTTATCTGGTACTGCATTTTTGAACATGTCTTGTAGTCATCCCTGAAATGCCTTGTATTCATGTTCATGTTGAAATTTGAATGTTTGGATGTAGACTGGTCTGGTTCAATTTTGAATTTCAGTTTCCATCCAGTTGCTTTGTACATGGTATTGAACTTGTTTATCACCATATATGTACATACATACATATGTATGTGTGTGTGTGTGTGTGTGTGTTGTTGCAGTCCTTGTGTTTGCCTTTGAATTATGCAGAGTAGTCATGGTTCTTTAATGATCTGGTTCATCCTTGAATGTTTGTATTTGTGTACACTTCTCTCTTGTGCCTGAATGCATGTTGTATTGTCACTGGAAGGTCTGATTTGGTTGAGTCATTTCCTGTGTACATGTGTGGGTTGTTGCAGCCACTTGAGTTTGGTTTTATTGGAGATCGTGTTTGTCGAACCACTGAACTTAAGTATGGTTATGTTGATTTGGTCGAGACTCATATGCACTTGAGTTGAATCCAACCTCGGCTTGAGTTTGACCTTGTGCTCACCTGTCCCTACAACTTTAACAAGCAAGTGTATATCGGTGTGCACGGCCTTGTGGCATGTACAGTGATACACTGTGCATGTCACAAGTTGTTCGTGTATGATGAATTCAAAAGAAATAATGATGAACAACCCAAATAACCGAGGCAAATAACATTTTCAAAACACACACTTTAATTTATACTGCAAAATATTTTCTTTTTCAATTTTACTGCGTCAATGTTTATTTTGCAGATAGCTCAGATGCTGGATTCAAGATGGAACAGAGTTGAAGATAAAAATACGAGTGTTGAGTGAATATGTAGTGAGGTGTAAATTATAAAATGAAAATTGTATTGTAATTGAAATTGAATTCTAATTGACGATGTGCAAATGTATAGTGAGAGCTTAAATTTGTACTAATCGAATTTGTAATAAAACATTTGTTTGAATAAAATATTTGTTTGAATTTGAATTTTGTGTTATTTATTTTATCCAACAAATATTTATTTAATAAAATAGTACAATAACAAATACATTTAAATGAATATATATATATATATATATATATGTGTGTGTGTTTATTATCATCAAACAAAATTCATAGGCTATTGTATTCTACAAATATTGCATAATTTTTGAAACAAATGTTGTTACTTATTGTCGTAGCCTTTCGGAAAGTACAAGATTGTCGAAAACGGATAACGCGTTAGAAAGTTATGGTCAAAACAAAATAATGTTTTGCCTTAGATTTTTAAATTTTTGGATGGAGATTTGATTCAAATTAAATCAGTTTTTAATATCAATAAATCTCATAAATTTGCATTGCACTTAAAATTAAAGTTTTTCTTCATTGTCATAGCTTTCCAACAAATAAAATATCACCAAAGACGGGTTAACGGTTTGAGAGTTATGATAAAATAATTCAATGTTTTAACCATGAAATTTTCAAGCATAGTCCAAAAGTTTGCCTTCATTTAAAACTGCCCTTAACAATAGTAAATTTCAAATTTTCCATAAGTGATAAACATGAAAAAACTTTCATCTTAAAAACTAGGAGAAGGTTTTTTGTATTCATTTGTAAATCTATTTGATGTTATCAACCTATTTGATGTTGCCTCTCTTAAATTTATTTTGATCTTAAAAAGTGACAATGTTTCGCTTAAACTAAACAAACATGATTTCATTTGTCTTCTATACAAAAATTCCAACATCTTCGACCTTCAAATATTCAGGATATATTTACTTAAGGAACACCAAGCCCAAAACGTTATTAATGAAGATAATAAGCAAATTGACAAACATGACTAAAAGAAAAAACAAATTAATTATTAAATTGAATTGGAACTGTTGGAGGTTATTTTTGTTATTGATTCCCATGCAATAAATACTGATGAGTTACTATATATGAATTGCCAATATATACACAGATGGGCATTTCATCAAATACTTTATCTACTTTCAAACCAAAGAGTGATTAAATATATAGTTTAATTGCCCAAACAATTCAAAATTAAATATCAAATAATAAGGTTTTGGGCAACTACAACACCGTTAAAGAAATAGGAGGAGCGACATATGTGATGAGCTAATAACAAATAGAACAGATATATTCTCAAAATTCCGCTTGTTTATTTCATATCTATTGTCCCTCAATCAAAAATAAAAATACATAATAAGATGAAAGAAAGTAATAGTTGCTTTTTTGTTATGATTCGAAAGCATTATATATACTTAAAATTTATTTTCAAACAAAATTTTCTAAATTAATTATTTCAAGGATCATTTTAATACAAATACACATTCTCATGTACTTATCAAGTTTATAGCTATAGTTTACGTCAACTAGTCGATCCTTATAATGACAATGAATAGTTATTTTTTACATTTCAAAATAAATCAATTCGTCCTGATCACATAATTACACATACACAAGCCATTCATTATTAATCACACCAATATATAATATGCAACACATCATATACAACTAAGCACCAAAGCACACAAATCATCATACAGCATTGCATACATAAAGTTCAATAAATTAATATATTTTTATTATAGAAACATTGCCTTGTTGGATCTTGGTTATTAGTTTCGTCGATTAGCTATAGTGTTAACCACACAATGAAAATTTATCAACACTACCTCGCCACTTATCTCAACTTTTTGTAACACCCAATGGCTGCAAACGTCGTACGAATTCATATGAACCATGTATATAAAAATGCTTAACTTGTATATTTTTAAAATATGGAATCTATCATTTAATATTCACTCAAAATTCCATATATATACTAAATTTTTTGACTTCTTGGTCAAAATATATATCATTATTATAAAATTACATTTATAAAATAAGGGATCACTTCCCTATATAAGACATACATCCCACAAATTATAAATTTTCTCTCTTAAATCAATATACTCCTTTTCCATATCAAAATATCATTTGTATATTTTTCTAAAACATCGGTATGTCTTAATACCTCATTTTAATGTTTAGGATTTCCTATCAATATGTTAGCTACTCGTATTGACCAGAATTCTTAAACACTGAACGGATAGGTCAACGCAACTAATTTTCGTATCATCTTACATAAAAATAAATTTCAATATTTTCTTTATAAATAAATCTCATCAATTTTATTGTTGGAGGTATCTTTAAGTTCTCATATATACATCTACTTATATAAAATAAGTACCAATTTCTACAAATACTTATTATCTTCAAAATTATTTTTTTCTCTTCAATTCTTTTCTAAGTATTTTATAGATAAATTTCTAAACTCTTTTAAAAAAAGCTTGCCTTTGTAATTTCAATTTATTTTTATAAAATCATATACAACATTGTCAATCAAACTTCCAACCAAACCATACCAATCATCAAGCAAGCATATATTACATCCAAATAAAATACATTTTAACATATATCACAATCACATCGAAGTATTCACATCATACGTGTGAATATTATTTTTATTTTTATTTCAAAGAAACTTTTACTTTATAAAATTTCAATACAAATACGTGTGTGTGTATACATACATATATAAATATTTTATCGGATGATTGACCCTTTCGATCATTCACAACTCACACATCATAGGTGAGTTGAATAAAAATAGGTAAACATCCCAAGTCTCATTCTCTAAGGCCAAAGTATATCTCTATCTCTGTATTATTCCAACTTAAGCTTTGATACCAGGTTGTGACGTCCCAACTCCAGTGACCGAAATATCAGATAGAGGTAACTATTTGGTAGCTCTGGACAATGGGCATGGAAGGATCGATCACTCATATACACTACATTGGATCAACATGGATATGTTTCAATACCTGAATATATATGAAGTAATATATATATATATATCATCTCGATGTAAGGCAATATACACGAGTTCTAGAATTGAATAATACAGTATTAGAGAAACAAATTAAATTTTCCCATCTAACAGAACCAGAGTGAACAAAAATGATGAATTTTATATCATATTTAAAAGCTTAATGCATTATCACATCATATATACAACTCCTCACAAAATTACATCACATTATCCAATACAATGAAATTTCAATTTATAAACAAACAGAGTAAATACTCGCCATCATCATCTGCTCTAAGTTTATATCATAGCACATAAAGTATATGCAGTCATAATATTAACCTATAAAACAACCTAAGGCTCACCCAAGGTTGTTAAACAAATAACAAACTAAGAGTAGGCTAGAAATCTAGTTGTGAGTTTAACGAAATCGTAAATAATAAACATGTAGTGTTGGGTTTAAAGGTGACCATTTCAAACACACAGATGTCACTCACACCATATCAAATCCTGCCTATGATTAATTTTCATAAATAGTGATAACATACGTGTCACGGCTCTATTCATCGTGACTCACAACTACAATTTTAGTCAACTGAGATATCACAATCTATCCATATTATATGAGTTGTTTTTTATTGTATAAATTCAAAACATCATTTCAAATCATTCATTTTACCAGGTTGGCATTTCTAGTTATATTTTAAGAGAGGGCTAAATCATCTTCTCGTTATGTGATTCCTAACAGGATATCACATTGATAAATCTCCTCAGTGGATTTATCTTCTACATAGATTATCTGCCCTAGCAAGTTATTAATCGTATACTTCCAGTCAATTGTGGTTGGCCGTCATATGATCCCTTTGTTGTCATGGCCTTTAAATATCTAGAGACGTGACAAATCTTACTCATGTTGTAATGCACTTCATCATCATATCTCCATCAGGCGGTGCTACTATTTGTTTACACTACACCTCCGATAATTCTCAATATCTTCATTAACTTCATATGTCCTGGCAACATATCATTTGGACATTGTGAAGAAGGCCGAGGTCGTCATGATTGGGTTGCGATCCTAAAAATCATTATGTTAGGATGAAAATTAGCAGTCTAGTAGTCAATACCTTGTACAATTCTTGTCAAATGTTAAATTTATTGCTTTTCAAAAAATTTGACTTTTATTTAATGTCTATATTCCCCAAATGATGTTTTTCCCATTTTCATCAACAAATGTCATGTACGTGCACATCAGCATAGCAAAATATCATTGCTCAAAACTTGGAAATTAAGTGCGACGAAGCGCACAATATAATCATGGGATATAATAAAACTGCATATTATATCATGGGTAAAGCACACATCATACACACACACACACACACCCACACACACTTGAAATTAAAATTCAAATAAGTATTCAGAAGCACCCATGGTCATTCAAGCATATTTTTCGTTCAATTCACGTGCGATTCATTCATATTATACTTTACAACTAATCGTATGTTTGATATAATTCTAGCATCAGTTATAGCCAACCATTAAGCAATTCGTTTATTTTCAAATCAACCAAACCTTCAACCATTTAGCATATCATAAGTATATTTACATAGCCCGAGTGAAATATGCAAGTTCAATCACTTATATCAGAATGAAACATTAATTTCTAATTATCTAAAATATATTCAAATAAAATGATCTATTAATTATATTTATGATTTTTAAAATAAATATTATATATATAGGGTTTTCATTTTCTAAATCATACCATTACCATTATCTTAATCAAACATCAGACTTTATTTTAGCAACATCATAGTTATTTCATTCATGTCCTAAGTTACACATAGCAAACTAATACCACAATGGACACATATAACAATAATGTATTTATGCCATTAGTTACATCAAGTATTACTCAGGTGATACTAGCTTTGCAACTCATTTCAACTTATAAAAACATCATTACAAACACTGTAACGCAAAATGTACACCAACTAATATAGTGTGTATGCACTATGCACACTTGTTTATTAAATAATTAGATATTCATTTTACTTACATTTCCTTTATAAATCTTTAAATATTTGTTTCTTTATTCAGCTAAATTAAAAATTCTAAATTTAAATAACACATGCATCAAAATTTGTTGCATTATAAGTTTCTTCATGATCATTAACACCGCCAACTAAAAAGGTTAAACAGATAAAAATGAGGCCTTCCCCTTATTCAAAATTTATACTTCTTCCATAAATATTTCTATGCATCACAATCTATTTTATATTATGTTATTATCCAAGTAGATCATTAACAACACCTTAATCAACCTCAGACCAAAGCATCAAACCAAAGAGAATTAATCAAAATAGTATTTGATTCATTGTTTTCTTATTATAGTTCACCCTCTTCATATTAAATTTCCTTTTGTATACTTCAATTTAAATTCATATAACTATTTTATTGCATCTAGAATAATAGATTACTGCCTTATATGATAATAAAGTAAAAGAGCATCAACTATACATATATAAGAATAGAAGGAAGTTCAACCCACTTTAATCATGCAACTATTTAATATAGAACTGGTATACTCACTAGTGTATATTTTAATCATTCCTCACTAGGAAAAACATTTTGTGAATATACGATAAGGTTACACACCCGTATAATTATATATATATATATATATATATATATATATCATTCATCACCTTAATTCAAATTCATTTATTCTTATTTTTGAAATAATTCAAATTTCAGTAACTAAAATTTTCTGCTCATAAAAATGATATAATTATTTCAAATGAATTTGCATTTTCTGTATTTATAGAATATTCAAACTCATACCCTCATTCAATTTAAATTCAAACCCATAAAATAACTAGATTAATTTCAAGTTTAATATTTTTAGAAATTAAACTATAAATATATTTTTCCAGAAATTTAACAATAAATAATTTTTAAATATATTCCAGAAGTTCAACCTTCACCCTCCTTGTTGCACTCAAATTTGAATTCGAGAATTCTTATATTGACAAGTAATAACGATTTATCGAGTTATTATAACTTCATTATATGATCAAATAATCAACACAATCAAACATCTACTGATACAAAGCAAGCACAACTGTCTACCAATTAAAATGAAATTTATATATTCGATGTAATTTAAAAAGATGTTATACTCACTTATCATTCCTTCTATAACCTCCTACCAACATCCATATTCTACCTCAGCAATCCACATTAATGCAGCCTTCTCTTTGTGTCACCTACTTTTATTATTACCCCTGATTCTCACGCACCTCCTTTTAATCCACATGTAAGAGCAGGCCGTCGTCATCGTGTTGCTGGCCACACGTCTCCGGGCTTTACATTGGTCGTAGGCTAGGTCGTGCCCGAAAGCCATCACCGGGCCCATCGTCGTCACCCAAGTCTCGATATCCGCCTGCCACAATCTGTGTGTATTCCATCTATGCGACCCCTATGGCAGCCATTCTTCACATCATGCAATCCTTTTTGTTCATTTAAACTCGATTTAGGATTAAGACATGGGATCGACAGATTTTTCTTTCTTTTTTCTAAATTGGAAGAGAAAGAAATAAAATAGAGAAGGAAAGAGTACGGTATAAGATTGAAAGGCATAGGGTGCGCGTGATTCAAAAAATAGGGTCCAATAGAAATTAAAAGAGATTTATTTTTCTTTTAAATAAAATGAAGCCCTTAACCACCATTAAATCGAACTATTTTTAAATCAACTCGTTACGATCATTTAAAAATTCAACCTAAGGCATTTTATCAACTGTTTATTTCATTATTGCAACGAGTTGTCTTCTGATTAAAGTATCGCCTTTTGGTTTTTAACAAATTTAAAATTACTGTTTTATTAGTAAAAACAATTCCAAGATTTCACAAATAAATTTATTTGCTATATAAATTTCAAATAACTTTATTTTAAAAACACAATTTAAATTCCCAATTTGAGTTTTAAATCAATATTCTCAAAAATTTAATTTATTGAATTAAATTAAATTAAATATTCAATTAAATTTTCATATCTATTTTAATATATTTATTTTATTTTACTTCGAACTGGGATATTATAGCTTGAAAACGAAAATACAGTCTTAAAAAGAAATGATTTTAAAAAGAGAGAAATTGATATTAATCATTGTTCCAAGCTAATAATAAAATTAATATTTTAAAGTCCAAAGTCATTGACTTGAGTTGACTCTTTGAAAATTTTCCACGGGAGAAAAATAGTTTAACATGTTATTAAGAAATTAACTCTTTTCAAACAATAAACAAACGAGTAGTAACAAACGAGTAGTAACACAACTAAGGGGAGAAGTGTATTTCCTAAATGTGTGAAGTGTGGCAATATTGGACATAGTTATAATAATTATCGAAATAGGAACATAAATAACGTGTCAACCAAATTTTGGTTCCTAAGGGTATAGTTGTTAATATTAATGGATTGTTATACAAACTAATTTAGGTACCAAAATTTTATAACGTATCCTACATCTTTTTCTAGGTCACTCGCTTCTTATATCGTGTACGTACAAAGATGAGATAAGAAGCACTATGATGGAAACAGATTTCGAGTTTGGTCCACGCGTTCCATGAGCTATATTGCAACGTTTCTCAACCTAGGAAAATGAAGTGAAGATCCATGCAGTTTGGATAACAACGGTGAACATGAATGCAACCTCAAATGTAAGTGAAGGTATGGTATCTAAACCTTACTTCCTAGTTTTCTCTCCTTGGTTTGAGTTCTGATTTTATGACATTATTGTAGTAAATTAGTCATAATTTAAGCTCCAACTCACAAAATTCAATATGTTATGGAAAATAAATAGAAAATCCTCTCAATTTTATACTTTGAGTTTATCCAGATTTTGATATAAATGACGGAAAAATGCAAATAATTTTGTACAATGTTTGAAACATGTTGTAGAACTTTCTAACACATATGTAATACTTTGGTCATAACTTCTGCTATGATACCACTTATTACTCTTGATATGCTGGTCGTGGCAAACAATGGTACCTTCGACATTAGTTTCACATCCAGCCACTTGATCCACACCAACCAATTATAGGATATGTGGGGGTAAGAGTCAATGCTTTGCCACACTCACCATAGTTCACAAGGCAAGAATCCCCCATTATGCATCAATTAACTCTGATCTGCTTATTAGGATTATGCAATATACCCCAGAGGCGGGGTCGTGGATACATAGATGAATAGTGCAGAAACGTAGATGTGAGAAGTAAATGACACACATATAATTGTTGCCTCCAAAGTTACTACTAGAATTATATATTTGAATGCTTACCTGAATATAATAATCTTATGCCCGGTAACATTGCTTTAAATTTATCCCTAAGTTGTTAATCCGTGAACTACAATCCTTGTAGCTCAATCCTAGAAAAAAAATCTAAAGTTTAAAATTTAACAAGAAAATTACAAACCAAATACAAAACACAAATTTCCTATAAATATTGAATGGATGAATGTGTAAATAAATGAATTAGTAGGGCTTCTTCAAAATTCCATTTTATCTCTTTGACCAGGTCAAATTTGTTTTTCTTGTCCCTCAACATCTTCTCTCTCCATTCTATGAAAATCATGCAGCCTTTCTCTAGCTCAATTCTCCTATCTCCAAATTACCTGTCCTTATGTGCCACACACATCTCAACCATTGATTTTTCATCATCATACATTGATGATACGATGGGTTCCACTGATTAATTGTTGTTATGATTAGTGGTTGTGATTGCTTATAGCACTTAGGGACATGTAATAAGGGGGCAAAGGAATTGAACCCGCCTTTCTCCACTTCAAAAAACGAAACACCCTTCACAAAATTCAAGTTGACTTCCACTCCTAAAAAAACACTTTCATGCTCCTCAAATAAAAAATGTCACTACAACTGCCTTCGATGCTAAGTAATGTTTAAATTCACGATGTATAAATCTTGTAGTTGTTGTAGCGTAGATCTTGAGACCGCCAAAGCATGGATCTCTACCATTTTGCTTACGTCAACAAAAGAAAATCGAATCTTTTCAATAATGGTTTTGCCACTTCTTTCAAATCTTTTATTGCTACATCTGGGGATAGAGACAATTTATATGCCTAGAGATACTACCCCCATCGATATGAACTGCAGTTTGCTTAATGGTTGTTTGTTGGTCAATGCTGGAAGGTTTGAGTCACTTGTGCCTGGATCTCCTGTTTTCTTTTCAAAGCGGTTGTTTGCTTACTAACTTTGCCTAAGTTAAAAACATCGCCTTGCCTTGCTTCTCATCCTTTGGTTGTGCGAAAACCGAATTTATCGGTGAGACTGTTGACTGGTGATTATATATGTGATATCATACGAGGTATCAAATGCTATTCTAGAATTAATTCATCTTCATGTTGGACTACAAAAGCTTGCTGCTATGATAAAGGAACCTGATATTGTATCTTGTATAATTTGTTAAGTTGGATGTTGATGTGTGACATATTAATGAATCAAAGATGATATCTGGAAAATTAAGATACCAGTGATGGAGAATGATGACTTCTTTGTTGAGATATGAGAAGCTTTTTTGCTTTATCTGATCTTGAATTTGATATTAGCGAGTGTAGGAGATTGATGAAAGTTTGGACTGAGATTGTTTTGTAGCAAATTTTGTTTGAGTTGTTGGTGTGGGTAGAAGATGATCTCGACCATGATGATAGTTGGATGTGGATGAACAAACATCGACATTAACGATCACAGGTATGCTTTTTGTATGATGATTGGGGCTATTTAAACCCATCAAATTGATGAGTTGTCCTCCTAAATTATTAAAATTTAGTTGGATTAAAATGTCAACCACTACATACAATGCCTACGAGGTAATGTTATTAACCTCGTAGGGCACCTACGAGGTAATGCTTTTAAACTCATAGGGCAAGTGCATGGTAGGTACCTAAACTGTACACCCACATTGTGTAGTTATTTCATAATACACATAGGCGCCCTACGTAGTGGATGAAAACAGTTAAAATAATAATATTTAATGGAGGACATTTTAGTCCGTTTAATTTTTGAAAAATTAAAGGGGTCAACTTAGCATTTCCAGTGGTTCAAATCAAATTAGCCTTGTATGATTTAAAATTTTATTTTTTTTCTTTTGTTGTTGTATCTGATAATCAGAACCAAGAATACAAAAGATTTTATATGTGTGTGTGTGAATATTTTTCTTCTGGTTATTGCCTGTATTCCCCACATTCATGCAGATGGCAAATCATTTGGACGTGGAGCACATGGGCAAGAATGTAAGGGGGGTAATTTTTGTGACCTACAGCTATAAATAGAGATGGAGGGGCATTGTTTGAGAGGTCTTTTTAGTCTATTCACCGAATTCTTGTATTTCTCATGTAATTCCACGGATCCTCACCGATCCTAAGAATAGCTTTGTAAAAACTCATTAAAAACTTCAACAAAGCTTAAGTGAACGTAGTCCTCTGATTAGTCGAACCACTATAATTGTTGTGTGTTGTTGTTTATCTCATTTTCAGTTTATTTTCTTCATTTTATTCTCTACTTTAAATCTATGTGTGTTTGTGCCAACTTTTGGCATAAACAATATGTACACACGCACACAAACAAATAATATTTAGGTTGTCAAAATATTTGCTTAAGAATCTCGGGTTTGAAAAAATCAATATATGGCTGAAGAATCTTTTCCTCTTTTGTCCTTCTTTTGAGTTTTGTTCCTTGTTTTAATGATTCTAAAATTATTTTCCTTTTTTAAATGATTTGAAATCCATACTAGAAGAGAAAGGAATCTCTCCAACATATAAAGTTTAGACTTGTATCTCATGCATTAATAATAAGAGGTTTTGTACATATATACAAGATTTATTTTGAACTAAAGAGATATGCAAATGAATCGAATTAAAGCTCTTAACTGAAATCAAAACCTTGTAAATACATATCACTAAACAAACACATTAAATATCAATTTGAAATTAATTGCGATATCTTTTAATATTTTGCGATAGTAACAAACATATTTTATTTTTATATATAAAAATATATGGGTTTGATATGTGATGCGTTGATTTAAAAAATAATATATAATAAGTTAAATGAAAAAAAATCGTGCATTGATGATTTTAACTATAACACTTTGGAAAAAAGTCAAATAAAAAAATTATCATCAAACAAGACGTATATTGTACACATATCTATCTTAAGTTTTAATTAGATATTATATAACATATGTATATTTGAAATGGAATTGAATTTTAATATACACATATGTTTATATTATTTATAAACTAGGCAACATTAAAATAAAATAAAACATACATTAAATACACTAAATGTACATACATGACAGGCCAAAATAAAATTTATTTTTTTAATCCATAAATATATGTATTAATACAAAGAAATTTTAAGCTATTTAACTATATGTTTATATATATATTATATTATAAAATTATTTTATGTAATAGAATTGTTTAAAATCAAAATTATTATTCACTTAAATAAATTATAATGAATGAGATACATATACATATTATAATAACATTGTAATGTTTTTTTTAATCAATTTGAACATGAATACATATATGTGTGTGTGTATTAGATCTGATAACGTAGGCACATATAAAATTGTTAAAGTGTATAGGGTCTAATCTACAGTGACATAATGACATACGTAAACAAAATTAAGATTCAAAACTTACCAAAAGAAATTCCTTATGGTTTGCACCTTGAGTGTATGAAAACTCCTAGATTCGATTCAATCACCTCCATAAATTGCAATGATCTAAAGCATCACTTTCATAAGTATTTAATTTCATTTGTTTTTATTCTATTTTGGGAATTTTTTCTTCCATGAAGCCATGGAATTTTCGACCATATTAGAGAGAGAGAGAGGAGGGCTTGAGAAACTGAACTGTTAGGAGAATTGAATGAATGGAAGAAATTTTGTTTTGAAGAAATAATTGAAATCTTTACAATTCCTTCTTTAAAATGTTCCCTCTTTAATTCTTCATTAAATCTCAATCAAATCTTCCCTCTTTTAAAATGAATGGCCGCCCAAGAAATGGCTGTAAAGACTTTCAAACTTTCTAAACTATTTATTAATTAATTGCTTTAAATCAAATTTATATATTTAATTGATATCGTATGCCGATAAAGTGCACATAACTTTTATATATACACTTTTAATTGAATAATAATGGCATCCAAACATCACGTCAAATAAAATATAATAATTAATATTTCATAAATATAATTAATTTACAATGATTAAAATTAATTAAATCGTGAGGTTTTTGGAGTATTCATCATTACAGTTGTACGACTCAAATGTGTAAATCCAATTTTATAAGCAATGTCCGGTAGTAACGATCATTTACATCAATTCTCTTTGTTAAAACTATACCATTTTAGGACTTATGGAATTAATTTTGGCCAAAATTCCAATATCATCCACAATCAACTTGATTAGTCCAAACACAAAATCCTTAGTTTAATAACAACAATTATTATTGATCATACTGTTTTGGCTAGAAACTTCGACTTTGAATTGACTATAGTTGACCATGATACAAACCCCTTACAACCGAGGAGACAAATTCTCTATTGGATGGTGTTTTACTTCCAATGCTTCAACTCAAACCCAACTATAATCACTCAATGGACCGTCATACAATGTTTAACTATAATCAAAGTGGAGTGTCCACATTAAAGTTTCACAGTATTCACAAGTCAAGGGAACTGTGTAACATCGTCACTTCGTGACTGTTTGACCTTCATTGCATTAACTAACCGAAACTCTCAAGTGAGTCATTTCAATAGTTATCCAATAACTATCATTATGTAACACCTTGGTGCCCCAGCAGCCATGAGTAAATATGCTACCCAACATTTAAAGAATGTTATGCCCTCTAGTCTTAACGAATGTATCGATATCCTATTACGAAATATCTTGACTAGGAATATTTAAAATAAGATGTTATTTTAATGTGATATATTTCTCATGATGACAACACATTGTAATTACTATTACGTAACATATCATTTAAGGATTTTCTATTTAGTATACTTCAAATTAATTCATTAATTAATTATATCAACAATGTATATTATAGAAATCAAATACCTTTATTATGAATGAGATTGGTTGTAACATCCCACATTCTGAGGCTTAAAAATAGATATTATCGACGCTAAAGTCGTCCTTAGTATTATTTTCCAATGACAAAATGAAATCAATTATTATGTCGTTAACATTAGGAGCTTTAAAATTTTCATAAAACAGTTTCATTCATAAATTTAACCTCATAATCCCACGATACATCGCTCGGATAAAATATAATAATTACAAATATAATCTCAAGAGCGACATACGAAGATGCCCCCTTGGATGATCAGAGTCATAACTACTTATACAGTTATAGTACCCATCATTACATACATATAACAATAATAGAAGGCAGCTAAACTACAGTGCAATGGAAATAAACTGTATATAACGATTTGCCTCCTGCATGTCATGGGAAGCTTATTCGTCAAAACCCTAAAATACCCTACTCTCAGCTTATCCAATTCCAAATTGAGTACTCGAGAGTTTAGGGAAAATCAAAAACTTTGGGTTAGATAAAAAGTTTGGTGTGAATAATATTAGTCCATCTTAAACCAAAATATAGGTATTTAGTGAGACCACACCACTGAGCAGAACGGTTTTCCTCCCACTAATACCCTCTTAAACAATATGTAATCCATAACATATCTTGCATCCGAGTATGATTAGAACATAACCATAACATCAATAACATATCATGCATGTACGGGTTAAATGAATAGTCCATCATTCATAAGGGTCAAAGGGTTACATATTCCCATAATCGCCAAATCGCATCAAATGTCTCATTCAACGACATAGTTTTCCCGGGTCACTATTAACCTATATTAGTTTTCTCAGGCTCACTAAAATCCCATTAGGATGACTCGGGCCAAAGTATATCAATTAATCCAACGGTCTTCTAGTCAATTTAGTGGAAAATAATAACGGTCCCCTAAGATAGACAGGAGAAAATATTCACGGTCTCCTAAAAATGGTAGGAGAAAATTTTGTTGATATCCTAAGGTCGATTGGAGAAAAACACATGTGAGTAAACTACTACAAGTCCCTTTAGATACGTAACTCTAAAATTCAGCCTTAATCGACAAAGCCCTACACATTGGAATCGAGGACCAGACCAACCGAGGGCATAACTGTTGGTGGATAGGATACAACATACCCTAGTATCCACCCAAATCTGATTTAAAACAGTTTGAGCCATGTCTCTTGATCAGTCCAGGGCATCCTAACAAAATTTTATCTTCCCAATCTCTTGGATGCAATTCTACTCACTCAAGAGTTTAAATCTGACCATACCCACCACTGGAATAACCCTAATAAGTCATTAGTTCCTAAATCCACAAGGCTAAAATGTTGGGTGATAGAATTTAATACATAAATGAGTATGTCAACAATTTACCATACACAAAAATAACTGATCAAAGTACAAAGAAGAACATATAACACATTAGAAAAAATATAGCCATCAAAGATTGGTATAAACATAGCTTTCGTGCCTTGTTAAAATATAGCCTTCGTGTATTGACTTCCACGTAGCCATCGTGCCTTAACATAACGAAGCAATCGTGCTATAGCAAAATCATGTCATCGTGTATTAAAGTAAATAGCTATCGCGTGTTAATAAAATAAGCATCATGAGTTGATAAAGCAAAGTCATCGTGAGTTGATACACAACTATCATGGGCTAACAAAACGAAGCTTTGTGAGTTAGAAGACAAAGCCATCATGAATTGGTGAAGAAAAAGTCATCATAAAATAAAACATGTAGCCATTACATGTTAAAGCAATAGCCTTCGTATGTTATCAACTTAAGCTTTTGAAGACTGGAAAAACATGGCTATTATGGGTAATAACAATCGTGGTGAAAGTGGTCCTATTGTAATTATTTACAAAACTGATTCTTTGCTTTTAAAAGTATGAACTTTTCCCCAAACCAAGAGTATTTGTCAAAATCTCATTAGCCAATATAATCTTTTTAGAATTCTTGTAGAATTTTAAAAAAGGAGAACTTATTTTTATTTCCCAAGTATAATTTTTCTGAACTTATATCATTTATTACATTTTTACAAACAAGCCATTTTTGCATAAAAAATTAATATATCATTGTAATTACTTGGGAAAAATCCACAAATCAAAATATTAGTTTTTCACATCAAAACTCTTGAGGAAAATCTCATAAATTTCCAAATAACAACTATCATCCCATACATAAATATAATTAAATCCATATGCATGACATACAACCATAAAAGTTTGGATCTACATCAAATCTGAACCAAACTCATCAAAACATAAAGAGACGGATGCATATTATTCACCTTGATTTGTTGAAATGATGGAATTTGCCTTATTTCTTTTCTTATTTAGCTTTCCTTCTTCTTCTTTAGTTTTTATAGTGGCCGACCTTGTTTTTCTTAGTTTGATTTTTGAGAATGAAATGGAATCATTAAGAGAAAGAGGAGAGGGTGATATAGCTTCTCTTGCTCTTTTATCCTTCTACACTTAGGTTTACATTATAATTTCTTTAAAACATTCTCTTTATTATATTTACTAAGGCCAGCTCACATTAATCTACATAACAAATTCTACATTTCAAACTTCCCATCTTATTATCTCATAATTAAATATTTAAATAATATGCAATAAAACCAGGGGTGTTATAGGCACCCCTCCTTAAAGAATTTTGTCCTTGAAATTGCGATAAGGTAAATAACAACAGCACATCAATCATACAAGCATGTATTGCAAGCATATGAAAGCAACAATACTAATCATAACTACTATTCAAAGTCTATACAACAGTAGATCATATAATCAAAATAGATCCGGATATGCCTTTTTGATCCTATCCTTTGTCTCTTAAGTACAGTCTCGTTCATCGTCACTACACTGGACCTTACTAACCTGACTGGCTGGTTTCTCAACTCCTTCATGTCTTTATGAACTATACAAATAGGTTACCTGATGATAGTCATATCAGGCTCCACTACCAAAACTTCCAAAACCGTTGGCTTTATAGTAGTCTTTGGATTATGCACGTACTTCCTTAAGTGAGATATATGGAAAGCATTATGGATTCCTACCAAAATATTCGGTAACTCTTTGCGATAAGTGATTTTCCCGATTCTCTCTATGATAGGAAACGAACCTACATATCTAGGTGCCAATTTTCTTGTCTTCCCAAATCGTACAATACCCTTCATCAGTGATACCTTTACGAAAACATAATCTCTAACTAAGAATTCCAAGTCCTTACGCCTTTTATCTATGTAGCTTTTCTACCTTAATTAAGCTTCCTTCATCCTTGCTTAGATTAACTTGATCTTTTTATTTGCTTCTTTCATGATATCAGGACCAAGTATTGGTTTATCACCTTCTCCAACCATCATGCGGCGATTTCCATGGTCTTATGTAAAGTGCTTCAAAAGGTGCCTTCCAATGCTAGTCTGATAACTATTAATATATGAAAACTCATCTACGTGCAAATGGTCTTTCCATGACCATCCAAAGTCTAGTACAAAAGCTCTCAATAAATCTACGAATACCTTTTTAACCCTTTTTGTTTTCCCATCAGTTTGCGGATGGTAAGCGGTACTCATCTTCAGCTCAGTACCCAATTCATTTTATAAGCTTTCCAGAACTCACTAGTGAATAAAGGATCTCTATCACTTATACTGCTACTCAATATTCCATGAAGTCTCACACCATTTTTTATGAATGACTTCTCCAAACTAGGTGCCGTCTTTGTCGACTCAACATGGATAAATTATGCACTCTTAGTTAGTATACCAACCACAACCCAAATGCTTTCATTTCCTCTATTTGACCATGACAACCCATCTATAAAATCCATAGATATAGAATCACATTTCCATAGTGGCACTTCCAAAGGTTGAAGTAATCCACTTGGCTTTTGATGCTCGGCTTTTACTTATTGGCGATTCATACATTGCTTCGCCCATAAACCTACATCACTTTTCATACCTTCCCAGAAGAAACTCCTCTTTATATCCTAATAAATTTTCGTACCTCTGTATGAGTGGTAAACTTAGATCGATGACATTCTCTACGAACTTCCTTTCTTATATTATCCACATTCGGAACAAAAAACTGCCCCTTCTTTCTCAACCATCCTCTTTGCTCAAGTATGAAATCTTTCAAATCATCAGTCTCACTTCCCATATCTAGTCTCCTAATTCGATTGGCTAGTATTGGATCATATATTTGCTTTGCTACAATTTTTTTGATCGATATCAATTGAACTTCTAGACCAAAAATCATTGCGGTATTCTGACTAGAACTGACTGCTGACCTTATTCTAACTCCACACAAAGCCAATGCCTCTAAATTGTTCCATTCAAACAACATTGCCAATACCATATTCTGATGTTTTCTACTAAGTGGATCTGCTACCTTATTTCCTTTCTCTGGCGTATACTATCCTAAATTCATACACAACTAAAAACTCTATCCATCTTTGTTCTCATATTCAACTGCTTCTAAGAGAACAAATACTTCTAGGACTTATGACCCATGAATAACTCGAATCATTCTCTCAACAGATGGCGTCTCCACACCTTCAGTGTAAGGATCACTACTGCCAATTCCAAATAATAGGTAGGATATCTAACTTCATACGGTCGAAGCTGACAAAACCAAAGGCAATAACTTTTCTCTCTGCATCAATACAACTCCTAACCCAGATCCATGCATCAGTATACACCACCGAATCTTAATTCCCGTATGGAAAATCTAACACGGGCGCATTAGTCAATAAATATTTTAGCTTCTGAAACGCTTCTTCACATTTATTGGTCTAAACAAAATTTACGTCCTTCCTTGTTAGTTTAGTCATTGGTGCTGCTATATGAGAGAAATCTTAATAAATTTACGGTAGTAGCCAGCTAACCCTAAGAAACTTCTCATCTTCATCAAAGTTTCCGGTCTCGTCCAATTATTGATTGCTTCGATCTTTGACTGACCTATAGATAACCCGTTTGTCGAAACTACATGCCCAAGAAACTTCACTTCTCTTCCCTAAAAATGACATTTTGAAAACTTCGCATTTAGCTTGTAACGACCCGGAATTTCACCGCTTTGAATGCGAGTATTTAATTAATTTTAAATATTCAAATAATAGATTTTATAAATTAAAATAAAATTCTCTTTTATATAATAAATAGTAATGATGAAGTGGTTTCCCAAAAAATTTTACAAAAATAATTAGTTCGAAGAAAAATTAAAAATGTGACCGGAATTCGTTTTCCGAATTTTTGACTTTTCATCGATTAAAAGATGTTGGAAATGTTGTAAACACTATAGTGTAAACATATATATACATTAATAAATAAGATTAGGATTATATAAATATATTTATGTATATGTACTTAAGTATATAATAATGATATGACTTGTTAGGAAAAATAAAATAAAACTTAAAAAGATCTTTAACTTTGAAAAGACACATTAGGAAACATAAGTACATTAGTATTAAATGCATGTTGGTGCATGAAGAAGGGGGAGGCATGCTCATGTGAGCATCAAGGAGAAGAGGGGGACAAAGGTGATGAGGTGGTAACCATTGAGTGGATGGCATGTAGTAAAGGGTATTTTAGTAATTTACTAAATGCATTTTATATAAAAGAGATTTCATAATTTCTCTTTCTTGTTTTATTCATTTCCATTCTTATTTTCAAAACTCCATCTTCTCCATGAACTCATCGATGGCTTCTTTGTAAAAAAATTCGATAAAAACTCTTTCTTTTTTATTTAAAAACATTGTTTAAACATCCTCCTTCCACTTCTACACCTTCCTCCTTCAAAATAAAGTCCAAAACCTCCTCCTCAACCCAAGACCGAGCCTTGGTGCCACCATGTTCGAAAATACCTTGGCTTTAAGGCCTCCAAAACTTCATTTTTCCAAACTAAAAACATGGATCTAGGTCATGCTCGAAAGTTAGTGAAAGTTCGGAGTGTTTTGGTTAGGTTTTGGTGAGAAAAGCTTGCTTTTTTCCTTTAAGTTTTAAACTTTAATGTTGGTAAAAAAAATATTGCTATCTTGGTTGTGAAAATATATTGGTTGTTGGATAAATTGATGTTGATTTGTATGTGCATATGTATGCTTGGATGTGATGTTGTTTAGACTTGGGAAACAAGTTAAAGTTAGTAAAGTGTAAGTTAGGACCTTGCTTATATCATGATGTTATGGTCCATATATATGTTTGTAAACATACATACAATGTTGTAGGCTACAGGAAGTTAGTATGTGAACTTATGGTTATGTTGCGGCATCGAAATTCGTTACTTGAAATTTGTTTTCACTTATGTATTTTCGAGAAAGTTATAAAGTTTTTAACTTTACTCTGCTTGGTTTCAAAACCTAATTCAAAATTTATAAGATGAGTTAAGGCATGAAAAGAAAAAGGTTTAAAGTTAATTCGATATAAAAATCAAGCTATGAAATTAGGGGTCATATGGCGATAGTCACTATGGATGCAGTTCGTAAAACGAACTCTTTTTGCAAATTTAAAATGTTTTTACTTGATATTTTTGAAAAGTGTTATCAAAACTTATTATAAGCATTTAAAAGTATTTATTAATTAATTTATTTATTTAATGATTATACAATTAATTAATTAAATAAAAAAATTACTACTTAATCATTAGTTAACAAGGTAATTAGTACTTAAGTATTAATTAAGAAAGATAATTATAATTAGTTAATTAATTAAATTTTAATTATTATTCAAGGGTTAATTATTATTTTATTTATTAAAGATTAATTATTTATTTTATAAAAGGGTTTAATTATTAATTAATTACGAATTAAGTTAAGATTTAATTAAAGACTTAATTAAGATTAAATTTTTATTAAATAATAGTTTAAATTATTATTTAATTATTAATTAAAGATTAATTATGATTTAATCATTTATTTAAAGATTAACTATTATTTAATATATATTTTTGGCAAGGCCAGCCGGTTTTATAGTGGACCGTCCACATTTTATTACGAACGTAATAAAACTTTAAATACAGGAGTAAGGTAAAGACACCTTAACTGCTATGAAAGGAAAAATGAGCACTGGAGTGTGACTAAACATGCCACATCTACAAAATAACTCCTAGACTACGTCTCCTCCACGGAGGTAGGAGTACCAACATCCACAATCACCAGGGAAGAATCAAAAGGCACATTCCCAACAACACCAGCAAAAGGGCGGAAATGGACAGCAATACAAGGATCATAGTCCACAGCATCAGAAGAGTAAAGGAAGGAACGATCCCAAGTAGAATCAGCAAGCAAGACAGTATTCAAAGACGCATACGGACCATCCACATCGAGAATTAAGGAGTCACCAGAAGGCTTATAATAAAGGCATCTAAGGTCCATCTGATCATCCGAAACAAATCGGAAATAGGAGTCAACTAAGGGGTTCAATCGCATATCAGAAATGTGATCAACCCAACATCTCTCAGGCTCGTCCCAAACAACTGGCAATCGAGGCGGATCCGGAATAACATCAGAAGGAGCCGCAGAAGATGAAGGGGAAGTAGGTCAAGCAACAGAACAAGGAGGCACATCTGGGACATCTATAGGAGCTGGATGAGGAGCAACAAGAGGTGAAACCTTAGGAACCCATTTCCTAAGCGGAGGCCTAGGTAGAGGGATCTTAGGAGCCGCCATAGAAACAACAGAATGCGTGCAGTCAATGGCAAGGTGGCCAAAGGAGTGACAGGAGGAACAAATGTCAGGAACCCAACCGTAGCGAATCCGGACTTCCACTATTATTTAATTATTTATCTAATAGTTAATTATTAATTAAGGTTTAATTATTATTAAATAACAAGTTTTAAATGTTATTTAACTATGGAATGAAAGGTTTTGATTTTAAATCGCTTATTCAAAAGATCGGTTTTGTTTTTAAAGCAACCCTCTTTTAAAAAAAATTAAATCCAAGGGATTTCTTTATCGATTGCCTTTAAGTAGCCTCATTGAATATGAAACACAATGACATCTGTTTAGCAGTATAAATCACCATTCTGCTAATTAAGTTATATTTGACATCCGTTAGCCGAACAAAACACCATTATGCTATTATAATAACTTGGACATGTGTTGAGCAGAACAAATCCCAGTCTGCAATTAAAATAACTTGGATATTTACATATATATTGATGGGTTGTTATTAGCCGATCCTTTTACATATTTGTTTGTTATGCAAATACCCATGTTATAACTGGAGGGTTAAACCAAATTAAATGAGAACCATTGTGGTCACTAAGCCTCTTTCTGATTTTGTGAAGCCAAATATTTCATTTTATCTTTTTTAAAAATGGTTTAAAGTTTATTACCATTTTAAATAAGATATTTAAAGGATAATTAAGCAATTATTTTATCCAAAATGTTTGAAGTTAATTTAATACTTTTTAAATGATTGTTTAAAATCCTTATTTTATTAATGTGATTTAAAGAGAATAAAATAAAGAATGTTTAAATGATAACTTGTTTATTTAAAGGTGTTTTAAATAATTGATGTTATCAAAGGAACTTTAGTGATTAAAGTTTATTAAAGAAGTTTTGTTTTAAATCAAGAAAGTTTTCTAAAAGGAATTTTATAAATTGAAAATAGATCTTGAAATTTGGGAAAGAGCTTTATAAATGATTTGGGATATTTATAAAAGAGTTTATAAGTGGTTTTAATGTTTATAAAAGAGTTTTATAAACAGACTTGGAGATTTATAAGGAAATTTTATAAATAGATTTAGAGTTTTGGTAAAGGAGATTTCCATAAATGAAAGAAATTTATTAAAAGGATTTATAGAAGAAATTCATAAAAGAATTTAAGATTTGGATTTCTTTTTACTGACCTTAATTATGGTGGTGTGGAACTTTTGTTTCATGCTTAACACCGAAGGAATAGTGTTCGGGGTTATTCATATCTCTAATTTAAATAACATTTGTATTGATCCTTCTGATATGATTTCGAAATATGAAATCTTTCACTAATGTTTTGTGAATATACTTATGTCGGTGGGATAAGTCTATGAATATTTTGTTAAATATTTTGGAAAGAGATTTAAATAAATGAAAGATTTATTCTGAGGCTTAATGGTTGCTATGGGTAATTAAATCTCTGAATTGTTTTTGTTTGTGTATTTGATAGTTAAATAACCAACTACCAAATCTTGGCCAGATTTGACTTGGAAGTAAATAAGAGTTTCGCGTGTTCATATGGTTTGAGTACCCTCGGGAGAACTCATTCAGGGAAATGTCTTTAGCTTTAAGGGATATATTAGAGATCCCTTTGGGACTCTAGTATAGTCCGCTTACTTCCAAAAGAATTGGGAATGACTCAACCAGAAATTATCAGTTGTTGGTTCAGAGAGACCAGGTTCGAATATATTATCCAAAAACCACTTCGAACCAGCATACGCATTCAAGTGAAAGACATCCCGAGGGTGTTATAAGACAGAGCTCTTTGAAGTTCAAAGGCTACTTGCTACTAATCCTGAGGGTGATTCCAAAATGGATGTAGTAGAGGTAGTGTCTTCGGTTTCGTTCAAACCTAGCACGAACTTGTATGAGTGAATGTTGGCCTTGCATTTCTGCTTGGAGGGCAGTGTTAACATTCCAAGTGGGAATTGCTAAAGGAAAGTAAATCTTTGCCTCAAGCCTCACACCCCAATATGGCTAAAATAGGTCAGATACAGTAGGGCTTTGTGGATCGCTCCCGTAAGGGTGTGTCATCACCTTTTTAAATTATCATATTATGGATTTGGTTGTGCATGAGAGCTCTCTATAAAGGTTAGGAACAACCGAGGTGATGATATATTCGATCCTATCCAGTAAGGGATGGGTCGGTTCTCTATTGGCAGAGGTTGAAAGGTTTTCATCTTCAGGTACAGTTTATCTAAAGATGTACCATTTTCGGAAGGTAGTCCCTTACCTTGCTATTTGTTGGAATCCATTCTTCAAAAACACCTTCGGTTTTTGATTGTATACCTATTATTGTTATGATGTACACACATCACAGCTACTTGATTATTGATATTTTAAACCACATACATTATTATAATATCACTAGATTTTATACTTAAAATGATTTGGTTATCGTAAGGTAAAAACCCATTCGTGTTTATACACGGCATGGTCTTACAAGATACCTTTCGCATTGAAAGGTTTTTCAAATGAAGAAATCAATATGATTTGATTAAGCTTTCTCATGCTGGTTTACCAGACTGATCTGAGCGATATTTTCTTATAATGCTTGGGTCAGCCCGAGCAAATTTTCCAGATTTAGCTGGATGATTTTGAGCTTTCAGGAGACGAGTTGGAGTCTCCAAGACATATCCACGTATCTTACATTCTTTCGATATTCTGTTATTATTGATTTATGCTTATATTTATCAGCAATTGTAAGGACGGGTTGTTATAACTCTCCAGGATAATAATAGGTTAGAGCACTCTAATGTTGTGTATATAAAAAAGATGACTTCTCTATGTAAAGACTTGTGTATATTATATATTTCTCGTCATGATGTGAGATTCTATTCTATCTTTCCTTTCTGTAACCCTAATGATCTACCTTTCGGACACTAAAATGATCGGCACACGAATATTGATGATGTATTAAGTGTCATCTTTAAGTGTAAGAAAGGAAGTTCGTTACACAGTTGATGCTACCTCAGCGTATCTCTAGCACTATTCTGAGATGAACTTCATGCTCTTATTCATTCTTAGAATATATCAAAATGCCATCAATAAATACTAACACGAATTTATCTGAACGCTCTTGGTATATTTGATCCATCAAATCTACAAAAAAGCGGGCACGTTGATCAACCCAAAGGGCATGACTAACCGTTCGTGTTAATTATATCTTGTTCGAAATGCCGTTAATGGTATATTGTCCTCCGCCACTCTTAGTTGGTGAAAAAACGTTGCTAATTCCAATTGCAAATACGCCTTGGTCCACTCAATTGATTGAATAATTCATCTATTCTAGGTAAAGGATACCAGTTCTTTATCGTCTTCTTATACAACTTTCTATAATCAATACACATTATCAACATGTTTCTTCACAAACACTGATGTAGTTCCCTACGATGAACTGCTTGGTCTGATAAAAAATTTAGGCTTCATAGAGGGGAAGCAATGTGAGTAGCATAGAAAGGGGGTAGTCTAAGTGTAGTTCAAAAGGCTCTCATATATACGCTGCCTTAGAGATACAGTAAGCGTAGTTAAGAGAGATGGCGCTTCTTACTGATAGTAGACTCGTCTCCAACCTGCTCACGCATTAAGAGTATAAAACTTAGCTATATTTCTTTACATGGGTCCGATAGAACAACCAGCGAGGGCAGCACAAGTCGCATTACATCCTGTGGAGGATTTTCCTAAAGGATAACCCAGAATAAGAGTTGGCATAAGGTTTTGAATCACCAGTCCCGTAGCAGAAATCGGGCTTGAAGCTCTCGCCTTACCAACGAGCCGACTGCTGATGGCTGTTGGTCACGACTACTACAAAAAAGTGAAGATGAATCTTCCTATTTCAGATGGAGGAGTGTGCATCTTTATGTTGGGTCCTTCATCTCGGTAGGTGTCATTCTGCTAGATGGTCAACTTATAGGTTCAACTCCATGTATGGAATTTATTCAAAACTCTATAGCACATTTTGGCAGTAGTCCCATAACATGCTAAAAAATATCATCGTACACCCTTATTATGAAAACCAGATTGATTTCATCCTCCATGCCTTTCATGGCACCCAACGTTGCACATACATCAAAACCCGATCTTTGAATGAGTATATAATCCGATTACGGCAATCCAGGTGTTTTAAGGATATTACTCTATCTCGATAAAATATCCTAGCATCATATTGGCTTAACCAATCCATACCCAGAATCATCCTTAAACCCACAAAATCAAATACATACAAATTACACGCAAATGTATGTCCTAACAAATCAAACTCTACACGGTCGCATCTCATTCCAAGAGTTGCTTTGCCACCTATAAGGTTTGCAATCTTAAGAAAAGTACTATGGTATGTTGGTTCAAGGTTTAACCTATCTACCAAACATTTAAGAAAAAAGAATGTAATGCTTCAGTATTGAACAACACACTAGTAGGAATGCTATGAATAAGAAGTGTACCTCCTAACATAACCTTTCTCTTCTCCTCTACGGTCGATCCATAAGCTGTACGTTCCAAAGTGAAAACCTTTACCTCCTGAGCTTTGGCCGGTTCAGGACATTCCTTCTTGAAATGCCCATTCTTGTTGAAATTATACCATCTTACACCTTTCTTATCAAAAATAGTCTTGCCCTCACTAGAACGACACTCATTAGAAAAGTTCCCCTTCTTATCACATTTATACCAAGTCACTTCAGATTTTCCCTTTTTCAGAGCCCTACTCTTCTAAGCTCCCTTCTTGCCAAAGAACTTTCTCTTCTTACCTTGGAAACCCATAGTCTCCATGGACTTGTTCTTCCCCAAAGATGAAGGTAAATATTCATTCCTCAGAGCCATATCCACCATGATATTAAATGAATTTCTAAGGTGTCGCATAGTTGCCTTAGAAATCTTCGAATTCAACCCACTAATGAACATCTCGTTCCACTTAAGCATAGTGTTAATGATGGTCTACCCATGCCTTGACAGCTCATCAAACTTCGTAACATACTCCAACATGATTATCTCACCTTGTACTAACTCCGAGAACTTCCTAAAAAGGGTCGACTTAGCTGCTTCGGATAGAAATTTCTTCTCAAACCTCTCTCTAATGTCAGCCTAAGTAAGCTCCTCCTCCGAAACTCCATGGAAACACTATTCCACCAGTAGAGAGCAGCTCCCTGCAACTGCCTTGACGCCAACCTCTTTTCTTAATCATCATCAACCCTAGATCAGCAAAGATTCTTTCACATTTAAGAAGACAATCCTGTACTTCAATGGCATTCTCCATTCTAAGAATGGCTTTCCTCCCAAACTAGTATAATCCCGATTCAGTGTGATATAATTGTTACGGGCAGACGATTCTGGTGCGGAAGCATCGGCATTACTAACGTTACTTGTACATTTCTAAGTTTAAATTGTGGTTTGCCTCTTACGCATCTTTGGAAGATTATTCATCAAAAACCCGAAATACCATACTCTCAGCTTATCCAATTCCAAATTGAGTGCTCGAGAGTTTAGGTAAATCAAAAACTTCGAGCCAAACAAAAAATATGGTGTGAATAATACTAGTCAATCTTAAAACCAAATATAGGTACTTAGTGATACCACACTGCTGAGCGAAACGAGTTTCCTCTCACTAACACCCTATTAAACAATATGTAATCCATAGCATATCTTGCATCCAGAAATGATTAGAACATAATCAGAACATCAATAACATATCATGCATGTATGGGTTAAAATGAATAGTCTGTCATTCACGAGGGTCAAAGAGTTACACATTCCCATAATTTCCCAATCCCATCAAATGATTCACTCAACGGCATAGTTTTCCTAGGGTCACTATGAATCTATATTAGTTATCTCAGGCTCAATAAAAACTCAATAGGCTTACGTGGGCCAAGATATAACAATTGATTCAACAATCTTCTAGTCCATTTAGAATAAAATAATAACGGTCTCCTTAGATTGATAGGAGAAAATATTCACGGTCCCCTAAAAATAGTAGGAGAAAAGTTCAACGATACTGTAAGATCGATAGGAGAAAAACATAGGTGAGCAAAGTGCTACGTGTTCCTTCAAATGCATAACGCTAAAATTCAGCCTTAATTGGCAAAGTCATATGCATTGGAATTACAGACTTGACCAATCGGTAGCTTAACGGTTGGAGTATAGGGCGAGACCATACCCCGATCTCCACCCAAATCAGGTTTAAAATAGTTTATTATGCCTCTTGATCAGTACAGGGCACCCTAACATAATTTGATCTTTCCAATTTCTTATATGCAATTCAACTCACTTAGGAGTTTAAGTCTGACCATACCGACTACTGGAACAACTCTAACTGGTCATAAGTTCCCTGAACCCCAAGGTCAAAATGTTGGATGATAGCATTTAGCACATAAATGAGCACGTAAACAATTCATCGTATGCAAATATAACCGATCAAAGCACAAAGATGAACATATAACACATTAGCAATCATCAAAATATATGTTCAATGTGATAGCCAATACACAAAATTACTTATTCAAAGCAATAATCTTTTCTTTTAAAACTCCTTTAAAAATGGGCTAAACATTCTTTCTTTTCTTTGAAAACCCATAAAATAATTAACAAGGTCATCATCTTTTGTTTAGGCAAAACTTAGCTCAACATAGAGTTGAAAATCTTCCAAGTTTTATAAAAATAGCTAGATTTCCTTTCAAAATCGCGTGTTATCGCACCTTCATAAATCTCATGCTTTTGCATGTTAAAATATAGACTTTCGTATGCAAAAAAAATCATAGCTGTCGCATATATATACACATATAGACATATATATATATAGCCATCGTTTATTAATTAAGTATAAAGCCATCAACTATCAAAATATAACTTTCGAACGTAAAAATATAGCCGTCAAAGATTGGTATAAACATAGATTTCATGCCTTATTAAAATATAGCCTTCGCATGTTGAATCCTATGTAGCCATCGTGCCTTAACATAACAAATCCATCATGCTTTAGCAAAAATATGCCATCGTGTACTAAAGTAAATAGCCATCGTGTGTTAATAAAATAAGCATCATGAGTTGATAAAGTAGAGTCGTCATGAGTCCACACACAAAGCTATCATGGGTTGACAAAAGAAGCTTTCGTGAGTTAGCAGACAAAGCCATCGTGAGTTAGTAAAGCGGAAGTCATCTTATATTAAAGCATGTAGCCATCACGTATTAAAGCAACAGCCTTCGTATGTTATAAACGCAAGCTTTTGAAGGCTGTAAAAATGTGGCTATCGTAGGTAATAGTTATCGTGGGTCAAAGTGGCCCTATTATAATTATTTACAAAACTGACACTCTTTTTAAAAAAACCATACTTCAGGGATTAGTGCTAGAGGATTCAGATGGCCTGCCAAAATCAACACTCCTTTTTATCCAGTCTAACACATAGCATCAATCCCCCAAGCATTCTTTCTTTTTCGAGGGATAATCGCTCCACATCTTAAGAGTTACACAGTGCAGCTTGCTAAGACTTGAACCCACGACCTCAAGGAACTTTGTTCCATGATCGTTAGGCAGCCCTGACCAACTAGCTATGCACGCGGACTTTACAAAACTGACTCTTTGCTTTTAAAAGTATAGACTTTTTACCAAACCAACATTATTTGTCAAATGTAACGACCTCGGATTTTAATTAAATTTAAATTAATAATTAAATTAATTTTTGAATTAATATTGTAAAATCAATTGTAAATTGAAGCGAGTTTCCCCGAACTCAGTGAAATAGATGTTAAATCATTTGAATTTAAATCTTAAATAAATGGTTTAAATATTAAATATAAAAATTATAGACTTTGACACAAATTGGAAAATAAATAAATGATTTAAATTTAGAATTGATGGTTAATATATAAAACAAATACAAGACAATAAGTGAAAGTAATAATAAGTATTTGAGCTAGAAATAAAAATAGAAATAGAAATAAATAAAAGACAAGTCAAAAAGGAAATGTGAATCTCTTGGACCTTGCAAATGAAGACAACATGATATATTTAAGTTGAACAAAATAAATATAAAAATACATAAGATAAATTATAGGAAATATATATAGTAAAAAAAGTAGTTAAATTATAACAACATATTAAATATGGAAATACACTCAAATATGAAATAAAATACATTCAAATATGAAATATATATATATATATATGTACACTTGTAAAATGAAACAAAAATACATGTACATAAAGCTGCCAGGAAAGTAAATATGTATGTGGTATGCAAGACAAGAAGTAAGTAATAGGCAAAGTAAAGTAAAAACATAAATATCAATGTATAAACAAAATAGATAAGTATGAAGATTTGTACAAAGGCAATTAATGCCATGTCTATCAGCCTTCATTAGCTAGTAAAAATCACTGGCTATTGTACCAAACGAAAATATATCAGCCACCAATCGAATAGAAAAATCTCTGGCCAAACTTTAAATAAAAATATTTTCAGTTAAAAAGAAAGAAAAATCTCTGATGATTGTACAACAATATAATACCCTGTAACTTGTTTCAGAAATATCAACTTCTCATTTTAGTTCATCCATCCAAACTGTGAAATCTGAAATACATATCATCTTGTACTTAAACAAAAGCTCAACTCAAAACAACAATTCAACTCAACAAACTAGAGGTTCAAGAGAAAGGGTTCCAACTTGCAAATTTCAAAGTTGTTCAACATTATCAAGCTCTGTTCTTCTTCCTCTGGAAACAAATGTGAGTAAACATTTATATTAAAACTTAAGTGGGTTAAGTTTTGTTGCTTGTGAAAATTTTGAGTTGAATGATGTCTACTTATATATATATGTGTTGATGTCTCTATATATATGAAGTGTGCATGTCTGTAGTATGTGAGTATCTCTGTTCTTAGTTCAAACTTTAAGTTTTAATCAAGAAAATTCAAAATCTTCTCCTCTGATCTCTGTTAGGTCGTAGTTTTCAAACAAATTAAGTTTGTTTATGCATGAACTAGGATCTAAAAAATAGTTTAAACATGTTCATATACATATAGCATCTGGAAATCAAAATTTATAGTAAAATATTATAAGCATGTTAAAATCAATCATCGAAATCTGCTGTTCCAGGATTATAACTTGAATCTATTTAGAAAGTTGGGATTTTTAAAACTAAAATCACAAATTTTAGTGATGTTTTGAATGTGAAATTGAGTAATGACCGGAAATTAGTTTTAGGGAAATTTCTGGTGGTCGGCAGCGACTAGGTAGTCTGGATTTCAAAGCTAGAATGATGATCAGGGTGTTTGGCAAAAATGGTGGAGGTGATGAATGTTCGTCGTGGCGTCGGTGGTAGACTGGAATAGTTTTAAACCCTAGTTTTAGTCGAGAGTGGATTTTGGGTTCGTTCGCTCTCGTCAATGCGTCGAGTTCGATCGCACCAGTGGCCATCTGACCGGGGAAGGTAGGCGAAGCTCCGATCAAAGTGGCGTTGTTGTTGTTAGCCCGTGGCGATCAGGCGAAGCAGATTTTTGATGGGTAGTTGATATTCCAGTTTGGGTTGAAGCACTCGATTTCGATTCAGGGGATTGTTAAAGGTGCTGGGTGGTAATTGGTGTTGAGGTGATCGCCGGTGACTCGTTGGAGATTGCGGTGATGATCGGAGAAGCTCTGATCATCGGTGCACGTATACACATGCAACTGGTGTCAATTGATAAGGCTTTGGGAAGAAGGGAAATGTCTCGAAGTCGATCTCGAGGAAATTGGGTGCAGGCTCGAGTAATGGCTCAAGTAAATTCATGTGTGTGCCGGGTCATTTAAAAACTTAAACAAATTTTAAGTTAAATTTTTTTGTACCGGGTTAGTTTGGGGGAAAACTCGAAGCAAAAGGCTTTTTGACTCGGGTAGCACTCGGGGTTGTCTCGGGTCTGAAGTGTTTAACAAAGCCAGATTTCAAAATTTAATCAGTTCTGTTTCCCTAAGTTATTTTTGAAAATATAATTTAAAATTTAATAGTTTAAACGAAGAAACTGATTTAAAGAATAATGGTATATTTTTAATGATGTTTGGGATTTGTAATTACCTTAAAGGGTGATTAATTAATTAAAGTTTAATTAATGACAAGTAATTAAAGGCAATTAATTATTTAAAGATAATTTCTTAATTAAAAGTAATTGATTTATGGTTAAAATTGATTAATCAAGTAATTAAGGTATTGTAATTTAATTAAGGATAATTAATTAAATGGTAATTAATTAGGGGTTAATTAATTAATGTAATTAATTAAAGAATAATTAGGGATTAATTATTCAATGATTAGAGGTTAATTTATTTAAGATTAATTAATTAAGAATTTGATGGTTAGTTAATGAATGACTAAAGAATAATTAATCAAAATTATTTGTAATTTATTAATGTTAATTAACCAGGATTTGTAATTCATAAGTAATACATCTGATTTAAATTAATCAGTCGATTAATAAAAATTCACTTGTGAATGTTTGGACCTGACTGAATGATTGAATTGTTGATATTCCCTAATATGTGATGCTGTGTGATATATTCTGATTTGTGTGTGATCTGTACTATAGTTTATTTATCTGTGATATATATATTTGTGATCTGTGAATAAAGGATAAGCGTTATAGTTATACCGCTTATCAACTATATTTCTGTATTTCTAATCTGTAATGATTGAATGATGTTGCACTATTGTGTGTGAAACCCCTGGACCACACTTTTACACACGCAAATATGGATTTCACGAGGAAATCGGTTAAGTCACAGATGATTTAAATTTAATGTTTTTGAAATTGAAATTTTAATTTCAATTGATTTTGGAAATGGATTTGGGTTAACTGTTAAAGCTTTGGAAAAAGTTTTAAAGAGAAAAGTTACTTTGAATAACTTGGTAAAGTTTCCAATTTAAATAATTTAATTTGAATTTGAATTCAAAATTTGGAATTGAATTCCATGTTTGGAAATTATGGTTAAAAGATGTTATAAATGTGTTTATATGAATTTAAACCATTTTAAAAGTATGGTTTTGAGAATTTGAATTGAATCCGTTTATTTTTAACAGATTTAAAATGGTAATTTGTTTAAACCATTCGAAATGGAATTGTTTTGAAAGCTATCAATTAAATCTTTTTGTAAAAGATTGGAAATGGTAATGTGTTTAAACCATTTGAAGAGAATTTTTGGGTAATAAGTTGTGACTTAATTGAAATCCCAATATCTATATGTTTTCAAATATTGCGTTAACTATTCGGTTTAGCCGGGAGAGGACTTTGTGTCATATAACCCATTCTGAATAGTGATACGACGTGAATGGATAGCAATTGAAGACCGATGGTGAAGACCGGGTATTTATGAAAACGATAGGATAACCTATCGATTGTCTCTGCACTGAGTTGCTCCGGTATAGAGATTCCCTAAGTGATGGGAAGTCCGATCGGGATTGTGAATACCCGGATTGCAAGGGCTTCTTTGGAAGTGCCTTCGGTTCTGTTCGAACCCGGAACAGACTTATATGGATGTATGTCTGACACTACACTTTGAGATATAAAGCTGATTTCTTTCAAATACATTTCTGTTTGGTGGCGGAGAATTTATTCTCTTAGCTTAACACCCTTCTCTGAGACGTACGAGCTCAGAGGTTATGTAGTTGAAGGTTATCAGTGATATACTCCCAATTTGGTGGTGTGGCATGCTAAGTGTTACTGTGTGTTGATGATCATTCGTTGATCATTTGTGATCAAAGCATGGCTTTGTGAAAAAGCATAGCTTTGTGGACGAGACCTCATCGAACCTCACAAACCGAAAATGGTCGAAACAGGAAAGATGCGGCAATATTATGAGGGTCGCTCCCTTTAGGGTATGCCATTTCCTTATGGAAAAAGGTGATATTATGGTATGGAGCCCAGATATTTACCTATGTGGTTGCTCCAATCTCATTTACTGTGTGATTGTTGCTGTGTGATCGAGGCCTCGGATAAAGGTCCCAAAGGACCGGGGGGTGGCATATTCGTGTAGTAGTTACCTAGTATAAGAGGTAACTCGGCCTTGTGTTGGCAGAGAGCTAGTTAGTTCTCGGGATGTCCCTCTAGAGGCGTTTCTATGTGGCAGTAGAAAGTTCCTTAGCCTGACCATTTGTTGGAAATCCAAAGAAACAATACGAGCCTTGTACGGTTTTAGTTGTATAACCTGCTATGGAATGTGGCGGTAACCTGCTATTGACATAGTAGCTATAGTAGGCATACAATAATGGTTGTATGCTGGCTAAGATTAATATTATATTTTCGAAATGTTTCCACACTATGCACTAGTAATAATATCAAAAGAGTTCTTTTGCGTAGTAAGCATGTTTGACTATCATAAGGAGAAATCTCCTCCAATTCTGCGTTTGCATTGTGTGTGTGGTGGGAGGCCTTATGGTAGTTTCATTTTCCAAAAGCATTGCGAAATTCTTTTATCTTCTTTGTGAAAATAACTATTTTTGTTACTCACACCAGTCCCATGACTGACCCGGAGTTTATTGTTCCCTTCCTAAACTCTGGGTGCCCATAATTTTCCATAAGGGCAGTCTAGAGTTGGGTTTTTCCAGATAATCAGGTTTAGTATACTAGTTGGAGCTAGTTCAGTGTTTTGAGATCATGGACCGACCTTGCTTACCTTTGTGAAACGTGATGGGGATTCGAGCTTGGTATTGGAGTTGGTGGACTCATGCTCTTTTTTAGATCGTTTGGAGTTATCACTTCTATTGTTTCCGCTGTAACATTATTATTTGTCTCTGATATTGTTGTATCATATTGATATCATTGTTGTATATCATTCTGGATATTGTATTCGTTGGAGTTGTATATGATATCATTCATTTCTTTCTTCCGCTGTGTTGTTATACTTACTGTGTTATAAGCTCCGGCGAGCCAGATTCGGCGTTTGGATCTGCGGCATTCTAGTACAAATGAAGTACGGGTGCCGATTTTCGAAGGCCGAGTTAGGATCGTTACATCAAATCTCATTGGCCAACGTAATCTTTTCAGAATTCTTATAGAATTTCCAAAATGGAAAACTTATTTTTATTTTCCAAATATAATTTTCCACAAATTATATCAGTTATTACATTTTTGCAAACAAGCCCTTTTTGCATAAAACAATTTATATATCACTGTAATTACTTGGGAAAATCCACAAAAATTCTCAAAAATCAATATTTGCTAACTTACCAACATATCAAAATTTAAGACTAAAATGATTATTTATCATATTTTAAATAATTAAATTCTGAAATCAATAATTTTTTCAATTAGAAAATTCATAATATTCTCAAAATTATGAAATTGAAAACCCATCTTCAAAATAATGTTTCAAACATCGTATCAAAATTGTAGAACATTAGAGATCAAAAATTTAGTTTTTCACATCAAAACCCTTTAGAAAAATCCCATAGATTCCCAAATAGGAACTGTTAACCCATATATATGATTATTCAGTCCATAACATGACATACAACAATCGAAATTTGGATTCACATCAAATTTGAACCAAACATATCAAAACATAAAGAGATGGATACAACCCTGATTTGTTGAAATGATGGAATTTGCCTTGTTTCTTTTCTTCTTTTGCTTTCCATCTTCTTTTTTAGTTTGTAAAGGTGGCCAGTCTTGTTTTTCTTAGTTTGTTTTTTAGGATGAAAGAAATTAATAAGGGAAAGGGGAGAGGATGGTATAGCTTTTCTTCCACTTTTACCCTTCTATATTTGGGTTTATATTATAGTTTCTTTGAAACATCCTCTTTATTATATTCACTAAGGCCAACTCAAGTTAATTTATATAACAAATTCCATATTTTCAACTTCTCATTTAATTATCCCATAATCAAATATTTAAATAATGTGCAATAAAATTATAAGTGTTACATTGGTTATTGAGTTAGGTATATGTAATAAATTACATAATTTCTCTTAGGGCATATGTAACACCCCTAATTTTTGTTTAACATTATTCATGATATTTAATTGGATAAATTAAATAGAATAATGTGAATAATTGGGGAGATGAGATTAATAAATCCAATGTACATGTCTTAATGAATGAACTAAAATAGGACTTAATCAAATTAAGAAGGAGGAATTTCCTAAGGGGTAAACTAGGAAATGAGGCAATATTTCTTAGTATAAACCTCTCCCTCCACCTTAATAAACTTTTACTTTCATTCATAACTCCTCACCTATATTTCGGCTAGCCATTAAAAGCTCAAGGAAGAACAATAAATTGAAGATAAAGCTAAGGAATTAAAGCTAGGAAATTATGTCATTCTCCAATTAACTAATCAAGGTGAATAATAGTGTAAATCATCTCATTTTTCTTGTTTTGGTTCGGTTATAGATAGTAACCGGATGTTTTTTGCTGTGCTGATCATGTTTGGATCTAATAATCATTGTTTGGATAGAATAATGATTTATGGTGATTTATTGAGGTTTTTATGGAATTAAAATGATGGAGTTTAAAGTAAAAACCTTAGTAAACGACCTCCTAACGACTTGATTTTTGGATATCTTCTGAAAACGTAATTTTGGAGTTAGGTTTCTAATTTCATAATTTTCGGAGTTAATAGGAATATTTTACGAATTTCCAAAGGTGAAAAAGACATTTATTTCGGGTTTTAATTATTAAAAATAATAAAATAATGAATTCTGCCTTGAAATTTTTATATGACGAAGAATATGTTATTTCAAATTTTTGGTAAATTTTTTAGATTTTTCCCAAGTGATTTCGATTTATTATGAATTTTCTAAGCTAAAAAGGCTTAATAATTATATTAAAATATTAATATAAATAATTATTTTGAAAATAATTTTTGAAATAATAAATCTGATCTATAGTAGATTTTCTAAAAGAAATTGCTAAAATATGTCTTTAACCAATAGAAATTTGACAAAGAATTGTTAAAGTATGTTATTAACCAATAGGAATTTGACAAAGAACAAGTGTGGCAGTTTTCAAGTTATTTACGACTCTGCCACTGAACCTTCCGACCTTGTTGGAAGCTACCTTTCAACTTAGAACCTTCCGCAACACGTTTGGACCTTTCTACAACATTTTTGATGAACCTTTCGACTTAGTAACCTTCCGACTTAGAAACTTCCACAGCACTTCTGGACCTTTCTGCAGCATTTTTGATAAAGCTTTCGACTTAGTAACTTTCCGACTAAGTAACCTTTCGACTTAGAACCTTTCGCAACACTTTTGGACCTTTATGCAGCATTTTGATGAACCTTTCGACCTTTTCGAAAGCACCTTTCGACCTTGTCGAAAGGACCGTTCGACAGCATCATTCTTCAGCAGTTTTGAACCCTTTTGTAGCACCTTTCGACCTTGTCGAAACCACCTTCTGACCTTGTCGGAAGCCACCCTTCGACAGCAGTTGTAAACGTTGCGGAAGCCCTTTTATAGCAGTTTTCTCCAACTTTGTTTGTAAACTTCAAATGGGCATAACTTTCTAACCGTAAGCCCATTTTTCTATTGTGACCACTCTACGGAAAGGAAAACCATCATTTAAACACAATGGAATATGTTAGAAACCTAAATTCTATGCCTATAAAAAGTTATGGCTAAAACAAAGTTTTATATTTCCGAAGGTGGTTGTTTTCTTTGCTTTCGAATATGTTTGCTTGGTTTTCTTTGCCTTTGAAGGAGATACTTTCGAAGAGGTTGTAAATTGTTTTCTTTTAACCAAGTTTTATATTTTCGAAAGGTAAAATTTAAAGTATTATAAGGCAAGAGCCTAATGTTTTTAAGGGTTTTCGAAGGAGGTTACCCTATGAAGTCGAAAGCCAGGTTTCGAAGATATAGAAAGGTTTTATGACTGAAACTCTATTTTTAAAGGAAAAACCATGGCCATATTAAAGGAGTTTGTATAATGGGTTAAGAAGAATCTATCTTTGATAAATTAAACCTAAAGGAGTGGATTGTTATATTGCTTCTTCTAATATGAATATATTCACTTTATAATTGACCCATAACTGTATTCACCACAAGAAAATATATTATTCGCAGCAATAAGGTGCAACATTTTAATAAAAAAGCTACAATTATATCGGTGGATAATTAAAATAAAAGAAAAAACAATTTCATAAAACGCTGCTTTGTATGTGAAATTGTCTATGTGAAGCGGCAAAATAAAAATTATGCTACCACTCTGTTAAATCGCTCAACACTCTCTCCCACATACTTTATCCTAAATTAAATTCATAATCGAACTTTTCTTCCTCTCTCACAAATCCACCACCGATCTCTAGAATACGCAAACTGAAACCTTAAGCCACAACTCCGCCATCGATTCAACCTCTCACACCTATTCAAATTGCCCAGCATCGGTCTTTGAAGGTACGAATCATATTGCGTCGTAGTTCTTGCTTGTTGAACTATTAAAGACCTTTTTGAAATTTAAATTGTTTAAACCATAATACTGGAGATGATGTGTATTTCGTTTTTTTTTCAAAGCATCTTTGTAGTTATAAATTTACGTTAGGCATAGGAGGGTATAAAACAGAAATTTGAACATATGATATCTATATTTACTCTCATATGGCATATTACAAATTTGAACATAAAGTTGGCAAATGATGTTGAACTTCCATTTTGAAACCATATTGAGGTCTCTGGAAAAAGAGTAGTCCCCGTCTTTATGGTGTTAGTTTGATTTGTTGAGGTGGAAGTAATTCAGTTGAATTGAGTACCTGAGTTTAATATCTATGTTTGTTTGCAAATAATATAGGCCCTTTTTATAAGCCCCTTGTTGTTAGAATATTTCACACTGATTTGCAATAATTTATGTAAAGTTAGTTGCTTGTTAGTTGTCAATTGGTAGATCAATCACTCGCAGTGCATCATCTGAGTCAACTGACCTCTACTCTTATCCATTACTCTTTTTTTTCCTATTCTCAACTAACACTCATATGTCTATCGTTTCACTATACGACTTATCCGCATTCTAGTTTATGTCAAATTTTCCTTTTGACTTCTCAAAGCTTCTGTTAGAAAAGGAACATGTAAATTTACATCTCTATGAAGCTTTTGTTGTTTTGTGTTAAGAATGAATTTATTTTTGTATATTCGATTATGTTACTTATAATGATGTGTAGAATGTAGCAAGTTTTACTTTTTATACTACAGTATATTGGGAAAGGCTTATTCATTAATACACGGAGAGATTATCATATCATTTTTTTGCTGGATTTGTTGTTACTTGCCTGATTAATATAATTAAAGGCCTGCTTTATTTGTTTAAATATGCGATTGATTTATACGATCTTGTTAACAGTCGTTATTTTCTTATCATATGCAATTGATTTATATGATCAACATAATCAAGGGTCTACATATAGAGTTTGTCTTTTATTGCCCATCTTCTTTTGTTGTTGTTTTCTTTGTATCCACGTCCTTGCTTATAGCTCTTAGTAGTACATGGCTTTAATCGCAAATGGTTCCATCTTTTGCTCAGCTCATCAAGTTATATGCTCTGATCATTGGTCCCTTTCGATTGTCTGTGTACCTACTTCGGTTTATAATCCTAGATTTTTGCCTCATCTCTTTACCTTAGCTTGCAAATAATTCATGCTCATCACACCAACTCGTTATCTGATTTAGTTTTTCTTTCTATCTTCATCAGTCTATTTCCAGTTAGGATATGCCATCTTCACTTCTATGTATTTCTTGCCTTGGTAATGGGTGCTTATATATTGCTAGCTTATGTCCCTGTCACGTGCAACACTATAAATCTGTTCCCCTTAATTAGCTTCATGACCATCAAAGCATCCCGGTTTGTAATTCAAGATTCATCCACCTCAAGCTCCATCTACCTGTTTCAGAACCCAGCCTCCCTGTCTTAGAGATCCTCACTCATTTAGCATTTAATTCAGCCCTGTATCAGGCTTGCACAGTTCTGTTTGGTTCAGTCTCTACCTATTTCAGTTTTTATCACAAACTAAGGATGTTAACCACCATAAAAGTTTTCTTATGTTTGTCTAGCTTTTCAAATTGATGAACTCATACTACCAAAGTTATACCTGTCCTTAGACATATATCTGTAATACACAATTATCTATCAATTTTTTTAAATCGGAATGTACATAATTCACAGATCTTAGACATATCTCTGTAATATGCATAACATTAGCAAACAAAGTCAGATCGTATAAGAAGTTCAACAGTACGTAATGCAATAGATAAAATTAGTAGTAGGAAAATAGAGTTATCAGTGTAAAGCAATAACAATAGCACACTTTGAATTACATTTATATTTCATTTTTTACATGATATTAAGGCAGAATGATTCCTTAACTTTCATTTGCCAATAAGTTGTATAATTTGAATGTGTGGGGTACCGAAAATTGCTCAGTCTGTGCAGATGAAAGGAGTTTCTTTGTAAGCTCACCTACAGACGGTGAATATACCCAATGATTAAATGTAATAAAACATGGTTAAAAAAGACCAGATCACCTATCTAATGAGCTGATATGAAATTGAGCGCATACGGAGTGATATCAGAAATGTAGAAAAATGGAGAAAAAATAAATTGAGTACGGTGAGTACCGCCATTTCTTCTAAACATTGATTTAGTGCTACAGTTGTAGACAACCACACAAAAGCGGTTACAAAGAATAATTTGTTAACCATTAAAATAACCTGAAATTTAAAAGAAATAAATAGGTATTTAGTAACATTTCATAGGCAGATGGACATATTACAATTGAAATTTGCACTGGAGAGCAGTAAAGGCTGCATATACATAGTATGGGAATTTAAGATGATTTTGCACTTGTAAGAGCATCCTAATATAACAAGTTTATAAATAACTAGTTAACTAATGTTTTATAAAAACTAAATGAGTCTATAATAATAATAATAAGTTAACTAAGATTTATAATAATAATAATAATAATTAAACGAGTATATAATAATGATAATATAACAATAATAATAAATTAACAAAGTTTATTAAAATTAACTAAGTTTTATAAAAATTCAATAAGTTTATAAAAATTGCCTAAGTATTATAAAAATATAACTAAATAATAATAATAATAATAAATTAGGATTATAAAAATTAACTAAGTATTATAAAAATATAACTAAATAATAATAATAATAAATTTTATGAAAAATTAACTAAGTATAATGATAATAATAAAAAATAATTTTATAAAAAATAACTAAGATTTATAATAATAATAATAAGTTAACTAAGGTTTATTATAATAATAATAAAAATTAAACGAGTATAATAATAATAATAAATTAAGATTTATAGTAATAAAAAAATTAAACGAGTATAATAGTAATAATAAATTAACTAAGTTTATAAAAATTGACTAAGTTTTATAAAAATTTAATAAGTTTATAAAAATTAATTGAGTATTATAAAAAAACTAAATAATAATAATAATAATAAATTTTATGAAAAATTAACTAAGTATAATAATAACAATAAATAATTTTATAAAAATTAACTAAGATTTATAATAATAATAAGTTAACTAAGATGTGTAATAATAATAATAATAATTAAACGAGTCAATAATAATGAAAATATAATAATAATAATAATAATAATTATTATTATTAAACAAGTATAATAATATAATAATAATGATAATAAATTAGTCATGTAATTCTTGGTGACATGATTGTGATGACACAATAGTTAAGATCATGTTTATATTATGGTATATCTCATGTTGTTGAACGTTGCACTATCAGTTAAGAAATAGAACAATTGCACTATCTATTACCAGTTGTTGAACAATTGCACTATCAATTAAGAAACAGAACCATGTACACTTGATTTTATCTAATGTATCCTATAACTGCATTTTAATCCCTCTCACAACTTGGTATAGAAAGCACTGCAGAATTTCAAAAGAAAAAAGAAAAAATTTAATAGTGTTTATTGACTAATTGAGTTTTTGTTCATGTAGGATATGGATGTTACTTGACAATATTCCTAAAATAAATCTTTATTGGATCAGATGATATTATGAAGATAAGTATTCATAAGCTCGGTCGCAATATATACATCATGGAAAGCATCAGGTACAGGAGTTGGAACTACATCTTTTATTCATATAACCAATTAGCATGCAAAGCACACATATTAAGATATCACATTTCAATGAAAATATGTAACGTAAATTTCCTTGGCATACTTAATCAAGACACAATTAGTTTTTGTTTGTACCTATATGGATTATTTTATATTTTTCATAGTCCCTAACCACTTGCAATTAGTATAAGAAAACCGAGGCGATTAAAACTAGGCTTTTTTGTGTAGTTTATATTATTCATAGTCCCTGCTTGCAGTAGTATGCCAACACTCTGATTTTAAAATTGCATTTCAGTGGGGCTTGTTTGATAGAAATTTTGGATGAATAGACCCTCAAGATGTCGATTTAGAGGGGAGAGTGCCGTAGTGGGACAAAACTTCTATTCAAGAGATGAAGGACAAGTTCAATGCTATTTTGGTTCCCGCCTGGTACTTTATTTTATTTTATTGTGAAGAGAGATTCATGGATATGTTGGGTCTATTGACAAGTATTAGAGTGCACTAAACCTGACAGTGAATACACTACTTCACTTTGTAAGCGATTAAGATTGTCATCTTGTCTATTTTTCCCTTCCAAAACTTATTCCTTGTGTATTTTTTATATCTAACAGATGCTCTTCTTGTATTTATATAAATAAAACAGTTATTTATTCAATATATTCAAAATATAAAATAAAATTTGAACAAGGTATGGTTGTATCATATAATGATTTATCTGTCTCCACATTATCCTTGTGACTTAATTTTACCAACCCTATTCATCGTTATGAATACAAGACAAACTGATGTTTATTGCAGAATCTGTGATCTAGAACATACATGACATCATCAATTTTTAAACCATGCACTTCTACTATCATGGAGAACTAAGTGAAAACTTGTTTGCAGCTAGCTGTAATGTCTGCATTTCTTGGTCCCAATCAATTAGCAACAGAAAGTAAGCTAGCTGCTGATCCAGATGTCTGCCCATGGGTTGATAAATATCAGAGAAGTAGGGATACTGTATCACCAACTAATTATGAGGTGAACTTTATTATTCGGATTATCAATTCATATTTGAATCTTAGATGTTAAAATAATATTCTATATGTATACATGCATGCGTGTGCACATACACACACATGCAGTTTGTAGCCTCTTCGTTATAGCCATCGGATTTGAAAAATAAATCGTTGGATAACATGATACTCTCCCTCTCTATCATACTATCATTTTTCTGCCTCACATAATCATGAAATACAATCATTTAATTCTCAAACCCAATAGTCTTAGTTTATTCTGAACGTGGTCTAACTTTGTCTTTAAACTTTTACCTACAACATGTATATTCAAACGTTTATTACAACAAAAATCATTCTTAAGTGGATAAGTTGTGTGGTTGATCAATATGATTGGAAGTGCAAACTAAAGTTTTGAAATAAAAGTCATGGACTTAAAGAAACATTATTAGCTGCTCATGAATATATAAATGATTACTGAGGTCAGAATAAGACTACACCTTTGACATTGAAGAGAGAGATTGTTAGCTGTTAACAGTTGACAAAAGAGAGATTGTTAAGCTTGCAGAAATTGGATAACCCCAAAAAGCTTGCCTCCTAGCGACAGCAGCTTTAAATCAACAAATGTCATATACAATGTAAACGAGTACTATTAAATGATTAGCAATGCGAAGCAGGAAGAAAGATTAATATACTTAGCAAAATAATAATAGTACCAGTTAATATTGATAATTAAATGACAGGCAATATACAACATCATTTTGGCAAACTTATATGGTCCTAATCATGTATGGTCCTGGACGTAGCTTCAAAACTATGTAATGCAGGTTGAAGTTGAAGGAGGGTGGATGAAATGTAACACCAACTTAATAGAGAATGAACAACTTGAAAATGCTAACTACAAATGAACATAGACTTTTGAAATGTAGTTGAAGGAAGCTGTTGCTAGTGAAATAATTGTTATTACTATGTATATGAATCACTGATGTACCAGTCATTATAGTTAAATAGATGCCATTTCAAAAATTTCACATTCTACCATATTTATTCTCTATTGCTAATTTTTAATTGCATTTTTATAGGCATATTGGACTTTTGAAGGAGACGGGATTGGAATTTCCACGATTTATATTTTCTCTTTTAGCAAGCACTTTTTGTAAGATTTTACATCGTTAACATTTGTGGTTATAACATATGAAATGTTGTATATGACTAAACTTTATGGTGTATGAAATTGATGTAGCTTTGATTATGTTTAACCTTTACAACTTCTTATAATATCAGATTATATATATTAGTGTTTTATAAATTAAGCAATTTGTTTTGAATACATTATTCATGGCTTTCATAATTGTTTTAAAACTGCTGCAGTAATCGTAAAATGAAGCAAAATTGTTGATATACCGCAGCGTTTAAGAAGCGCGGCAATACTAAAAGTAACAAAATGCAGCAGAAAATCAAACTGAAGCAAAATGAAAACGCTGCAAAATATTTTTGTAGCGTTTCTGAACTGCTGTATATTACTGGTTCTACTTGAAACATGTTATTAGACTACATTTTCTAAAACGCAGCTGAATATTTTTGCAGTGTTTCAAAACTACAGCGTTTCGCAAAAGCTTCAATAGCCTTTTTTTAGCAATATTTTAGAAATGCTGCAGTATTCCCTGACTCTATTGCAGCATGACATTAGGCGGCGTTCTCCGAAACGCTGCGAATGACTATGGCAGCATTATTAAAACGCTGCAAAAGCTCTTTTTTGTTGTAGTGATTTTGGGGTAAAAGGGTAGGAGAAACAATTAGGTTAACCCAGTAGTGAATATAATTTGAATAAACTCCTGAATAAGTATAATTGCATCTAGGAGGTCAGGAAGACCAGAATATAGGATGTTGAAATATAAAGGAAAGATATTGGCAGGGGCCAATACGTTTCCAGTAAGCCCATGAAAACTATATGATATTGATGGGGGCCAATAGGTTAATAGTTAGCCCATGAAAACTATGTATAAAAATGGATGTCAGATAGACAGGTTCATAGTTAGCCCATAAAAAACTATGTGTAAATGAAGATTTTAGATAGACAGGTTCATAGTAAGCCCATGAAAACTATGTAATTGGACAGGGAGTCCTTAAATGTTTAACCGGTTATTAGTTAGCCCATGAAAACTATTAGGTTAATAGTAATCCTAGAAACTATAATTGAGAGAGATTAGTCAGAATAAATGGGGATGGAAAATCCAGATTTGATTTGCTTGTTTTTCATATCATTATAATGTTTTGAAGTACTATGTTTTTAACCATTGTGGATGCAGGAGCACGGTATATAGTTCTAAAAAGGTCTTAGGATACTAGTGAGGGGAAAACCCGTTCCGCTAAGTGGCGTGGTCTCACTAGATATCTATTTGGTTTGAGATGATAGACTATTATTCATACCAGACTTTATGTCTGACTCGAAGTTTTTGCTTTCCCCTTAAACTCTCGGGTACTCAATTGATTTTGAGTAGTTTGAGGTTTAGGATTTTCATGTTTTTCTTAGACGAATAAAGCTTCCAGAGACGTGCGGGAGGGAGATAGTTATTTAGAGTTTTCTTTTTTGATGTGTATTTGGATGTAAAGGTAGATTTATTAGCCTTACTATATACTCTGATCAACCAAGTGGGCATTTTCATATGTCGCTCTTGGCATATGTGTAATAATTATATTTTGCTGAACGTGGTTAACGTTTTGGGATTATGTAATGAACATGAAATGTTTTGATTTGAATGTGGAAATATGTTTTTGAATTGTTAAATTTTTTCCATATTCTTGTGATTTGTGTATCAATGTATCTATCACCGCCGTATTTGGTCATCGAAGATTAATAACTATGGATGACTGTAATATCCGTAGCCGTTAGTTTTGGGCCTCCGAGTAGGGGGATGTTACAAGTTGGTATCAGAGCATATGTTTATGATAAAACATAAAATAAAACAAACGTTTTCAAACATAATCCTAATGAATTAAAGAATAAGATTGGGGTTTGGGTTAACGTTATAGTAACAAACATGTATTTGCTATATATATATATATGTATGTACGTGTTCCTCTCTCTCTTAGACCGTTCTTTTGTATCTTTCTAAGGCTCGTATGCAGATTTACGAGAAAGAAGATATGGAAGCTAGAAATGGAAGAGGAAATCTAGGTGGAGGAAGCACCACAACAAATGGTAATGCTCGACCTAATACCAGGGGGAACCAAGGTCGACAAGCTAATGCTAATCCAAGTGCAAAGGCCAATGTAGGTGTTGGAACCCCACCAGTAGATATGGGGATGATGTATCAGTTCTTCGTCGACTTGATGCAAGCTAGAGCAGCTACAGGGGTAGCTAGAGGTAATGCTGTGAATATTGGGGGAGCCAATCCTATGGGCCCAATTGGCAATAACTATGCCAAACTGAGCAAGGATTATACTAGTTTGGGAGGAAAGCCTTTTCATGGAACAAAGGATGCTGTTGAAGTTGAGAACTAGATTTTGAATTGTGAAAGGATCTTTACAGATTTAGGCTTGGGTAATGGAGAGAAGTGAAGGCTAGCCTCTAGACAGTTGTAAGGGTTAGCGCTTCACTGGTGGAACAGTGTGACAGTAGGAGTTCCGGAGCAAGAGCTGGCATGGGCTGATTTTAGAAGAAGGTTTAAGCAGAGGTTCTTGTCCGAGGTTGCCAAGTCGGCATTGATGAGGAAGTTCATGGATCTTGTACAAGGAGAGTTGTCAGTGATCAAGTATGCTGCTAAGTTTGATGAGCTGTTACGATATGGTCATGCTTTGGTTGACACTGATGTCAGAAGGAATGAAAGATTTATTAGAGGATTGAGGCCAGAGCTTGATAGAATGACCATGACTCATATTAGAGAGCCTTGTCATGTAGTGGTGGAGATGGTCATTCGCCATGAGGAGATACTTGCTATGTCTATTAGGGAGAAACCATTTGAGTCCCAAAGCCCTCAGGGAAAGAAAAGAAATTTCTTCAAATGGAAAGGAGCCCAAAAAGGGGACGCAGCCAAGAAAGCGAAGACTGATTTAGTATGTTATAAGTGTGATAAGAAGGGCCATTATGCCAATGAGTGCAGATCTGGTAAAGAAAGAGGCCTACAGAGAAGAAGAATGTTAAATGCTTCAACTGTGACCAAGTTGGGCATTATAAGAGCTAGTGTCCAAAGCCAGTCCAGGCAGATAGGGGGAAGGTGTTTGCTATTGGACCACCGTCTTCTTCTAGGCCTACTGCCATAGAGAAAGGGAAAACTGTGATGGAAGGTACACTTTTGATTCAGAGTATACCAGGTTATAGTACTTTTTGAAACCGATGCATCACACTGATTTATATCACAATATTTGGTTGATAGGTTATGTATAGAACCCACATACCTTGTTACCTCCTTAAGGGTTGCAAATCCAATATGAGGGCATGCAACTCTTGGGATGAGATGTGACCAGTTAGAACTTGATTTGTTAGGTCATAAATTTGCATGCAGTTTGTATGTTTTTGATTTTGTAAAATTCGGGATCATTTTGGGTATGGATTGGTTGGGTAAGTATGAGGCTAGGATATTTTGCCAGAATCAGGAATTATCGTTGAGGCACCCAGATAGTCATAACCGAATCATTTTCTCAGTGGAGAATTCCAGTAAGGGTGTTTGTGCTTTGTTAAGTGCCTTGGAGGTGGGAGATGACCTTCGCCAGGTTCATGTAGCTAGAGAATTTGTAGATGTATTTGAGCCGGTCACTGGATTACCATCGAAATGAGCTGTAGAGTTTCGGATAGACCTTGTACCGGGAGCTGAACCTGTCAGTAGACCACCCTAGCAGAATGTCGTCGACAGAGATGAAGGAATTAAAGGTGCAGCTAGTGAATCTTGAGGGAAGGAATTTTATTAGACCAAGCAGTTCGCCTTGGGGAGCGGACGTGGTATTTGTAAAGAAACCAGATGGGTCGTTAAGGATGTGTATCGACTACCGTAAGTTAAACGAGAGGACGATCAAGAATAAGTATCCTTTGCCGAGAATCGATGACTTATTTGATCAGTTGAGTGGAGCCTGAGTGTTCTCCCAATTAGACTTGGCGATAGGTTTCCATCAACTAAGAGTGGTAGAGGACAGTATCCCATTGACGGTGTTTCGAACCAGATATGGATCATATAAATGGTTGGTGATGCCATTTTGATTGACAAATGCACCTACTTTCTTCATCAATTTGATGAACTGGGTTTTCCTAGAGCACTTGGATAGGTTCGTATTGATATTCATAGATGATATTTTAGTATACTCAAAAGATGAAAGGGAGCATGAGATTCATCTTAGAGTGGTGTTGGAGACGCTGAGGCAGAATCAGCTAAAAGCAAAAAAATTCAAGTGTCATTTTTGAAAGAAAGAGGTTAAGTTTCTTGGTCATGTGGTTTCAGAGAAGGGATTGTCAGTCGATCCAAACAAAATCGAAGCTGTGAACAATTGGAAGAGACCAGAAATGGTGACTGAGATCAGAAGTTTTCTTGGACTTGCTGACTATTACCGAAGATTCATCAAGGATTTTTCACGGATAGCAGCGCCTTTGACTAAGCTTACCAGGAAGGAAGTGAAGTTTGTTTGGTCCGACAAATGTGAGGGAGCATTTGTTGACCAATGCTCTAGTATTAGTAGTTCCAGATGGTAACCAAGGGTTGGTAGCATACATAGATGCATGCGGGACTGGATTGGGAGCAATATTAATGCAGAATGGCAAAGTTATTGCTTACGCATCTAGGCAACTTAGACCGCACAAAGTAAGATATCCTACTCATGACTTAGAGTTGGCATCGATAATTTTTGCCTTGAAGATTTAGAGGCGTTATCTCTTGGGGGAGAGATTTGAATGGTATACTAATCATAAGTCTTTGAGGTACCTATTCTCTCAGAAGGAGTTGAATATGCGACAGCAGAGGTGGCTGGAGTTTTTAGTTGCTTATGATTTTGATATAGAATATACCACAAGGAAAGACAATAAAGTAGCGGATGCTCTTAGCATAAGACATTAGAATGTGGTATTGGCTATGTTGGTGGAGTGGAAAGATCTAGAAGCTTTGACCAGTTGTGGTGTGCAGTTAAGATCGACTGCTAGTTCTAGTCAGAGTACTGTCATGTTGTCCTGTTTGGAAGTTCCACCAGTATTGATCAAGAGAATTGCTTCTAAACAGAAGGAGGATCCATTATTAGCTGAGAGGATCAGGAGGCTTGAGGTTGGAACTGAGGTCGATGATTTGAAAGATTTTTGTCTTGACCAGAGAGGATGGTTGAGAAAGAAGGGACGGTTATGTGTTCCAGATGTGGAGAACTTGAGAAGAGAAGTTCTTGAGGAATGTCATCGATCCAAGTTAACGATTCATCCTGGAGGGACCAAGATGTATCAAGATATGAAGAGGAGCTTCTATTGGGAAGGCATGAAGAGGGATGTTGGCTTGTGGGTTAGGCAGTGTGTGAACTGTCAACAAGTGAAAGCCGAACATCAAAAGTCAAGTGGGTTACTTCAGCCTCTAGATATTCCAGTTTGGAAATGGGATTCGATATGCATGGATTTTATAGATGGTTTGCCAAGGTCAAGGAGAGGAAATGAGAGTATATGGGTTATTGTGGATAGGTTGACCAAGATTGCTCATTTCATTCGAGTAAAGTCGACCGGAACGGCTCCTATTTTAGCAAAGTTGTTCATGAAGAACATAGTTAGACTTCATGGGATTCCTAGTAGCATAGTCAGCGACATGGATGCATTATTCACTAGCGAATTTTGGAGGAGTCCATAAGAGGTATTAGGTAGCAAGCTCAAGATGAGTACAGCTTATCACCCACAGACTTATGGGCAGATAGAGAGAGTCAACAAGGTATTTGAGGACTTGCTAAGAGCTTGTATATTGGACTTTGGTGGATCTTGGGAGGATCACCTACATTTGATTGAGTTTTCCTATAATAATAGCTATCATACTAGTATAGGAATGCCGCCTTTTGAAGCTTTGTATGGAAGACCATGCAAATCATTGGCATGCTGGTTAGAGACTAGAGACAAGTTGCTCTTAGGTCCGGATTTGGTTAGAGAGGCGTTAGAAATTATTGAATTAATCCGAGGATGGATGAAGGAAGCTCAATCCAGGCAGAAGAGTTACGCTAATAAGAGGCCTAAAGACCTAGAGTTCTTAGTGGGAGATAGGGACTTCAATAAAGTATCACCAATGAAGGGTGTGGTACGGTTTGAAAAGTCGAGAAAGTTGGCCCCGAGATATGTTGGACCATTCTAGATTTTAGAAAGGATTGGAAAACTTGCTTATAGAGTAGAGTTGCCGAGCAGTATGGCAGGTGTCCATAATGCATTCCATATGTCTCGTCTTCGCAAGTATGTGCATGATCCAGAGGCTACTAATCCTCAGACAGAGTTGGAGGACTTGGTAGTAGAGCTTGATTTGACTTTTGTTAGACAACCAGTTCGGGTTGTAGCGCGAGATGAGAAAGATTAAGGATCAAGACAGTCAAGTTGGTGAAAGTTCAGTGGAGCGACAATGAGAAGGACTGTACTTGGGAGACAGAGGACATGATCCGAAATGCGTATCCTGATCTGCTTTGAGGGTATGATCTATATTTGTTTTATATAGATTTATTAGCTGCTAGGACATACTAGCTTTTATTTGCATGGTTTTTATGCTTGTTTGTAGTCCTTACTGAATTTCGAGGACGAAATTATCTAAGGGAGGAGCCTGTAACACCCCTAATTTTTGTTTAACATTATTCAGGATATTTAATTGGATAAATTAAATAGAATAATGTGAATAATTTGGGAGATGAGATTAATAAATCCAATGTACGTGTCTTAATGAATGAACTAAAATAGGACTCAATCAAATTAAGAAGGAGGAATTTCCTAAGGGGTAAACTAGGAAATGGAGCTACATTTCTTATTATAAATCTCTCCCTCCACCTTAATAAACTTTTACTTTCTCATTCATAACTCCTCACCTATATTTCGGCTAGCCATTAAATGCTCAAGGAAGAACAATAAATTGAAGATAAAGCTAAGGAATTAAAGCTAGGAAATTATGTCATTCTCCAATTAACTAATCAAGGTGAATAATAGTGTAAATCATCTCATTTTTCTTGTTTTGGTTCGGTTATAGATAATAACCGAATGTATTTTGTTGTGCTGATCATGTTTGGATCTAATAATCATTGTTTGGATAGAATAATGATTTATGGTGATTTATTGAGGTTTTTATGGAATTAAAATGATGGGGTTTAAAGTAAAAACTTTAGTAAACCACCTCCTAACGACTTGATTTTTGGATATGTTAAGTAAAACGTAATTTTGGAGATGATTTTTTAATTTCATAATTTTCGGAGTTAATAGGAATATTTTACGAATTTCTTAATGTGAAAAAGGCATTTATTTCGGGTTTTAATTATTAAAAATAATAAAATAATGAATTCTACACTTAAATTTTTATATGATGAAGAAAATATTATTTCAGATTTTTGGTGAATTTTTGAGATTTTTCCCAAGTGATTTTGATTTATTATGAATTTTCTAAACTAAAAAGGCTTAATAATTATATTAAAATATTAATATAATTAATTATTTTGAAAATAATTTCTAAAATAATAGATCTGATCTATAGCAGATTTTCTCAAAGAAATTGCTAAAATATGTCTTTAACCAATAGAAATTTGACAAAGAATTGTTAAATTATGTTATTAACCAATAGGAATTTGACAAAGAATAAGTATGACAGTTTTCAATTTATTTACGACTCTGCCACTGAACCTTCCGACCTTGTCGGAAGCTACCTTTCGACTCAGAACCTTCCGCTGCACTTCTAGACCTGTCTGCAGCATTTTTGATGAACCTTTCGACTTAGTAACCTTCCAACTAAGTAACCTTTCAACTTAGAACCTTCCGCAGCACTTTTTGACCTTTATGCAGCAGTTTTGATGGATCTTTCGACTCAGTGACATTCCGGCTTAGTAACCTTTCAACTTAGAACCTTCCGCGGCACTTTTGGACCTTTCTGCAGCATTTTTGATGAACCTTTCGACCTTGTCGAAAGCACTTTTCGACAACATCATTCCGCAGCAGTTTTGGACCCTTTTGTAGCACATTTCGACCTTGTCGAAAGCACCTTCCGACCTTGTCGGAAGCTACCCTTCGACAGCAGTTGTAAACGTTGCAGAAGCCCTTTTGTAGCAGTTTTCTCCAACTTTGTTTGTAAACTTCAAATAGGCATATCATTCTAACCGTAAGCCCATTTTTCTTTTGTGACCACTCTACGGAAAGGAAAAGCATCATTTGAACACAATGGAATAGGTTAGAGACCTTAATTCTACGCTTATAAAAAGTTATGCCTAAAACAAAGTTTTATATTTTCGAAGGGGTTGTTTTCTTTGCTTTCGAATATGTTTGCTTGGTTTTCTTTGCCTTCGAAGGAGATACTTTCGAAGGGGTTGTAAAATTGTTTTCTTTTAACCAAGTTTTATATTTTCGAAAAGTAGAATTTAAAGTATTATAAGGCTAATGTTTTTAAGAGCTTTCGAAGGAGGTTACCTTAAGAAGTCGAAAACCAGGTTTCGAAGATATTGAAAGATTTTATGACCGAAACTCTATTTAGAGGAAAAACCATGGCTATATTGAAGGAGTTTGTATAGTGGGTTAAGAAGAATCTATCTTTGATAAATTAAACCTACATGAGTGGTATTGTTATGTTGTTATATTGTTTCTTCTATTATGAATATATTCACTTTATAATGGACTCATAACTGTATTTTGGGAAAAAAATGCTAGGAGAAACAGTTAGGTTAACCCGGTAGTGAATATAAATTGAATAAACTCCTGAATAAATATAATTACATCCAAGAGGTCAGGAAGACCAGAATATAGGATGTTGAAATATAAAGGAAAGATATTGGCAAGGGCCAATAGGTTTCTAGTAAGCCTATAAAAACTGTATGATATTGGCAGTGGCCAATATGTTAATAGTTAGCCCATGAAAACTATGTATAAAAGAGGATGTCAGATAGACAGATTCATAGTTAGCCCATGAAAAACTATGTGTAAATGAAGATGTCAGATAGACATGTACATAGTAAGCCCATGAAAGCTATGTAATTGGACATGGAGTCCTTAAATGTTTAACCGGTTATTAGTTAGCCCATGAAAACTATTAGGTCAATAGTAATCTTAGAAACTATAATTGAGATAGATAGTCAGAATAAATGAGGATGGAAAATCCAGATTTGATTTGCTTCTTTTGCATGTCATCATAATGTTTTGAAATACTATGTTTTTAACCATTGTGGATGCAGGAGCATGGTATATAGTTCTAAAAAGGTTTTAGGATACTAGTGAGGGGAAAAACCGTTTCGCTAAGCGGCATGGTCTCACTAGATATCTATTTGGTTTGAGATGATAGAGTATTATTCATACCAGGCTTAATGTCTGACTCGAAGTTTTTGCTTTCCCCTTAAACTCTCGGGTACTCAATTGATTTTGAGTAGTTTGAGGTTTAGGGTTTTTAGGTTTTTCTTAGACGAATAAAGCTTCCGGAGGCGTGTAGTAGGAAGATGGTTATTTAGAGTTTTCTTTTTTGCTGTGTATTTGGATGTAAAGACAGATTTATTAGCCTTATTATGTACTCTGATCAACCAAGGGGGCATCTTTACATGTCGTTCTTAGTGTATGTGTAATAATTATATTTTGCTAAACGTGGTTAACGTTGATTATGTAATGAACATGAAATGTTTTGATTTGAATGTGGAAATATATTTTTGAATTGTTAAATATTTTCCATATTCTTGTGATATGTGTATCAATGTATCTAGCACCGTCGTATTTGATCGCCGAAGATTAATAAGTATGGATGACTGCAGCATCCGCAGCCGTTAGTTTTGGGCCTCCAAGTAGGGGGATGTTACAGCATACGCCTAACTCTATCATAAACTAGGTATAGAGTTTATAATTAGTTTTTCTCTCTTGAATTAGAATAAAATGATGTAACATTTGAGTTCATTTAACGTCAATTTTAATATGAGCCATGACCTAAACCCATTAAGGATTTAGAGCTCGTTTGCTAATAACTTATTTTAAATATCCTAAAGATGAGTTTTAAATATTAACTTATAAGTAGTTTTGAGTTTATAGTAAGAAGTAAAAATGTTTGAATATAGTTAAAAGTATGGTAAATTTAGTGGTAAAAAATTAAAATAAGTGAAGTTAGTATTTGTTGCTTGTAAATTATCAACGTACTCGTTCATTTTTAGATTAAACATTTAAGTTGCTACAGTAACAATAACTTATTAGGTTCAATGGCCATTTTAAAGAGTTGTCAATGGATATCCGAAAAATATGAAATCCGTCCGAATTCGTATCCGGAAGCAGATAAATATCCGATATCCGAAAAAACGGATGTGGACGCGGATATAAAGGCATCCGCATCCGAAAATTATCCGTCCGTTTTTTTACAAGATTATAGTTTAAATTATATCTATTTTAGTACAATAAAGATATTTATTATGGTTTTATTAAGTTAGAAGTTTATATTATACGTACTAAATGCGTATTAACTGCTCAAAACTATTTATTATCATCATATTTATTTATTTTTAACACTAATAATCAATGTGATAGAAAAAAAATTATGTTAAACTAAAATTTTACATTTATATTTCTTGATTTATCGATCATTAGCAGATAAGATAATTATTTGATATCCGTCCGTATCCGCGGATGCGGATATCCGATATTCGAAAATGATTCCGGATGCGGATACATATATATTACCATCTGCATCTGAAAGTATCCGTCGACATGCCTAACAATTTGTAAGTCATTGTCAATGAAACATCCGCTTAAGCCTGTAAAAAAATAAAAATAAAGCAGGTCGATGAGAAAAGTGAGTAAGAAACCCATAAGTGCATCTCTAGTAGAGTGGTTATTTGACGGGTGGCCGTCCAAAAACAAACCATCAATTTCAGAAACCGCTTAGTTCGGCAATCAATTTTTCGAAAATCGTCTATAGTAACAAACCTTTAACCTGAAAACTGTTTAGGCTCTAAATTGTTTTTAGAAAGAGGTGGGCTAAATGCACGACGTCGAGACTCATCTTTACTCATTACCAGATTTACCCAAGCCCGTACCATTACCAACTTCAATTTACCCCAAGTATTTTTTTAGGAAAATTCTATTTCAACCCATATTTTTAATTAGTAGCCCCCCCAAAATATTAAAAAGATTGTAAACCCCCAAACTTGCTTAGTAGCCCCCCGTTTGTTCCAAAATTACCCCTAAACTTATCTGTACTATTTTTTTTTTGAGTTTCTGTGTTCACCACGCACTGACAAGACGTGGTTAGATACCTAACCACGTAGAGACTATGCGTGGTTTATCATATAACCACGTAGTGGCACTACGTGGTTTATCATATAACCGCATTTGTTCGCTCCGTACTGGAACAACATTATGTTTTAATCCAGCGTGGTACTTTCAAAACAATAAAAAAATTACGTAAAAGTTGAAAAGTAGGGTTTTGGAGTTTCGATGTTTTAGAACAGTGAAAAATTACGTAAAAGTTGGAAGAATTGAAAAAAAAGCTTCTTAAGAGTATTTTTGTCTTCAGAAATTTATTTTTTGAAGGGGTGCTACTAAGTAAAATTACGGATTGAAATAGAATTTGACATTTTTTTAACGTTACCCAACCCTCCCGACGTATCATCCACTACCGAAAATTTACCCAAAAAATTTACCACTCCATTTTCACTGTCGAAATTCACTACACTTCCAATTTTTAAGTCGCCATTCTCGAACCATGCCCCCAAAGAAGAACTTGCAGTGTCGAAGAAGAAGACCTCTTCATCGCAGTCGACTTTACGTATTTTTTTTTGTATTTAATTTCAATTATGTTTGAATGTTGAATCTCTTCTGCTGTCGACATTCGAATCGAAAATTTGACAAACCCTGATTTTTTTACCCTGAGAACACCGACTCGGCAGAGATTTTTTGATATTAGTTTTCTTTTATGTTTTATACCGTCAAGCTATATAGTGTTTAGGTTTTAACAGGGGTCGGCGGTATGGAATTATTTAGATTCATTATTGTTGAAGTGATTTACTATCAAATGAAATGGATACAGGATATTAAATCATTTGGCAGTTTTTTTTTTTTTTTTGTATATATGGAATGGTCGGCATTGTACTTCCGCATGACACGCAATAATTTTTGGGTACATGATGCTTAGCTTGATGTTCATTATAGAGTTTGCTTTAATTAGTAGTGGTCGTTAATTGATGTACTTCATATATTGGTGCTTTCAATTTTTGTTTTTATTTAGGTTATTAACTACTTTGATAAACATATTCAGTTGTTTTAATTGTTTTATGCAGAAGAACATGGAAAAAGACCAATGACTGCCTCGTCAGTTGCAAAAGGCTAAAGCGGCAAAAAAAGTTGTCGCAGAGATGTTGGAAATGCCAATGGATCGTGGTAATTCGTCAAGTGAATTAGAAAGTGACGAAAAGTTTCAAACATTAGAAGAACGTGGCGATGAAGGCAATTCATATGAGGATCAAACAAGCAAAGAAGAATTAGCTTCGCTGTCTCCTTATTTTTATTAACCGAAACCCTTAACCCACCTCTAAGAATAAAACCTATTTTTCACTTTAAAAAAAAAAACACATTAAGGCGCGAGTTTGGCACTAAAGGCCCAATAACACACGGTTCTCTACTGTCAAATGGGGCAAATCAAAAAATAAATTCTTCAAATTACCCATATAATATGCTTCACAATGCCGTGTGGCCTGGCACCGCCAAATGAGTTGGGTAACTAAAAAAACAATTTCATTTTATCCATTCAAACGGGTTATTAAAATTGTTTCTCTCTATATAGCCGTCTGCTAGTATGTGTCACCTAATATGGGTAAAATACTCCTTTTCTTTTTGGTAAGAAGAACCTCTAAAGTGGTGCATTTAGCGCCTCTCTTATCCACTTTCGAACTTCTGGAGAGGTAATGAGGAAGAGGAAAGAAAGCGGGATTTGTCCCGCTGCAAGGAAAGACCAAATGCACATGCTCTAAAGCCTCTTCGTCTTCACTATCAAACATTTCTTAGCCAGAAACTCAAAATGATGCCAAAATGGAAAATAAGAATTTCTGCTTTCATCTTAAACTGTTCAAAAAGTTTAAGGCCTGTTTGGTTTCATTTTTGAATTTTATGTTTTGCGTTTTCAAAATTCATAACAAAATACGGGAAGTGCGTTGGAAAATATTTAAAATTATAAGGCGTTATGACGATGATGGAGAGAAGACGAAGGATATACAGGAACGGCGGAGGACGGCGAAGGGGATGGAGGGAAGGCGTTGGGGTGAATTTCTCAAAACACGGAAAACAAAATAAATTTATTTTCCATTTTGTAGGTTAACTTCAAATTTTCAAATTGGTTGTTTTTCATAAAATACATGCATCGTGTGCTTTTTTGTTTGGACGAAAACACAAAACTAAAAATGACAAACCAAACGAGACCCGACGTCTTTAATGGAATATTCATCCAGACACATAACTTCTATTTTGCCCTTTTTTATTACATGCCTATAAGTGGACCAATTTGTAAGAAAGTATTTAATTTTCTTTGTAACTGTGATATTATTTACTAATTCTCTACTATTTGTTTCGTTCGGTTATAACTTTTACAAGGACTTGATATTTAGGTATGTTTTAGCAAGTTTTAATTTTAGTTACGGAAATTATGCCGAGAGGAGTGAAAATTCAGTTATGGATTAAAGCGGGCACTTGCAAATATAGGAGTGATGGTTAAATATGAAATCTTTCTTAAATGCCAGGTAAAGATACTGTCTTTTCAATTTGGCTCGCAATGTTATATAGATAACTGACAGATTTTTATCAATTTATCTAGGAATCCAGCAATTGGTGATTCTGTTGTTGTTCTTCTTGCTTTACTGCACTATTTGGGATTCTGATGTTCAGCAGGCTTAAGTGTATGAAGATGATGGAATAGTTTTGAGCTATGCACAATTCAGAATAAACTGGCTACTGTGATAATTGTGTCCAAAGACAGGTAAAGAGAAAACGAACCTCCTGCTCGTAATATTTATTTTGTAGTGTTAGACATATTTCCTTTTAGACCATTATACTCTATTTTTCAGCATAAATATATCAGTTTGGGAAGAAAATATGCAAGTCATAGTATTCTTTTAGCCTTGAAAAGTTGAATGGAAGTGGACTACTTAGTGCTTACATAATTAATCATTTTATATTAGACGATGTAAACTTGTGTAATACATTACATATTACAGAAGCATTTTTATGTTTAACATAAAATCCCAAAGTAAAATACAAAGTGGGTCGGGAAAACATATGTAAATTTTTGTGCTATAAAACAAATTAATTTTCCACTAGATATAGAGAAATATGAATCCATATTCATATGTTGTAATAAAGAAATTGCCATTAAATTCATTTTTCTTCTTCTTTGATTAACTATCATTAGTTTTATAACATGGATGCTTAGCCCATTACATTTCTTTTTCCTTCGAATTGCAGTACCACAGTCCTTTTAGTACAAAGAACTTCTCCTGGTCAAGCCGCACATTAGCATGGTTATCATGATAGTAAGGTCATTCTTGCTTACAACATGAGTCCACCTATTGATCCACTAGCTCCTGCAGCCGCTCTCTATTCTCGTGTATAATTTGTTATTTCAATCTTCTTTAAATAACCTGTCTTCTGTTTCAAATACAATCTATATGTAGTATTCACTCAAGTTTTTTCAGGTAAAGGAACACAGTATTGCTACTTTTTTTAACAATGTAAATGATAGTAGGAGGCACATGTCTGGTATGATGTAAAATACTTGTAAAAGCTTAAGTAACTATGTATGTTAATACTGATTAGTATTTTTTAATTTAGGCAAAGGTATGATCAAAATTGTAAAGTCAACCTTGTCGAATAACTTACCATTGTGGAAAACACAGGTCGCTGAAGCCAAAGGTACCATTGAATTTTTATTATGCTATTAATTTATGCAGGAGATTTGAATTTGTGTTGTTTTGCATACTTGATTATGTTTCTAGTTAGAGAACTAAAAAATGGTACAAGAAAATTATGTCTATTACATATCAGGCAATTCCTGAAGAGTTTACATTTTAAGCTATGATTATGGTTTATATTTAATTTTATATGTATATCATTTTGAACTTATTTGCTCCAATAATTTCCCGATCTTCAAAGTTGTTGCTTCTTCATGACCATTAACATTTAGTTTATTATCTTAGAAAAAATGCGTTGGTCTAATAAAACTTATATTTTATAGCATCATTTTAAGAACAATGATTAAGTTATTATATAATCGAACTAGAACTTGTTTAAATTTAATATATCGAATTTATTTGCCAAGTTCTCACTGAATTTATATTTAGATAGCTAATTTTTTAAAAACCGACCTTAGCTCAGTTGGTAGAGCGGAGGACTGTAGTTGATTGGCAGATAAAATCCTTAGGTCGCTGGTTCGAATCTGGCAGGTCGGATTTTTATTAATTTTTCCTACATTTTTGATTTTTTGGATGATACAATTAATTAGTTACTTGAAACAAATTTTTTAACTGCACCTGAGGTGTCTTGAAATTGGCCGACCATGTAAGGTTGTCATTGCTCAAATCACTATATCCAGATCAGTAATCTGATGCAATTACCTCTGTATTTCAGTAACCACTGGTCACATAATTACTCTCATGAACTTGCAAAATGATTCTTTTGTCTACTGTAAAACTTTGCATTTTTTGCATGTTGTCTTTTAAAATTTTAAGATAACCTCTATGACATAATTAAACATTTACTTTGAGAGAATGGAGGATTTTAGTTAATCAGCAGGTTAAATCTTCAGGTCGCTGGTTTTATAGCTTGAAAGATTGGGATTTTTTTTTTCATTTATCGGCTTAATCAGTATATTTTTATTACCCGACCTTCTTATTGACAGAGAACCCACAGTTCATGCTGCAGATTGTTGTCGTGGTTAGTACTATATAATCCATTTTGTGGTTTTCGTATCAAAAAGTCCATCTGTAAAAAGAACCTTTTGTGTAGATATAGTGTGATGAGAGGTAAACGTGTTCACAAACAGATTAGAGATGATGGCTATTTGATGAAGGCGATCAACTTCACATCATTACTAGCTGCAGATATTTAGAATAAAATCAAAAAGACTTGGAAATCATAGATGAATGATTGATCTGTGCATGAGAGTTACCCAAATTCCCACGCTTAAAATGCAATGTAAAATTACCTAAACAGACTATTTAGTTCTCTTGATATAGCTCAATTTTGTGTGACAAAAAAACCTTACCAAAATCGTGTCCTGATGCATAGCCATGACATGATACCTCAAAAATTAAATCCTTAAGCTGCCTTCACAGATTAAAGTAGCTATTAAATGGCTAATGATAGATACACTTGCCGAAAGAAGTCGTGCTAGATTTAGTTTATTCAGTATATACTCTGGCAATGTATTGCATCATAATGATTCTATGGAAAGTAGAAAAATGGATAACACAAGACTTGTATAGTTTATGATTGTTGCTGTTTGTTAAGAATAATCTCTTAGCATGAATCAGTTTGTGAATTTATATACCACTAAAGGAAATGATTCATATAAGATGGAAGCATGTAGGAAACAAAAAGCCATAATTACATGAAATCTGCCAACTTAGGAACAGTGACAGAGTAAACATTGCACAAAACGCCATTCTATTGCTGAT